>JAWNNQ010001361.1:0-620735 GCA_035044765.1 Leucophenga montana | reverse complement strand
CTGGTGGCACTATCATGGTAAGTGGTTTTTTTTAATAAATACGAAAGCGTATAGATTTGGAAACAAATAAGGTCTATAAATTCTTATGTTTACAGCCTCGTGTAGAGCCATTGCAAGTGTTACAGTGCCTACGCGTTTTACTGGATGAAAACGGTGGCATACTCAGTGCTGCTGATGTTCCGCGCATTGCCGCGTAAGTTACGTCCCGTATTTGCCTATGAAAAAAACATTTTTTTGTCATGATTTTTTTTTATATATTTATTATGTATATAATTTTATATTCATTTCAGATTAATGACAAAGTTTTCCAAGAAATTGGTTTCAAAATGCATCTACGTGCAGATGTTAAAATCTACAAAAACTGAGCTTTTGGGCGAATTTATGGGCGTAGGGGGTTGGTCATTAACATATACCTGGTTAAATGATTCCATACGTGCAATGAATTGGCCTCTTGTTCAGGAAATTTTAGAACTATTATTGCTTAGTCCAGTTGATGTAAATCGCTTGAAAATAAACACTGCACCAAAACTGGTCAAGGAACTTTGCAAGGATGTTGGCAATGAAGGTACGTTTTTCCAGTAGCAGTTTTAAGCTATTAAGGCTGAATTGCAATTTTAATCAACATATCGGTTCCATAGTATTACTTATAAACTAATATTTATACATGTATAAATTTGTTTCTAGGCGTACATATACTTGCTAAAATATTGGTGGATCACTGGCTTAAAATTACGGAACAGTCTGCACTGACCGCGCCAGCAGCAACATCAAAAAAATTGATTAAAACTGCTACCGAAGATACTGCTGCGACAAGTACAGCAGCGGCAGCTACAAAAGTTCCACAAACAAACACACATGTTCCAAGCGGCAACTTCAGCACTGCCGAAGAACCGTCTAACAGCTCAAATGAAGACAATCTTGCAGCTGAACAACATGGCTTGGATGCTGTTGATACAGCTAACGCTGATTCTGCAAATACTTTGAATTTTTCTGTCACCTCTTCTTCCGAGTTCTTCAGAGTAAAACTAACAATCTAAGCTTGTTTTTAAGTTAGTTGTTAGTGATGGTCAATAATCGTTAAAAGAAATTGATAAATCTATAAACAAACAAGACGATTGTCACGGCTGTGAAAATTTGGCAGCCGAAAATTTATGTGATAATGTAAGCGATAGCCAGGTCTCCGCTGAAAATGTTGAAAATGAAAGGGAGATATTCAAAGGTATTAGACGAAAATAGCGAAGAGGAACAGAAAATTTCACGGGATAAGGAAAGAAAGTCGGAAAAAGATAAAGAGAAAGAAAACAAGTCAAATCATCTTCCTCGTCATTCAAGAGTACGAGTTCCTCTAAAAGTTCGCCGTAATTAAAAAAAGAAAAAGTTACGTATATTAGATACTAGTGCTACATTTTTCTGTACTTCAAATTCGGATTTTACATGTATTTTGTGACTTGTGCGTTAATTTATATGATATGTTGTTCGTGTAGCACTAGGAAATAAGTTATAATAAATAATTAAATAAATGAATTTGGTAAAATATCAGCTTCTTCGTTTAAATAATATGGCAATAAACGCATTGTGATTGTTGTTGAAAAGCTGAACTCGAACCCGGAATAGGTCCATCACGTCCGGACTTAGAGATATTTGAGGTGCAACACACAAAAGATGAATATTATTGCTGTTTTTGAGGTTTGATACAGGATGCAAAAATTTGTTGTAATTTGTTTCACCTAAATCTTCATGCAGTACTACTCTTCTTCTTCAAAATGGTACCATACAATGTTTCTTTTAAATATTATGGTTTTTTGAGGATGACGTGATGCGATAAATCAGATAAAAGGGTTTTCTGAACTCAGTATATGCTTCAAATTTCATCCCGCCTTCTTAAAATAGGCATAACTTTTGAATAAAAGATCCTACACCATCCGATAGTTAAATTTAAAGGAAATGAGTACTACTATATGACATGTATGTAGATTATTACAAAAATTTTGTTTAGCCTGTATCTAACCTTAAAAATATCCAAAATATCAATTATTCGTGTGCGTAATCCCAAATATCTCAAAATCCTGTCGTGTTGGGAAAACTTTGAGCTTGGATTCAGATTCTGGGTAAAAATATACTTCGGAAATGATCCACAGATGCCAATAACATAACCTTGCAGGTATATGAATGGGTTACAAGTGCATGACATCTAAAATTTTTTACCTTTTTCCTTTGGCCCTCTATATTTCCGGTATTACTTGATACATTAATTTAATTTTCTTGACAATATAAAATTGTAAGCAATTCCTAATAAAAAAAAAATAAAAAAAACAGAGCTTCAAAATCTTAAACTGTTCAAAAATTATAGAATTTTACCCAACGTAAAACGTTTTTAAGCACTGTGCAACAGTCACAATCTTTACCAGTAAACATTGTTACACAAGTAATGCTACCACCAACGCTTCTTTATTTTTGTTACTCCTTAGCTTAATATATAAAAGAATATACGTTCTGGGAATTAATTAATCTTGTTAATTGCCAGAGTTTTGGTTCTGAACAGGACTGCATTTTGGCATTCACCACCATTTAAAAATTCAACGAAATAATATACATCTGTATTAAAACCTTTGTACAGCACATGTTGCCGTGAGTGAGCGAGACAAACTCTGTTTTGCCACACGCAGCCATATTAATCGATATGGATTTCGTTCAGTAAGTAAAAGGTCGTCGAAGCATTCTGGTGAGTTGTTGGGCGTCGGTTATCAAATCGCTTTTGCTTGGGTGATATTTTGGAGCTTTAAACAAAGAAATCTAAAATAATTGGATCTAAACGTGCTGGCTTATTTGCTTGCGTCGAATTAATTTCGCATAATTTTACATACATATGTACTAGGATTTCACGTGCCGTGTTGAAAAAATTGTATGAAAGTAGTAGACCTAGTTTTACAGCTGCGGAAATAAAATATTACACATCTGTACATACATATATATATATGTATATATTAATGTGCATATGCATACACATTCTGTGAAAAATCAAGATGGCGTCGTAAAAGAGGGCGTCTACGTGTGAAAAGAGCTGCCAACTTGTTTTAATCTATGATATTATTTTACTTTAAAAATATATAAAACGAAATGGTTTTTGAAATCTTTAATAATATTTATATATTAACGCTTGTCAATTTGTTTTACGTATCTGGTAGTAGTTTTTTTTTTTTGTTTTTTCATTTGTGATATTAACAAAAAAAAATGTCAGTTGGCAGTACCGAATGTACTTGATTGGACGCATACACATTTCTGTTCAGTCATTTGGATGAGAGACACGCTTTTCTCTGCTTCTCCATAGAAATTGGCAATATTTTTTGTTATTTTATTGAAAGATAGAATTATTAAATAAATATAAAACAATTTTGTTTTGAATATTGTGTGTTCTTCTCGTTACTGATGCAGATTAGGTCAATAGCCAGTCGTTTAGCTCGATAAAACTGCGTGTCCCGATTTCTCTATTGCAATCTCTTGAAAGTCACACCACATAAAGGCAGCGAAAATTAATTTCAACATTTATATGCTGTTTAGTTTACAGAATTTTCTTCAAAAAAATATAAAAAGACATTGGGTTTTCTTTTTTGATTACGCAATCAAAAGAAAAACTGCGCATCGATTTAATTTTTCGTCACGTTTTCTCGCATGTAAAAATTTGCTTGTGCATTGTGGGTGCGAAAGAGACAACACTAGTTAGCACTTCATAGGCGCACGTATACACAGTTACCAGATCGATTAAACTGGTGGCACTATCATGGTAAGTGATTTTTTAATAAACTTGCATATAGATTTCGAAAGAAAGAAAGGCTACAAATTCTTGTGTTTACAGCCTCGTATAGAGCCATTGCAGTTGTTAAAGTGCCTACGCGTTTTACTAGATGAAAACGGAGGCATACTCAGTGCTACAGATGTTCCGCGCATTGCCGGGTAAGTTCACGTCCCATATTCGCCTATGAAAAAAATATTTATTTTTCATGTTTTTTTTTTATATATATATATATATATATATATATATATATATATATATATCATTTTGATGTATTCATTTCAGATTAATGACAAAGTATTCCAAGAAATTGGTTTCAAAATGCATTTACGTGCAGATTTTAAAATCTACAAAAACTGAGCTTTTGGGCGAATTTATGGGCGTAGGGGGTTGGTCATTAACATATACCTGGTTAAATGATTCCATACGTGCAATGAATTGGCCCCTTGTTCAAGAAATTTTAGAACTATTATTGCTTAGTCCAGTTGATGTAAATCGCTTGAAAATAAACACTGCACCAAAACTGGTCAAGGGACTTTGCAAGGATGGTGGCAATGAAGGTAAGTTTTACCAGTAGCAGTTTTAAGCTATTAAGGGTGAATTGCAATTTTAATCAATATATCGGTTCCATAGTATTGGTTATAAACTAATATTTATATATGTATAAATTTGTTTCTAGGCGTACGTATACTTGCTAAAAGATTGGTGGAACAATGGCTTAAAATTGTAACGGAACAGTCTGCACTGGCCGCGCCAGCAGCAACATCAAAAAAATTAATTAAAACTGCTACCGAAGATACTGCTGCGACAAGTCCAGCAGCGGCAGCAACAAAAGTTCCACAGACAAATACACATGTTCCAAGCGGCAACTTCAGCACTGCCGAAGAACCGTCTAACAGCTCAAATGAAGACAATGTTGTAGCTGAACAACATGGCTTGGATGCTGTTGATACAGCTAACGCTGATTCTGCAAATACTTTGAATTTTTCTGTCACCTCTTCTTCCGCTCAGCGTAAAACTAACAATCAAGCTGGGCTTGTTTTTAAGTTAGTTGTTAGTGATGGCCAACAATCGTTAAAACAAATTGATAAATCTATCAACAAAGAAGACGATTGTCACGGCAGTGAAAATTCGGCAGCCGAAAATTTGAGTGATAATGTAAGCGATAGCCAGTGCTCCGCTGAAAATGTTGAAAAGAAGGGGGATAGTCAGTTGAGGGGTTCAAAAGTATTAGACGAAAGTAGCGAAAAGAAGCAGAAAATTTCACGGGATAAGGAAAGAAAGTCGGAAAAAGATAGAGAGAAAGAAAAGAAGTCGTCAAGTCACAAATCATCATCGTCGTCTAGCCACAAATCATCTTCGTCGTCATCCAAAAGTACGAGCTCTAAAAGTTCGTCGTCCTCATCTCAACGTAGTTCGAGCGATAAATCACGTGATAAAGATAGAGATCGTACATCAAGCTCTAGTAAAGATAAAGACAAAGAGCGCAAAGATGGTGACAATAATACTAGTAGTAGTTCATCATCTAGCAAACATAAATCGAAATCTCCTAGCAGCTCGTCTTCTTCCTCTTCTAAAGATCGCAGTAGAGATAAAGATAAAGAAAAATCGACAGCATTGTCCACCAAAAAAGATAAAGACCGAAATGAGCTAGACAAAGACAATAAGTTGATGGCTCCACCAACTGCAGCAGACAAGAAGATAAAAGAAGACTTGGATGTGCAAAAGCCCAAATCGATAACTATTCCGAGTAGAAAAGCTTCCATTTCTATAGAGATTCGTCGTGATGTCGATAAAACAAAAACTGTTAAAACATATAATTCCCAATTCAGATCACATGGTCTTAACGAAGAGGCACCTAGACCACCGTCTCGTAAAGACTTGAAAAAACCAGGCTCAACAATACCCGCTACATTACCAACAAGTTTGCCCTCTTCTTCATTAAAACGTCCATCACCACCTAGAGAATCTTCAATGGAAAAGAAGCCAAAAATTGACATGGCTCATGTGAATGGAGTTGTTGAAAAAGCGGGATCTATAAAATTGATACCGCCAAAGAAAAGTAAGTACGAATTGTTTAATACAGTTACTAATGGAGTTTTTCTATTCTATTTTTAGGAAGTTGTGTCGTTGGTTTTTGCTTTTTGAACGCTATAAAGTATTAAAGGGGATATCAATTCCTGTGTGTTTTTCATTAAGTGCGCAATGAAGGAAGTGCATAACAACATGAAGCGTAGGATTTCAAATTATGATGTCGAATGATTTTTCCGACTTTCATGGAAATATTTTGGATTATGGCAGACAGTTTGGACAGCGTTTGAACTTAACGCATGTCGCCGATAGCATGACATGTTTCATAATTATTTTTTTTGTGGTTCTAATCTAATGAAAACGATTTACCTTGTTTTTATTATTTGCGAAGCAATGGCTTTGAGGTATTATTTGAAGTTTTCAAGTTAACAATACGCATTTTAAGGTCAACAACAGTCCCTTTTGCGGTGTGTGATTAAACATCAGGAAATGGAAAACGCTTAAACCAGTTGTGAGTGTATGTACTCTATGTATGCCCTTGTGTGATCTGGAATGATGCAGATTCTTCAAAATTATGTTTTGTGTTTTCCAAGCGAAAACAAAGAGATTATTGCACTGTGTGTAACAGTCGTCAAAGATTTCGAAAGATGTCGAATGTCATTTTTACGAGGTTTGTTCGTATAGTCTTCGACTATTAATAATATCTTGGGCTGGTGTATACGACCGATTATGACAATTTAATTTTGGCTGTGTTG
This sequence comes from Leucophenga montana, assembly GCA_035044765.1. Taxonomy (NCBI): domain Eukaryota; kingdom Metazoa; phylum Arthropoda; class Insecta; order Diptera; family Drosophilidae; genus Leucophenga; species Leucophenga montana. The sequence continues at coordinate 614,159 of JAWNNQ010001361.1, read as the reverse complement.
GTACACAAATTTGTGACTTACTATTGGTAGTCCACATGAGAAGCTTACTTTTTATTGGCAGTCCAAGACGAAGCATGCACTTTGGCATGTTCAACAGATTTTTTTATTTGAGATAATAGTGAACCGAGTCGTTTAAAGGCGTCTTGTGTCAATTAAATTTGACGGTTTTCAAACATCATAGTTCTGATTTTGTTCACTGTTATCCTAATTCTTCATAATATCAATTGATGGTTTCCAAAACCAAAACTCAGATTTTGTTAATTGCTTCTAAAAACAATCTGACGAGTATTTCAAAGTGATTATTATTTTTGAAACTGTCAGTAGAAGAGTAAACTTCCTGTGACTACTAATAATATTTCCACCCAATAAAAGAAAAATGTTTATGTCTTGTGTAAATAAAATAAACATTAAATAAACAGCCCATAATAATAATAATGGTCGAATACTTTGCCCTCAAACCTCGTAGATATGGCAAGATGCTGCTCGTAATGTCTTCTGTTGTTGCAGATTCACATGGTGTTAAGTATAAATAATTATTTTTATAAGCATTTGGTAGCGTTTAAGTTTTACCTACACACTATTTTTACCAAAAACAGATCTAAAAGAAGAAGAAATAAAAAATTTCTAATGAAAAACAAATATAAAACATTTTAGCTGATGCTATCCAAAGTTTGGTAGCATTTAAGGTGGTTGCGTTTCTAATCTGTTCTGAGCATGCGCACTAGTAGGTGATCCTTAGTTAAGAGCGCATTATGTAATGTACTTTTATATGTGGAAGCAACTGTCTCATTCTTATTTAGTTGCTTGTGTCACCAAACTTTGGGTACGCAGACGCATTTCATTTTTTACGTTAATAGAACATTTACGTATAACTTTCGAAGGCGAACCGTGTTTGAAGCCAACAGTATATTTACACACTTAGCAGAGCTGTACTTAATGTTTCCATGCATTGTATAAGTCAAATGAAGCTTCGTATTTTTCTTCTTATTTTTTATGAATTTAAAGCCTGTTTTTAATTTATTTAACGTTGTTTTCTACTATACTGTCCAGATTAAGCAGTCAAAGCAAAAACCAACCAAAACTTCGATTTTCTCCTAGCTGTTTTAGCATAATTAACATTTGTTTACTATATAAAGTACTTCTGAACTCATAAAAAACCAAACTTTATTTTCTTATTTTTATCTACAGTACAAACATTAGTAGAGACAAATCTCTTTTCGGATGCATTGGCGGCGTCAATTGAGCCTAAGAAGGTTGTGAAAAGAAAACGCACGTTACCGACTTCTCCAACTAGTAAAGATGTGCCTACTAGCCCCGAAACATCGAAGGTGGCACCATTGAAATTCTATCAAGACACACTCGATGAGTCGAAGAGTGAGGATAAGCTGGACCAAAAGGAAGATAGCTTCAAGGAAAGTAAAGCAGCTGAATCAGATAAATCGTTATCCATTGACGACGATGATGATCTTCCATTGAAGAGAGTGAAGGAGGACATAGAGCAGCAGGTGCAAAAAGAAAAGACGTTTGTTGGATCTACCGACAATGAAGTTGCCGATGGCGACGATAACGGGGAGAAAAATGTTGAAGATTTCAGCGCAAACGACGAAGTGAAGAAGCCAGGACCTGGTTGTGGCCCTGATGGACCACCAGGTGTGCTTATGCTGCATCGTCGTAAGGGCCCAAAGAAGAAGTTGACATGGCAAGCAGATGACAAACTAACACAAATACGTTACTTTGATGTCGATCGTTCAGAGCGCGTCAATGTTAGCAAGCAGAGTTTCTTAGAGTTGCAAAATTTGGAACGATATGGTGAACGAGACGCTTTAACTATAGCTCGACGTGGTTTCGATGATTCAATGGAGCCACAAATGGAATGGCGTCCACTTATTGAAGTTGATTTTGTGCCTCCCCATCCAAATGGCAGTCAATCGAAACAGCGTGGTGAGCAGGCTGCAAGGGAAATGACAACGTTGCGTGCACTTTATTTTTCGCATCAAATGATACCAGACAGTCCAGCAGAGGCGGAAATAGAGCCCCATTCGGTATATGATACGCAAGTAATACCATTGGACGATCTAACTGGAAATCAAGATGCGATAAATGATTTTTCGTCGACACCATGGCCTGAGCCAAAGGGTATGGCGCCCAGCACTGAAATGGTACTGGGTGCAATTAGTGAAGTTGTTGGTGGTTTAATAGCCGGTGGTAATGGACCAATGGATCCAAATACAGTTGGCGGCAGTCCTTTTAATCCTTTTGGCAATAGCTTCGATATCAGCGGAGGAAGTGTACCTCCTCAGCAGCAAATTCCAATGGGTATGCAACAAGGAAGTCCTACACCAGTTATATGGGGAAATCAAAATGGTCCGGTCATGGGACAACCGGGTGCTGTAATGGGTGGTGGCATTAATAATGCTTTTGGTAGTCCCAATATGGATATGAATGTGACAATTGGCGGTAATATGATGGGTGGCCCACCACAGAACTTCGGAAATGGACCTTTTAACAATGCACCGTTCAATATGAACGGACCTCCTGGCCATTTCGGGCCTGGAGCGCAAGGGTTCAATGGCGGACCATTTCCACCAATGGGCCAAGGACCTCCTATTATAAACAACAATAATAACGGCCATAATCCTATGATGTCTGGTCAAAGGAACAATAACCGAGGAAATAACAATTGGCGCAGTGGTTGCAATAACTTTCAGGACAATGCTAGCGGTGCCGGCAATTGGCGACCAGCTGGTTCTGGTCCCCATGGACGTAGTGGCAATAATAATAGCGGCGTATGTAAGGCTTTCATGCGAGGTCATTGTCGTCTAGGCAAATCCTGCAAGTACGTTCATCCCCAAAAAAAGCGCATGTAGGATTTGCCTGAATCTTCTACGGAAGATTCAACGACATAGATCTCAATTAGCTGTGATACTCATATTACTTGTGCCCTACTGATGGTGACTAGAGACAAGACTGCGCATATAGTGAACCGGACAGGCTTCTTATGTCCTAATTTTTTTTTATATATATTAAAAATGGGAGTTCATTTACAGTTAGTGGTGGCAGCACCTGTTTTTGCATTTATGCGGTGTCTACTCACTAACAATGGTTATCCCACTCACATATACATTAAAATGTACAAAATATATATATAAAACAAACTAGACCTTATATCGTAAGGAATATAAATTAGTATAATCAATAAATTAGTAAAATTTTATACATAAGATATATTTATACATGTAAGTATTGCGTAAGTGTAATTTTGATTATAAAGAAATATGCATACATATGTCAAAATAAAGTTATTAAAAAAAATCTAATAAATGGAGAATAGCGAAATTCTTTTTTATGAGTGATACAGTAACAGAAATTTTGGTAGATGCGCCCGTATGAACGAAGTAATCAGTTCGGCCTGAAATTAAACATTTTGAGCTTAAGTGAAGGGAATTCATTAAAATAAAATCAACACTAGAAATACTAATGATTTACCACCAAGTTTAATGAATTGGTTACTAATAGGTTCTCTGCTTCCAGCTATATTATCAACAATAATATATTTTTATCTAATGAGTTTCCCGAGATACGCATACCATGATTGAACAAATACTTCAATCTTTCACTAAAATAATTCCAACGCATATACGAATGCTAGAATTCATCAACTTTTCAGGGAAATAAATGAAAATTATGAAAACTTCTTGGCATAAGCTTGTATTTAGTCAACCATGAATACCGATGTATGTAAACCTAGAGTCTCAGAAAAGAAAAATATATAAACAACAGCTGTTCAATTAGCATGGCACTACTCACCATGGGTCTGCTCTATGTTTTACATTAAGAGATATGCAATTGACCAAGAACCATGAGTTTGAAAGAAACAAAACATAGTCACACTTCGAAATAAGATACATTTAGAACAGTGATGGTCACCAGTTGTCAGTTTAGTGGGTTTTTGTATCTCACGAGTCTGAAACTTGATCAAATTTTGACCTAAGTAAAACTGAATAAAAAAACATATGTATGTATTTATATAAATGTATACTTGTGGAAGAGACCCGCCAATACTGAGAAATATAACTAATAAAATTTCGATGTTATTGAGGTCCGGTTTTTTTTTTTAATGCATTATTTTTATAACTTGCAGACATATTTTGGCTTTGTTTTTTTATGGTTATCAAACCAGTTTTGTTGATTTAAACATGAAAGAAATTTGAGTTTTTACAACACATTTTCCATGATCGTTCGCAAAGTTTCAGGTATTGGCACGATTTTCATTACGAATATTTGTTTTCAGTTGGGGTGTATGCGGGCTGTAATAATGAACACTCTTTCTTCCAAATAAGTTAAAAGAAAACAGTTAGGAGCCGTTAAATCCGGTGAAGCCGGACGATTAATGTTCTTATTGTGTGAAATAATGTGCTGGTGGAAGATGTCCCGTTCTTGTGTTCTTTGCAGTATGCGCTGTGGCTGTATCCAGTTGGAACCATAGTAGAGCACGACTGGTCTCAAAAAATGTTCCAACTTCGTTCGATATTGATGGCAACTACGGCACCTGCTGAATTTTTAAAGAAATGTGGGCCAGTGATCATTTCGGATGATATACTGCACCAAACATTACATTTAATTTGACGTTATTGTCGCTGATAAAGAACTCTTGGATTCTGTTTAGTCAATTTAACTAAGGCATTTAATTGGAAATGGTCTTCATCACTCATTAGCAAATTGTGGATGCTGTCGGGATTTTCATGTTTACTATTTCTTTCATGTTTACTATTTGTCGCAATGAAATGGCATAATAGATCCTGGTAGCTGTGGATTCTTCCCCCAAGTCTTGATTATAAAATTCTGAAAAAAAATGTCTTAAATGGATAGGTTTCACAAATTCAAACCATACGGTTCTTTTTGCGCCACCCTGTACATATACACTTATGAAACATAGCGAAGAAGAGGCCAAGTACTTCTTCAGTTCATTTAGTCATAACATTTACTTAACATTTACCTTAATACTTGTACCAAATTTATGTAGCCCTTTATTCTTTAAGCTATCTAGTTTTTCTCTAGTTTTCACTCGAATAAATGGTTTGTTGAGACTGATGCATACATACGAAGTTTATAGGTCGTCTAAATACAGAAAACTAGAAGGGAACTAGCAAAGATAAGCAGCAGTTCCCTAAATGCGTTTACCGATGCTTTTGTTTACAAAATAGAGGAAATAAAAGCGCTTGTGCCAGAAAATCGATATACTTCATTTCCATTTAAACATTTTTTTTACGGGAAATGCATTATTTCGGGAATCACATTCCGCAAAGTTTTAGTGACACTGCATTTTCTCTCATCCATTTTGAACTCAATGGTGTTGAACAAGAACTTCAAAACAATTTCAATTGAGTTCTGCCTTTTTAAGTGTTACAAAAATTTTTCAAAATGTTAAGTTTCTCTCGTTCTCGTTCGTCTTTGTATGATGACGGTAACACACACACAAAGCGTTGTTAGAGTTGCATACCAAGAGAGGTTTCATCCTGGATGCTAGCCGATGCCACGCTTGCTAACCGTTATTTTGGGCTCAGCAAACAATAAAAAGATATAATAGAGCTCTCTCGCAGTACCAAGAAAAAAACTTTTTAAACGCTGATAATCCCGGTCCTGCTGAATGACGCAGAAGCATGGATACATAACATAATCGGATATAGTGTCTTAGGGAGTTTTTCGAGAGAAATACTCTTCGTACGATTTTTGGTTTTATTACAGTTGGCATCAAGTTTAGGATCCGCATAAAGCATGAGTTGTATGGTGAAATTGGCATAGTTCAGCTCATAAAATTCGAGCCTCAGGGAAGGGTTCAACTCATCTTACTTAATTGGTCGACGGCGTCAGAGAGGACGTCTGAGTTTACGATTGGATGATGACCTAAAGAAGCTTCGAAATGCCAACGTCTGAAGTTTAAAAAATTATAGCGGTCATTGTAGATATTCAGTTGTAGTGCCATTTAAGTAAGAAAGTATGTTTCTTTACTATACAATTAATTTAACATAAATCTTCGTTTCACCGTTGTGAGTGTTGTTCAAATATATATGGCAGCTCTGTCTATGATTGACTCGCTCACACACCTGAACTTTGCCATCTGTACAATTCTTTCTGCACTCACGTGCAATTGTTTGTTTTGGTTGAAAGTGTTTGTACAGCTACGTTTGACATGAGTGTAAGCAGTACGACGGTAGTGAGCAAACATAACTCATACGCAACACGAGTGAGCACTGGCGGTTCACACAATAAACTTATTTAGTTATAAATAATAGTTAATAATTCGAATTATAATAATTACCAAATATTTACGAGAAAATACATTAACACATAGAAAATAAGTGAGACCAAAGAAATATGTCCCATCTAGTGCAACGAGGTGGGTGTGTGTGGTTTACAATGCTGTTGTTTTGTTTTGCCTTGTTATACAATAGAACTACGTTCCTTCTATAGGTCTCCTGCTCTCATGCCGTACACCGCTAACACAGTATCAACGTTTCCGTGGTAAAATTAACATACAGCGTCCAAAGCAAGCACATTACGAGCGCGCACGTGTTGTAGCGGTTACACAGCCGGTCTATGCAGAGCCTCCAAAGTCGCTTACCTGCTTTCAGGCCCGCACTGAACGCCTGAATAAAACGCAACAGCATGTGGAAAACCCATACAATGAGATTATTGCACGCGAAGTGCGAAATTGGTTTGAAAACTCGCGTATGGTAGTTATATTTCATCTTAATTCAGTAACGTCCGATGAGGTGTTCCGCGTACGCGTCAATTTGCACAAACAAAATATGCATCTGAAAGCGTATGGTAAAAAAATTATTGCTAAAGCGGTAGCCAACAGCCGCTTCGAGGCCGTAATGCCACTTTTCGATTCGAACCACTGCATTGTATTTTCACCGGAGCAGCGCATCGCCACACTACTGCGTCAGACACGGAAGGTTCCACAAATGATAATGCTCGGTGGCATTATCGACAATAGTTTACTTAGTCGAAATGAACTGATAGCCTACTCGCAGCATCCTGGTTTAGTTGAAGCACAGTCCGAACTTGTGCATACGCTACACTCAGCGGCCAGTAATTTAGTAAATCAATTGGAAGTGCATCAGAAGAGCTTTGTTAATGTACTGGATATCTACGCAAAAGGTGACCTTAATTCAGATGAGGCCAAGGTAGAGGAAGCCGTCAGCAAAAAGGATGAATGATTTGTATGGTAGTGTATGATAAAATCTTGTTTTTTTTTTCAATAACAAAAGAATAAAGAAAAACTTAAAACATAAGTAATAACGTTTCTCTAACTATACAGCAATAACATGTAATCCTATGTTGCACTATTCCAACTCTGCTGGAATGATCGCGATTGCCTCAGTTGGCGTTTGCATCTAAGAACTTATAGCCGTCATTCGTTGCCTATAGTTGAAAGCTAAGTTTGCGAGCGCCTCGGCTGCGTCTAACTCGTCTTTATGGTGTACTGAAAAGGGCAGGTCCTCTATACTTGCAATGGTTTTAGCAACAACATTGTTGATTAACACATTTGGCAACGCTTCGGAAACTGTGGACTGCTTCTGTCTACGAAGTGGAAAAAATGTTAAGGTAAATTTTAGCTTACCAATGCAATTCCATACATAGAAATGTTATACAGAAAATGCTTTCGCATCAAAGTCTCCAATTATCATTAATAGAACTAAATTTTATAAGTGAAGTTTGAAGATTTTGATGCAAAAAAGTTTTCTGTGTTACACCCGACCGATATGTATATATCAATTACTTACTTTCGATTGTTCCACTCAATGTGATAATTGTTTTTGTTTGGTGTGAACTTCACAGCGCTAACAAGCCATTTGTTGAGTTCAGTGCCGGAATTTGTGCATGTTGTCGTATCCTTCAATAACGTTGTATGCAACTTATTGTTAACCAATGAATCTCTCAAATATTTTTCGATTATTTGTTGTTTGTACTTTGGTTTGTTACTCAGTGAGTTAGCGCCAGCCAAACATAACGTTTCATTCACAACAAGGCATGAGTTTTCTTGTAGTACCTCTGGCATTGTATTATTAAATTTAGTTCTGTACATGTCGATATCAGCACAAGTATAATTGCCATCGCTGCCACCACCGCCTACATAAGAACCACTGGAATACTCATCATGCGATTCGAGTTCGTCATCCAAATCGTCGTGAAGATTTCCCTGATGTTCCTCCTCCCAGATGCTATCCTCTGATGAGATACTAAACTGTTCGACATTACCTCTGGCTCTAATATTGTAATTTTTAATCAGATGACCCCATGATTTTTCGGCTTTCTCTCGTTCGGAGTTTTTCAATTTTCGTCGCCAATTTGCAAACCAATTACAAATTTGTGTATATGTCAAACCCGTCTCAATTGCTAGAGTCTTTTTTTCCTCCCGATTTGGATAGGGATTGTCCCGACGCCGAACTAGCCAATCTTTGAGAAATCTCTTTTTTTCGGGTGTAAAAAGCATTTTTGTTGGACGGTTATCGGATTTCCAAGTGCGCCGGCTCACACGACGATTACGTTGCGGACGATTTGTTTTCTCCATTGGAGACGAATTTTTTCTGTAATTAAAAGAAAAGGCGAAGCAAAATCAATACGGTAATTAAATTAAATTTTGTGTGCTCTCGTATGTTCGTAGGCGGAGGAGCTCTATTTGACATACTCTACTCGTACATACATACATATATAAACTTTAATTGTGCTAAAAATATTTTCGTTTTACCTTCCTTTAAGTTTATATGAATGTATGTATGTATGTATGTACTTTTGTACAAACGTATAATTGGTTAAATATTAAATATAATGTAACTCTTCAGAAAAGGACTTCTTATATATTTTGCAATAAGAATTGTTTCTTGAATTATTCAAAATTTTTGGCAGTACTAATTTTAAATCTATTGTTTTGTACATATGTTTGTATGTACATATATATGTATATATATTTATTAAACGCCAAATGACCTTAACAGATCTTATGTATGTATGTTGCTGTTCAAAATTATATTGCACATTATTGTTTTTAAAAAAAACATTCAGATCGAGAACTGTTGCAGCTTTATTTTATTATTGGACAACTTGAACGTCCAGTTTATGTTTTATTTATTTTTTTTTTTTTTTCTATAAATAGACTTTCAGATAACATGAAACATACACATTCCCCTTCCGTTTTAGAAAGTGTTTTTTTTTTTTAATGAAAACTTGTTGATATTTGGTTTGTTTCTGTTTTCATGATTTTTCATACATAGCTCTTACATAATTGTAGCTTATATACATTTAATTTTACATAGATACCACTTAATTTCTTTTTCAAGTAAATACTTTTATCTGTGAAACGTTGATTTTCAGATATTCCTACATTTGTAACAATAACATATAGTTTTTTTTTCTATAGCACACCACGTTCAAAAATGCATCCTTAGCATACACACCTGTTTGATATTATATCTCTAAAAGATCAAACTATGTTCTATGTGATTTTGATTCTTAGGAAATGTTTCGTTTGGCTAAATCGTAACAACTGAAATGCCAATAGTATTTTTTAAATATATGTTTTTATTTTGACCAAACAGCGCTGTTTCGCTCTTTGTGTGAGAGATCACACTCCTCATCTTCTTCTCCTGTCTACTCAAATAACTTACTCTGTGAAAGTGTTCTAATAAATTTATTTGCATATATACATAGGTGTGTACATGTATGTGTTTATTTTTATAAGAGCATATTTTTAGCGGGTGCGCTAAATATTTTTGAGCTTTTCAAAGATCGAATGAGATTTCGAAATTGTATTGTATTTAGTCGTTAGCGAGAGTGTTTGTGTTCTAGTAGCCTACAAAATCAACACTATTCGTATAAGTAGTTTAGTATCCGATTTATATACCCTATACCCAAAGGAACAAGGGTCTACTGCGTTTTTGCAAATGAATGTGACAGGCAGAAGGTATCGTTATAGATCCCATAAAGATTACATATAAATATATTCTTAATCAGCTTCGAAACTGATTCAATGTAACCACGTCCGTTCGTAAGTCTGTCTGAGAGACAATATATCGGTCTAGAGAAAACTTAACGAAACTAAACTGTATAGACACTCTAGGTGCCACACTGTTACAAGTTTATCTTAGAATTTCATATCTCGCAACCGTTTTACCACAGAGCTAAATAAACATATCCAATTTGAAATTTAAAAAAAAAAAATTGGTTATCTGTAAAGTCGGTTTACGGACGATAATTTTACGTGATAACGTCATAAGAAAACATTGATGAAAAATTTCATACTTTTATGAATTGAATTGAATCATTATCACTGAATTATCATTATTTTGTATAATACAAAGAAGGAGTTAATTGAAAATTAGAATTTTTTCGATAAACACACGTTTATTTGCAATCGTTAATTCAATTATGTGCAGTTTGAGAAGTATAGTGAGCTTGCTTTGCACGTTTGAGAAGTGCAGTTTGAGAAGTATAGTGAGCTTGCAAATGAGTCATGCTTTTTTTTATAAACGTTATCAATATTTGTTTTATTTTGTAACAGGGTATATTGTTGAGCTGTCCAAATGAATTTAACATAGCGAAGGAAGCGTCGGAGACTCCATAAATATCGTGATCAGCGCATCAAGGCAAGTAGATAAAGTCTTGTTCGTCCGTCCGACCGTATACGAGAGAAGGCTCTACTTCTAAGTTGCTTGCTGAGCAGAAAGTAGCAGTGGATTCTTCGTCTGATTTCCAAGCTGACGTTGTTGTTGCTGAATATCTGTTTCCAGGGAGACAAAGTTTTCTATAAGATTGACGTTGAACTTTCTCATCCTCACAGACCGTCCAAGTCGTGACGATGGTTGCGCACGTACTTCGTCTTGTCATCATTCACCGCTGGACCCGTGATAGTGACTGTTTTTCAATCTCCGAGAACGTCCTGCTAACTCGCCGTTCGTTTGTGCCGATGATGTGAATGTTGGATGTATTTGTAGAATGTACTCCATCAGGAGATTGAAAAAGCCGTACGATAAAGCATCACCCTACCTTATAGGCGTGTCGAAAGCGGCCATATAACCGATAAACAGGTGGTGTGTTTGTAGTAATCACGGGCTCTCCACGGATTTATCCTAGAGTGAAAATTTGGTTATTGGTCGGTCTCTTTAGCCTGAAACCACTCTGTATTCGTGTATGGCTGCAGCCGATTACACAGTGGGACAGAATTTTATATCACATTGAAAGGAAACTTATTCCACGGTAGTTCGCGCAGCCAGCGGGGTCTCCTTTCTTGAAGAAAGGGCAAAGAACACTGAGATTCCAATCGCTGAGCATGCAATCATCAGACCATATGAGTACCTTGTATAAGAGCTGGTGTTATCAACTTACCAACTCTGCCGCTTTTTTATTGTTCCACTATTTAATTACTGAGTAGATAACGTTGTAATACTGTAGCTCTAAAGTAAAGCTATCATCAACTAGTGGCTCTAGAAATACTCTTCTATCGGCTGCACTGTTCCTTTCTTCGCCTCCAAGTAGGTTACAGAAGTAACTTCTCCATGCCCTGTGCATCTGTAACCAACCTTCCATTTTCGTCGTTGCAGAAAGAAACTCCGGTCTTAAATCGTTCAGCCACTCGCTAACACCTCAACATCCTCAAGCTCACGCCTTTCTTGCTCTTTTTTTTTTTTTTTGTTTGCGTCTGAAAAGGCGTTTCTTCTCTCTCCGTTTCTCACGATAACTCTTACATCCGATTGCAGAGCTCTTCTTTTTTTGCAGTTGCTTGTCGACACTCCACGTCATACCAAGAGTTCGCCAAATGTGTGATGTAACCAATGACCTCCTTGGCAGCCCTATCCATGGAGTGGGAGATATGTCTCTACTACTCACATATACCTTCAAACGGCGGAGTGGATTCCTGGATCAGTTGGAAGAGTCTGTCTGAAAGGGCTTCCGGGTCTGTTGTGATTGCAGCTTTCCGACGTTTCGGTTTTGGCCATTACCAGGTGGATGGTAATCAATAACTTTTCCCACAAATGTGGACTTTTGGAAACGACCCCCTCCTCATATAGTTTATAGAAAACCAAATTTTGAGGCAAATCAATACTTACCACGAAAAACATTTTTCGTGTGCAGGGTATTATATAGTCCAGCATAGGGTCGTGCTTTTGGTGTGGGTGTTTTCGCATGCAAGTTATCCCAATAACAAATTGCCTATGCACTATTCAGTGATTGTACAATTTTTTTTTTAAATCATCCAGAATTTGCACAAAGTTGATAAGAAAAACAACAAACTTAGTGATAAAAAAAACCTGAAACAATAACGAGATGGAATAAATAAATGGATAAATAGCACAGGTCAACATGGTTTAGTTGTTGGACAGCTAAGAGCAATTTCCGAAGAAATTTTCTGCGTAGAATCCGAATCCGGGGTCAGAATTGGCCCATTACGTCACGATTTTGAGATATTTGAGGTTATGTACCCGAAAAACGACGTTTTCCCTACTTTTGAGGTTATGTAAGCAGACAAATATTTTGGTAAAATGTTAGCAAACTGTTAGCAATGTTTACTAGAGGTCTGCATGAATTAACTCAAAATGGAATACGAAATTTTAAATAGTATTGTAAAACATAAAAGTGTGGGTTTAAATAGTAGATGTGTATGAAGTGATGTAGTAGATGTGTAAGATGCCGCCATGTCGAATTTCAAGTTGGTATTGACGTTTTCCATACAAATTCATAAAAGTGAGTGGGTTGTGGGTTTATATGGGACTGCCTCAAAAAGTGGACGGGACACGCCCATTTGTATATGTATATAAATCTGTTGTCCACTAAAATTCATCAAATCAAATTTGAAGCTAATATTGATTTAAATAAAAAAAATTGTTCATAAAAGACACAAAATTGAACGCTGCGTTTTTGTTGGGGCTACTCCAAAAAGTGGGCGACCCACGCCCATTAATCTCTGTATGTTAGGCGGCTGTCTATAAAAAGACACCATATCGCATTTCAACGAAAAAAATGACTTTGATAAAACAGTTTTTCTTACAAAAACAAAAAAGTGGGCAGTATGTTTGTATGGGAGCTACCCCAAATAGTGGGCGGGGCACGCCCGTTATTCTATGTATGTAAGCGGCTGATCATAAAAACGGCACCATATTGCATTTAACCATAATATTGACTTTGATAAAGAAGTTTTCATACAAAAAGTCAAAAGTGGGCAGTAGGTTTGTATGGGGGATACCCCAAACACTGGGCGGGTCCCACCCATTAATGTATATGTCAAGCATCCGTCGACTAGAAGTTATCACATCAATTATTAAGTTGATATTGACTACAATAAAAAAGTTTTTCATACAAGACTTTTTGTGGGCGGTGGGTTTGTATGGGGGCTAACCCAAAAAAGTGCGTGGCGGGTCAATATTGATATTCTATTAAACTGCAATTAAAAGAAGTATACGTGCGAAATTTCAACTGGATAGCGTAAAAATTGGTCCCCAGAAAATGCGCAAAAACATACAGACAAACGGACATGGCTAGATCGACTCGTCGCGTCGAGCTGATCAAGAATATATGTACTTTATGGAGTCTACGATGCCTCCTTTAATGCGTTTCAAGCTTTCAGACAAATTGATAAAAATAGGGTGAAAACTTATTGTAGATAAAACAAACAGTTCGGAGTGAATTATTGAGCGCGTAATTTGTCGTACGAAAAGACAACTTTATTGGCATAAAGAGGCCAGTTGGCCGAATGGGGACATTTAGTAATATGGACTGACGTAAGCATCGAGAATCAATCACCCCAATAAGAATTTTAGAAGAAAAGCAACAGAGAGCATAGAACGGCGTGATAAGAGGGTTGAGAGATCAATTAATTTTAACCTGCCATGATGAGGTGGAAGATTTATTTCGGGATTCCAATTAAGAGTCCTAAGAGCAGAGAGAAGAAATTGTTTTTGAACTGACTCAATACGATCCTCGTGAATATCATAGTATGGGTTCCAAATATAGGAGCAAAATTCTAAAATCGGACGAACAAGTGAAGTGTAGAGGAAATTAGTGGTATAATGGCCATGAAATTCCTTACATCAACGCTTAACAAAGCCAAGCATACCTTTTGTTTTATTTACTATTGAACAAATGTGATTATTAAAAATTAGTTTAGGTTCCTTAAGGATACTTATGTCATTAAAACAAAACTCTCCACCGAGGGAAATGTTATTTAAAGAATATGTTATTGTAAATGGTTTTCTGCGATGAAACGTCATACATTTGCAATTTTACAAATTTAGATTTAGAAAATTTAGACGACACCATGTATGTACTGAGTTTAAGTCAGCCTGCAATAAACTGTGCTGCGAAATATCAGAATATGACAAGCATAATTTAACATCATCTGCATACATTAGTGTATGGGCATGATTAATAGACAAAGGAAGATAATCAATAAAAATGTTGAACAATATTGGACCTAGGTGACTCCCTTGGGGAACACCAGAAGAAATAAAAATAGTTTTAGACAAACAATTGTTAAATACAACTTTTTGTGTTCTACCGGATAAGTATGACTCAATCCAAGTAAAAAGAGATGGAGGAAATCCTATTGCCTTTAATTTAAATAAAAGCTGCTTATTGTAATGGCCACTTATGTTGAATATTATTATCGATATTCAATCCATATTCTATACTTCGATTTATTTGTCTCTCCTCTCCAAGACCATTCTCTCAATAGATACATATTTATTCAATTAGGGTGCAAATAAATAAAAGAATAACATGAATTTTAGCTGGATTAAGGTCATATTACATTGGGAAATATATTTACATATATTTTTTTTTTTTTCAATGCGAAAAGAAGGAATCTTGATCACCTCATTTTTTTGTTTACACAGAAAAATGAACAGCTGCTAAATACGAGGGCTGCTATTTATATTTCGGGAACTGGCAACACTAATGTCAAAAGCTAAAATCTGGCAACACCATAATAATGATTGATATTTTTTGGCATAAACGTACTCACAAAGTTTTGATGTACAATTGCTATTTGTTTTGTTTACAGTGCGTTAAGAAAAGCAATTTGGCCAAAAAATGGAAATTTCAAGAGAAGTTTTCGTTGGCTTATTTTTCACAACTTTCGACGTGGATTATCTCAACAAGAATGTGTCAATGAACTCAGTTCTTTGTATGGCGATAAAGCACCATCAAAAACCACAGTATATCGCTGGTATAGTGAATTCAATTTTGGTCGTAGTTCGGTCGCCGACGATTTCCGTGAAGGTCGTCCAAAATCGGTTGTTGTTCCAAAAAACATCGATGCAGTGCGTAAACTGATAATGCAAGATCGTCATGTGACATATCGTGAGATAGAGGCATCCTTGCACATTAGTTCAACTTCAAAACATTCGATTTTGCTTCGAAAGACGTGTATAAAATCGTGACAGGTGACAAATCATGGATATATGCGTATGAGCCGGAAACAAAACAGCAATCGACTGTGTGGGTATTCCAAGACGAGCCAAATTCAACAAAAGTTGTTCGTGGAAGAAGCACAGCGAATGAGTCATGTGGCCACTGTTTCGCTTGAGCAACGTATGACGGTCAATTCTGAGCCATTTGTTTGCCGGAAGTCTTCGGAGAAATTCGTAAAACCAACCGCCAAAGACGAATCATTCTCCATCATGACAATGCGAGCTCTCACAAATCTCGTCGAACAAGTGCATTTTTGAGCAGTCAAATCATCGAATTAATGACTCATCCGCCGTACAGTCCTGATTTGGCACTCAATGACTTCTTCTTCTTCCCGAGTATCAAAGGTAAATTGCGTGGTCAACGATTTACGAGCACCGAAGAAGCTGTTGAACCGTCCAAAAACCATGTTTTGGAATTGTCTCAAGAGGAATGGAAAAACTGCTATGACAATTGGTTTGAACGAATGCAAAAGTTTATTGATCATAAAGGGGAATATTTTGAAAAACAATAAAGCCATTTTCATTTAAAAATGTTTGTTATTATTTGCTATTCCCGAAATATAAATAGTACCCCTCGTACATGTGTTTCAAGGTATATCATTACCTATCATCAGGTAACTTGGCCGCACATTAAATTGGTGCTAAGAGGAGCACTGAAATCGTCAGAAGTAGTAAATTAGATACAGAACGAAAAAAATGGCAAAAATGTTTGTAGGAACAGCCAGAAAAATAAAACGCATGCATTTTCTATCATGTTAATTGATTTCCAAAGATTAAATTTGTCCAGTGTGTTCCTTATCATCCATAAAGTTTTCATATATAGTTTACAAGAAGTAGCACAGCTATATAACTTTATTTCGCGTAAAACATTCTTAAGAACATTCGCCTGAACTTCTTTTTATCAATTGAATGAAGACGTGTAAAGTGTATTGGAACCCCTGTTCTAAGCCTTAAATCAGTGTCTCCAGAAGTTCTTATATTCTTGATCAGCTCGACGAGACGAGTCGATACAGTTACGTCCGTCTGTCTATCAGGGTGTTATTGCGCATTTTTGGGGGATCATTTCAAGATATTGCAGTCAATATAGTATCAATATACACATGCCACTCCCTCTTTTTGTGCTAGCCCTTGTTCAAACCACACTCCCCACACTATGGACTTTTTGTATTGAGGTGTTGGAATTAATTTTAAAGGATTCATAAGAGATGGCGTAACTAGCACTAAATAGCATCGGGTAAACCTGTGACTACATTCATGTGAAAGCCTACTTCATAAGCTTTAATTTTCAGTATGTGTCATTCCACTGAAGTGAAAACAACATATTTTTTTTTGCTCTGTAAGCATGTCGACTTTTGTTCCAACAACACGCAATTGGCGGGAAGGTTTGCTTTTGTGCTTTCATTTGAAGAAAAAAGCATCTGAAGCCCATAGTCCCCGTAAGCTGTGTGAGGCTTACGGGGACTATGCTTCATCGATTTAAACTTGTGAGTACTAGTTTCGTAGGTTTAAAAGTGGTGATAAAAAGATTCAAAAGCAAGGAAATTGGGTGCCATACGAATTGAAGCCAAGAGACTTCGAAAGGAGATTTTTCACTTGCGAACAGCTTCTTCAACGTCATAATCGGAAGAGTTTTTTGCGTCGTATTGTTACTGGCGATGAAAAGTGGATCCATTACGACAACCCAAAGAGAGAAAATTCATGGGGACCACATCGACAAACATCGAGGGCCAAGTCGAATATTCATGGTGCCAAGCTCATGCTCTGTATTTGGTGGGATGGGAAGGGTGTTGTGTCCATGAGCTGCTGCAACCTAATCAAACCATCACTGGTGAACGTTACCAACAACAATTGATGCAATTGAGCCGAGCATTGAAGCAAAAACGGCCGGAATATGCCAAAAGACACGACAAGGTGGTTTTGCAACATGACAACGCTCGGCCACATGTTGCAAGATCCGACAAGGAAACGTTGGAGGCTTTGAATTGGGAAGGGCCTTCCCCCCTTCCCCCCTTCCCCCGCCTTATAGTCCATACATAGCCCCTTCTGACTACCACATGTTCAGATCGTTGACCCACGCCCTGGCTGAGTAGCGCTTTACTTCTTACGAGGATACTAAAAAATGGGTTGATACGTGGATTGCCTCAAAAGAGGAGGAATTTATATCAAAATCAAATTGATATTTGACATTGTGTCTTCGTATGGACGAACTCTTCAAATAATTTGCAAGGTAGGTAGTTAGGGGTAGCCCCTGACAAACTTTCAGCCGACGTTAAGGCTACCAGATTTAACAAATATTTTGTCTTGAAAGTTCTACCGCAGTTAGCTTTTTTCTTGTTTATGTATAAATTTTTAAAAAATATCTGGGGCATATACTTATTTTTATTGCAATCAAACTTGTCACGCTCACGCTTTATGGTAAATTGTAAACTACCTTATCGTAGTCAGTTTGCAATTTTTGGGATGCTGTTGTATGCAAAACTTCTTTATTTAAGTCAATATCAGCATGCAATTCCATATTTTGGTAGCTTCATACACATATACTAATGAGTGTGTGATTCCCACTTTTTGGGGCTTCTATACAAACCCGACACCCACGTTTATGTTTTACAAGACGATTTTAAATTTCGTATGAATGTTATTAACGTTTTTTCTTGTTTTTTATTTATTGTGAACTGTAAGGACTGAACTTTAATGGACTTTCAGTGACTAGTACCTTTTAGGACTGGTACATGTCTGGAAAAAGGGGCTACAACGTCGCACCGCTCGGTCCCTTCCAATGACCGAGCGGTGTCAAATATGTTGCAGGTGGAGATCGGACTGGTACCGATTGGTGGCGGGTGAATTCACTAGTTCCGCACTACTGCGGCCGAACGACTGGGTCAAACGTCTGTCAGTTTGGATGTTGTTGCACATAGACTTATTTAAACTGCAGTTAAATAAACTATCCATATTGACATGCCACGTCCACTTTTTGGGTTAACTCCCATATAAGCCACCCGCTCACTTTTGACTTTTTGTATGAAAACTTTTTAATTGAAGTATCTAATATCATTTTGTAAAGAGATATGGTGGCTCCTTCTGAAATTACGTTTCAAATATATATTAATTGGGTTTTTCCCTCCATTTTTTGGGGTGGCTCCGATACAAAATACGCTCCCACTTTTTGTTTTTTTGCATAGAAATTTTTTTTATTGCAATCAATATCGACTTAAAATTGGACATAACGGATTCTTATGGCCACGTGTTTCACATAAATATCGTATGTCGTCCTACCTAGGGGCAGCCCACATGCAAACTTACCACCCATTTTTGGGATTTTGTATGAACATTTTTTTGATTAAAGTCAATATAATTTAACATTGTGGCTTCTTGTGCGGACGTTTCGCATAATTATCAAGAGGCGTGCCACGGTTACTAGAGGTAGGCCGCAACTAACTAACGTTTTTATACCATTCACACCAGGTTGTCTGACAGTTTGTAACGCATTAAAGGAGGCATCGTAGACCCCATAAAGTATATATATTCTTGATCAGCTCGACGAGACGAACCGATCCAGCCATGTCCGTCTGTCTGTATATTTGCGCATTTTGTGGGGACAAATTTTTATGCTATCGAGTAGAAATTTTGCACATATACTTCTTTTTATTGCAGTTTAATAGAGAATGAAGATTGACGCGCCATGCCCACTGTTTGGGGTAGCCTCCATTCAAACCCTCTGCCCACTTTCGACATTTTGTATGAAACAGTTTTTTATTGTAGTCAATATCAACTTAATAATTGATATGGTAACTGTTACTGGATAGATGCTTTACATATACATTAATGGGCAAATGTTTAGGGCAGCCCCCATACAAACCTACTGCCCAGTTTTGACTTTTTCTATACAATTTTTTTTTATTAAAGTCAATATTAGGTTGAAATGCAATGTGGTGCTTTTTTATGGTTAGCCGCTAACTAATGGGCGTGGCCCGCCACACAAACCCACCGTGCAATTTTATGTTTTTTATGAAAAAATTCGTTGTTTAAATCAATATAAGCTTGAAATCCGATTTGGTGGATTTTTGTGGACAACCCCTTCTTAGACATATACAAATGGGCGTGTCCCTCCCACTTTTTGAGTCCCATATAAACCCACAGCTCACTTTTATCCCTTTGTCTGGAAAACTTCAATATCGACTTGAAATTCGATATGGTGGCATCTTACACATCTACTACATCGCTTCACACACATCTACTTGTGGGCGTGTACCCCCCACTTTTTGGGGTAGCCCCTATTTAGACCCCCTTTTATGTTTTACAATACTATTTAAAATTTCGTGTGAATGGTATTAAAGCTTCTGTTCAACCAAATTTAACGTTTTTTCTTCTTTTGTAAATATTTTACAGGTAAATTTTTCAAATTAAGCTATTTTCTAATTACTGATCACAAAATCTCAGTTTATGAGGCTCCGTTCGAATGACAAATACAAGAAAAGGTATTTGTATTTGTCTTATATATGTCAGTTAAACATCCACCTTCTGTTATAGCATTGTTCGTAATCAGCAGGAAGGCAGTGGATTTGTGTTTGGGCAGGTTCAAAACATTTTAAACATTTTCATGCATCATAATTAAAGTTGCGGCTCTTTTGATTTGTCGTTTTTTATGAGATAAAACATATGTATTTTTTTGGGAAATCCCGATCACAATGAAAATGGTAGAGGTACAGTAGAGGAAAGTATAGAGGAAAATAATTTTAATATTCAAAGTTTCACATTTGTAATCAATAGTTTATTCAATTGCAAAACTTTCACACATTACTGATGAAGATCGGATAAAAAAAAGTAAATGTTATGATAGAAAAAATAAAAACTAGTATTTTCATCTACTGCTAAGTTTCTTGAACTATGTGAGGGAAACTTTTACGTTTCGATCGGATGAAAAATGGTAGATTGGAGTTCCCTGTTATTGATATTTGAATATTATGAACAAATCGATTGTAACATATGAATTACATTTGAAAATTTTAATTAATCAATAAATTCTCGAAATTAAAGTCAAGTAAAATCGAAGCGGGTACTTTCGATAGGCTTTGAAAATTCGACCGAAAAAAACGTTCAAAGTTCATTTCCTTCACAGACTTCAAATTATATATATATATATATATATTATATATATATATATATATATATATATATATATATATATATATATATATATATATATATATATATATATATATATACATTTTAACCTTTTTTCATCTTGGTCTGCTTAGTGTTGAAAATTTTGTAATGAAAGAAACTGTAGATTAAAAATTCAACAATTAGCTTATTATAATTGCTTGGAATTTGAACTTTTCTCGGCTGTAAATCAGCGAAATTTCATTCAATTGAGTTGGGCAAAAATGGGAGTTTATATAGACTACTTCTTTTAACCTTTCTTATAGAATGTTATATTGTTGTACAATGAATTCGGCACAATACGAGAAAGTGTTGGAGAGCAGTTACTCCCAACAATGAAAAAATGGTTTAAAAAACGCAAAAAGCCTATTTTTATGCACGAAGCTGTTCCTGTTCCTAGTACAGAAAAGTCACAGTTCTTGACAAGTCGGGAGATTTTATTAAGGAGATTTTATTAAGTATTTCAAGAAGAATCGAAATGTCCAAGTTTGAAGTCTCTAGGTCTAATAGTTCCTGAGATCTGTTCTCCTAAATCCAGACGGACGGACGGACATGGCTAAATCAACTCAGTTTTCGATGTAGATTGATAATATATATATATATATATATATATATATATATATATATATATATATATATATATATATATATATATATATATATATATATATATATATATATATATATATATATATATATATATATAGGTGGGGTCTACCACGCCTCCTGCTGCCTGTTACATACACTCACGCAAACTTATCCCATTAGGTACAGGGTATAATTTAGGCGTATTCTAGGTAAAATGGCGAAACATTGGTTTTTCAGCTTTGGTCTAATAATATGGTCGGTGACTGTCATAGATTTCAAAATGGGAAAGGTGGAGATTTATTTACTTTTGTTTTAATCTATCAAACATCATATAATTTTATGCACATATGTAGGTAAAACTAATTACAATAACTTATATATATTAATTCCCTTTTACAAAATTAAAATATTTAAATCATTAAAGAAATGAAGCTCTTTTGAAAAATGTGCTTATATTTTATGCAGTAGTCACTCTGGTCGAACCTGATCTTGAAAGCCCTGTGTGGCTTTAGGCCGTTAAAAAGGTGCATTTCTAATAGAGTATACAAATATCAACCTCAGCATTTATGATAATACAAATTAAATCATTTATTTTATTACAATTACGGCAACGTTTTTGGGATTTGGGGGCAGTGTGCGCTAGCTGCAAGGATCAAATGTAGCTACTTCCATGGATGGAACTTATATCGAGAAATCATTGGTCCATATTTCTTCAAAAATGAAGCCGGCCATAATGTTACAGCCAATGGGGAACGCTATAGAGCCATGATTAATGACTTTTTCGTGCCTGAATTGGAAAATGTTGATGTGGACGACCTTTGGTTCAATTTATTGAAGAAAACTTTTGGAGAGCGCATTATCTCGCGTCGTGGGCCTGTGGCGTGGCCTCCAAGATCGTGCGATTTAACACCGCTGGACTATTTTTTGTGGGATTATGTGAAGTCGATACGACCCGATACGATTGACGCCTTGGAAGAGAATATTCGACGCGTTATTGCTGACATACGGCCCCAATTTCTGCAAAAAGTGGTTAACGCATCCATTAAAGTGAACTTGCGCTTTATGGCTGAAAAAAAAAACAAACAACAAAAGTAGGCCACGACGTCAAACACACACTCCTCATGATGCCGACTGACCTGGAAGGAAATAAAACTTTGGAGCCACGCTTGTCGGTTGGTGTTACTGCCACGACGCTACGATCCCTGTAAAATAAAACAGTCTGATTAAAAAAAAAAAGTGAAAAATGGAAGCACCCTGTATAAGAGCAAAGTTACACGGTTGATCTAAAAATAAACGAACTGTTTAGTTATTAAATAAAACAAGCATGGTATTGCGTTTCAAAGCTAATATTTATTCAAAATACGATCCATTTAACTCAATACTACGTTTGCAACGCTCAACGTGGAATGTCATCTGTGGTGGAATGTCATCGTAAAAAGCAGTTTTCATTTTCGGGAAGTGAAAATAATCGCAAGGTGATAGATCACTCGAATACGGCAGGTGGTCGATGAGACAAATCTGCTTTTTCATCAAAAATTCATTTTTGGTCTTGTGAGGTAGTGCATTATCATGCATTATCATAAAAACAGCCGCTTTTCTTTGGAATATTCGGGCCTAACACGTAGAACTCTCGACGAAAACGATCTAAAACTTGTAAATAATATTCTCCATTGGCAGTTTGACCTTCTGGAATAAATTGCTTGTGAACAACACCCTTGGAATCATAGAAAGTTATCAACATTGTCTTGATTCTTGACATCTGAAAACCTAATTTTTATAGGTTTTGGCTCGTCTTTTGACTTTCATTCTGTAGATTGTCGCTTAGTTTCAGGATCATATTTAAAACACCACGTTTCATCACCAGCTATGATCGAATCAAGAAAATCTGGATCGTTTTCAGCTGTTGATATGATATCTTTGCAATGCTCTACACGAGCGATTTTTTGATCATCATTTAACTGATGTGGAACAAAATGAGCAGACACCTTTCTTTTACCCAAATCTTCAGTTAATATTTTGTTGATTACACAGTAAGATTAATTTGCCAGCATTCTCACAGTGAAATTTGCATCGATAGCGATTATTGCACTTACTTTTTCCACTAACTCAGCACGATTAGATGCTTCGGGTTGTCCAGGCCTTGGATCATCATTTAAATCATCACGATCGTTTTTAAATCGTGTAAACCACGTGTAAACTCAGGTACGACTCATACAATCATCATCATAAACCTTTTTGTAACAATTCGTAAATCTCAGCAAATTTTTCACCGAGTTTAAAAGAAAATTTAATATATGCTTTTTTGTTTTTACGACATAACTACAAAAACTGCTGTTATTAAAACGTGCGTCATTTTGTAATCTGTCAAACGATTAGCATGAACTTAGCTGCTTTCGAAAGAAGAAAAACGCTGCCAACATTTAACAGATGGCGCTACGTGTTCTATGATTTAAATTAAAAGTTCGGTTATTTTTAAATCAACCTTGTATGTATGTATTTTTTTTATATATTCGGAATGAAGTACGAATATTCAACAACAAGAAAGTGAATGACAGGCATTTTAAAGGGTTCGACATCTTTACACTACCTAACAAGTCCAACGGTGTGTTGGTTCTTATATCGAGGCATCCGTTAAAATAATGGTTTTTTGCACTGAAAGCGTCTAACTATGTATGTACTAAAGCGTATTAAAACTTCAACAAAGCCGAAATTAATTTATTTTTAATGTGTTAGGGCTAATTCTCTTTTACTTTCTTTGCTTTGGCTTACTGCACTGGGGGAAATTGTTGTACTTACACTGTACACTGGGCTTTTTATAAAATATTCGTAGATCCATGTACATGTACATATCTATGTATTGTATGTGTTTCGAAGTATTGCTCCGCTCTCCCGCATACTCTCTCTCTCTCTTGTTGTTATTTTCTCAATTTTATTATTGTTTTCTTTCTATTGAATTAACACTCGTTGATGTATCATGGCTTAACTCGCTGGGCCTGAGTCATTAGTGAGACCGAGACACAGCACAGTCAGTGCTAACTTCTCGCTATTGGTAACTAGCCAAACACGTTTAGTTTTGTAGATGTTCTCGGCCTGAACTGTTTTGCCACCGTGCCGCTAAATAAATTCAATCGCGTGCGTTTCTTTTGTTTGGATAATTTTTGTTTTTGTATTTATATATATATATTTTTTTTTGCTGGCTTTTTCTGTTTTTCAATTGCAATTCCACGGATATATTTATATATGTAATATATATACATATATATATATATATATATATATAGATAAGTTTAACTTAAACACCGTTAGATCGAGATTTGGAAAATTGGCAAATAATAGAAGTCTAGAAACAGTAACAGGTAAAATGTTGGCAGAGGTTAATTGATAGGGCAAATAAAGCTAGTGAGCAACAGTGAAACAATATGAAAATAAATTAATTTAAATACATTAAATTTAGATAGTAAATATAAAGAATAAAATGTAACATACAATCATACTCTTATCAAGCAGTTAAACCTAAAAAACCCAACTAGTTTAGTTACTAAAATGCGTGGCATGCAAATAAGTATACAAATGATGTACAAAGCAGTTAGCCAGATACATTAAATGGAATTCCAACGATTTTTTTTGTGAATGAGTGTGCAAGTGTATGTGTGTGTGTGTGTTTATGAATAAATATAATAGGAATTCGGTTGTGTTTAAACAAAAATAGTTGTGAGTTTTGTTCAATACAACGCAATTCGTCAAAATCACTGCAAGATCAATCTGCTAGGCTTGACTTTACCTGCCGCTCCCAATTGCGCATATAAACATATATGTATGTACATATATATACATAGGTATATATGTACATAGTTTTAACAAAACATTTTTTCATATCTACTTGCATACGTGCACAAACATACTACACATACATATTTCAATACAAGCTCAGAAACCTTTAAACCTAGTGCAAGACAGTCCAACACGCTGGTCAGCACGTTCGACATGAATTTGGCTTAAAACTAATCAACATAACGCCGAGTAATTCATAAATACACTCAAAACTCCCTTTGAATCAAATATGCTAATGGATGTTTTCAGCGTTTCGGGTATCCTCCCACATCAATCTTCCCTCGAGCAGTGATTCTTGTTTAACGAAATATAAAACTTTTTGTTATTTTATCAAGTACAGCAAGCTGACCAACATAATCAGCAGTTTAGTTATCGGTTAATGCATATATGTATTTATATATATATATATATATATATATATATATATATATATATATATATATATATATATATATATATATATATATATACTACTACTACTACTCTCTCATCATCATCATCATCATCATCATCATCATCATCATCATCATCTCTCTCTCTCTCTCTCTCTCTCTCTCTCTCTCTCTCTCTCTCTCTCTCTCTCTCTCTCTCTCTCTCTCTCTCTCATCACTCACTCACTCTCACTCTCACTCTCTATATATATATATATATATATATATATATATATATATATATATATATATATATATATATATATATATATATATATATATATATATATATATATATATATATATATATATATATATATATATATATATATATATATATATATATATATATATATATATATATATAAATGGGCTTACAAAAGCCATTTATTTATATATGTACATAGAGGTGTGATCAAAAAATAATGATAAATTAATTCAGTGATATCGTTTATAATTTATGAATTTCCTTTGTAGCACATAGAAATAATTTGAATAAAGATATTTCGGTTTCTGAAATCAAGTCGATCTAAACAATGCATAAAATGTTCATACACAAACTCATTGCTTATTTTAAAGTTTTTCTTTGAATATCTTTGAAGGTATCATATTCGCATAGATTAGTGTATATAAGAGGTTGTTTAAGATCTCATGCCATATATATGTGCGTTTCATAACTATAGCACAAGTCGATGCGTGCGAATAATTTCACTACGATTTCAGTTGTGCTCACTAAATGACTACTCTTTTAATGGAGATATGTTTATTTGTTCATTCTCTTTTGATTTTGTTCTATTATTGCACATGTTTTGCCTCTCTATTCTATTTACCATTATCATATTTAATGGCGGTCAAGAAATGCGCTTGTTATGGGGTTTCATAACTATGGCAAAACAAGCTGTTTTTTCTGTAATTTGACTCAAAATAACCCTTTGAAAAGCATTTAAATTAAAATAGATTTTATTTAATTAGTCCCCCTTTATTTTGATAAACATTAAAGTATTCGTTTATCCATAGAGTATATTAAACTATGAAGAATTTAAGGCTGCAATGCCTCCCATTTAGAAATCGCACTTTTGAGTTCCTGAACGTTGTAGTGCTTATGGTTGTCATAAACACGTCTTACCAGCATTCCCCAAATGTTTTCAATTCGGTTCAGGTCAAGTGAGCGTGCAGGCCACTTCATGACGTTGACATTTTCCAACCGCAGCCACTCTGCTGTTTCCTTACTAGCATGTACAGGAGCATGTTGAAAAATTAACGATTTTTGGCTATTTTGATTTAATAAAGGCAATAAACTATATTGGAACAATGTAATGTAGTCTCTGCTTTATATTTGTCCTGTTACCACCTGCCATTCAAGCAAACCATCGTCATGAAATGTACTTCAAGTCATCAAACTGCCTCCACCAAAGTTGTGATTTGAAAAAATCAGAGGCTCTTTGTTTAAATCCCGTCAATAATCATTAATTCCGTCCGTGCCATCCAAGTTCCATTTTTTCTCGTTAGAAAAAATGATCTAAATGCAAAATAAATAAATATTATCTTATTATACGATCAATGCATTGAAAGTTACTTGTGTCCAATTTGTGCACAAATTTTGTTTGCAAAATTTTAAGCAAGCCTCCTTATGTCGTTGAAGCAAACAAGCAAAATTTTAAGCAAGCCTCCTTATGTCGTTGAAGCAAACATGATGCCTTTTTCATTTTGCGTCGAACAATATTCGGGACGTTCCTTTAAACTCTCCAAACGGAGGATTTGGACACATTGCCGCCAACTGGTTGCAACTTAGAGTAGATTGCTGGCCTTTTTTATAATTTTTCTTTGCTGGCGTCCATTTAATTTCTTTTTCGGGCCTCAAGTTCTATTTTTATCATATTCATCATGGTTCCCAAAAAAATTATAAACAACTTTCCAGCTTCTACCAATTTTATTGTAATTTATTTTAAAAAAATATTAAACAAATATTTGTTTGTGTTCTAAAATCTTAAAGTCTGCAAAACTCTAAATCAGAAAGGGTGCAGGGTATTTCGTGTTCGTAAATACATGACTTCAAAATTCTTATTGGTTTTCCTCACAACCATTTTTGTTAATATGAGACTCAATTCTTAAAGATAAATTTATTAAAATATTTTTTTCAGTTTTTGTCTTCTTTATAGTTATCTTATCCCTTTTCCTTCAACATGTTCCTAATTACTGTGCAGAGTACAATAGATCTGGAACATTGCTCTTTTTTACCAGTGTTTATTTCACAGCGACTGAAAAATCACTGTTAGCAGTTGCTAGTCGATGTTATACATATCGGAGATTGCGTATCAGTTGCTTCTTACTACAGCAACTATCGTTAACTACGTATTTGTGATATAACAAACTGATTTTAGTGTTACCAGCACATGAAATTGCCATTGGAGGGGATATATCAATAATTTGTGATATATCAAAACAAATTTTGTAGAACCTTGAGAAAAAACTAGTCCCTTATAATACTTTTATTTAAGAAGAATATGAAGAAAAGTGAAATTTTCTATTGAAGTCAATATCAACCTTAATGTTGACATGGTGACTTCTTATGGATGCTGCACATATATATCAGTGAGTTTAATCCTCCCACTTTTAGGGGTAGTTCCCATGCAAACTTCGTGTTAATGATATTAAAGGTTCGTTTCCACCGAATTTAAAGTTTTTTCTTGTTAAGATTTTATTTCCATGACTTATTAATTAGAAATTAACTGATGATTTATTTAATTGTCCTGGACAGCTGTCAACATAATATGAATCACAAGTTCATTCAGAAGTCATTGAAAGAAGTTTGGTTATTTACTTACCAGTTCAATAGCTTATTCCTGTCATACAAACTCATAATCTCAAAAAATGGTAATAATAATCGCAGCTTTATAACAAGAAGAAACGTTAACTTTGGTAGAACAGAAGCTTCAATACTCTTCACAAGCTTCTAACAAATTACTGTCAAGTCTTTTAATGCTATAGTGATAATTTGAAAAATGCATTTCAATTTTACGAGTAAGAACAGCAAACTCTATGGAAACTACATCTAAAAATGGGCAAGATATGGGCATTAACAACTATGTGAAGCTTCCGTCCATAAGAAGGCACAATAGTGAATTTTAAGTTGATATTGACTGTTATAAAAATATATTTTTCATACAAAAACCACTAAAAGTGAACGTGAAATGGTCATTGTGATATATGCTCAGTCTAGGAACATAGGAAGTCTACATAATATCTGATCCATATGTTGAAAACTGAGGGATTAGTTTCGATTAACACAGTCAGGACAAATGGACGGACAAGCAGACAGACATGACTAGTTTAGTTCATCGCGTCGAGCCGATCAAGATTATATGTACATATAATCTTTGTGTGGTCTCCTATGCTGCCTTCAATGTGTTGCAAAAGGGAAATAAATTTAATTAAAAGAAATTGTACGACAAGCGAAACCAAACATATTTTTTTTTTTGGTACGCTTTGATCAAACCTCGTATGTATGTATACATAACTATAAACAAAGCAGCAAATAAAACAGGTGGAAAAGAAAGCTAAAAAATGCGGTCGCTTAAAAGGCAAAGATGCAACGACTCGATGACAGAAAAAGATAGTACATGCTGTCAAGTCGTGTAAGGTAGGGGACAACAATGCACAGGTGCATGTGTGCGACAGAGTCAACTAGTAAGCTAAATGATCCAAGTTGCTGAGCCTCTCCTACTTATCTACATATGTGTGTGAGTCTGTGTGTATGTGTTCTCTCTTCAATGAGTCGAAATGACAACAACAACAACAACAACACAAATATTTGTTCACAGTCTTAGCTGGTTTCGCTGCCGCTTTGGCGCAAAGGTAAAAATTGTATCGTAGAACAACAGCCTAGAAATGAAATAGAAATATTAAGTTCCAAAATACTTGCGACAAATGCGGTTGTCTCTGATATTATTGAGTGAATTAACAAAACTTTATCCGCCCAAATTTTTTTTTTTTTTATCAGTATCTAATAAATAATATTTATAGTGTGTCTATTTACCTATTTCATTGTAAAAATACCGAACGGACTTTTGTTTGGTGAACAGTACGCGCGCGCGTGTGTGAAATATTTTAAGTTATTAACAAAAACTTATCACAAAAGATTATTTGTTTTCTTTTAACGATCGCTTCTGTAAATAAGAATACGTACTATGTATGTACATACATACTGATTTTATACGTTGTGAACATTAGAATGAAATACAATTTTGAATTTTTTGTTAGTATCTCAAGTTTATAAATTTTATTTGTGGTTACTCATCTTCGCTTCTACGTACATATGTATGTACAGGTACATATGTATTTATGTATAATACGATTTTAATGCATCTATGTATGTATGTACGGGTATGTAATTGGAATGTCTGTCGACAGTACGGCACACATAAGCCATATTTGGCTCTTTGTGATACCAGCAGAATAATAAGATGGCTTGAGCTCACCCATGAATTTTGATCTTACCCATTAAAATATGGTATATTAATTTTTATGACGTTACGAAAAAGTTGCTATTCTCAATTTATTCATTTCAATATATACGATGTGCATGACATGTTATCTGCGTTTACAGTCCTTATAACTATGCAACTACAAGGTATGATCTAAAAACAACCGAACTTTTAATTTAAATCATGGAACACGTAGCGCCATCTATTAAATGTTGGCAGTGTTAAAAAGGTACATCTTTCTTCTTTCGAAAGTAGCTAGGTTCGTTTGACAGGTTACAAAATGACACACGTTTTAATAACTTTTAAGACTTACGAATTGTTAAAAAAAAGTTTATGATTATGATTGTATGAGTCGTACTCAAGTTTACACGTGCTTTACACGATTTAAAAATGGTCGTGATGATTTAAATCATGATCCAAGACCTGGACGACCCGAAGCATCTAATCGTGCTGAGTTAGTGGAAAAAGTAAGTGAAATAAACGCTATCGATGTAAATTTCACTGTGAGAATGCTGGCAGAAGAATTAAATTCATCTTACTGTACAATCTACATAATATTAATTGAAGATTTGGGTAAAAGAAAGGTGTGTTCCAAATTCATTAAATGATGATCAATGGCTCGTGTAATCAATGAATTTTTGTTGAAAAATCAGATTTGTCTCATCGACCTTTTCTGGTCTTTATTGGTCTGATCTATCACCGTGCGATTATTTTCTCTTCCTAAAAATGAAAACTGCAATGACATTCCAGCCATATAAGCAGCCATGACACAGGTGCTAAAGAACATTCCACAAAGCGAGGTTAAAAAGTCTATGGATAAATTGGTTGAGCGTTCCAAACGTTGTACTGAGTTAAATAGATCGTATTTCGAATAAATAATAGCTTTGAAACATAATACCATGCTTGTTTTATTTTATAACTAAAAAGTTCGGTTATTTTTAGACCATACTGTGTATGTATGTTTTTCTAAGACTCAATATTTCCTTCTCCTACGTTCCTTCTCCACGTACATTGCTTTGATCGTTTGGAAATTTTAACATTTTTTGACAGAGTTGAAAGTTTCAAGTCACTACAAAGAACACATTTAGATGTCGTGTGAAAAAAGACATCTGCCGTCAACAATGTTAAATTTTTAAATAGCATTTTTCATTGTGGCATACAACTTATAGTAACGTAGCACGAGTGAATTGAATATTTTTTTTCTACGGCTCAATCGATAGTTTGAATAATTTAACAAACTAATTACATTTTTTGACCGAAAAGATAGTTTCAAGTCACTTGCAAAGAACACAATTAGATTCCGTTTTGGTTATAATCTAAAACAAATATATTATTAAAATAAGTAATTCAGACACATCATACCAACTATTCACAATGTTTTCGAAGTAAATCTGCAAAACAATTCCATTTACATAATCTGCAATGTAGTTATGTTATATACGACTACTCTGCTTAGCACTAAGCTTTGTATGAAATCTACAAGATTTCTGTGACATCTACGAAATTTCCCTATGAAATTCAAATCAGTAGACGAAAATTTGTCAAGATCTTGATGAAAATTTTTAATTCTTGAAAGAACACTAAATGGACGTTCAGCACTAGCTACAGTAACGGGCGTTATACAAAATATAAGGTGATGGTATTGTTTGGGAATATCGTGTCCAAACTTTGTGAATAAATTCCATTTAACAGACGAAAAAGTGGTTCTATTTTGAAATAATCTTTGTAAATATGCTACAGATGAACTAATATTTGCTGCAATTCATCAGATGCATTTGATAGGTGTTTTTATACTCTGTACGAAATAGGACATGGGTATAATAAGTTTGTGCGAATGTATTTAACAGACAGAAGGAGGTAGACCCCATAAATTATATATATATTCATGATCAGCATCGGGAACTGAGTCGATTAAGCTATTTGGACGTGTGGATGTACGAGTATGTGATCTCAGGAACTATTAGAGCTAGTGACTTCAAACTTGGTCTGTTAGATCTCCCTGACCATACGCAGATGTCTTATATAAATTTTTGTGGATAATACGTTCCATTGACCCGTATATGCAAACAAAAATTTTTGTGATTTAAAATTTCAAAGCCCTGCAATGGTCTGCATTAGTAAGGGTGCTGTGTGCTTCGTAGTCATGAATACACGACTGCTTCATTATTATTTGTTTTTACAAAGTTTACTGTAGCACTTCTTGTTTCCGTTTCTTTCAATGTTTCGATTATCTTTAAGAAGGAAAAACAAAAGCTACAAAAGTTTCTCTTTTAAAATTGGAATTTTCATTTTCATTTGTAGCTTTGAGTACTTTATTGTCATCGATAAATTTCGGGAAGATATTGAAGTGCTTTACACTAGTGTAAAATTTAATCCCAATGATCCCGGGTCTTCCATTACTTTCGTTCTTTACTCGCGTTCTCGACGGGCCTGATTCAACCTTTGAAATTTATAAAAAAAAAACTTGTGTTTCACAAAAAATTCGGTAGAACCGAAGCTGTCAAATTGTTTACACGCTCCTAACTATTTAGTTCTGTGTTTTAAGTGGCCAACTCAAGGAATAAGAAAGTTTTACTTACAAAATGCTCAAAGTTAATGGTGGTTTTGTATGGAGGCGGCTACCCTAAAAAGAGGGCATAACATGCCCATTATGAGGACTACGTCCATTAAAGACCACCAAATAGAATTTCAAACTGAAATTCTTTGCAATATAATTCTTTTCCATTTTTCTTTATGAAAACATTAAAATGTGCGGTATAGTGGACTTCGCCTATTTATACAAATGTTAAGTATAGTTCTATCTAGTTCTCCTTCGTGAATTTCAAGCTAATATTAACTGTAATAAGAAAGTTTTTAGTACCACTAATTTGGTATCCCTGATTCGCCTCAAACTTTATTCGTAAAAAAAAATGTATGAATTAAATTTTGTAAATTTGAGGTGAAATATATATAGAAATAGGTACAATGACACTAGTTTACAGAAATTTATTTCCATTGCATTAAAACGTGTGGTATAATTGAATTTTCTTTCAACCGTCTATACAATACTTTGTAATCCGATTATTAAGATTTTGTATGCAGGGGCGGAACCAGAACGCTCTCTTGGAGGGCCGGTATTGGGAGGTCTTCTACTCTTGGGAGGAAGTCTTAACTCTATTAAAAAACAAAAGAAAAAACATGAAAAAAATTCGACTTGGGTTGAACCGAAGCTTTAATACCATTCGTACGAAATTTTAAATCGTATTATGAAACATAAAGTGGGGGGGTTTAGATAGGGACTAGCCCAAAAAGTGTGCGGTATACGCACACTAGTAAATGTGTATGAAGCGACCATCTATAAGATGCCACCATATCGAATTTCAAGTTGATATTTTTCATACAAATGCATAAAAATGAGCTATGGGTTTGTATGAGATTAACTTAAAAAGTGTGTATATGTATATGTATATAAAACGGTTGTCCACTAAATCGCATTTAAACCTAATATTTGCTTTAATAAAGAAGTTTTTTATACAAAAACACAAAATTGGGTAGTAGGTTTGTATGGGGGCTACCCCAAAAAAGTGAATGTGGCGGGTCAATCTTGATACTCTATTAAATTGCAATAAAAAGAATTATATTTGTCAATTTTCTTACAGACGGACAGACAGATCATCGGACATACATAGTTAGATCGACTCGTCTTGTCTAGCTGATCAAGAATATATATACTTTATGGGGCTTACGATGGCTCCTTTAATGCGTTATAAAATGTGAGGGGGTGAGAACGTTCACCAGTTCCCTCCCCCTGGATTCACCAATGCTTTATGGATGTAGCTTATATTTAGTACATACGAGTATGTAAATCAAACCGTAAGGAAAAATTCTCACTCGAAAAGTGGGCGGTTCCATGCCCCCATATGAGAGAAAACCCAAATTCGTTATATCTCGGCATCTATTTGATGCAGAAGGATGAGATTTGGTAGAAATGTAAAAGGCATCGGGAGAAATATGAACCACTGTGCCGCATCCCCAAAGTAATGTCGGCGTGTCTCTAAACATATTTAAAGTTAAAGGAGGAGAATTGGTACATACGAGTATATAAAGGGCATGGGGAAAAGTAAGGTCATATTATTGTTTTGTTTACGGCCGTTCAAACGGATGAACATAGCTAGATCGCCTCGTCTTGTCGCGCTGATCAGATACGCGTTGTACGAGTATACTTTACGGGGTCTCCAGTGCTTCTTTCGTTATGTTATATACGTTTTGACAGTTAAACAAACCCAATATATTCTTTTACAAATATTTTTTGTAATGGGTATAAAAGATTGTTGGCGTTTTTTAGGAATCGACGCCGCAATATACATATAAAAAGTTTATTAGAACCCATTTCTAGTGACGAAAGCAAGTATATCATTGGAAAGTTATTCATGTGTAGATTTACGATTCACGTAAAAAAAAAAAATCTAAATGATTATTTTCCGCAAAAATGTATTTTCTGTATTTTTACTTAAATATTTGAAACTACTATATTTTCGAACCGCTGTTATTAACAAATCACTTAGTTTCTCTATAATATACATATATGTTAAGAGCACCGGACGTCAACTACCAATAAAAAAAAAATTTTAAATTATTATAAAATAAAATTTATTATTTGAGGAAAATTATTATCTTAGAGAAATTCATAGTAAAGGGTGTTTTTTAGCAGTTCAATTTTTATTATTACAGTGCGCTACGTCCATTTTATGTTCGATAAAGTCGTCCATCCGGCCTGTCAATAAGCAAAATTTCCGCAATTGGATAAAAAAAAATCAGCAAGAGATCCTCGAGGTACCGCTACATCAATAGAAAATCACTGTTTGGTGCGCTTTATAGGCCGGTGTAATCATTTGTCCTTACTTCTTTCAAAATGAGGCCGGTGGGAACGTTACCATTATCATTTACGCTATAGAGCCATGAATAGCGAATATTTCGTGCCCCAATTGAATGACATGATTATTGAAGCCATTTTTTTTTTAAAAAGGCCGGCGCCGTATGCCATACAGCGTGTCGAACAATCGACATATTGAAGTAAACATTTAGCAAACGCGTTATTTCTCGAAATGGATCAGTTGGGCACCGATAACGCCTTTAGATTATTTTCTCTTGGGTTACATAAACTTATTAGTTTATGGATGACTTAGAAAACATTATCGAGATACGGCTCCCGTTGCTTGAAAAAGTGGTCGAAAAATGTACTTCCAGAATGTGTCTATTAAAATCAATTTTCAATTCGAAATTGTGTAATTTCAGTATTTTAATTTAAGTCAAATTTCTATACCTCTAAAAAAACATCCTGTATTATCGAAATTTTATTTGCCAGATGATAAATTCATCGTTATATTCATAGGAAATAACTTTTAAATGTCATGGTTAGATTCAAATAAATCTCAATATTAAGATTTTAATTCAGCATAAAGATATTTGTAAAAGTATAAAAATAACACTTAATTGATATACTGATTTCTTTATTATTTTATAGTGCTATGGTAAATCACAGTAGTAACAGCGGTGCTCACGCTGGAGGCGGTGGCGGCGGCGGCGGCGGCGGCGGCGGCGGCGGCGGTTCATCATATTCTGGCGATGGCGATGATCGTGAGCGTCCGGAATCTGACCATCAAGACAAGCCCACTTACCTTTTGGAGCATTTGGCCACATTTTCTGTAAGCAAGGAATCAGGTATCGTGTACCCGGCCGATGGCATGAGAAGGCTACTTCAGCTTGAGAAGACAACGGGCATTTGGTCACAAAAAATGCAATTGTGTCTCGATTACCAATGGGTACTCATCATGGACTATGAAAGTGGGGTGCGTATTTTTTATAATTCAACTTTGAAGCAGATGTTTGATTTCAACAAATAGTCCGCGCATAAAGTGTTTACAAATTATAAGCTTCAATTTAAATCGATTCAATCAATTGCATGCACAACATTATGCCTACTCTTTTTTACTTTTTCTGCTTTATTATTTTTTGTATTTAGAACATTATTGAACGCTTTCCGGCATCGCTGATACAAGAACCTACTGCATTTACATCCAACGATGCCATGGAATTGTATAACAACATACTCGTATTCATAGTCTCTGGCGGTGGTGGTTCTTCGCGTTGTGAAATGCACATATTTCAGGTGAGTAACGAACAACAAAGTGCATACGAAAGTATGTTAATCCGTCCTTATTTTAAATGAATATCAATTTATATTTGCTTTTGAATCACAGTCACAAAGCGTCTCCGCAGTACACCTTGTTGAGGATTTAAAGAACCTTCGTAGCGGAAAATTGATTATGCAACAAAGAGGCGCAACACCAACACAGCTCGCGAATCCAGGTCAAAAGACTAAAACAGCTTCTATGCACCATCGTAGTAGCGTCGATCATGGCTTGCGTGGAAATGGAGCTGAGGTAGACATCGGTGGCCATGGTGAAACAGATTCCGAACATGGCGGACCCAATGATGAGACTAGTTCTACTTCCAGCGAGAAATACGAGCGTGATGTTGCCGTACTTAATCATTGCTTCGACGACATAGAGAAATTCATTGCGCGTTTGCAACATGCGGCAGCAGCCTCCCGAGAACTGGAACGCAGGCGTCGAAATCGAAAGTCGAAAAAACGGGATCCTGGGGAAGGGTTGCTAACGTTGCGCACGCGACCACCACACGAGAAAGAGTTTATCGATATATTTGCCAAGTTCAAATTATCGTTTAACTTACTGGCCAAGTTAAAGGCGCATATACACGATCCAAATGCACCCGAACTTGTGCATTTTCTCTTCACGCCTCTGGCGCTGATTGTGGAAGCATCCAGTGACACTTATTACGAATCCCAATTACCGGCACGTGTTGTAAATCCACTTTTAACGCGCGAAGCTGTTAATCTTTTGATCAACTGTGTCACAAGCAAAGAGACGGAGCTCTGGCGTTCACTTGGCGATGCCTGGGTCATACCACGCGATCAATGGAAAGATGATGTAGGCTCCTACCATCCAGTTTTTCTAGACGGCTGGTCGCCAGATTATTTAGTCATAGATGAGCTCGAAGCTCCCACATCACCCGCTAACAAGCGTCGTCTGGATGTGCAGGCACATGGTATTTCTCTCGGCGACAAATACACCATACATCATGAGCGGGCCGGTGCTGCTAGTACCTCTGACTTTAACACACGCAGTGATCTATCTTTTGATTCTATAGAGCGTAGGCCAGTGCCAACATTAGGCGCTATTACGGCAGGTATTCAAAATTTACACACACGCGAAACACGTAGCACCGCTGCCGCTACATATGGAGAGAGTGGTACATCGGAACTGGGTGCCAGTGGCGGACGAAGCAGTGCGCGTGGTGTGGATAATGCCAATGCAAGTGATGATCAGTTGCTAGAGACATGGCTAGATGAGCTGCAAGCAAATGGGGCCAAAATCGTTCTGGTGACATATCCACGCACAGCAAATAATGATAAGGAGCTGAGCGTAACACGTGGCGAATATTTGGAGGTATAGTTAGAAAAACAGATCTATTATATTTGAATTATTATATTGATAATATTTTTACTTCAGATTCTCGACGATACGCGAAAGTGGTGGAAGGCGCGCAATATTCTCGGCCAGGTGGCTCATGTGCCCCACACAATTGTCTCGCCTTACAATTATGGAGACAATGAAGCCGGTAGTCAATTTTATGGACAGCATCAGACAGGCAAATCAAGGCATAACCCGGGTAATGTGGTAAGTAGTCGTGTTTTTTTTTTAATATTTTTCGTTACTAAAATTAGTTTTTTTGTTTTTTTTGTTTTAGGAAAACATGGAACAACGATCACCAGATCCAGCAGATATGATACGAAGCAAACACTTAGGCAAAAAGGGCGAATTTCGTTATTTCTAAATATTAACTTATAATGCATGCGGCCTTTCTGAGAATCGGCCTAGCTCTATTCATTTTCTCCTAGCAATAAACCACGAATGTTACCCCAGTAATTAATCCCTATACAATACTAGTACTACTCTTCAAATTTTTGTGAGCAGTCTGCAAAAATGAGTTATTGTAAGTGATATACTATTCGTATATATAAATATTTTGATACTTACGTGTGTAATATCAAAACACAGGCAATATAGATTTGAAAGTTTTCAATTCAAAAACAATGCGAGATTTTCTATTTGTGACTCATTGGTGAAGAATTCAAAAATAAAATCTGCTTTGTAACCATAGATATGTTCATATATAATTAATATTGTAGCTACTTTCCAGACCGTAGTCCTTTATATGATTGACAATTTTTCAACACGTGCCAGAAGTGGGGAATCGGAGTGGTACTCCAAATTCTTAACCGAAAAGTCGCCCACCATATTGGTAAAGCACTTTAGTGTTGACAATGAGAAACGGAGTGCTGGATAATTGTAATAGGTGAAGTATTGACCATTGACGGCTATGATGAAAGCCTTATCGCCAATACCAAATGCGATCTTGAATAGTTTCCCGCGAACAAAGGGAAATTCACCATCGGTTTCTTCGTCATCGGTGGAGAAGCTGAAATGTAATATTCGAAATATTGTTAATAATATTACCAAATTTCAAATAATAAATGTTCTTCCGAAGCTACCTTAAATCTTCACGTTGGAATGTGCGCGAAACGGTCGTCTTGTCAAAATTTACGTGGAACTTTAACATGATACGTCCAGTATCGTTGCATTGGAAGCAAATTGAGAATTCCGTATTAGGCGGTCCTTTGGATATGCATTCCATTGCAACGACAGTGCCTAAAGTCGGAACATGCAATACAATAATAGTATAATAGATTTATTAATAAGAGAGATACATACCAGTTTCGTACTGTCTCGGTACATCGCTCTGGAATGCTATTCTTTCAGCACAAATTAGGCTACGTGGAAAGACAAGCGGAAACAGCATACGATGGTGAAACTGTGTAATCTTCTCAAAATCTCCGTAAACACGTACGCAATTTATTTTCTTTGGAAACTTGACGAACTCAAAGGATCCATAGAGATTGTCATTAACATAGATTTCAAAGCAACGCTGGAGCACCGCAATACGGAAGCTAAAACACTGACCTAAGAAAAATTATTAGCATTTATTTACGTAGTTATGCAACCACAAAGTTAATTATATCTAAAATTTTTGACGTTAATGTTAGTTGGTTTCCTAAAAATACAGAATATAATTATTAAATTTTCGCATTAGTTTCGCACGAAAATAAATTTGAGAAACTTGGTAAAGCGCGCAATATTCATATGGCTGAATTGTCTACACAAATAATTGTAATATTACCTAATAATTAATCATAGGTGGTCGGTCCAGTAAGGTAAACATAATTCGAAGGCGCTGAATTCAGCGTTTTTCAAAGTTGGTTCGAATTTACGCGATATTTGAGTTTTAAAATTGAATTTACAAAGTTTCCCCTATATGTATCTACTAGCTGGCACCCGGCGTGTTGCTGCCCTTCCCCTTGAAGGGATTCCGCGTTGATTCCTTCTCCCTGCCACACCTTCCCCATGCTCCTTTACTCTACCTCCAATTCTCCTACCCCTCTTCTTCTGTACCTTCCAACCCTTCTCCAACATCCTCACGCTGCCCCCATTCCCCTGCCCGCTTCCTCTACTTCTCCTTACTTTACCGTTCCTTTTCCCTGCCCAATTCGATCCCATTAACATGTATATTTACAACATTTCATCCCTCTATCTTAAATGGTACCCAGCGCGTTGCTTTACCTTTACCCCTCCTTCCCTATGATCCCTTACCCTACCACCCATTCTAATTCCCCAGCCTCTCTTCTACCTCTTTCCCAACACTCCCATTTCCCTTCCCCATTCTCCTACCACCTTTTCCTTTTTAAAAGTAACCCGGCGCGTAGCTGCCCTTTCCCCTACCTCTCCTTCACCTACCCATCCTGCCCCTTTCCCATACCACTTCTTTCCCTCCTCCTTCCCCTACCTCCCATGCCCTCCACGTCCCCATTAACTCGTATATGAATTTTATTAATAATTTTAATATAATTTTTTTAATATAAAAAACTACTTTTTGTGACTTAAATATAAAAGTTAGACGTAGTATGCTGTAGCTGACTTTTTTGTAGCCATTATCAAGCTCTACAACTTTTCTCTAGAACTCAATCATACATCTCTCATCGTTAAGGCAGCGGTCGTAAGGAAAATTTTTCGTTTGACCGTTTTTTCTCCGACTTACTTTGGAAATCCGATTACTACGAAAAAGGCTTTTAATTTCATGAATTTAATCCTGATTCAAAATCGGTTCAGTGGATCCAGAAATTACCCCC
Source organism: Leucophenga montana (assembly GCA_035044765.1). Taxonomy (NCBI): domain Eukaryota; kingdom Metazoa; phylum Arthropoda; class Insecta; order Diptera; family Drosophilidae; genus Leucophenga; species Leucophenga montana. The sequence goes on along the minus strand of JAWNNQ010001361.1, from coordinate 573,892 downwards.
TACAACCTCACAAACTTTACCTCTTTATAATATTAGTGTAGATATTAGGTTAAGAGATATGACCTTAAAATTAAAACCAACTGTTTCATTTAATTTATACCTGTCTATCGAGACGAAGATCTAAAGTCCTGTTCAAGATCTTAAGTCCCTCTGATCAAAAATAACGTTAAAACGATTCTCGCTTAAATATCTTAAATACATATTTTCTCGTGGTTTATACAACTACCATGTATATTGGTACAACTGACAGACGATCTTTCAGATAGTTAGTGCGAAATGACTTGTTAAACAAGTTAGTATTTGGTGAGTTTTGAAAAAATTTAATTTTTTTTGGGGAGTTTGTCTAAAATTATGTGTTAACAAAAACATTTTTTGTTCAGATGTTTTACAAATTTTCAAGAAAGCTTTCGGAGAGTAGACCAAATCACAGGCATTGGAGTAGAACAAAGAGTTCAAATTGGCCCGCAGTTTTGTTGATGATTTGCCTCCGCTGACCAAAACGTCCAAAAAACAAAATATGTTTGAAATTCGTCAGTGAGTTAGCAGTCGACTTTGGGATCTGGGTAGCTTTTCTGCGATATTGTTTAGACGGAGACCTTTCAAATGAAAGTAATGTGTCACATAACGATGATCAAAGTTATTTTATATGTTTACAAATTCACTGCAGTTTTAAAATGTATACTCGTAAAACTGGTGCTTTCTACAATAGTCAATCTTTTGAACGACAACCGTCAACGATACTTCAGGTCTTCCTTTTCGAATTCCTTTTAAATTTGGATTCCAGGATATTTTTTGCCGAAAATTAAGCCTCTAACTAAACGACACCTACGTAAATCTTGCTCCAAGATGATAGGCCATATAAAGAAAAGCTTGTTTAAAGCTACTTATATGAAACATAGATTTTATTCTTTAGTGGTCCGATCTGGACATTTGCGGGATATTTTAATAGATATTTTATTGATGAAAAATTAAAATTAATTAAACATAAAAACAAAAGTTTTCAAACAATAACTCAATAATGGTCAAATGTTAACATGGGGCTACCCTTTCAAAGTGTTTGGATCTGGCCTATATGGAATAAATTTTAAGATTTAATGTAAGATACTCCAAATTTACACTTTTCTATTTTAATTAAAAAAGAAAAAAACAAGAAACAATGTTAATTTCGGTTGAATAGAAGCTGTAATACCATTCACACTATTTTGAAATCGTATTGCATTTGTTTACGGTACCCCAAAAAGGGGGCAATATTTGTATATGTGTGTGAAGCGACCATATAAGCGACATAAAAAGTCCTGATATCGAATTTCAAGCTGATATTGACTTAACTGAAGAGGTTTTTTTATACAAATTCATAAAAGTGATCGGTGGATTTGTATGGGGGCTAACTCAAAAAATGGGCGGGATACGCCCATTTGTTTATGAATGTGAAGTAGTAGTTCATAGGAAACCATCACATCGAATGCCAAGCTGATATTGATTTGATTAATGAAGTTTTTTTTACAAAAGTACAAAAGTAAAATGGGCGATTAGTTTGTATGGGGACTACCATAAAAAGTAGGCGGGACATGCCCATTAGTATATGTATATAAAGCGGCTGTCCATAAAAAGCCACTACATCGAATTTCAAGCTACTATTGTCTTAAATAAGATATTATTAGAAGTTTTTCATACAAAAACATAAAAGAGGGCTGTCGGTTTGTATGGTGCTCCCCCAAAATGTGGAGGAGTTATTCCCATAAATGTATATGAGAAGCATCGGTCCAATAGCAGCTACAATAGCAGCTACAGATATAAATTATTAAGTTGATATTGACTTCAATAGAAAAGTTTTTCATACAAAAAGTCAATCGTGGCTGGGAGTTTGTATTGTATATATGGGGCTACCATAAAAATTAGACAAATCGGGTCAATATGGATGCACTATTTGACTGCAATAAAGATAAGTCTAGATGTCAGTGGCTTACAACTGTAAGCCATAAAATTTGGTCCCCAAAAAAATGCGCAACAACATCCACACGAACAGACAGACGAAAATAGTTAAATCGACGCGTCTCATCGAGCTGATCATCTATAGATATACTTAATGTGGTGTATGATGTTTCTTTTAATATGTTACAAACTTGCCTACAAACTTATAACACTATGTAAAAATGGTATAAAATCAAAAAAAAAACAACCATACATAAGCTTAAAACTGGTGGCTAGTTTGTATGGGGGCTACCCTTATAGTGCTCTGATCTGGACTTGTCCAGTATATTTTATTAGGATTTACGTAAGATACACCAAATTTGGCATTGCTAACGTAACAAGCAGCAAAACCAAAAAACTGTTAAACAAAAACATAGAAAAGCGGCAGGTTTGGAATGGAACTACCCCTTAAAGTGAGGTTGGCTTGTTAATTTAATACTATTTATCTGAATATGGAAAAAGAGGGCCTTAATATCCAAACTTGAAGTGTCTATTTCTTATAGTCTTGAAAATCGGTTCGTTTAAACTGACTGACGTCTTCCAATACTGAAGGAGAATTGTTATACACATTTGCACATACTTAATGTACCCTTTTACCCTATGGCTACATAAAATAAAAATAAAAAATTAACAATTTGAGGTGCTCGACTATATTATACCCTATGTATGCCATATTTTTTCCGTAATAGGCCTTGAAATTAATTAAACAATTTTGGAGTCCAACCAAATATAATAATAGATGTCATATTACGCCTATTTTTTGTTTTGTTGTTGTTGTAGCAGCTTCTTCTTGTGAGCTGTATCAGGAAATCATATGTACACAATTTATTATATATAAAGTCAAATGTAATTGTGAAAGAGAAAGAAAACCCAAAAATGCAAACCTCAGGTGTCAATTGTGGCTGTATCAGGTATTTTTTGTTTTGGTTGCTTTTGGTTGGCAGAATTGAGAAAAAATATTATAGATATCTGCACCGCTCTAATGCTCTCAGCATTGGAGGAACAGAGAAGAGAGCTAATACGGTACTTTACATTATGCCATCATGGTGCGGCTGATCGTTGTTTGCGGCACAGCATCATGAAATAGAAGAAAGTGTCAGTCAATTTTTGAAGTGAATCAAATGACACAATAGCGTAGTCGCGTTGTTTAAATACATTAAACAAATAACGCCTGAGGCTTAAGAAGTTTTACTTCCCCCGTGAGCTTATGTGGCTGAGGTTCACACATTTGATTGGTCCCCCTGTGTACCTGATCGCCCGTTAAACAGTAATACCTACAAAAAAAAAAACGAAGCACTTTTAAAGTGATCTAGTGTTGGTTATACTTAGGTTTCGTCGAGTACAAGATTTATGCATTTGTTAAAATTTTATAGTAGCTGCAAATTTTAATGTTGTTGGAAAAAACTATTTTTGAAGTATTTCATCCAAATCTCATTCATTAAATCAGTAATATTTTGACTGATTTTAGACTTCTCAGCGATTTTGGAAAGAAGAAGAATATATCATGTTTTTTTACATTTTATACAATTTGGACACCATCTTTCAGCATAATATTTAGATAGAACAAACAAAACTTCTTTTGTTTTCCAAAAAGTTATCGCATAAAGAAATGAAAGTCATCCATTCTCTTTTTCCACTTGATACAATTTTTGCATACACCCCCTGTTCCGGTTCCCGAATCCGAACAATTTATTCGTATGCGGTTTCGTTAATTATATATTGCTTCAGAAGAATATCACGATTTGAACTTATCAGATCTTGAGAATATGAATTTCATATTGCCAATGCGAAGTGAATTCAAATCGTAAAAATCTTCTGTAAGTGAAATATGGACCATTTTAACGAAACCGAATCCGAATATTTTATTCGGATTCGAAAAGCGTAACATGGGAGATAATATAATCTATTGATCTTCACTAATGGAATTTTGAGAACATTATTTTTTTCTATTTGAAAAAATTTGTTAGTAGCTAGTCACTTGTAGAGACATTTTGCACGGATGCCCAATTCACAAAAATATTATAAAATTAGGCAAGAGAAAATATTAACTTTGGTAGAACTAAAGAATCTCAAAAATAATTTTGTCTTATTTTTTAAGACCAATTTGTAATAGAGTTTGTAGAGAGGAAATGTGAACGCAAATCAAGGCATACTATGAAAAAATTAGCATGAACAGTGCCAATTGACAGCAAAATTGTCGGGGTGGGTGCTCGGGATGAACAATCTAACGCAACGGAAAAAATAGGATCCACTGTAAAAATAGGCGGTGCCGCACCACCATGTAAAATGAAAACCGTTGGGTTGTAGCAACGCACGCAGGGTAGGCTAGTATTTAAAAGTGTGGATATAAGGCAAATAACCGCATGGTTAACGTTGTGGCCGTGCCATCCACAAAATTTCATAAACTTGCTCTGCATAGGAAGAGCCTAAAAATCAGAACTAGGTGCTTCTAGTTCTGAAGTTGTTTCTGAAATATATTGTTTCCTACGATCAGACAGACGAGCATGACAATATCGGTTTGGCTTTCGATGCTGACCGAGAATACATATAATTTTTTAGTTCTGCCACGTCTTCTTTAGTGTTCCGATACCGATCGATGATGCCACCATACTGAGTTTCAAGTTGATAACTCATGATTTATAGTTTGCTACACATTTTTAAAGATGTAGCTTACAAATTTATATAATACTCCTTCCGTTACAGCTGCGAGCGCAACAAGTAAATCGAAAAAATTCAAATTGAAATATTTCTGCGGCGATTTTTAGCTAAAGCGATATTACGAGTAATTGGAAAATTATAAAATATAATTTAAGAACTATGGAACAGTGAATATGTCTTGCAGGATGTTACTTTTTTTGATATAAATATCCTACCTGGTACGAGTGGGTTTTTTGGACCTTCGCATTTCCAGTTTTTTGAAATCTCCTCCTGTTGCCAGCCTTCACCCGGTTGAAACATGCTACGAATAATTTGATTTTCGCGGAAGTTAGCCTCTATTTTAAGAAAAACTGTTTCACTCTCATTCTGCGCGTTCACATTATCCGTCACATCCAAGGAGATCCTGTTAAAGCAAAGTCACAATTGAAATCTCTGATTCATAGAACACAAATCAAAATTACTAACTTATTCGGATGGGGCTTAACGTAACCATTAACGATAAGCACATGCCCAAATGGCACCTCGGTGAACACTTTCGCTTTCCAAATATTCATTCCGACTGCTCCGGCTGCCATGGCGCTACTGATTTTATTCAATCCGTGTGCTTTGTTTCTTCGATTGTTCTCACCAAATCCGTATTCATTGTTGGAGTGTTTTATGCGTTGTTATGCTAATAGATTTGCAATACATAACCTTCTGCATATATTACGATTATGTAAAATGAAGGATTACCTGCTCCAAAGTCATCATCATCCATTCAACTCGCCAAAGTAAGGCAAACTGTTTGTTACAAAGGTATTGAAACTCATCTTGGCATAGTGGCATACAGTGGGACAATCTCTGCTAGCATTTATGTGTGGCTATTAATTTTTTTAAATATTTTGAAAAAAAATGCATCCTTGAAAAGCTAAGTTTTATTTTAAATAGATGTGCACTTCGCTAAAAAAATAAGTAATTTAAAGGAATTTATATTCAGATATCTTACATGAACGTTTACTTTGAGCCCATTGTACATAAAGTCCTTGTCGTTTATTTATTCCAATTCAATCCTTGCCTTTGTAACCCATAACTGTCATCCTTAAGTTCCATTCAGGGTTGAGTGAGGGTGCTTTTATTGCCTATTGTTGTTGGTCGTGTGGCAGTTGTTACTGATACCGCGTTGTCCTCCGCTTTTCCACTATTATTTTTGTTGTTGGTGCTGTTGCGTGACTCTCATCAGAATAAAAAGACTAAAACAAAAATTGATTCGCTGTCTAAAGTTTTTGTGCTGGTTCGCACCTCCCCCTTTTCAAACTTTATTTGTGACATGAAATGTACAACAATATTTTGTTTAAATGAAATAGCGACTGGTTGCAGAAACAAAAACAGCAAAGATCATTTCGAAATTGCATGTCTCGAAGAATGACCGTTCTTATGGGTTTAGCCTTCGCTAATAAAACTTAAGCATTTAACAAAAACCTCCCACCATGTTTCCAATTCTCAAATAAAAAAAAAAGATTGTATTTACGGTATTTTTATAGAATATAACGACATAACATGTACAACTTAGTACTTTCCCCTCCCACCACTCTTAGTTCGCTACAAAATAGATCCGTGTATACGGTCTCCTTCAATTCGTAATACTAAGCTTAGTTTGAATCTAAAACAGTTTCACATGAGACTGTGTTTCTAAGTACAGATTAAAATGCAAATAGCCAACAAAAAATCGAAATAACCATTGTAACCATTTTAATATTCTGGCGTAAAAGGATACATTAACAGCTGAAACCCTTATAAAGATATATGCTTGATTGGAAATGTCTTTAAAGTACCCAGTAATAAAAATATCAATAATACAGGATTGTCACGGAAAATGCTTTCGCCTCTAAATCAACGCTGTCCAGCATAGCCCCATTGGATCGAACACCTTCGTGTTTTCACACATATACGAATGAACGCATGCCGAAGTCGGCTGCTTGATGTTAAAGAGAAACAAAAATTTAAATTAGTTTAGGTCTCATTCTTAACTTAACTTTTTTTGGAATATAGCCATATGCAAACTTATGGTTCAAAATACAGACCATAGGACTAGGTAGCTCGGATCTCGTAGTCCAGTAGAACTGTTTATATAAAAAGGCTGCTTAAACACAAAGATTTGCAAAATATTTTTTGCTAGAATGGAATACGATTCAAGAATTAAGCCTCTACAATTTTTCTGGTACCACCATATTTTCCAGAAATTTACAGATTTTATCGCTAAATACTCAAAAGATGTTAAAAAGGCAAGAAATTCATCACACGTAGTGTGAAATTGTATTATCCATTTGTCAAAAGTTTGTAACGCATGGCGTATACCTCAGGATGTATATCTAGAAACAATTTCGGGGATGTCCGAATGTTAAATTGAATCGACATGGAGATAGGAGCAATACACAAGTATCATTTCATGAAAGAATGTGTATTTATACAAAAATACTTATGCTTATTTACATATGCATCTGTCGGACAAGTTTCTTGTATTGCATCTTTCTCTGCAGCCATCGAAAGTCCAAAGCCCAGCTCACTAATAAATACATGCATACTCAAGAAATGGAGGATATGCGTGCAAAAGCATTTACAGCCTGCAGATTCGATTTTCACTCTCCTGACCATTTCTCGACAAATAGGTCGACAAAATGTACGAGGTAATTTCGAAGGAATCGCTGAAGAATATTATCGAAGATCTATTTGTATACCTTTCTTTGTTAAATATTCTGAAGTGCTGGATCTCGAATATTCCAGCAAATTAGCGGCCAAAAACCTATTGGTTACAATTGGTTACATACATCTGTCTATTTATAAAGAGACACTTAATACATATTTGGACAATGGACAAAGGGATATGTATGGTATAATGAACAATTTCATTTTTCCCGGGTTTTTTTAGCTGCTTTTTTCTTCAATTGGAATATTAAGTATTAATTAATTATATTTAGCCTAACATTAGAACTATAAAGCTTATTTACAATTTTATTACATTATATTTATATTACTATAGAATGCATAACATATTTAATAAAATATTTTATTTTAGATAAGGTCTGTTGGCAGTGTTCTTTTAAGTCGTCTTGTTCTTGTCAATTCATGTAAAGGCAGCTCATTTACTTGGTTGTTAGTGTGTCTGGTTAATTTATTAAGGCAATTTCTACTTATAGTTTTGATTTCATCGTCTACTAAGGGTATTCCTAAATATCGATGGATGTCATTATTGGTTATAAACCAATCGGCGTTAACTATAGCTCTCAAACTTATTGATTGTTGAGTTTGAATTATGTTCCGATTTGATTTCTTTTCCATGCCCCATAATTGGACCCCATAAGTCCATATTGGTTTCAAAATAGCCTTATAAATCATTAGTTTGTTACTAATTGATAGTTTCGAGTGTTTATTTAGTAGCGAATATAGTTGTTTATATCTTAATTGAATGTGTTCTTTCTTTTTCTTAATATGGTATTTCCAGGTTAACTTATTGTCCATATTATTATTATTATACCAAGTTACTTTGCTACATTGACAATGGGAATGTCCACTCTATTTAGTTTTAAGTGTACTGATAAAAAGTTGGTTTTTGTCGTGTATATTACCTGCACGGTCTTTTGTTCATTAATTTTAATATGTGCCATTTGTCAAACCATCTTGTTGTGTCGTCAAGAATGTCTTGTAGTTTGGTTGTTGCTGTAGTCATATTTTTGTGAGCGTACATCAATATCGTATCATCAGCAAAAGTAGCTACCATTGCTGAACTGTCATTAGGAGTTGGGATGTCAGCTGTATACAAGGTGTATAATAATGGTCCAAGCACACTACCCTGTGGTACTCCAGCTCGTATGTGTCTAAGTGAAGTGCATGCATCATTGTTTTTAACATAAAAATATCGACCAGTTATGTTGCTACGTAGAATATTATATAATTTAATGGGTAGCATACCCTTTAGATTAGAAAGATGGAAAGTGCTGTAACCTAAGTATTGCATTAAATAGGTTTCTTATGTAAGTCATTGCGATTTGAGGAAGCTCTCTTAAAATTTGTCCATCTATTTGATCATATCCCGGGGATTTTTTGCGCTTTAATCGTTTTTCAATACAGCTAACAATTTCAGTCAAAGTTATGTATTTTGTTTCCCAAGGACATCTTCTCCTACTAGTATGTTGACTGTTATTTGTATTAGCCTGGTCATTTGTAAAATTTTATTGCTGGGAATCTTTCAATTTTTAATGTTTTGTACATTGACAGTATGGGCACCTCCATATAGGGCACATTTAATTTTTGTAGTTTCGTTCATTTGACAGTCTAGTGTTTTATGTATTAACACAAACAGGGTCCCGGGTACAGTAGTTTCTTGTATATCCGTATTTTTGACAGTTAGGGCAATCGATCTCTTTTGGTTGGGTGCTTTGAATTGCACTTTAGTATTGAGCAATATCGTTATGTTATAAATGTCTTTGTTATTCGGGCTAGTTTTAAATTTTATTGAGAATAGCGGTGGAGGCTTTTTTGTGTATTTTTGTTGAATATTGTAAATATTTATTTATCTTCATGGCTCCAGCACTAAGTATATAAAGTATATTCTTGATCAACTCGTCATGACGAATCGACCAATCTGTTTGTCTTTTTGGTAGTTTTCGAACATTTTTTTGGGATCAATTATAAGTGTGAAGCTTTGGAAATCGCAGGTTGGATAATTTTTTAGCTTTCTGACACACTAGATATCGTTCCTATATTTATACTCTTCACACAGAATGTGAATAGTATTATAATTTAGTCGCAATGTTTGCAACGTCTTCAAGGAAGCATCGGAGATCCTAAAAGTGTATACCTAGATTCGTGATCAGCGCGGTAAGATGAGTCTTTACACCCATATCCGTCTGTCTGTTTGTGCGTTCCTCCCAGCCCTAATCCCTCAATTATTGCAATATTAGTTTGAAAGCTGTGGTGAGGGAAATATATACACTGGTCTATTTCAATCAAATATCAAATATCCCTTGATATACAAGTTCAGATTGGGCTTTGATGAAATTTGTTCTTATCGGCATGCCGAGAGCGGCGTCATAATAGTTTAATTCATATCGATAAATCGCTGATATAACATTCCAGCTCTTTCCGATTTTCCGTAATATTTTGAATAGATGGAGCCATATGCTTTGTTCCGCCTCATATGAAAACTTTTCACGATCTATTATAATTTAATTTTACTTAAATAGCTACAAAGAAATTATCAGTATATATTTTTTGGTTGACCGTACTACACCTTTTTTACATGGAAACTGTTACTTAAATGAGGAGTGCTATTCAATTGACGGGATTTCAAGTTTTTATTTTTATACTCTTCATACTCTTCTTTGATTGCTACAGCAGCGTGAAGTTGGTAACACTTTGAGCGCCGAGCACTTTATATTTGTTATCATCATGACAAGACGTATCAATGTAGCCATGTACGTCGTCTGTCTGACTGAGCGTTACTGTTCATTCTACTCCCCATTCTTTAAAATATTGGTATGTACACTTTTTATAACTAGAAGCAACTGAAGTTAAAAAATGACTGCTATTTATACACTAGAAGGTATAGCTCCCATCCAAAAAGAATTCATTTTATTTTATCAAACATTTTTCGATTATCCAATTAATAATATTGATATTGTATAAATTGTACATTTGTATCGATAGCTCAACCGTCTAGTGTGCTGCGTAACATTCAAAACGATACGGGTTCAACCTCCGCGCGATCTAAAATTTCTTTACATTTCAATATAATTCTTTCAAATAATTTCATGCGCAACAAAACTATCAACAACTATCTATCTCTGTCTAAAAACGTCGAAAAGGCGAAATACATGGCGAACACTAATTTGAATATATTTGATTTTATAAAATGTTTTTTTGAGGCATTCATTCAAAAATTTAAAAACTGAAGTAAAACACCAGCAAAAAGAGCCAGTGTGAAGAGTATTAAGTATTAAAGCATCAGTTTCACAGAAATTAACGTTTTTTCTTATTTTATTATTTATTATTAACAAAAGCACAGCCTAAAAATATGTTACGATTTCATTTTTTATTCATTTTAGTTAAAACCCTTTTTATAAGTATTATACCCTATAGCACTCCAACAATTAAATCGAATCTAATGACACTGCATACACGGTCTGATATAAAAAAAACTGAACTTTTTAGTTATAAAATAAAACCAGCATGTTATTATGTCTCAAAGCTAATATTTATTCAAAATACGATCCATTTAACTCAATACGAATGATCAACCAATTTATCCATAGACTTTTTAAACAAGCTTTTTGGGACCAGAGTCACGGCTGCTTGTATGGCTCGAATGCCATCGTAAAAAGCTTCTTTCATTTCAGTTTTCATTTTTGGGAAGAGAAAATAATCGCACGGTGATAGATCAGGCGAATACGGAGGGTGGTCGATGAGACAAATCTTTTTTTTCATAAAAAATTCATTGACTTTTTTGATCTTGTGAGGTGGTGCATTATCATGCAATAAAAACATCTCCTTTCCTTTGAAATATTCGGGCATAAGACGTAAAATTCTCGACCACAAACGATGTAAAACTTGTAAATATTATTTTCCATGGACAGTTTGACCTTCTGGAACAAATTCCTTGTGAACAATACTCTTAGAATCATAGAAAGTTATCAACATTGTCTTGAGTCTTGACTTCTGAAAGCCCAATTTTTTTATGTTTTGGGTCGTCTTTTGATTTCCATTCTGCATATTGTCGCTTAGTTTGAGGATCATATTTAAAACATGATCGAATCAAGAAAGTCTGGATCGTTTTCAATTATGTCTTTGCAATGCTCTACACGAGCTATTTTTATACTATTCACACATTGTGTGAAATGGTATTATCAGTTTGTCTGAAAGTTTGTAATGCATTAAAGGAGTCATCGTAGACCCCATAAAGTATATATATTCTTGATCAGCTCGACGAGACGAGCCGATCTAGCCCTGTCCGTTTGTCTGTATGTTGTTGCACATTTTTTGGGGATTAATTTTTATGCTATCCAGTTGAAATTTTGCTCAAGATTGACCCACCACGCCCACTCTTTGGGTTAGCCCCCATACAAAGCCACCGCTCACATTGACTTTTTGAGCGAACCATATTTTTTTATTTTAGTCAATATCAACTTAATAATTGATATGGTAGCTTCTAGTGGACGGACGCTTCACATATACATTAACGGATGGGGCCCGCCCACTTTTTGGGGGTAGACCCATACAAACCCACTGCCCACTTTTCTGTTTTTATATGAAAAACTTCTTTGTTAAAGTCAATATAAGGATGAAATGAGATATAGTGGACAGCCCGTTCATATACATATACAAATGGGCGCTTCCCGCCCACTTTTTGGGGTACTCCTATACAAACTAACAGCTCATTTTTATGCATTTGTATGAAAAACGACAATATCAACTTGAAATTCGATTTGTTGACCTCTTATAGATGGTCGTTTTATACATAACTACTAGTGGGCGTTTACCACATTACATTTACATTTTTTGCGGTAGCCCTTATTTATGTTTTATGTTTATATTTTTCAATACGATTTAAAATCTCGTGTGAATAGTATTAGAGCTTTGGTTCAACCGAAGTAAACTCTTTTCTTGTTTGTTTTCGATTTGTGAATTCGCAATCAAGTGCCTCCCGGTTAGAGCGGACACCACTATCCAGCTTATTTAAATAGCTGTCTATTTTTTTTAAGTCAGCCCCTTTTGTTTGCGGAAAAACATACAGACAGACAGACATACGGACAGACAGACGGACATGGCTAGATCGGCTCATCTTGTCGAGCTGATCAAGAATGTATACTTTATGCACAGACTTTCAGACAAACTGGGGATACCCCTTTTCTGGAGCTATGTGGTATGTTTTATTAGTATTTATGTAAGGTGTGCCAAATTTGGCAATTCTACAGTAGTAAACAAAAAACCTTAAACAATTTTGTACCAAAACTTAAAAATGAAAACCCAGGTTTGTTTGGGAGCTACCCCCTAAAGTGGGGTTGGCATGTTCATACAATATTTAATTTAATATTCCTATCTGTTCGTTCAAAGAGACAGACATTAACTCGTTCTTCGGTGTTGATTAAGAATACTTTATATGGTCTCTCACGTCTGATTCTGTTACGTATATTTGCACAAACTTAATATACTCTTTTACCCTACGGGTACATGGCATAAAAAATGTAAGTGAAATTTTCAATTTATTGCTTTGAACTAGTGAAATTTTTATAATAAATATTACAGATAAAAACAAGAAGAAACGTTAACTTCGAGGGAATCGAAGCTTTAAAACTCATCACTCTTATCCTTATTGCAACGCTGATGTCTACTCAGTTTTAACATTTTTTTGCACGGTTTTCGAGGTCACCAATTAAAAAAAAACAATTAAAAAACAAGAAAAAAAGTTAACTTAGGTGGAACCGAAGTGTTAATACTACCCCTAAAAGTAGGCAGGATACGTCCGATGGCATTTATGTGAAGCATCCATCCATAAGAAGCCGCCATGTCAAATTTCAAGGCGATATTGACTGACACAAAAACGTTTTCCATTGGCTGGTCGTTTTTATGGAGGGCTACCCCAAAAAGTGGAGGGATCAAACCCTTTCTTATATATGTGAAGAGTCCTTTCATAAGAATGCACCATGTCTATTTTTAAGGTGATAGTGGCTTCTATAAATAAAATGTTCATACAAAAAGTCAAAAAATGAGGGGTGGTTTGTATGGGGAGAACCCTAAAAACTTTAAATACCTAAAAACGCTAAAAACTTTGGATACTTTATTAAATTCCAATAAAAAGAAGTCTATATGCCGACGATCCTTCAATGCGTTACAAACTTTTACACAAACTGACAATACCATTTCACACTATCTGTGAGTGGTTTAAAACGACGAGCTTGGCAGGTCAGTAGATTAATTTTCTGCGAACATTTCAAGTGTAATTTGAGCAAAAACATTGTTTCAAGCACTTCATTCAACTCCTCCCTCCCCTGGATCCACCACTGGTCAAATTTAATACTGCTGGTTAGAGAAAGTCACACCAAAATTTATAAACTAGTTTGGCAAGAAATTTTATAAACTTTGGAGTCTTTAATGCTTTCTTTAAGGGGTTGCAAGCCCCATGACTAAATTTCAATACTATATCAAAATATATATATATATATATATATATATATATAATATATATATATATATATATATATATATATATATATATATATATATATATGTATAAACCTTTACAATTACTATATTTGTGTGTTTGCAGGCTATATATTTATTTCGCAATCGAAATCATATTCAAAGTAAACCATTTAGTCGCATTCATTGTATTGCCTTGTGTTACTTGTGCAGCTATTGTTTATTCCTGTCGCTAGCTGCTGTGTTGTGTCCTTCAAAGGAGTAAAGTTTCTTTTCTTTTACATTTCTTAGCTTGTGTTTTACGTTCAAATTATGTACGAAAGCAATTACACCCTGTCCTTTCGCTCCGTTGAATTCAATGCGGCAAGTGTCTACTTGTCTATTTACTCCAATGCTTTTATAACATTCCAAAAACTGCTCACCTTGGCATACTTACACAGTTTAGTTCCGTTCCGCCACGCGTCACTCACTAATAATAATTACAAGTCTTGCTGAAATAATTTGATAGACCATCAAAAAATATACAAGATAGTATGCATGGGATATAGGACAATTGTACACCCTTTCAATTCTAAGAAAATCGCTTACAAATCTTAACGACAGCTAAACTTCAGTAAATATAGAAACTTTATATACAATTTTTAATTGTAGAAAAAGTCTTTTTCGAAATAAATTGCATTAAGCCTACAAATAAATTTATGCATTATATTTTATGTACAAATATGATAGATTGACCAAGAGGAACAATGTTCGGGCACTCAGATTCTTACTAACTTCGTCACTTTTTAGTCAAATTTTATGTAAAAGCGACCTTTGCTAACTAATACGTAGCTCTCTTTTATATCAGTTATTAGGAATTTTTCGTAAATTTTGTAGTTTCATTGTAATTGAGAACTAAGAAATAATTTTTAATTTAAATTAGCAGTCGTGCTCCCATTTACACATAGTTTCGTGATTTCTTGCGGAAGATTACCATGTTATTCTTGAATCTTACTTCAAATCTAAAATTTTCACTGATAGTGCCAGTGAACTCTAGGAAATCTAATAAAATCTGATATTTTCTCTACTTGAATCGCGATTCGCAAAAGTGAAAATGGGAGCACGGCTGTATAACCAGCAGGGAACGAAATGTATTTTGGTTTTGATTTCGGTTACGGTACTTACCGAAACGTGTATTCCGGTTAAAGGTTCTGTACCGGTAACAATTTATTTCGGTATTCGGTTTAGCTTCGGTTCTTGGATTTTAGTTTCGGTATACCGATACCGACCAATATTTAAATTCATGAAAAAAAATTAATAACATGTTATTTAAATTTTTTGAAACAAACTATTCTTTATTATAATTTCGTTACGGAGTATGTAACGTATTAAACGTAGCATCGGGGATCCCTTAATTTTTTTCATTACAGTCAATATCAACATGAAATTCTATATGGAGCCATCTTGAGGACGGAACCATCATACGAGTATATTATATTAATATGCGTGTCCCGCCTACTTTTAGAGATAGTCCTCAAAACCCAATTGTCTTGGAAGTAATTTGGTTAATTCTTACTTAACTTTTCACAATTCGAATAGTTCTGGGAAATTTGTGAAATTCTCGAACCATTATTTCAGTACATTTTCTTTTATTGTTTAATCGTTTTAGTCTGAGAAAAAGCTTAATTGATCTTCTTGTATCTTTTCGATTTTTATTAAACATATCCACGTATGCATTGTCTCCAGTTCCAGATAAATTACTTGAACTTGCATTACGTTCTTCAAGTAGTTGCACTTTTTCAGCAAAGAATAATACTATGGAACATACATCTGATAAATCTGATATACAAATACTGGGAGTCTCAAAAGAAAGTTCACATTTGATTTGCTGATTACGTGAACGCAACTATTCCGTGAGGCGCGGAGGGTATGTCAATCTGTAGCCTAGTTTTTGGGAATTTAGTAGCTATGGAGCGTTTCTCGGGAGAGGACCGTACGTTGTGCGTACGTGAGTTTTACAAAAACGGTAATTCAGCGACTGTAGCGCGTAGAAAATTCTGCAGTATTCGACATGTTCGTCATTTAAAAGATGCGCACAGCCCTCGACTCATTGGAAAATGGGTTGAGAAGTTTGAAGAGACCGGTTCAACGCTGGAAAAATCAAAATCCGGGCGTTCAAGGTCTTCGAGAAAGTTCGAAAACGTAGACAGTGTTACTCAGTCTGTTCGTGACAACCCGGACCTTTCGATCCGGAAGCGTGCTGTTGCTTTAAACGTGCGTAGATCATCATTGTTCCGCATTTTACACAAAGATTTAAAGCTGCATTCCTACAAAATTAAGTTGGTGCAAGAATTAAAGCCTCAGGATGCTGAATTCATAAACCAGATGATTGAGCGCTTTCCAAAGTTTACCAACATCTTGTTTTCGGACGAAGATTGCCGCTACTGGTGTGCAACCAATCCGAAACAGAAACATCAGAAACCCCTACATTTGCCTAAAGTGACAGCGATGTCGGCGCGAGGAATTATCGGCCCTTACTTTTTTGAAGATGAAAGGGGACGCACAGTAACAGTGAATTCAGATCGTTACGTGGAGATGTTTGACGACTTCTTCGTGCCTGAACTGCAAAACTTTCCTGGTTATAACCAAAGAACATGGTTCCAGCAGGACGGAGCAACTTCACACACGTCCAACAGGTCTCTACCACGAGTTCATGAAATTTTTCCTGTCAAACTGATCTCCAGGAGAGGTGACATAAATTTTTAACCCCTATGGACTTTTTCTGTGCGGTTACGTCAAATCTAAAGTTTACGGCATCAAACCGACTTCCCTGGTACAATTAAAAGAAAATATCCGTCACGAAATGGCAGCCATCACGGAGAATACCTGCCGAGCCGTCATATGAAATTGTAGTGCTCGATTAAATGAATGCCGTGAACGCAACGGTTTACATTTGGACAATATCATTTTTAAGAAATAAATTCCCAAAGTGTGTATTTTAATATGTAATAAACATTTTTTCAATAAACTACTTAATTTTTTTTTGTATCGATTTTACAAATATGAACTTTCTTTTGAGACACCTTGTACTTTCCTGTTCAGAAGTGAGCTTTATATTATATCGAGGGTCTGAAAAAATCTACAGCAGTAGTTTTTTTACCAATTTGATTTTACAAGGAAGTCAAGGAAGTTTAGTCGTTGTACAATAATTTTAGCTGGTTCGAGAGCGCTAACAATTTCATTAAAAGTATGGGTTACTTCTGGGTTGACTTTTCTTTCTATAAAAAAATTAGTATTTGCTACCGCAAAGTTGACGCAGAAGTCATACACTTTCTTCTCCAGGAGATACTCCAGCATCATATAATCAATCAGTTGGTGTCTTCTTTAAATTCTTATATAGCACTAGGTAGCTTTTTGACAAGGGCTCTGGCAACTAAAACGCGGCAAAAATGGCAAAACAAAGGCATAACGGGCAAAGCCTTATATTTTGTTGGTGTAGCATTTTGATTAGAGCATCCACTATACAAAGATGCCACTATATATGATGTCGAGATTTTTTAGACAGGGGGGAAACTGGCATCAGAGTAAATATTTGCGCAGGTAGCCAAGCAGTCTTAAAAGCACTAAAAGGCCATGAATTTGGAATGAAATTCACGCTCGAATATCACGAGAACCTCTACATCCTGGCTAATACCAGGACACAGAGGATTAGCCGGCAATGCGGAAGCTTATGACCATTCCAAGAAAGATGGCACAATCCCTTTTGTGGGTCCAGGCCCTTTCTACGGCTTCTTCAAGCAAGACCAAGATTATAAGATACTAGCTCAACAAAGCCACTGATACTTCTCAAATTTCAAAGGTTTAAAAACCACATACAAATTCCAAAATTTTCTCAACAAAAAAAGGTGAAGAACAAATGGCAAACGTGATCCTAGAATCCTATGGAATTATCAGTTTGTCTGAAAGTTTGTAACGCATTAAAGGAGGCATCGTAGGCCTCCCCCCCCCCATAAAGTTTATACATTATTGACCAGATCGACGAGATGAGTCGATCTAGCCATGTCCGTCTGGATTTTGTTGCGCATTTTTATTGCACTTTAATAGAGTATCAAGAATAACCCGCCGGATATAGGTATAGCACCTATACAAACCCACCGCCCACTTTTGTGTTTTTTATGAAAAAATTCTATATTTAAATCAATATTAGCTTGAAATTCGATTTGCTGAATTTTAGTGGACAACCGCTTCATATACATATACAAATTGGCTTGTCTTGCCCACCTTTTGAGGTAGTTCCATACAAACCCATAGCTCACTTTTATGCATTTTTAAACCCACAACCGAAGTTAACGTTGTTTTTTTGTTAAACTTACATTTTTTAAATGTTTTTACTCTTTACAGAGAGAGAGAGAGAGAGAGAGAGAGAGAGAGAGATATAGTGTTAATAGTATTAAATTCAGTCACAACATTTATAACGCCTTAAATTAAGCATCAGATTCCCCATAAGTATATATATTCGTGATTAGCACGACAAAACGAATTGATCTAACCATGTCCATCTTGTGTAGTTAGCAAATTACATTTAATGCACTTTATTTGAAGATCCCTTTTTTAGGAGGACAGTCTAAATATTCAAACTTGATTTTCTCTTATAGTCTCCGAGATCTCTTCGTTCAAACCGACCGAGGTTGGACGGACGGGCACGTCTATGAATATCGCCTCAACTTTTGGTGCTGTTCAAGAATATACTTATATACTTTGAAGTCTACCACGCCTCCTTCTCGATGTTACATATATATTACACTTTGTAAGATCACTGGAGCAGCTTGGTATATTCGAAATAACATACACAGGAATTTAAGAATATCAACGGTAGTAGAAGAAATAGCTCCTTATAACAACAATTACCTTGAAAGGCTTAACCAACATCGAAACAATTTGGCGTCAATATTATGTTGAAATGCAGTTTAGTTCATATACATATACAAATGGTTCATATACATATACATATACAAATGGGCGGGGTACTGCCATACAAACCCACAGCTCACTTTTATGTATTTGTATGAAAAACGTCAATAATAACTTGAAAATCGATACGGTGGTATCATATAGATGCTAGCTCATACACATCTAATAGTAGGTGCAGTTTTTGGGGTAGCCCCTATTCAAACCTAACACGTTTTTCTTGTTTTCGGTAATTTTGACTCAATTGCAAACTGCGATTTTGTAGAACGAAGTACCTACTGTTAATGCTGATGAATCACAACAATCTATTTTGGCAGAAGTCATTGGTGAATTTCAAAATATCAATACACGCCAATTTAATTCGATATTTTCTTTATCATGACAATGTCAGCGTTAACAAAGCACAGCAAACAATTGATTACTTGAAGGAGACAAATTTTCCATATTCACCTAATTGATCACCAACTACAATAATTTTTTCCATATTTGTCAAAAACGAAATGGATGATTTAAATAGCGTCTTACAGAGATAAGAAGTTCTAAGAGAAGTAAACGCTTTGAGGACTGGTTTTCTAGCATAAGAGAGTGTATACAACTTAATGGTGAACATTTTAGTATATCTATACAAATATTATAAAGCTGAAGAGTTTGTTTGTTTGTTAGTTTTTTTGAATGCGCTAATCTCAGGAACTACTTGTCCGATTTTAAAAATTCTTGCAGTGTTAGATAGCCCATTTATCGAGGAAGGCTATATGCTATATATGCACGCTAAGACCAATAGGAGCGGAGCTCCAATATTAATATAAATCTAAAATCTATATATGTATGTATGTATGTATGTATGTTTGTGAAAGGTGGGGAGGACCACACAATTTCACATAAGCGCTAGCAAGCGAACTAGATGTTGTTCAACTCAACGCTAGATGTCGCACCATCTGATCAAGAGCTAAAGCGGTCAATGATCATGAGTTGGTGTTTTTAAACTTTTATTACTATTATATGTATTTAAAATTTATCTTCTATATATATAAAAATGGAAGTATGTATATATGTTCCCTATAGACTCTGAAACCGCTCAATCGATTTTGATCAAATTTTGTGGCAATATTCAAAATAGTCCCGTGGGTGATCCTGTGAGGATTCGTCGATTGGATAAACAGAACATTTTTTTTAGATTTTTCTAATTTTAATAGAATTGGAGGTAGAGTAAAGGAGCATATGAAAGGTGGGGAATGTGGAAGGAGTGGTAGGGGGTAGGAGTGGCAGGTTGTAGGAGTGGTAGGGGGTAGGAGTGGTAGGGGGTAGGGGGTAGGAGTGGCAGGGGGTGGAGAAGGGGAAGAGGAGGGCCGCGTACAACGTCGCGGGGCCTATCTAGTACAATATAAAAATGTAACAAAACTAACTTAAAGCTAGAAGAAGGAAGTTGCGAACACTCAGACCAGTTGGAGGAATTTTTGTTTAGCCGTCATATTGACCAACTGTGCCCCCACTCAAAGCCTGGGCAGTGGCCGCAATTATAAAAATAAAGAAAAGGGAAGTTCCTAAATGAAATTTTTTTTAATAGTAATGTATCAGTACAGAGTTTTTTACAAAGTTCAAGGAGAAGGAGATAGAAGTGAGTTATTTTACGCGAAATTTCTCGTAAACTTTTATTGGAACGAAGTGGCGAGTTGGCCGAATGGGAACATTTAGTAATATGGAGTGAAGCAAGTAGGGAGAATCAATCTCACCAATGCGAATTTTATGAATAAAAGCAACAGAGAGCATAGAACGACGTGATAAGAGGGTTGGAAGATCAATTAATTTTAACCTGTCATAATAGGGTGGACGATTTATTTCGGGACTACAAAGAGACTCCTAAGATCAAAGAGAAGAAACTGTTTTTGAACTGATTCAATACGATCCTCGTGAATAGTATAGTAAGGGTTTCAAACACAGGATGCAAATTCTAAAATCGGATTAGAGAAGTATATAGGAGTTTAGTGTTATAAGGGTCATTAAATTCTTTAGACCAACGCTTAACCCAAGAACACCTTTTGCTTTATTTACTAATGAACAAATGTGATTATTCTAAATAAGTTTAGGTTTTATAAGGATACCTAGATCATTAAAACAAAACTACTGAGGGTAATGTTATTTAAAAGATATATCACTATAAATGGTTGTCTGCCATGAAACATCGTTCTTTTGCATTTTGAGAAAATTAGATTAAGAAAATTTAGACGATACCATATATGTAGTAAGTTTAAATCAGCCTGCAATGAAGTGTGTTGCGGAAAAGCAGCATATGACAAGCATAATTTAATATAATCTGCATCCATTAGTGCATGAGCATGCACAATATTGGACCTATGTGACTCCCTTGGGGAACACCAGAAGAAACAACAATAGTTTTAGACAAACAATTGTTAAATAATACTTTTTGTGTTTTACCGGTGAGTATTACTCAATCCAAGTAAAATGAGACGGAGGAAATCGTATTTTTTTAATTTGAATAAAAGTTGCTATTGACACACACTATCAGCAGCTTTACTGAAGTCTGTATAAATGACATCACTTTGGCAACCCGACTCATAACCGTTATTTACAACAGTAGAAAATTCTAAAATATTAGTTGTAAAAGTTTTTCCTCTAACAAAACCATGTTGAAAATAACTGACAACAGACTTTCATGACTTTTGCAATTGGTCACTAATGATTTTTTCAAAGAGCTTTGGAATAGAGCTCAGCTTAGCAATACCTCTATAATTCAATATATCAGACTTGCCGCCCTTTTTATGTAATGGGATAACAATAGACTCCTTCCAAAGAGATGGAAATTTACATAACTTTGTGGATAGATTGAAATTAATTGATAAGGGAAACAAATGGAGCTAGAACATTGTTTTAGTATGCAACTGGGAATATTCTGAGGGCCAGGTAGGAAAGAGAATTTAATGGATAAAATACATGGTAATATATTTTGCATGGAGATAGAAGCAGCAGATTTAAAGTCATATGATGTGATGTTGTAAGGATATGAGAAACTAGGATTAACAGAGCTACAAGAATACGTACTTTGGAAAAAGTAAGCAAGCAAATATGTTATGGGCGAATCAGAGGATGCAAAAAATAATTGCGAAGGATACGCTGAATTACTACATTTCGTATTAACGAAATTGAAAATCGATTTGGGATTGCGAAGCATTTTTTGTTTAACTTTTATAAAATAGTCCGCATAACACCTTTTTTTCATTCCGTTCAAATCAAAACGCGTAACACAATATTTACAGGATGAGAGCCACTACCTTTATATTTTTTAAATAAACGCATAGGAAGTAATGCATCTATCAAAATAACTGAGAATGATGGAATAAGAAATATACGTTGTCAATTAAATATCTGAATAGCGCTCGAGTGCAGACCAATCGGTATTGAAAAGTAAGTGATTTAACTTGACATAGTCAGTTTTTCTAAAACATCTTCTAATTGTAAAAGGGTGGCGATGTATGAAATCGCAGCGACTTGCTGACAGTAAATGCACATTCCGAAGAAGGAGGAATGTATGAACAAGCAATGTATATGTTGAAACCACGAAAAGAAGTTTTAACACATATATATTCAATGACCTGGTAGATAATATCAAATTTTCTCCGTCAACAAAGACGATTTGACCGATATATGAACACCACCACCAGAGCGATTGACACGATCTTTTCTAAATGAAACAGCAGGCCAACAGGCCAAAAATTGGGAGATAGAATGGTGTTCGATATAGACACAGGAACAATTACCTTAAAAGTGGAAATAGAACGCAAGTAGGAGTAGTTAAATTCGAGCATTCAAGACAAGAATTGATATAAGATTTTATATTATCTTCAGTCATTTCAGAAGAAAGACGAGAGATAAACACAGATTTTCGTGGGGCAATAAGGGTCAGGATATTTGCTTTTTCAGAAGTATGATTGTTGTTTTATTAGTGTCAATTTCCATTGGCACCAAGGTTAACTTCTCAGAAGATACTAACGAGGGAGCAGCTGAAACCGTAGAATCTTCTAGTAATAGGAAAATTCGGAGTTATCATTTCGGATGTTCATCCTGTAAAATCACTACGAGCGAAGGCTTTGATCTATAAATTTCTGTGTGGCCACTATACAATTGTGAAATGTCTTCCGATTTGGCGGATCCAAGGGTGAGAACTGGGGAACGTTCTCCTCCCTCAATAGCATATTTGTTCTGTGCATCGTGGGCGAGGTGAGCGTGGCAACCACAAAATAATGTCTTGTATATTTAGATGCTAAGGAGAATGTATATCTTTAAGGGGCCTACCACGCCTCCCTTTACCTGTTCCATACATTTGCACAAACTTAATACATACCAGGTTTGATCTAAAAATAACGAAACTTTTAATTTAAATCATAGAACACGTCGCGCCATCTATTAAATGTTTTCAGTGTTTGAAAGGTACATTTTTCTTCTTTCGAAAGCAGCTAAGTTCATGCTAATAATTTGACAGGTTACAAAATGACACTTACTAAAAGCAGTTTTGTGTATAATACTTATGTCGTAAGACCTGGACGATCCGAAGCATCTAAAAGTGGAAAAAGTAAGTGAAATAATCTGGATCGATGCAAATTTCACTGTGAGAATGCTGGAAGAAGAATTAAATTCATCTTACTGTACAATCTACAAAATATTAACTGAAGATTTGGGTAAAAGAAAAATAAAAATTAAAATTAAAAAATCGCTCGTGTAGAGCATTGCAAAGACATCATTTCAACAGCTGAAAAGCATCCAGATTTTCTTGATTCGATCAAAGCTGGTGATGAAACATGGTGTTTTAAATATGATCCTGAAACTAAGCGACACTCTGCAGAATGGAAGTCTAAAGACGAGCCAAAATCTAAAAAATTGCGCTTTCAGACGTCAAGAATCAAGACAATGTTGATAATTTTCTATGATTCCAAGGGTATTGTTCAAAAGGAATATGTTCCAGAAGGTCAAACTGTCAATGGAGAATATTATTTACAAGTTTTACATCGTTTGTGGTCGAGAAACGTGAATATTTCAAAGAAAAGCAGTTCTTTTTAATGAATTTTTTGTCAATGAATTTATTATGAAAAAACAGATTTGTCTCATCGACCACCCTCCGTATTCGCTAGATCTATCACCGTGCGATTATTTTCTCTTCTCCAAAAATGAAAACTGCAATGAAAGGAGCTTTTTACGATGACATTCTAGCCATACAAGAAACCATGCAGATGATAAAGAATATCCCAAAATGCGAGTTAAAAAAGTCTATGGATAAATTGGTGAGCGTTCTAAACGTTGTATTGAGTTAAATGGATCGTATTTTTAATAAAAATTAGCTTTGAAACATAATACCATTTTATAACTAAAAGGTTCGCTTATTTTTAGATAACACCGTGTATACACACATGGTCAAAGAGAATCAAAATGTCCAAGTTTGAAGTCTCTAGTTCTCATAGTTCTTGAGATATGTTGTCTTATACTATAAGGGGCCTCCTTTTGCCTGTTACATACATTTGCATAAACTTTGTACATATACCCTTTTACCCCATGACTACTCATTATAAGAACAACATCTAATTAGACTGAAAATGGCTTAATCGCTGCATCTGCCTAATTTTTTATATACGGATGTTTAAGCCTCTTCATATAAAATCTAACCTAAAAAGCGACATAATTTTTTCAATACAATACTATCTTATGATAGATTCTAATTAAAGAAATTAACATTAAATAAAACGAACTGAAATTCACTGCAACGCTGACTGAGCCGGAAGAATATTTGTTACAAATCGTTCATGTTGAAATTTCACTTTAATTTCCGGTTGTCAATCAAACTGATAAGCTATAAAACATCACGGCGAGGCAATTATGTATTGGTAAGTAAATATAGTTGTGTAAAGACTAAAATTTTTAGAAGATGAGGGCCTGCGCTCTGAGTAATGGGGCATTACTGATATGATGATACATTGCCACGTTGCCTAACAGTCTGTAATTGTTACCAATTGTCTTGTGAACATTTAAATTGAAGACTTGAAACAAGTTCGCAGCAGGATGAAACCAAAAGATATGACACGTTTACAAAGTCATCTTATCAAAGTCATTCAGTCAGTCAGTCAGTCAGCAGCACAACTCTGCTGTATGTGATAGCATAGCATAGTAGCGCAGCAGCGTGGCAATGGCAGTTTCAAAGCGGTATTATCTTACGAGAACAGACTTGTCGTTTCCAACGCTCACATTCTCGATAAACAATCGTACCGCATTGATTGAGTAAACATTTGTTTCATACGTATTTCTATACGCAGTAATCTTAGAATTCGGTAGCGTCTCGATTTATAGCGAGTTTATGATGGCGCACAAATTGTGCGATTTATAATCGTTTGGTGCGAAACCAAAAAAAAAAAAAAAAAATGCCTTATCATTTGGCTGCCTGCCGTTTCGGTTCAACCAAATCTTAATCATGTGTATATACGTATGTATATGTATGTTGTTGATATCTAAGTCCAATCCAATCTAACAATTGGTACAAACTATAAACTGATCTGTTAGCTTGAACTTCTCCAGTCTAGCCTGAAGCTCTACATAGTACAACGCTTATCTACACACTATTGAGTGACAAGGAATCGATTTCTTAACGCTCTGTATTCTAAATTAGTTACAGTTAGTCTACTTCAAATGTGTAATTAGTCCGCCGCCGCATGTAATCTTAATGAAATGCTTTCATTAGCAGCTCCAATAGTATGTGGAGTATAAGTTGCTATATTGATGAAGTGGCTGGTTGGTTGATTGGTTCAACAGGATATTATTTTACCCTACATATTGTATTATATTTCTATAATATACATATATAAATATCTAACTTTGAGTTCGAAAATAATCACATTCGATTATCTCTTCTATGTTTTAAATGTTGTCTAAGCATGAAAATAACTTAAGCCAAACGAACAAACTAAAAATAAACGAAAGTTTCTATTCACTTGGCTCAAGTAATTTGCTGCCTAATCGTTGATAGTACCACGCAATTACTTATCCGGCTGCATGTCTGTTAATACGCTAGAATTACTTCCGATATAGTATTTCAAAGATCGAACTAACAGAAACTAACACAGTCTTTCACTCACGGTACCCAGCCAAAGCTAAATGCAAGTTCAAGATATGCATTCCGATACGTTTATTTAATACACTCCGGTTTTTCCAAAATTCATCACTTCACTTGCCGCGTATCAAAAAGTAACTGAATTCGTTGGCGAAGTTTAAAACGTCAGTCGATTCCAGATCGGAACAATATAACGCACGATCGTATACGGTTCGGCTGTATATATCAAATAACCGATGGAGTAGAATCAATAGGCAAACAAAAGTAATAAAAACAAAAAAAAAAAAACTTCGATTAGTATTGGCTGAAGTGAGACAAATGAAGAAAAGCAAAGGAAAAATGAAATACATATAATGTGGAACAAAAAACAAAAAAAAAAAAAAGTCGGTAATATTTTTCACATACGGCTTTTCTATATTGCCAACACTTCTCCGCTACCATGCGCTTACGGCGGTAATAGATAGCAACTTAGAACTCAATATATGTATGTATACCTATATATATATATATATATATATATATATATATATATATATATATATATATATATAAATACAAGTATGTATAGCTATATATGTATCTGTATGCACATGTATCTGTAACTATAATTATTGCGTGCAGCCTTTGTATTGGCCATATTCTCCTCAATGCGATCCTCGTTGCCAAATAGAACAACATACAAACAAACATCAAATTGTCGACGTACAGAGTAGTTGATATAGATTTGAAGTGCTTGAAAGTGGGTGTAGTATAATGGAAGATAAAATATAATTGTGAATAACGAAATGAAAATTTATATTTTTCAATTTGTCACAATATCTTATTGTACAACTGTTTCGGTTGTTGTTCTTGTTGTTCTTGTTATTCAGTTTTCGTTGTTATCAACGTAGCAAGTGTTTTCGTACGGTTAGGTTCGTTCATTCGTTTGTTCTGTTAGCTCAGGTTGTCATACTTCAATAAATATATGAGTGTACCTTATACATAGTATTGTATTGTTGATACATAGTATATACATTTGTCTTCGAAGAGTTTATGACAACACGTTGGCACCAAAAGTAAAAAATTAAACAAAATGTATATAGCATGACAGCTTTAAATGGTTTGGTTTTAGTGTTTGCTACTACTATTTGCTTAATCGAGGTACGAGAGTAGCTCAACAAGTCCTTACAATATTTAAGATATTATCAATCAAAGCAACTTTTAGATGACATAGTACTGCCCACTCTGCCTGTTCTCAATAAAGTTTTCGTTTTGAAAACGAAATCAAACGATTTCATTTCAGCTGTACCGGTTTTCAAACGATTTGCTTTTATACTCAAGTCCTAAAGTTTCATTATTAAGTACGATATGCATAAGTTCCGATACGGTTCTTTAATTTTATTTTATTTCGGTAAAATGTTCCAGTTAAAAGGCATATTTAGAATCTGTTCAGAAACAATTCCTTCTATTTGTCTTGCGTAACTTACGATGCCTACTTATATTCATCGGCTAAACCTTATCAAATTACTAACTCTTGAAAAGCGCAGATCGATGCTGGCCGTACTATTTATTCAGAAGCTTCTCTCCGGTGAAGTTTTTTCTCCGTACCTATTACAGCAATTAAATTTCTCAGTGCCTCGTAGAAGAACTAGAAATTACACTTTGTTTTACGTCAATACATTTACTATAAATTACGCATGCTACGTTGCTTTTCCAGTTCTTAGTTCTATGTACAATAACTTTTACAGTCTATATATATGGCATCACAACGAGCTGATGAGACACCAACTGCATTATCCGAAGATATATTTAGATTTGAAAGGATGAACCAAGTCGACAATGAACTATGTTTCAATGATGCTCTGGGTCTTATCGAAGACAAAATAATAACGATTTCTGGAAAGAAGTTGTCCGACTTCGGTATGCCTACACCACAGCGTCGAAGAGAGGTGTAGAGCGATTTGATCAAAGAACTAAGCTACAATACCACGTTGTTAGATGCTTAAATCAGCGAAACAGAGCCACGCCTGCTACCCGAGCAAAAAGACATTTATGACAAAATATTACGAGTTGAGCGTGGTGAAGGTGACCATTTTTTTTCGATGCTCCAGGCGGAACAGTCCAAACTTTTTTGATTAATTTGCTTCTAGCAAAAATCCGTAGGGATCGTAATGTTGCATTAGCTGTGGCTTCATCTGGGATCACCGCAACATTACTGACCGGTGGACGGACGGCACAATCTGTTTTTAAATTATCCCTAAATCTGGCCAGCGAAGAAACCCGAACGTGCAACATTAGTAAAGGTGGCGCCCGCGACGCCCTGTTGCAACAATGTAAACTGATCGTATGGGACGAGTGTACCATGTCACACAAAGGCGCCATCAAGGCGCTCGATCGCTGTCTACAAGACATACAAAGCAATAGAAAATTAATGGGTGGTGTGGTAGGTTATTGGCAGGGGATTTTAGACAGACATTACCTGTTATCGAGAGAGGCACTGCAGCAGACGAAATTATCGCATGCCTGAAAGCATCATACCTGTGGACCAAAGTTGAAAAGCTTTATCTCAACACTAACATGCGAGTCCAGTTATTCCGTGGAGTTCCTAAACTCTTTGGATTTATCCGGGGTGCCATCCCATAGGTTGGAATTAAAGGTAGGTGTACCCGTTTTGTTAATGTGCAACTTGAACGCGCCAAGATTATGCATCGGTACACGGTTACGAGTTTCAATTTCAATGACTGTCAACAAATCACAGGGTCAAACCTTAAAGGTAGCAGAAATACATTTGGGCACGCCATGTTTTTCCCAAGGTCAGCTCTACGTAGCTTGCTCACGCGTTTCTACATCTCAAAATCTCCATGTTTACGCAGAGCAAAAGAAAAAAAAACATTTAATGTAGTTTATAGAAGTGTATTGCAGTAACTACCTATTTAATTATATAGAACCTTTGAAAAATATTATGAATCATCATCAAAATTTAGGAGTAGCAGGTGTATTCTACTAGAGCAACAGCAGACTTACTTGTTGTTTTTGCATCTACTGATCAGAGTGCTGCTGCAATGTTCGCTGCCGGTGACATTGATGACAAACCGTAACTGGATGCCGCATGCCGCATGCCGACGAGACGAAACCGAATCATCAGTTTCAATTAACATGCATTAAACTTAGAACAAGGGCCTCCAGTGGATTCGAGAATGGTTTAGATTCACAATTCGATCCACTGGAAAATTATCATTTCTGGGACCAGCGACGCGGGCCGGGACAGCTAGTATATAATGGGACTATGTAATTTACGATGTTACAGACAGCAGACAGACGGGCAGACAGAGCGTCTGGTTTCGTCTCGTCGGCATGCGGCATGCGGCATCCAGTTACGGTTTGTCATCAATGTCTCCGTCAGCGAACATTGCAGCAGCAAAAACAACAAGTAAGTCTGCTGTTGCTCTAGTAGAATACACCTGCTACTCATAAATTTTGAGCCAACCAAATAAACAAATTTGGTATTAAAAAATCACGTTGATGCATTTTCAGTTTTTACATTCTTAAATGCAAGTTTAAGGGATATAGTCTTAGGAGTAGCCAACAATATTTTTAGGATATCATCGGTAGCATTTTTACTACTAGCATTTTGACTTATTTTGTCATAAAAATTAAATTTTCTGATCTTAAAAGCTTTAATTTGATTTTGCACTTCAATTAGCGTAACGTGCACATCCATTTGGCATGATACTTCGACAGAACTCGCAATTGAGGGCGGCTGGAACAATTTTTACAAATTAACGCAAATGCTTCTGATTTAGCTTTGTAGATAAACAAAATACATATAATACCACTAGTTTACAGAGATTTGTAAACATGACACTTAGTGTCATTTCCTATGTATGTAAAATCGCGCGCTCAAGGTTTAATAATAATAATAAAGCACAATTAATGTTTCAATATATATATTTGAACTCTCACCGAGAGTCGACTTCAGAGTGTTAATATTATAGTCGTCCTCTCACTTGGTTGTGGAGTTTAGAATCTGAAAAAGCCAATAACTCGTACAAGTAACTAAAGGAACGAGGATATTAAACTATAATTTGTACGAATGTATGTAACAGGTAGAATAAGGCGTGCTTCACTTTATAAAGTATTCTTAATCAGCATCAAAAGCTGAGTCGGTTTAGCCATATTCGTCTGGTTGTATAAAACAACAGATCTCAGAGACTACAAATACTAGAGACATTAAACTTGGATATTTAAATTCTCCTTGACCGTACCTAGATCGTGTTTATTAAAATTTGTAGGTGTCTCGTATATGCACACTTTTAAAAATAACCGGAACAAAGTTTTTTTCTCGTGGATCTTCTTCAGAGATTTCCACAGAAATTTTTTAAACGATTTTTTTGTAGTTGTAAAATTTCAAAGTCTGCATAAATCTACAATACATTGGGAAGTGTGCAGGGTATTACGTAGTCGTCAATACACGACTCCTGCATTCTTACTTGGTAATAATGAGAAATATGGAATTTTACCAATATGTATCTCGAAAACTGTTCTACTTGTTTAATATTGAACCTTATTTTCATATTTAGTGTGCAATATAATGGAGGAAATGACTGTCATGAATACGAATAATTTAAATGTGTAAACTAGTTTTATCGTTAAAATGTACATTTTATATCTCGCACACATGCAGATTTATATATGTTATGGGTCGTTAAGTTTAGTGGAATTTGGCGCATTAATATCGCATGGTAATAGATGCGTCGGAAATCCTAAAAGTATAAAAGCATATGTATGTACGTACATACACATATACTTGATCAGGTCGATGGGACGAATCGAAACTAGCCATGTCCGTCCGTATGTCATAGGACATACAAGCTAAGTAGGCTAGCTCGCCAGTTGCCACCTTACCTACCATATATATTCATGACTAGCAAGTAAATACGACGTTGCTAATGGCTACAGTTTTAATAAAACTAGAACATTTAAATGCATATTGGTCACACTTCTTTGTCCGGTAAATTGAGGGGGGCTTAATCCAAATCATGGCATATTTCATCAAATTGCAACAAATAATTGCAACTAATTAATAACATAACAGTTTTTGTAGTAATGTCGTAAAAGCAAAAGAGCAAATATTAAATTTTGTTTTAAACTAGGTAAAAAATTTGATGAGACTTACGAATTGTTAAAAAAAAAGTTTATGATGATAATTGTATGAGTCGTACTCAAGTTTACACATGGTTTACACGATTTAAAAAAGGTCGTGATGATTTAAATGATGATCCAAGTTAGGGACGACCTGAAACATCTAATCGTGCTAAGTTAGTGAAAAAAGTAAGTGAAATAATCGCTATCGATGCAAATTTCACTGTGAGAATGCTGGCAGAAGAATTAAATTCATCTTACTGTACAGTCTACATAATATTAACTGAAGATTTTGGTAAAAGAAAGGTGTGTGCACCTTTCGTTCCACACCAGTTAAATGATAAAAAAATCGCCCGTGTAGAGCATTGCAAAGACATAATTTCAAAAGCTGAAAACGATTCCAGATTTTGTTGATTCGATCATAGCTGGTGATGAAACATGGTGTTTTAAATATGATTCTGAAACTAGACGACAATCTGCAGAATGGAAGTCAAAAGTCGAGCCAACACATTGCGTTTTCAGAAGTCAAGAATCAAGACAATGTTGACAACTTTCTATGATTTCAAGGGTATTATTCACAACGAATTTGTTCCAGACGGAGATGGAGAACATTTACAATATTATACAAGTTTTACATCATTTGTTGTCGAGAGATCTACGTGTTTGACACGAATATTCCAAAGGAAAGCATATGTTTTTATTGCATGATAATGCACCAACTCACAATACCAAAAAAGCCAATGAATTTTTGATGACAAAACAGACTTGTCTCATCGATCACCGCGCGAGTATTTTCTCTTCCCAAAAATGAAAACTGAAATGAAAGAAGCTTTTTACGATGACATTTCAGCCATTCAAGCAGCCGTGACACAAGAACTAAAGAACATCACAAAATGCGAGCTTAAAAAGTCTGTGGATAAATTGGTTGAGCGTTCCAAATGTTGTATTGAGTTAAATACATCGTATTTAAAATAAATATTAGCTTTGAAACATAATACCATGCCTGTTTTATTTTATAACTAAAAAGTTTGGTTATTTTTAGATCATACCCTGTATATAGAAACAAATTAATATTTTTGTTTCCATTTCAGTACTCTTTATACATACATATGAGATAGATTTCGTTGCACTCGCAGCATGTAAGTATAAGTATAGACATTATTAAAGACTCCTAATTTTATAAATGTTCAACAAGTCAGCAATTTATCCACCGGTGAATTTTCCTAAACTTTTAAAGATATCGCTTTGGAGTTAAATGTTTTGAACGCATAAAGCTAAGCAAGCATCCAAACCTTCCTTCGCTGGAAATGCAATGTAAAAAGTAATTTACCCCTTTAAATTTGTTCATGCGTGTGCAGTGTATAAAAATAAGTCTATCCAAACTAGTTATTTATAATTTGTGAACACTTATTGCACCACCCTCGTGCATACATTATCTAGTGCAATAGACAAGAAACTGCTAAATAAATTGAACGAAGTTTGTTCAAGAACTCGAACGCTACCGCTGACCCTTAAAACTCTTATCTAAGTTATTTTTTCAATTCAATCTATATTGTGGCAGAGATTTTTTCTAAACAACCAATAATAGCTTAATATTAATTACTAGATTCTAATTGAAATGTCTATAATTACAATAACTTTAATATAGAGTTTAAATACACAATATTTGCTAGGTACCTGC
The DNA here is from genome assembly GCA_035044765.1 of Leucophenga montana. NCBI lineage: Eukaryota > Metazoa > Arthropoda > Insecta > Diptera > Drosophilidae > Leucophenga > Leucophenga montana. The sequence continues at coordinate 541,238 of JAWNNQ010001361.1, read as the reverse complement.
TGGGATTATACTTTTTCCTTAAAGACTTCAACACTTTTATATTTTTTATATGAGATCATATCAAATTTGAAACATTTGGTAAACATTTCATGATGTAAAAACTATTATTTGTGAAGGCGGCATTCTAATGTTAACTAATGTACCTGTTTGCCAAAGAAATGGCATTCGATCTAATCATATTAAGAGCTCAAACATATTTTTACAACTATGTACATTTAAAAAAAAAAATGTTTTTTTGTTGTTAACATACACGAGTTGTTTCTTAACAAAATTAAAAATCGTTCATTTCATGTTGCCACACAGTTTTCATATATTTGTGATACATTGTATATATACAATTGGAGTATGTATTTATATACATATGTATGTATGTATGTATGTATGTATGTATGTATTTTTCGTTGTATGTTTATACAGCTGCATTTTAAATAATGATTTTTCAGCCAAATGAAATATGACATTTCTCAAAAGCGATGTCTCGTTGGTAATTGCATGCTTTATTTTTTATTGTATATCCGATAAACTACGTTTGTAGTTATCAACAGCATCAGAAAGCAACAATTCTACTGGCGAAAAAGTTGATCGAGAACGTAAACGAGCCTTGGCCTTATCAAGTGTCTGTAGATATACAGTAGGTGATTTTTGATTATACAAACACAGATTGTTTAAATTAACAACTTACCTTCAGTAAGTTTAAGTTTCTAAGCAGCGCTTCGTCATTGGATAACGCTTTATTGACTTGCGGTTGATTTTGCTTTTCTCTTAAACGTTCCCAATTCCTTTCAAGTTTTTCTTCATCAGCCTGACTGCCGGACAAAATAGAATTATTTGTCATGAAAAAAAAAAAAAAAATTTAGTAGTGATAGGCGTAATCTTAGCCTCGCTCACATTCTTTCTAGCCGCTTGTCCATTTCGGCCTCCAGTGCTTGATATTTATTGTTAATTTCTTTGATTATATCCATTGCATTAAAAAATACATACAGAAATGAACACATGTAGCAAAAATTTATTTAGTAGTTTAGTAAATATTTTGGACTTAGTTTGCCAGATAGTTAGTTTCACAACAAAATAGTTGCTTAGCAACCGGTGCAAAGTTGATGTGGGAGTATGGCTTTTAAACTTTATGTTTTTTATTTAATTCAATATGCATGACTCTGCGCGATAAGTCTTTGATAACATTTATGAAAAATGTCCTTTCTTCAACTTAATTTCTAAAAAATCTTCCGCAAAAAGTCCCTTAAAGTTCAGCACATATAATTAACAAAACATAAATAAAACAAGAAAAAACGTTTATTTCGGTTGAACCGAAGCTCTAATACCATTCACACAAAAATTTAAATCGTATTGTAAAACATAAACGTGGGAGTTTAAATAGGGGCTACCCTAAAAAGTGGGCGTTACGTGCTCACTAGTAGAAGTGTATGAAGCGACCATCTATAAGATGCGGCCATATCAAATTGCAAGTTGATACTGATGTTTTACATACAAATACATAAAAGTGAGCTGTGGGGTCGTGGGGACTACTTCAAAAAGTGGGCGGGACATGCTTATTAGCATGTGTATATGAAGCGGTTGTCCACTAAAATCCACCAAATTAAATTTCAAGCTAATATTGATTTAAATAATGAATTTTTTCACATAAAACATACTTTTGCACGGTCGGATTGTATGGGGGCAACTCCAAAAAGTGGGCGGGCCACGCGCATTAGTCTATGTATGTTAATCGGCTGTCTATAAAAAGGGACCATATTGCATTTCAATCTTATATTGACTTTAATATAGAAATTTTTCATACAAAAAGTCAAAAGTGGGCAGTAGGTTTGTATGGGGGCTACCCCAAACAGTAGGCGGGTCCCACCCATTAATGTATATGTCAAGCATCCGTCCACTAGAAGTTACCAATTCATTAAGTTGATATTGACTCCAATAAAAAAGTTTTTCATACAGAAAAGAAAAAAGTGGGCGATGAGTTTGTATGGGGGCTACCCCAAAAGGTAGGCGTGGCGGATCAATTTTGATACTCTATTAAACTGCAATAAAAAGAAGTGTATGTGCAAAATTTCAACTGGATAGCATAAAAATTGGTCCCCAAAAAATGCGCAACAACATAAAGACAGATAGACAGACAGACGGACAGGGCTAGATCTAATGTTTGGAAGTTATTTAAAACGATAGAAAATGCCTTCCCAGCGAAATGTTTTTGTCATAGAATTTACCAAGAATATTTTTTTTTTATTTATTTTTCTTTTGGCATTCCTCACCTTGTAGTACCATGTAAATATGGTTCTAAAAAATAGTCATATCTCTAGTGAGAGCACGTTTAGAAAGTATAACGGCAGGCAGTCGCTTCTAACGTATTAAAAATAACAAATTTTGACCAATGGCAATGTAAATTAGCAACTAGTACACATCATAACCATACATGGGTGCCTCCATGTAAGCTTTGTGCTGATCCGGCGAATTTCTACGTATACGCCTACCAATGGGTTCCAGATCAGCGTAGCACTTGGGAAACACACGCTCGACGGCATCAATAGCTTCTTGACGGCTTATATTGCGCACGGCAAGCACTGAGGCGAGTGCTTTGCTCTTAACACAGTTCTGCAAAGGCAGACATATATATAATGTATATAAATATATTAACGATTGAGTAGTGGCATTACCTGATGCGCTTGCTTTACATTAAACGGTGAGGCGTCTCCTTGTGTCATAGCGCTAAGGAATGAACAGTGCGCCAAATTTGCAGCTCTAATCTCCGTACACGCCAAGTGTTCCACATTACGGAAATCCAATTCATTGTTGCAATAATCGAACATGTGTATCATCTCATGTGTAAGTACGCCCTGTACCATGCCCTCATTTCGCGCCATATTCTGACATACAACTATTTGATTCAGTACCTAGAAAATACATAATTACTATTATAAAACAATATTAATGGTTTATGCAATATATCCATACCGGATCGTATCCACCGGTAACCGATGGGTCACACACTTCGCAGGATATGTGTCGTCTAAGATCGATGGGGCAACCGGAACTACGCAGAGCGCCCATCATGAGTTTAACAAGCGGACTGTTCTTTACACACCAGTACACATTGCGTTCACATTTGATTTTGTCTATATTCTCACGACCTTCCAAACCTAATAGAATACGCGACCATTTGGGTTTATACGCCTCGCCGCGTCGCTCCGGATAGAGATCATAGCCCCAGACATTTCCATTACCGCTTTCCTTTGTAGTTTCTCCAGTATCTGTCGTCGATGTCATTAGAATTTAAATTTCTCTACCAGATTTATCAACAGAATCGTTAAATTGTTAAATAATAACTCGCGCACGATTAGCACCGCGACGCAGTGTTGCACTGGAAACCCAGCTGTGGGGTTCTTTATTACCGTAAAATGTGCCGGAATGCACGAAGCAGTTAGCTAGACGTATGTGTTAACGCTAAATATACGCTTTATTAATAAAATGAATTAATTTAATAGATGAAAAGTGTTTCTTTAATACGAAAACATCCTACGAAATACATCACTGTGAACGGAAGTCCGAGCAAGTGTAGTTATAGCACCTCAGTGCGGTTGCAGCACGAACATATGTAGGTATAACGATGTTTTTAAAGATAGGTTCGATCTTGAAGTGTTATATAGTTCGATCGTGAAGTATTACATACAAAAAGAGGTTGACATATACATTCAGAAATTGTTAAACTTATACAATCGGGTCACCTTTGTCCGAAATATAGGTATTGAAAATACTAACACCTAAGGTGTGTTGAGACTCGTGAGGAATCGAGAGGAGAATAACGAGCTCAAGATTAAGAAAATCTGTCAACTTGTTTAAAAGTTTTCAGTTTTTTTTTTTTAAATTTAGAAGAGTTTATGAAATTGCACATTTATTGGCATAAAATGATATGTATGTATGTATTTATTATATAAAAAAAACGTTTGTATATTATACCCTGTACTATATGGTAAAATGGAATATTAAGTTCGTCCAATTGTATGTATATATATTCATCGAATATGCATATACTAAGCATCGAAAGCTAGTCGATATAGACTTGTCCGAACTTGAGTTGTTTCTGACTACAAATAGTCTCCATACCAACTTTCAAAGTAATATTTCAAAGATTGAGGGCGTTGGGCTGGGAGAAACGCACAGACAGAAGGCTAGAACGACTTGTCTTGTCGCACTAATCACGAATATAAGTATATACTATATGTGGCCTCCGATACTTCCTTTACGGCGTTGCAAACATTGCGATTAAATTATAATACTATTTACACTCTGTGGGAAAAACTCATGACGAGGTAAAATCCATGTGACCAAAGCATACTTGCAACTTCAGATATCAATTTTGTGACGAAAGATTTATACGTACTACAGGCGTCCCTCCTCTCGAAATTCAACATTTTGTCTTTAAAGTGCCTAATAACAAAAATATCTATAATACAAGATTGTTCAAAAAATTCTTTCGCCTCTATATCAACGCTGTCCAGCCATAGCCCCATGGGGACGAACACCTTCGTGTTTACACACGTTGCATTGGTTTTGAATTTTGACAAACTGCACAAATTATGACTCAGAAATGATTGACACTTTGAGTGGTCTCCTTTTGGACAGCCTTGCTCTAAGTACAGCTCAAAAAGATAGAAATTTATTTACAATAATTAATGCATATTTTTAAAAGAATTTTGTTGGTGTATCAATTCTTTCTATTATTTATTTTAAATATTTATTTGATTCCTCTTCTTTTAAAACTTTACTAACTAAAATACTATCAAAAACACACTCAACTGATTATCGCCAACATGTTTGCAAATGCGCTCACAACTGTTTCGAGCCTAACGTCGGCCAGCTCGGTCGACATGCTTACAATGTAAATCGTTCTTTACAGCACGAACGAAAATATTTGTTCTCTATTCTTCCAACTGAAACCAAAGGAACCGAAAGGAACAAAAGAGGTACCAGCTATATCAAATTAAGAGAGCTGATAAAGATAGAGAGCTTTGAGAGAGATAGTGTTTGAGATTGGCCAAGGGCGATACCTGATTTTTACCTACCTGATACTTTTGAAAAAAATTACATTCGTCCGTGCACCTCTTTAGATTCTTCACAACAAAGCAAGAATCAAGGGATTTTGTGTTTGAGAGGATTAAAAAAGGTGTGAATGATTTACGCTTTCCTATTTATATATAGATTACGATACTACCAATTCCAGCAATACAAATAAACAAATTTAATCTTTCGTCACAAAATTGATATGATAAGTTATGTGCATTGTAAGTAGGCTTTCGTCACTTGGTTTTTTTTAATTTAATTTGAACCGTGCGGAAATTTGGTAGCACTGTGCGCCGGCATTTTATGTTTCATACCACGTAAGGTCATTCGTGGCTAAGAAAGTTAAAATAGTTTCTGAAACCACCAGAAATGTTGTCCGCAACACAAAAATCAGTAACACTTGCTTTTTATATCACACTCGCCACTTGTCTCTGCTTGATTGCAGCAAGCGCTGGCGATGTACCCCGGCCGCGCGGCGTAGCACTAGCATTAGCTGGTTTATATCAAAAACCAGCGGAGGACAAAAACTGGAAATGCCTGGACGGCAGCAAGGAGATTTCTTACCTCTTAGTAAACGACGACTACTGTGATTGTCCCGATGGAAGTGATGAACCAGGTACCTCAGCTTGCCGTAATGGTCACTTCAACTGCTTAAATTCAGGTCACAAATCAATAGACATACCTAGCTCAAGGGTAAATGATGGCATCTGCGATTGTTGCGATGGTAGCGATGAATATGTGCTGGTTTCTTGTCCAAACACCTGTATAGAACTTGGAAGAGCCGAGCAGCTGCAGCGCAAAAATCAGGCCGAACTTCATAAGCGTGGCGCTGAGACACGCAAGGATATGATCAATCGCGGCAAACAATTGAGAGCAGAACGCGATACACGGCGTGTCGAATTGGATTATCGCCTTAAAGAACAAATAGCATTAAAAGCTGAGAAAGAACAATTGAAAAACGACGCCGAAGCAATCGAAGCACAAGCATTGGAAACATTTAAAGATTCCCATAGTGAGCATGTTGAAACTAATATTGAAACAGAAAAGGAGCCGCAACAGCTGCATCAGGAAGCGACATTAAGTTTTCAACGGTTCGACATTAATAAAGATGGTTTTGTCGATGTCACCGAACTGACAATAGATGCAACATTTGACCGTGATCGCGACGGTGTTGTCACCTTAGACGAGGCGAAATACTACTTAGATGAACGTGAACGCATGGATTTAGATACATTCGTAACGCTTGCATGGCCACGCATCAAGTCGCAACAGATGCTATCGGAGGGCATATTTCAGCCACCGGTACAGGAGACTCATGACGAGGCTAGAGATATGGCTGCGCAAGCCAGTGACAGCAAACAAGCCCCTGATGCGCCACCACACATAAATGAAGGTGAGTATTTAAATGAGCATGAAATGAATTTTAAATATAACTTTTTATGAAATGCACAGAACATGGCCGTGTCGAAACCGAGGGCGATGACGAAGAAACAGAAGAAGATCAGTATGAGGACGATGAAGAACCTGATGTAGGGGTTGGCGAAGCATCAGCTGAAACAGTTGCACCAGAGCCTGAGTATGATCCTGAAACGCAATATACCATAGAGCAAGCAAACAAAGCGCGTAATGAATTCTCTGAAGTTGAGCGTCATATACGTGAAGTTGAGCAAGAAATTAAGGAAATAGACGAGCAGAATGGTAAGGACTATGGACCAAACGAAGAATACGCAATCATGGACGGCGAGTGTTTTAAATTCGAGGACCGTGAATATGTCTATACGCTGTGTCCGTTCGATCGTGCTTCACAGAAACAGCGTAGTGGCGGTGCTGAAACAACACTGGGTCGCTGGGATCAATGGATTGAAGAAGCCGACGGCAAGTACAGTAAACAAAGGTATACACACGGTGCGTCCTGTTGGAATGGACCACAGCGATCTGCTATTGTGCATATCGGTTGTGCACTGGAATCTAAAGTCATATCTGTGTCCGAGCCGAACCGTTGTGAATATCATTTTGAATTTGAGACACCAGCCGCTTGCGACAGTGACTCATTCTTAGAAGCTGAACAAAATCGTCATGATGAACTCTAAACTGTATTAAGTGGTTCTTTCTACACTGTTGTATGTATATGCTTGTAAAGTGAATTGATCATTCCTTAGTTTGTTCGTTTAATCGCCAACACAATTCACTCTTGACGACTATGAATCAAAATTTTGTAGTCGAGCAATTGCAGTGATTAATTGCATTTAGGCATATTTTCATATTTTTTTAAGTAAAGTTTATTTTTTAAATAGATACTCAACATTGTGTGTTTTTATTGTCTAACCGATGCTTATGATGCGTCTTTACACCTCGCTTACGGCCATTTTTATGTCTTCCAAATGAACATCCAGTTGATGCTCTAAAGCTAATATATGGCCCGTGTTGCAGCTTTCAGAACCAACGAAGGTCAATATGAGCGGCAATTTATTCATTTGGACTACCTAAAAGATTTAATGTGTGAAATATACATAAATTTTTAGTGAAGTTGTACTTACCTGATAGTTGGAATACATCGATATGATGGTTTTATTGCGTCCCAAGCCCAGCTTGCTCGCCTGATCGCATGCAGTGGTGAAAGTTGGAATAAAGGAAGGCATCAGCGCAAAGTCAATGTTGTCTTGGCTGACGCGTAGAATGGGAACACCATCACGATCAGTTATTTGTATAACGTGCAGTCCGCTTATTCTACATGAAAAACAATGACAAAAAAAAAGAGAATACGTTAAATTTGGTATACTCGAAGCTTCAATACTCTTCACAAGCATCTAACAAATTACTTGAAGCTTTCATTACATTTCTAAGGAGGTTACAACAGGCCAACCAAAGTTGGCAGTTGCTCTTTAAGGGCAGGACAAGTTGATATTGGAAAAACCCGAGCTATCATTAAAGTAATTATTTATATATTATAATTAATATATGCGAAGCTTCTGTCCTTAAGAAGACATCATATCGTACTTCAAGTTGGTATTGATTGAAATAAAAAGAGTTTTTCATACAAAACAGATGTGGGCGGGATACGTGTTTTTTTTTAGATGTGTAGAACCTTGAATTTAATTAAAATACTGAAATTACATAATTCCAAACTAAAAATTAGCTTTATTCGAAAGATAATTTTATGCCATTGTATTTAAAAGATATTTCGGGCATGTGAGCGCTTCGGTTCTCTCTGGTGTACTCTCACTCTGGAAGTTCTATTTTCGATCACTTTTTCAAAAAATGGGATCCGTATATCGACAATAGCAATAACCAATGTATTCACGTAATCACAGATAAAAGAACCCAAAGGCCGATCTCGATGTCCAATTGACTGGTCCCATTTTGATAAATAACGACATGTTTCCCTCAGCAAATTCAATTTTTTTCACGCTGTATGGCATGTGACGCCGGTCTGTTGGAAAAACATGTCTTCAATAAACATACCATTCTATTGGAGCATGAAATAGTCGCTAATCATGACTCTATATCGTTGACTTTTGACAGTAACGTTCCCGCCGACCTGATCTATTGTGGATGTAACGACGGCTCGGGAATTTCTCGTGGATTTTCTTCACTCTAAGTGCGGAAAATTTGCTCATTGGAGCAAAAATGAGCAACATTACTGAACAGAATTTTGCCAATACGACTTTGAGTTGATTTTCAGCCGAACGAATGATGAAAACAATATTCATTCGGCTTTAATTCTTAAACCAGCTAATTATGTCGTAGGCCAAAATCTTTAAGTAAAAAGTGGGCTGTTAATTTGTATGGTTGCCTCCCATAAAAATGATCGTGGCATGGTCGTTGTTCAGCCTAGGATTATAGAAAGTCTCCATACCCGATTTCAGATCAATAGCTTTGAAAGTGAGGGGGACTAGTTTTAATTCACACAGATAGGGAACAATCGAACATGTACAGAATATATAACCTTTATGTGGTATCCGATGCTTCCTTTAATGCGTTACAAACTCCATGATAAAATTAACATACTCGTACTATTCACACTACGTGTGAAGAGTATAATGATAACACAAATATGTACATATATAACTGCGTAAATTCAACTCCTCCAAATTCACTACCTTTCACTTACTTTTCCAACAAACTGTTGAAATACTTTTTAACGTCGTCGGACATGGTTGGCTTTGACTTTGGAAAAAAAATTTGATTTGTTTTTATGGTTTACGTTATTCCTTAACTTCCTACAAAGAGCAGGTTCGGAGAATTATTTGGCCCATAATAATTAATAATTTTTTTATATATATGTCGTTGACCTTAATTGGTGCAAATTATTTGGCCGAAGTGGTCGAAGTCACAGCGCCGCACAAAATTATTTAATATTAGTTAAATTTATTATTATTTGGTTTTTGCTTTATCTACTTCTGTGGACGTTAGAGGTGGAAAACCATCGATAGTTAGTCTATCGATACTTTTCTAATGTCAACGAATATCAATTGTTTAAAAATGTAGAAGAAGCATAAAATACCAAAAGTAATCAAAGCGGAGCACAACTTGTGATTTGGCAATTGGGGGCCAGAAGCGTAGCAGATTCTAAAAAAGAAATCGTTTATTTTTATTTACAGCAATTGGCTGGCCACGTTCATCAAAACTACGTAGCTAAAATTGAAACGGAATTCATTTTAATTATTTTGCTCATGCTAAATCAGCTATGAGTAGTGTGTCGGCCGATGAATATACGCCAGGATTGGCGCAACCTAAACTAACAATAGGTGACCAAATTGAGAAACTATCCAAGCGTCTTCAGGCGACAAATGAAAAGTTGAATCAACAGATAAGAGATTCACATGAATCCTTACTTTCACAAGGCTCATTCCAAGGACGTTTTGAATCTGCGCTGAACGTTCTCTCCAAGGAAGTGGATCTCGTACGTGCTACCGGCAATCGACTAAAATCTCAAGTCGATACGCAGCATCGCATAGTTGTGAATCAAACAAAGGTTCTTGGCCGGCTACATGAATTATCCGCTACGCTTCGATCAGCCGGTACATTACTTACTTTATGTAATAAACTAAGCAACACAAAGGATGTACTTCGACAGGCGGAAATACACTACGAATTAGCTCAGTTTATCGAAGATGAGGACTTAAAAGATATAGAATTTATACAGGCCGAACGTGCGTTTGTAATTGGCTCGAGGCAAAGAATACGTAACCTGACACAAATGCAGCTAATAACCGGACTCCAAGAGCGTAACGAAATACAAGTTGTAAACTCGCTTAAGGTAATCTTTTTAATTTTGTCACGAAGTTTGTAACATATTAAAGTAAGTGTCTGAGACACCATATTCTGGATCAACTCGACAATGTGCATCAAACTAGCCATGTCTGTATGTCCCCTATCTGTTTGAATCAAACCTAGTCCAACAGTTTCTATATTCTTAGTCAGCGCATAAGTCACATTAACAATGCCACGGCCACTTTTAGGAGTAACCCCCAAATGAAATCCACCGTCCACTTTTCGGTTTTTATTTAAAACCTGTTTTATTACTGTTAATGTCTACTTGAGATTCGATTTGGTGGCTTCTTATGAACAGCTCTTCACATAATATACAAATAGGCGTATCCCGCCTACTTTTAGGGGTAGCCCTTTCACAAGTCCATCTCTCACTTTTATGCATTTGTATGGAAAACCTCTTAAGTTAAGTTAATAAGTTAAAACAGCTTGAAATTCGATATGATGGCTTCTTATTTACGGTCGTTTCGCACCTCTTTTTGAGGTAGTCACTGTACAAATCTACAACCCAATACAATTTCAATGGTATTAGAGCTTCGGTTCAACCGATGTTAGCGCTTTCTCTTTTTTTTTTTTAATAAAGTTAATAATCGTTATACCACGCTCTACTTTTTTTCTTTATTAGATCTTCATGAATTTTAATACCTTGGACAAGTCACTGGACAACCTTGTGACAACTTTTGTTTCCAATTTGGAACAATCCCTAAAAGAATGTTTTGCTGGCAATGACATTTCAGTGCTTAACAAAGCGGATGGCTCAAAAAGTCCAAAAGCAAAAACGTCTGTCGCTCGTGGCCCTGGCAAAACGCCTCAACTTACGACTACACAAAACTTTCGTGCTAAATTCTGGAAATCATTGCATTGGTTGTTGTACGATGAACTTTCCGAATGCTGCACGCAGGTTAAACTTCTGAAAAGTGCATTGGAGCAAATTAATCAATACACATACACATCCGACTCTAGCGACCAATGTATAACTCGTCGCTTTTGGCATGCAGTGCAGGAATTGTTAAAGAATTCATTTGATGAGTCCAATTGTTCACAGCATGTGTTTCAAACACTACAGGAAGGTCTCTCAAAGCTTTTGACATCGGCGCGGGGTTTTGAGGAACGCGGAAAAGGCGAATTTATTTTCGAACCTACAATTTTTCTACCGCTTGAGTTGGGCTACATTAATAAATGTAAGGCCAATCTTAACGCTTGTTTGGCCGGCATTGATTTGCCAGCCAATGAAACAGTTGACAGTTTCATACGAGTCGCATCTACCGAATTAAGTGCAGCACTTATAGACGCAAAACTTGCTATGTCGGTTGCTAATGTGTATGTTACATGCAGCAAGGATTTATGCACTAGATTAGAATCACAAATAAAACTCGGCGCGGATTCAGTACAAGTTGTCGACTTGCCCAATTTACAGCAACAGCAAAACACTTTGCTTGCCAATATACTTTACTATTACAAAGATTCAACACGCCGCATGCTGCTTGATTTACATGAACAATTCGAAAAAACCACAATTTCCGCGCATAATGTCATTGCTAATTCTCTGCAACAGGTCGATTTGCTTATCGGCACTATATTGCAGCAAGTAATGGGATCAATTGTAACCACAATAAGTATTATTATCCTGAGTATGCATCGTGAACCGGGTCTTAACTCGGAAAAGATTTCGACTACTGGTCCGTCCATGTTCATGAAAGAGCTACAGGTCAGTCAAAAAAAATAAATATTTTATTCATGTTTTAAATGCTTCATATATTTTAGGAGTTCATAAGCCGTTCTTGGTGCAATCATATTGAACCATTCGATGACCGAGAATTAATTGATAAATGTGGTTCTGAAATAAGCAAACGTGTCATTGAATTATTTGTTCACAATTTGTGCATTTTACGACCATTAAGTAGAGCAGGACGTCAACGCCTCAAAAATGACTGCATCTATATGGAGCAAGTGCTGACACCACTTTGTTCAAATTTAACTGATCTGGGCAAACCATCACGGCTTCTACGTGCAATATCAGTGTTGATTGCGCAAACACCTGAAGAGTTATCGAAGCAAGTCATAGGAGAAGATTCTTTAGTGCAAAGCTATATTGTGTTACTTATACTTTTTGGACATGGCAGTGTCGAATTGCAGTCACCGCATATTACTATGAATTGGTCAAATGAGCGATTAATTGAATGGTTGGATGGACATACAGCGGAACGCGAAAAATTAGAGCTTATATCCGGAGCTTTACAGAGGTACAGAGATACAGTGCGACGAAAGAACTGCCATCAATACGATGAAGTTTATCCAATTATGGTAGAATTCTTCGAACGTGCTTTAAATGTTGTAAAATAAATCTATGTATACTATATATAAGCCACGTTTATATTCAAAGTTAAACATTAATATATATCAATTTATGTATACAATAATCATCTCTTTCTGGTTATGTGTTTTTTAATTTGTCTTCATTAGTGTTAGCAAACTCCTGTAGCACTGCTATTACATCCGAATTTTTTCGCAAAATTGCTAAGACCTCACTTTGTTGTTGTTGCATTATACGCAATCGATTCCGTTCCTCGATCTTAGCCAACTGATTGTTATTGTGCAAAGTGTTAGTTTCAATATGAATTTTCATTTCTGATTTGACGTGGTAGAGCTCATCACGTATATCATTCAGTTTACGCTCACAATCCCTTACATCTTTTTCAAGTATTTGCGTCTTTAAATAAACAGTTTGTGCCAGTTTATACCAATCAGCTAAACACTCGGCCATTTGTGCTACAGCCGGTTTGACATCATCCATTAAGAGCGCCTTTATGCGCTTGCCATTTCGATCGACTTTGATTTTTTCCAGTGCATGAAATTGTTCATCATTATAAGTTAATGTACGTGTGGCTCTGTCGCGTAAAAGGTGTTGCCACGAATCTCTCAGCCGTTCTACCAAATATTTGGCTTGAGCACTTGCTCTGGTACGGCAAGGACATTTCTTGCCATGCATAGAAGAATTCCATTGTTCACTATAAGTATTAATAAATAACAAAGTTATAAAACATTCTGAAAAAGGTATACCTATTTATAATATTTACTTAAGTGTGTCCTCAATTACAAAATGTTTGTGCATTTGCGAGATGACGTCTGCTGCACTGTCGAAATCATTTCGAAGGCTATCTAAATTGTTCAGATGTAGCTTAAAATCCTGTTCTCCTTTCGTCTATAAAATAATAAAAACGTACGACTGTAATAAGTTAACACAAATATATACACTTGTGCTTAATTCAAACCATTTTTGCCAAATTTTGGACGACATCAGCGTAATCGATAATACTGGACAATAGTTGATCAAAGTTTCTTGTCTTTCTAAAAGTAGAAAATGTCAAGGCGATATAACATAAGAAATAAATAATAAAAAATTGTTGATCTTTATTTGCACTCCTGATATGGGGTATTTTCGGCGTCTGGTAGTTGCTGCGGTTTTTTTTATTTGCAACCCATATTTTGGGGTAGCCCCCATACAAACCCACCGCTCACTTATGGTTTATAATAGTTAATATCAACATAAAGTTTGTCATATTTTTAATGGGCGTGTCCCACCATATTTTAGGAGTAGCCCTTTTAGAAACCCATTTTCGAATTATATCTGGTATCACAACTTCGGTTCAACCCAAGTTAATATTATTTTTGTTTGTAACTTACTTTATTAAAAGAGTAATTGTGAAAATCAGTGTCTCTATGAATTGTTCCACGGCTTTTTTAATTAATACATCCATGGTGGTGAAAATATCTACACGTCGCTTACATTCATGACCAACACTACAAGCAGTCTAAAATATAAAACAAGTTTTTGATAGTAATTTTTAATGTACGAGTATGTACAATGGATTGAAAAACAGACCTTTGCTAAACTCGCATCGTTTTCAACAGAAACGTTCGTAGGAAATGAGGGAAACTTTGGTAAATCAAGTTGATGTGGCAGTTGTACATTGTTGTCGTCGTTGCTGTACAGAAATATTGGGTTCTCGGTTGTTGTTATCGGAAAGGCCTTAGCTGCAATGAATCATTTAGTTAAATAACTTTTAGAGTTGCTCAAACAATACCCACCACACGTTCGCGGCGTTACTTTCTTTTCAATATGTTCATTGTTATAGAGCAAAATTTGTTTCTCCAATGGTACTTCAGTCTGTAGATAAATATGTTCGCGGAAATTGTCAATCTGCTCTTCAGGCTCCAGGAACACCTCCACTGAAGTTGTGCGATTTGTGTAAAATACATGAATTCTTCGCTTGCGTAGTACCAATGTAACCTCACGGAAGAAACGATCAAAAGACCATGTTTTTTCTCTATTCTCTTCCAGAAGGCCGGCCAATAGAGGAGTAACAAGCGTTTTAATGCCCTCTGATAGATGGCAATGAGCTGGTAGAGTGGTTGACCACTCAATTGGACCATTTTCCGACAATTGTGTACCGCAAATAACTCCAGATGCCTTTTTTGTAGTTATTTGATGCATGGTCTCGCGATTTTTCCTACCACCAAATGGTCGAAATGGTAAATTTCCAGTTGCAACATGATACAATGTTACCCCAATTGACCACAGATCTACGTTTGCTGTAAACGAGCGATTGACGGATTTACGCAAGACAGCGCGTTCGTACAAATCCGGATGTAGGTATTCCTCTGTACCGTAGAGCGATGCAAATGGTTGATTGTCCTCCAATTCACGGGCAGCACCAAAATCAGTAAGCTTGTAAATCGTTTGCCCATCCTCCGATATGAATTTCATAATGTTACCCGGCTTAAGGTCACGATGAACCAGCTTGTTGTCACGCAAATGTTTCATGCCAGCTGAGAGATGTTCAAGCACCAGTAAAAACTCTCGGCTATTCAGCCCATAGGAATTTTCGGGATCATCAAGTATATTAAACAGACTGCCTCCGGTGCATAGTTCCATTACGATCACCTTGCCACGTCCCTCCTGGTCTTCTTCAATAGCGAGCAGTTTAACAATATTTTCATGGTTGACTTTCTTAAGCGCCTCAAATTCGCGCATTTGTACGTCAGCTGGACGCATATGGCTATACGGATTAAAGGTTTTCACGGCCACTGATTCGCCAGTATTTTTGTTTACACCCTACATACATAAATGAGTCAATATTACATTGAAATTTCACGCAACAATAATTAAACGTTCTCTTACTTGAAATACTGAGCCGGTTGCACCTTTGCCCAGGACGCTAGTTGTGCACCAAACATAGTTAAGTGAGCCCCGTAAAAATGACATTTTGGTTTATCTGCATTAGCTAAAAAAAGTTATTTTTTATATTGTTGCACAAATTTTCTTTGTTTTTGTTTATCAATAATTAACTAAGGGCCAACACACAAAAAACGCGTCAGACATTATTAAGGCTGTCAAACAGAATGAACGACAAAATGTTTTGGTGTAAACTTTTACAAACTCGTTTCAAAGTAGTATTTTTAAATAAATATTTTTAGTATTGCTGCGTCGTGGCTCTACTCGCGACTCAGAGTGTTCGCTCCCTTACATTTGATGCGTAGTGTGACGCGTTCATTCTGATTTCAAATGCGGTACCGCGCAAATAGAAAGCGTCTGTCAACAAAGTTGCGCACTTAAATTTACGTTAAGAAAACTTGGCATTGTTTTCTGTTGAATTGCTCTTACAAAATCATGTGTTTACCAAATATTGTTAACTTCTTAAAAAATTCAATGTACACATCAATCAAGGGCAAGTCTCAACACACTTAGAGTGAAGTTTGGAACGTTGTGATATGAAAAATTGTATTTCAAACCGCTTGGTCGCATCTGTTTTATTACATTTTATCAATAAATCGCAACATTGTTAATATGATCTTCCAATTTGAACAGTTAGAAAGTTCACATTCGCACGATTTTCCAATTTGGTTATCAAAAATTATTCTCGATAACATTAAGAGTTCGAAAGTAGTTCTCTATTTCAAGTGCTTTTCCTAATGTAGAAGTTAGTTCTAATGTAGGCAGCTCCTTAACAGCATCGGTAAAAGCTTTGTCATTAGAATTTGTAAGAAAAGATCTAATGTAAATTTATTTAACAACTTCAAGAATGCTTCTGA
This sequence comes from Leucophenga montana, assembly GCA_035044765.1. NCBI lineage: Eukaryota > Metazoa > Arthropoda > Insecta > Diptera > Drosophilidae > Leucophenga > Leucophenga montana. Next base: position 524,807 of record JAWNNQ010001361.1, on the reverse strand, counting down.
GAATATATTCATGGAGTGTGTTATCCGTGACAGAGGCTGCAATAAGTGGTTATATTAATTATTGTCTTTTTGTGAAAAACCGTTTTTTTTTTCAATAATTTTGTTTTAACCCAGTATAATAAAATTTAAATTGAAGAAACATGGCTCCTGGAAATTTGGCCCAAAGAACTGAAACAAAATATTTTGTTGAAAAAACTGCTATATAAGTGTATAATTGGGTAAAAGCCGTGATTACAAGGCCTGTTTCAATTTTCAATTGTTTCTGTGGTTTGCAATTACTTGTGCAAGTTTATTAAGTTACCTCTGAATCTTACTTCAAAACTAAACAAATTACCACTGAAGGTTGACATACAACTCATTGAAATCTAAAAAATCTAATTAAGTTTTTACTGAAATTGCAAAAGTGAAAATATGTACTGCCATCTTATTCTACCATTACCCTTATTTACTTAAATGGCCCTGCAACCGTATGTATATCGGTCATTGCCGCACGTAGGAAGGCGCACTATAGTCTTCTGCGCGCCGGTCTCAGTTGTTGGAAATACGAAACATGGTGAGTTCCTCTCAGACCTGTTGGTTCCAACGTAGGCTCGGACGTACTTTCTGACGATGACCACCGCAGTGCAATTAAACAAATGAATTCTGTCGTACGGTGATTGACCGCATAGGGAGATGTTTTTCGCTCTCATTAATAGGTGGTGATCTTCCACTTAATACTATATTGTCCCTAAAATAGAGTATATTGTGAGATAACAAGGCAATACGACTGTCACTTGGATCAGCTTCTGCTGAGAAGCTTGGCCTAATGTAGGAAACCTTCCATCAGGAATATGCCTCTTTGCAGCCTTGGTGATCGCGTCTCTAAGAATTCTTTCACCTACCCTAACGTCATTGTAAGGCAAGAGATCGCTGATTGATTGATCATTACGTGTGAATTCAGTCCAGTCAGCCCTATTGTAGTTAACAAAGACTCGACGATCCGATTCAACAAAATCTTCCGGACGAGTAATGCTAACCACAATAGGGATATGGTCCGAGCTCAACGCAATATCAATCGATCAATCAGAGTATGGAATTAGCGAGCCCCTGACGACAGGTAAGTCAAGGGAGCTGGATGTGGTGGTACTCATCCTTGTTGTCGATAAAATTGGTCGATACCCAGGGTCGCAGCTGTTGATTGGTGGCAGATATAAGTTCTCAAACTCAATCTCGACATCTCCGGACTTCATAGCCAGACATTGCGTCTACAAAAATAAATCCTGTTGACCAACAGAAGGCAGTGAAAAAGGTCTGAAATTTACCGTTCGATGAACGATCAGACTAGACCTCCTCCACTGTTCCTGTCTCTGTCCTGCCTGACTATATTGAAGTCAGCAACAGATTCCAGCCGACATGAGCATGTGAGCTTGGTCTCTTGCACACTGCTGCAATTAAGAAATCATGACGCCCCATATAATCCACAATCTCCACCACTTTCCCACGCAGACCATTACAAACTCTAAAAGAGTTAAGCCGCTGATCAATTGATGGACTGAGAGCACGCATAATTTGCGGCGGGACGATTGCAAAGAAGTCAGCACTCCACTCCCTATGAGACCTTAGACTAGTGCATCTACTCATATGACACCAATTGTGACATTCGTTACATCGCACAGACATAACATTACGATGTATCGGACTGCCACAAACAGAGCATACCCAGCTCGCAACGGCAGCTGTTTGTGAGGTAGTTGTTGCATTTGTGTTAGATGTTGGTACAGAAACTGAGCTATCATTGATATCAGAATTACCTAACCAACATTTAGCAACAAATTGCGTTGTCCAGTCCCTATAAGAGTGGAGGCCCGAACAAGATTTCAGGGGGCACCATCTGCCACATCTGAAACATTGAACCGAGGTTACATTTCGGAAAATCATTCTCCCACAAACAGCAGAACCAGGGACCAGGTCCGTTCCCAAGGACGGTAGAAGGGCATATGTTGAGTTCAGGGGCGTGAGGTCGGGTTATCGTAAGTTAAAGATAGGTGTTCTCTCTCCTCTTCTGTTCAATCTTTATTTGGCTAAGATGCCCCTTTCTCCTCCCCATATAAAACTAGTGACCTATGCAGATGATTGTTCTGTTTTATCATCGGGTGTGAATGTAAATGACATATGTGCGAGAATTAACATTTATTTGGATAATTTATTAAATTTTTTCAATGCTCGCAACCTTAGACTTTCAACTCATAAGTCATCTGCTTCCATTTTCACTTCCTGGACTAAGGAGGTAAGAATGGAACTAGATGTCTTTGTTGGAGGTCCTATTGTCCAGTACCCGATGATATTGGGAACTACATTTGACCCATTGCTTAGATTCTCGGCTCATGCCACCAAGACAAATAACCGTCTTAAGTCGAGAAACAAAGTGTTGAAAGCGCTTGCCGGATCTTCTTGGGGTAAGGACAAGGAGACTATATTAACAACTTATAAAGCTATTGGACGTTCTGTTCTAAATTATGCTGCTCCTGTATGGACTCCTTTCCTGAGTAAGACTCAATGGCAAAGCCTGCAAAGAAGTCAGAATAGTGCGCTGAGGACTGCCACTGGTTGTTTGCAAATGACCCATGAGGATCATTTGCACAGTGAAACGATGATACTTCAACATAATGAGCTGCTTTCGAAGCAGTTCTTGTTGGGTGCGTACAGAGTTGATCATCCGAACCATGGCACCCTCACTACATCAGCGCCTACCCGAATAAGATCGGATATCAGGATATATAAATCGAGCATAAATCGCTTTATCACTGATAGCAACATAGGGGAGTATGAATATACTTCCGGAAGGGCCCAATTGCATAAAGATGCAACTGAACATGCAATTCGCTCGTTTAGGGACAATATAATATTAGGTGGAAGACCTCCGCCTATTCATGAGAGCGAAAAACATCTCCCTCGTAGCACCACGACGAAACTTGCACAGTTAAGATCCGGATGGAGCGTTATGCTCGAGTGCTACAGCATGATACTATTCACTTGTTCAATTGCCCGTCCCATCCAACACAATTGAGCCCTTTAGACCTCTGGTTACGACCAGAGGATGTTGCCTTTTTCCTAGACCTTGACACCTGAGGTTTGCATTTCGGTTTTTCTTTCTCTTTCACAAATATTGCTTGCACTATTACATTTTACTTTATATATAATAAATTGTGTACATATGATTTCCTGATACAGCTCACAAGAAGCTGCTACAACAACAAATACAACCAGTTCCCGGGTCCCTCTCAATGCCGGCGCGTCACAGGAGTATTTTCAACAGTTGCGTCAACAAAACTGTTGATCCAAATAAAAAAATTTAACATATATATACCTGGTACAGCCACTTGGGCTGAGTTGTACAACCTTTGACTGCACAAATATCCTTGTGCAGATCGGTCAGGAGCGAAAACTCAGTCGTCCTTGGGAACGTCATGCTGACGTTGTTGTTGCTGGTTATCTCTGTTCCCAGGTAAACAAAGTTTTTAGCAACTTTTATAAAACACGTTTTTATTACACGGTTTTTCGGTCGTATAGTTTAAGAATGTCCGAAGCAAAAAAGGTGTTCCTTTTTGGCTGTCCATTGTATAGCAATTTCTGATTACACCACCAATTTCATATTCTAAAATTTTTACAGGAATATTTCATTTATTGGTACCTTAATTCCAGGACGCATAAAAAAGAAATTCTCAAGAAAAGAAAAAAATAATATCAGTATTTTTACAGCATTGATATGTACATTTTTTGGTTTAAAACGTAAACCTAAATAAAACACAATAAATTGAATTTTTGATTAATTTATTTTCTTTATTAAACTTCCACCGCTTCACGATCTTTTGCAGTCTATCATTTTGAGTCAATTTTGACTTTTTTCACATTTCGGGCGGTGTCTCGGTAACAACGTGGCATATGTTGGCATATGATACGGTTAGCTAGCTTCATTTGTTGTGTGAGTTAAATTCACACGGGTGGAGTGGCCATTTCCTGGTACTCATTCTTATAAAACTAGTCTTCAATCAATTTTCAGTTTCATCAAACGTTTCATTCATGTAATAAACAAGTTAAAATTTTTGTAATATGCAAATTTATCAGGGCGACTTAATTCGACAACGATGATCAGTTATAGTGGAACAGGGAGGAATATGTTTACCCTTTACTCTAAAAGAACTGGGTACGCAACAGTAACCCCTCGCTCATCACATCGTTGACAACCAAAGATTTGCCAATATGGAAACTGATGATTTTACAGTACTTGTGTAGGATCTTAAAGGTTTAGGTTCACGTGTTATCTTGTCCTTCAATTTGCCTATTTCTAAGTGTGATTAAAAAACATTTGTATCCAATTTAAATTTATTAACAATTTACAAAGCCGACCTAAGCATTTAAATTATGTTTTTTGCTTTTTTTACTAAATATTTTATTAACTAAAAATTACTACTGCGTTTGAGCTGACCCCGTGATTGAGAACATTCTCTATCATTTACAAATATGGCCACAATACTCTAAATTAAATTACAGCTTAGTCAATAGAACGTCATTATTGAATTGCTGTAATCGAACTTATCAAACTGTTTTTTGAAGTTTTTGAGTCAATTTCTAAATATGCATTTAGTTAACTACACCTTACCAACATTTTGACTTTACCTTACACATAATTTACAACGAAATGAAGTCGTCTATAATTTTACTAATACACACCTTGTTAGCTATACATATACATATTTACATTATAAATAAAAAAACCTTCTTTAAATTGTGATTTGAAAAATGACTATTGATCTATTACAAAAAACAGACCACTTTTTCTTTAAAGAATATTTGCTACTACTGCTCAACAACGGTCACTTCAATGGACGGTATAAACTTCCAAATATGCTCTTGCTGTTCGTGGCAGCTTATATTACCCGTTCCGAAATCATTCAACTGTGCTTGTTTGTCATCCAAATTTCGGTATGAGTCGTCCGATACACAAGAACGTGTCAATAAAGCGTTTGTTGCATTGGATGATCGAGATTTTGACTGACATTGAATGCTAGTTTTAAAGCGGCCTGGTGTAAAAAAGAGAACACTGCATTCGTGGTGCGATTTTTCTTGCTTTTCCAGTATGGGTATATAAGTCCTTGAAGGTAAAATAAAACGAAAAATTAATTGCAATAATACCATTAATGTAAGTCACACGGTATACCTATTTGCACCAGATATAACAACGCGCGTTTCCAGATTGTAGTTTTCCATGCCATTCAAATAGTCCTGATAAAACTTTATAGTGAGTTCTAAATTGTTAAGTGACTGTAAAGACTGATTAGATATAGTAACATTTAGACGAGCACTTTCGCCAGCAGTGCAAACAATTTCCGTATGTGGCTGAACAGGTTTATTTTGAAACATTACGGCTGAAATAGCAAAAACTGATTAGTAATTAAAAAAAGATAATTTTCTAAAATACACATACACCATTGCAAGGGCGACACTGTTGTCAAATCAATCATTGTAGTTGACAATGCAATACCCTTTAACGATGCCATCCCCTCTATGTCGGTGTTGGTGAGCATCCAATTAAGTTTCACACGTTCAGCTATATGCTCTGAGCAGAGTTTACTCACTGAATCAGGAAAAGGTAGAACTTGTGTACGAAAACAGAATTCTAAAAATACACAAATGTTTGGTGATTTCTGTACAAACTTAACTTAGACCTATTTTATTACCCTTTTCTAAATTTTCCGCATGTTCAGCTTCAATTGCTGCATAGACTTGATCTAACGAACAACGATCCACTGGTATGGGAACTCTGCAACTTTCTTTGGCCTCTATAAGAATATCCTTATTGTCAGTATATTTTAGTGACATCTCTTGAGCAGTTAAATTGGAAATGTCCAAAACTAAATAAAATTGAGATGGTCTGCAATATATAATAATTTTAAAACGATAAATATTTTTTTTTGTAAAAGTCATATATATGACGAACTTATTTATATTCTTACATTTCAGCAGGTAGAACATCCCAACTAGTAATCTGCACGCTGGGTAACAGTTCGAGGTTTAGAGATATTGCACATTGACGACAGTACCCAGCATTCTTAGCGTCTCCACCAGAATATTTAATACGAAATTGAGCTTCAACATGTTGCGCATATTGTGATACAATGCTTGAAGGGCCATTTTCACCATGCAAGCTAAGCGCAGCCAATGAATGGTGTCCACCACTGCCGGTAATAGTTGTTGCGGCGGAAACTGCTGAACGAAAACTAGAGTTGTTAACATCCTGCCGTTTATTTGCAATTGAGTTGTGATGCTGCTGGGGCGAACTCATACGGGATGGCAAACTTGCATGACCAGATGATGAAAGATTAGAGTAATGTGTTATAGAGTGAGCACCGTGATTATTGTTCGTCATCCCAAAACGAATTTCGTTGTTAGACTGCGTGGATATCACGTTCTGAGAAATAAGTGGGCATACAAAATCCGCCTCAGCATATATGTACACTATAACCTCTATATTGCTTTGTGCTGCAATGGGCAGTTTGGCCTATTAATTAAAATGTTCTTTCATTATTATATGTATATTAAAGTTAACAATGCTAAGTTGTACTTTACCTGTAGTGCTGCCTCATCTATACGAAAGATTTTTTTCTGAATTTCAAGCTCTACATTTGAATTTATATTGATTTCTAAGTATTCTATGGGCATTGGGCTATCATTTGTAATAGTTATGACGAATGTCGAGGATTCGCCGTTGTACAGAGTTAGGCTAGCAGACGTTACTATAAGATCCGCATTAGACATATTGCTAAAAGAAGCAGTTTGAGGCAAGGACGTTTTAACAGTGATTTGTGGTAAAGCTGGTATCACGTTTACAATAAAATTATCTGGGAAATTACGTTCCCGCATGTCCTTCAGCCGACAATTGGACTTTACACCCAACGTATGTGTACTATAACCCTGTAAATCTAGATGCCCACTCTCTATTGGTGTACCTTGCAAAGTAATATAAGTGGGTACGAATGGTTGCAGTACAATAGATTGCGGTAAAGATTCAAACACGATTCCATTGGCTAACAAACGCATATCATTGATAGTAACTTCAAACGGCAATGGGTTTCGCAGGCGTATTGAAACTTCGCACAGTTCCATTTGAACCCAAGAAAACACTAAAAGAGAAAATAATTAATAAATGAATTAAATAAGCAAGGATTATAGCTTACAAATTTTATTAATATCCTTCTTCTTATCTCTTTTCTCAATTGTATTGAAATGTATCGGAGTAAAGAGGAATGGTCCACTATCAGCTTTAACAATTTTAATGTGTTGTGGGCGTAAATGCGCTGGCAGATCCTTAACGACAAATTCAAGGCAATAAGGTAAATCTGTAAGATTTGCTGGTGGAATCACAGTGCCGTTGTCAAGCACTAAAGGTACTGGAGAGCCTTCACATTGTGCGCTTAAATTCTGTAGCGAGATTTTAAATTATTTAAAAACTTTAATACTAATTAGGTTTCGAACTCACCTGAAGTTGAACTGCCATTTCACTCTGCTCTGTCAGTAACATATTGGCCCATTGAGTCTGCAAGAGGAATGTCATGTGCCTCGTGGCAAGTGCTGAAAAACCCAAACGCCTTGCAGCTGTTATTAAACTTTGCACCAAATCTATTTGCAACGATGGCCAACCAGCAGCACTACTTAGAACATCCAATGGATCTAACGACATTAAATACCCAGAGAAACTTGCAAGCATAAGGCGATAGCTTTGGTTCCAATCGGGTGCCTGGTTGCCCTGTTGTACGTATTTCAAAGCTGCAAACCGCTGAAAAAAAGCTGCTTTGCGCTGATAACCGATTTGCTGATACAGATCCGTTATCACTTCAAAACGCTTAACACGCTCAGCTTCACTCATGCTAATATTGATGTATAGTATATTCTGCAGAAACATTGCCACATCGAGCGGACGGTTTTGCTCAATGCAAATTCGTGCTGCTTTTAGAGCCGCTTCTGTCTCTACAATTGCTGCATGACGGTATTTGCTGTAGTTTATTATAGCCTTACGATAGTAGTTTGGTATATCCTCCGCCTTAAGAATATTAACTGGCAAATCGCTGTGTCGTTGTTGGCCATAAGTGGCTGCCGATATTGTGGAAGTGGAGGAAGAAGATGTAGTCGGTGTTCCCGATGCAGATGAATTGGAAATGGAAGATACTGAAGAACATGAAGATGAGGCTGAGGTAATTTGTCGTCCAGCTGAAACTGTGCTTTGCAAGTTGTTCTCATTGGTGTTCGCTTCTGACGTACCCACTTTCTTTGCGAGGCTAGTAGTAGACCATTTCTCTAGAGAATTGCGACCAGTTGAGGATTCTAAAAGAATTTTTACCTATTATATTAATTTTATCAATAATATTTAGCACAAAAAGTTAGCGCTATAATTAAGAACCACATTTGTACCGTACATATAGGTAGGTAGCTCATTCCTATATTCATCCCTAAATCGACAATAAGTTGAATGAAACTTGAATTGTTTTAGTATATTAAAATTGTTGACTTATTTGAATAGTAACGATAAAGAAGTACCGTTATTAAGAATAATTGGATACAGTTTAGGGGCAGTCGACTGCTTCCTTATATTAATAATAGTATTCATAAAAAAATATATTTTTATAGAATTGGAAGTTACAATATATTAAAAAAAAAAAACGTTAACTTCGGCAAGCCCGAATAATGCCATATATAAAGTAAAAAAAAAATCATTTGACCAATCTGAACGTGGGCTGTAAGTTTCTTGGGGCATCCCCTAAAAGTGGATAAGATACGCCACCTGATAATTATATAAAGCGGCCATGCATAAGAAATCACAATGCCATATTTTCATTGATAATGAATGCAATTCAAAAATTTTGTAACTAGCTTCTTCGAGAAATTTTCCAAAACGGTACAAGGTTATAATTACCCATACAAAATATCAGTATTGTGTAAAAATGTTAGTTTTCTTATAATTTTTAAAATTTACCTTGTTGGATTGATAAACTTTGGTGAAGTGTCTCCATTTCTTTTAACTGTGGATAGAGCAAAATGGCTGATGAAGCACAAAGTCCTTCCTCTGAAGCACCTACCCAAAGTGCATCGCTTATGGAACGTAATGTTTCGCAAGAGTTATGGTACAAACTTAAAGCTTCATCAATAAGACCAGTTTGAAGCGATAAGTCTGCCAAGTTTTTCATTACACGGCCCATGCAACGTTTCTTATTATTGCGCGACTCCATATCAAGTCCAACAAAATCACGTTTCTCGAAAGGCGCCAAAAGCAGGGCCACTTTATCAGCTTTTTCACGCGAGCGCTCCAAACGTTTCGACTCTAATATCCAAAATAAACCATTTACAAAATCGCTTATGCGTGCTTCCAAGTCAGTGCAGGTATCGCTAGAGCGATAGAAAAATGCCTGAGCTTTGAAATTTGAAGGTGTTGTAAATTCATCATTAAGACATTTTATTGATGACGACGTGTTTTCATTGATAGTCTGAACTTGTGTAGTATAATCTCCTTCATTGGTTGCAGCGTCTAGTTTTATTGTCGTTGACTGATCATTGGAGCTATCTGGTCCAAAGAATATTGCACGTGTCTCGTAAAGCGTACTTCCATAGCGCACTTTTAAAGATTCGTGCTGTCGGCATAGCTCATTTAATTCAGTTTGATTATCAAATTTACCAATTGTGATTAATCCAAGTAGGCGACGGTGCGTTTGAAAATCACCCCAGTCGTTATTCTCTACAGGATAGTCATGTATATACCGTATCCAAATGCTGCGCGTTATACCATTCGAATCTAAAAATTAAGTAAACATTTAAAAAGAAAGAACATCAATGAAAATGAATAATTTCCGCATACCATTGATTTTGACGTTATTGACGCGTTGAACTTTGTCGAAAGCTGCTTGTAGGAATCGAGGTTTTGAAGGACCAACACCGCGCAGCAGAACCAACAAACAGCTGTGATGAAGTACATTTTGCTCATAATCTGGCCGTGACATAATGTTATCCACACTACAGTGGGTCAACATCAGCCCAACTGCCGAGCGCATTTATCACTTCTATTCGTACTTAAAATTAATACAGTGCATTCAATTGATAGCCATTGTTTGCATTCATTTATTGATAATTGGCCAACTCCCCCTGTTGAGGTCTACTCAAATCAGAGAGATATGTGGCTGCCTTTTCCGGTTAGCACTATTTACATTAAAGGATTTTTTTTCGTCTCAACTCCTACAACGTAACGTATGTATCGTTGCCTCTTTAGTAAATGAATCGGAAACAATAAATTAATAATAAAGAATATTTATAAATTTTTACAATATCTGCTAGAAATCAGACGAACGAATGTCACCTAAAAAGTACTAAATTTGACACTGTTTAAAATACCAATTAAATATTATACACTGTAACTTAAACCTTACTGCGATTCGATTAAATTAAAGCAAATTTGATGCTAAACTAAATGTTGAATCATTTAACTAAATATTTTGTAAGAAAAATGTAATAAATAAAATAAAAACACATGAAAAGAGCAAAAAGTAGGTACATTTGAGTTCTCTGCACGGAGAATGTTTTACTGCAAAAATTTAAAAATTCTACAACTTTGGTAACTCTAACACTCTCTGCGTGAAAATAAAAAGGAAGGTATTAAAATTACATTAAATCGGCTTTTAAGTCAAAGATATAAAAGTTTATAGAAAAATGTTGTAGGTAAAATCACTGGTTACATAAATTTTTGTCACTAGTTTACAGCAAGTAAGTAACCTTTTACACTTTTTTATAGTAATCTGGGTGAGATGAACACGAAAACCATACCTAATTGTTTTTCATTTGGGCCATTCACCTAGATATCGTTTGTATTTTTCGATGGTTGATTTTACTTAAACCAACATCCAGCGTAGATAATACTTATGATTTCATATAAATAATCGAAGCATTGTAAAAATTTATGAAGTTTTTCAATTTTGTAGTTACCAAGTTTAAAGCGAAAAATAATTCCTTAAAGTCATAAAATCAAGACAAAAAACTTTTTGATGGTATAGTATTACTGTTTAGTTTTCTTTTGACGCCAAGATACGAAATAGAATTGAAAAAAATAAATCTTTAAAAAACGAATGAAGAGGCCCTAATTTCTTTTCAAATGCATATTGCGAACATATTTTTAAAAAATTTTAAACGTTTTGTCGCCAAATCAAAGTTAAAATCCTCAATAATAATACCATTGACATAACAAAAAAAGGATGTACGCAGAAATAAGAGCGATTTTTAATATTAATTTAAAAACAAGAAAGATAAAGTTGAGTTGAAGTTATTATACCCTGTACACGCCATTATTTTTCGAAGTTATAAATTCTTTCAGCTGGTTTACCTACAAAATCGTGAATTTTGAGGATGTAATCATATTGTGGGCGTTAACTATATCAGCAAACCATTTGCTTCCAAATTTTGCTTTCTACAAACAATATGATATAAATAAATTTTTTAGGCAAATCAAGACAATAAAAATATAACAAATGTTCAGTGATAACTGAATTTTGTTTTTTTACCTCTGTGAATTAAGATTTGGTCCAAATAGTTCTACTGCAAACATTTAAAAATACTATTATACAACTCTGGTAACACTTTCTGCTCTCTCTTAAATCTGCTTTTAGTTCTAATCATTCTAACAAAAATTGCCGAAGATATAAAGGATTATAGAACAAAATTTATAAAAAATTAATTTTATGACTTCATTTAGCAACTATTTTCTCGAAAACAGTACCACATAGCGTATCTGATTTTTTTGGGCAACACGAGCACGAGCACGAAATTGGTACGAACACGTAAGTGTACGCAGGCGCAGACTGGAAAAATTACTGTCCAGCACGAGAATATAAAAAAAAAATCGAGTGTGAGTTCACACGCGGTAGAAGTGAAACTTTGCATTCTGATTAATCTGTAAGAGAATGATATGAATAACTATGGAGGTGGTAAACAGAGAGAGAGAGAGAGAGAGAAAGAGAGCAATCTGAATCCCTCGTGTTGTTGTTGTTGTTGCACAGAACACCAAAACTAAAAAAAAACAAAGCCAAGGCAAGGCAACAGTAAAAACCAAAAAACAACAAACAGCAAAGCGAGCCCTTCTTTCGTTTGTTGCACCACTCCGCACACCCTTCCCTTTGCCTATTTGCTGTGCTGTGTGCCGTTAGTTTGTACGTTATTACAAAACCGTCGTCTTCTCTCCCTTCCTCTCTCTCTTACTCTCTCTCCCGTACGTATATGACGATAGAGTAGTTGGGTTGGGTTGGGACGCACGAACCATAGTACAAAGAGGAGACGAATGACAGGGAAACTATATAAACGCGTTTAATCTCTTTCACTTTTTCGTTTCATAAAATCCAATTCACACCGTCCCAAATGCAGTTTTATCTCAAAAAGAAAAAAAAAACTTTAACTTCAGAGGAACCGAATCTTTAATACTCTTCACACTTGCCCTTGCCCCAACGCTGGTGTTTTACTTCAGTTTTTAAGCAGTTTTTAATTAAATAAGCAGCTTCGCACTACGAATATAATAATATTAAACATATTATTGTTGTTTTTATCCTCCTTTTTTTTCATTAAAAGAAAAAAAAATTGTGATAAAAAAAATAACAGAATAAAACAACAACATATGCAACAATTGTAAGAACAAATTTGAGAATTGATTTTGTCATTCACTTGAGTGAGTGTTTTTCAATGTCTAATTTTGTCATTCACTTGTCATTTTGATAAAACTTTTCGAATTTTGTCATTAACTTGTCAAATGAAGAAGATTTTCGCATTTACGCAGTAGTTTAGTTGTACTGTCGATAGTATAAATAGCACAAGTGCTATAAATATTTTTAACAACATCATTGCTTGACGCCCTGGTCAGACACACAATAAAAAAAATATTGTTGTCGCGTTGCTCCTCTGTGGTTCGGAGTGTTTAATAATATTTCGGGTTTACAGTTTTAATCGCGTTTTGCTTAAAAACATAAAACAATATTGAAGTTAAGGAAATAGTAAAAAGCAAATTTGCTCAGTAGAAGTTCAAAATGAACCTGTTGCCAAAAACCCGCGAAGAATTCGGTCAGTCGGACTATTGGAACGCTTTCTTTAAATCGCGCGGAGAAAAGGCTTTTGAATGGTATAAACATATTAACATGTGTATATAAAATACACGTGCAAATATAAAATTATATATTCATGTCTTTTTTATCATTCGTTATTTTTAGGTATGGAGAATACTTTGAGCTGTGCGACCATATACATAAATATGTTCAGCAAGTGGACAAAATTCTGGTTCTTGGTTGCGGTAATTCAAAGTTAAGCATGGACATGTATGACTCTGGATTTCGGTATGTACCACGACGAGTGGAGTACGTTCATTATCTCAATTTAATTATTTTATATTTATTTCTTTTAGCGATATTACGAACATAGATATTTCTCCTGTCGCAATTAATAGAATGATTGACTTGAATAAGCACTCGAGGCCTGATATGAAGTTCCTAAAGATGGATGCTACAGCGATGGAGTTTGAAAATGACAAGTTTTCGGTGGCATTGGATAAGGGTACACTGGATGCGTTGTTTGTGAACGATTGCTCTGAGACAAAACTTATTATAGAGCTTTATTTTAAAGAAATTTTGCGTACAATGAGGTGGGTTACAGTATGAGTAGCAAGCTGTTTTATGAGAAATTGCTTAATAGATATATTATTATTATTATTATTAATTGGTAGTTGGTACAGAGACCTTTGTAGATACTGACAGTAGTCTCTACCTACACAACTTCATCCCCTCTCCTGATCAACATTTATTTGGCAAAGATGCCTCTTCCCCTCCCTGTATAAAATTAGTGAATTAGTCCATTCTATCCTCGTGCGTGAGCGTCGATGATATTTGTGCGAGAATTAATATTTATTTGGAAAAATTATTAAATTTGTTCAATGCTCGTAACCTCAAGCTTCCAAGCGCAAGTCATCTGCCTCAATTTTCACCTCTTGGACTAGGATGGAACTAGATCTCTTTGTTGGAGGTTTTATGATTCCGACAGTTCATTACCCGACGATTCTTGGGACAACATTTGATCCGTTACTTATATTCACGGCTCATGCCACCAACACAAACAATCATCTCAAGTAGAGAAACAATTTGCTGAAAGCTCTTGCTGGGTCTTCTTGGGGCAAGGACAAAGAGATAATAATTACAACTTACACAGCTATTGTACGTTCTGTCCTGAATTACGCTGCTCCCGTCTGGAGTACTTACCTAAGTAAGACTCAATGGCAATGCCTGAAAAGAAGTGAGAATAGCGCTCTGAGGACTGCTACTGCAGCAAATAACCCATGTGGTCCATTTGCATGAAGAAGCGATGATGCTACCTGTTCACCAACATAATGAGCTGCTTTCCAAGCAGTTCTTGTTAGTTGCGTACAGGAGCAATCATCCAAACCATGTCACCCTCTCGAGAATAGCCCCTACCCGAATAAGAAAAGATATTAAAAGCTACAAAACGAGTATTGATCGTTTTATTCCTGAGAGTAACATTGATTAGTATGATTATACTTCAGGGAGGGCTCAATTGCATAAAGATGCAACTGAACAGTCAGTAAGCTCTTATAGCGACAATGTAGTACTAGGTGGAAGACCACAACCTATTAATGAGAAACGTCAGTCACCGCAAATCTGTGCAATTGTCTGTCCCACCCGTCTCAATTGAGTCCTTTAGACCTCTGGTTACCACCAATAGTAGTAGCTTCTTTTTTGGGGCTTGACACGTAGGGTTACCTTTTGGTCTATCTTTCTCTCGCATCCAAAATCGATTTGCTAATCCAATACAATCCATTCATAATACCTATAATAAATTGTATATACTTCCAGATCATAATTGACCGAATTGTTGAATTTAAACCGAACCGTTAAACCGAATCGGTAATTTTTTTCTGTTTAAGTTGGCTGTCACTGTCATTGACATGCAGACTGGGTAATCTTCTAGGATGTGTGTTTGGGTTTCCTTATTTTCTAAACAAAATTTGTCTGGATCATTAAATGCTAAATTAGCTGCCTCTTCATTCTCAGTTATAACCAGGTATCTAGTACAGAGTAAGTTTGTTTAGTTTTTCTAGGTAGTCAAAAGCTAACATATACTTGATCCCATTTTAATTGAATGCTCTGATAGCCGCCTGACTATCCGAGCATATCGCTATGTTTAGGTTGATGTACCTTCTAGTTATGTTGAATTGGCACATTTTTGCATATATTTCTGCTTGAAAGATACTGGTAAATTTTACTTACGATTCGAAGGAGTTTGTGCGAAGTCCGAAGACGCACCAGTTCCTTCCTCTGTTAAGGAACCGTCTGTAAATTAGCTTAGTACTCCTAGTTTAATGTTACAATTTACTTTTATTCTTTCATTTTCGTTTCACACTAAGACTAGTTTAAACCTTTTGATGAAATTGTGCTTCACATTCCAAGGTTTTCACTAGGGTACAGTAGTAGCGGGGTGCGCGTCTGTCAGAAGAAAGTACATCTTTAGTGGCTTCTGTTATGGTTATGCATGCTAACCTCTGAAGATATATTCTTGCTTTTATATACTTTTAGAAATGGCGGGCGATATATCTGTATATCGTTGCTTCAGGAACATATTCTTAAGTACATAGTGGAGTTCTTCCCAAGCCATGCATGTATGCTACGCATTGTAAACGCCTCAGTCACAGAGAGCGCGTCGAATGAGAACTCGGATGGCTTTGCCATGCCTGTTTTTGTAATTGTAGCTACAAAATTTAATAGTTTGCCAATGCCGGTAAGTCTTTTATTTTTGATTTCAATTATTTATTATAATATTAACTATTCAAAAGGTTCTAGAATTCAGTTTAGGCAATGATAAAATGCAACGCGTAAAAACTGCAGACGAGTTAATTGATGCAATTTCATCTGTACAAAAAGCGGCTTTGGTGTGTAAAGGCTTAGCGCGTAGTAACTTGGCTGGACACAATGAAATTTTATTAGATTTATTTAAACCTGGAGATGAGATCGCACGGTTCACTTTTCATATATTGGATCAACCAGCAGCTCGTGGCTTAGGAAAATATGCAGTATTTATTGTGCCACAAGGTAGAGAGGTTGAATGGCTTTTTGCAACGCCGGCAGGACGCAAAAAATTGCAGGCATCTGCAAAATATCAGCGGTTATGCGTAGTATCCATGCACCGTGATCAAAACTACAGTTCACTGGAAGCTGTGAAAAGTGAGTTAGCGGCGAGCGTTAAGAGTCTAGCACCTTTTGGACTCGTCGAACAAATTCCATACCTTTCACTGGGTGATGATGTTGGAAAACGTGAGACGTTAATTTGTGGCTTCTCCAAGATTTCTGGTGAATTCCGAATTGAGGAAGTGGAAGGCACCAATGGTAATATCTTCAGACGCCTTATTTTCCTAAGCAACCAATTTATTGTGCAGTCGGAAGCGTTAGTTAAAACGGGTAAGTTGCACTAGTAATTGCTCTTCCAAATTATTGTAATTAAAATGTTTTACAAATTTCAGTTAAACCAAAAGGAAAAAAGGAACGCAAAAAAATTGATGCCGGCTATTTGGCTTGTCAGCATCACCTCTACATGTCAGTGGGAGTGCAAATGGCTACCACAATAAAAAAACAAGCCAATGAACAAAAAGATGTGTTAGTTGTGGGCCTTGGCGGTGGTGGTCTTTGTACTTTTTTGCATGAAGCTATGCCGTAAGTTTTGAAAGAACCATTCTGAAGCTAATCTATATAAACATAAATAATATTATAAAAAGGCATTGTCGTATAACTGCTGTGGAGATTGATCCCATCATGCTTGAGGTTGCTGAGCAATATTTTGAGTTGAAACAGGATAAGCGGTTTCATGTGGTTATTGACGATGGCTTAGCTTTTATAGAGCGCTGCAGGAACGAAGGTTTGATAACTTGTTATAATATAATGCCATTTAATATAATTTATATTTTTTTCTCGCTCAACAGATATACATTTCGATGCCGTGCTGTTTGATGTGGACAGTAAGGACCTTTCAATCGGCATTAGTTGTCCTCCACAAAGTTTTTTGGAACCAGTTGTGCTTGGGCATGTCAAAGAAGTTATTGGCCCTAAAGGACTATTTATTTTGAACCTTGCTTGTCGTGATGAGAACATTCGTACTAATGCTATTGCCAGTATACAAAATGTTTATCCGTCGGTTTGTAGCTACAAGTTAAATGAAGATATAAACGAAGTCATATATTGCGCCAACGATGAAAAGTTTATATCAATTGACAATTGGAGAGCAACTTTAAGCGCCGCAGGCAATAATTTAAATGTCGCAGTTCGAGAGCGTAAAATGGCTCATGATGACATGCTAGAAATAACCGAATTCTTGTCAGATTTAAAGGTGTAAGATATTGATAAGTCTAGACTACATAAATTCTGTTTGTTTTACTTCATATTTTTAATAAAAGTTATCTTTGAAAGCGTCATTTTTGTTACAACAAGCAATCCATTTTTGAAAATTACCATTTATAAAGAACTCTCGATGAACTAGCTAGAAAAAAATTAAATTTACTTCCATTCTTGAACCTTAGATAACTTTAGAAAATTGTTCTTAAAGTTGTTTCGTAAATGTGGGCGTGGCAGGATAGTTGTGATATATGTTCAGGCTAGGAACATAGGAAGAGTCCATACCCGATTTCAGATCTATATCTTACAAACAGCGATTATTTTTGATTGATACATGACTACTTCGATACTTATTGTCGAGCTGTTCAAGACGTAAATATATTGTATAGGGTATCCAATGCTTCCTTCAATGCGTTACAAACTCCGTGACAAAATCATAATACTAATGCCACTACATGTGTATAATAATAAATTGAATAATTTAAATAAATGAATAATTTACAACAATTTAATCATTATAGAATATACATATAAAAACATAAATTATATTTTAATGTTACGTTTTGTTATAATAAATGATAACTATTGTTGTAGCGGAACAGGACATGTCCTGGTGTAGATGGATCAATTGTCAGTAGCATGATACCCAACCTCCATTCTACATACAAGGTGCGTCCCAAAGTAAACAGAACTTTTGGAATAGCACATGTAAAACCTTATGTGTGATTTAGTACGTTGGTGTGCTTTCTCAACTTTCAATCAAAAATCAATTATGGTATTTGGTCCACCAGAAGCGAAGTTATTATCGTTGACCGCGATGTACTTCAATGTTATTTTTAGTGAAGAAATCAGTAACAAGTGTAGATGGATGTGATTAAAAAGTTCTGTATACTTTGGGACGCATAGGGGAAAACTGTGCCTACACCTTCCGCACATTTAAATTGTCGGTCAAAACCGATGAATTGATATTTTGACATATTCAATTTCATTTCCATGTATTGAAATGACCTAACGCACTTTTTCCATGTTAATTTCACTATGGTATGTCGTTTCGAGATTCCTTGAACCGCTTACACCACTCATACACTCGGATCAATCAATCATCACCACAAACTTGGTTCATCAATTGAAACGATTCGGTAAAAATTTGAAAAATTTAAAACAGAACCTAATATTTGCTCTTTGTTCGCAGTTAATTTTTTTGCACAATGCACACTCTAAAATTAAAGGAAGGCATGATCCATTTTTTTTTTTAAGTGCCTTTTTTCCTGTTACACATTGCATTTACAGCGTGTTTTTAGCGCATTCAAGTGCAACTTAGAAATTCAATAAAACACAAAAAAAATTGGTAATGGCCATGATTTGACCATGTTGGAATGATAATTTTATGTAATTTGTATTTAAAAACGATTTCGGGTATATGGGTACCGCGGATGGGTCGAATAAAGGAGTTTTTCTAGTTTATCTCGACAAGAAGTCTGGGGGAGCTACGTCAGGACTGTAGGACGGCTGGGGAACGGTTAGCTAGGAAGCAGTTCATAAGGAAAGCACTGTGGGCTGGCGCAATATTTTAGTCCAACGAAAGCTGCATTACGGCTTGCACGGAAGATGAAAACATGTCTACGTCTGATGCCTACCAATTCGACATAATAATATCACTGACATTAGTTTTTGGACAATATCTATAGGTTATCTGTATGATTACTTTAAAAATTAGAAATATGCATGTACTTCCAAGGTTATCAATAAATGTTTCCAGACTATTTCTAATTGTGCTTATATGATTTTATGGTTAATATAGCTTTGTATTGTTCAGTTTAAGTTCATTATATTTACTTTCTTAATTAAAATTCATATTAATTTCAAACTCAAAGAACAGACCTTACATAAGAATGTATATTGAACTTAAAAAAGCTTAAAAATTTACATTTCAATTTTTGAAATAATGTTGCTGGGTCGTCTTTAATGACTTTAATTACCGTACATAATATAACATTAAAATGAGGAGAGCAATAGATAAGTGTCTTATTTAGAATACGTTACGGAGAAACTTGTTAAATGATCGGCTTTTCTTCTTAACCGTTGACGATGTAGAGGAATTTGTGCTTTGGTTACTTCTTTCACTACTGCTACTGCTACTACTACTTTTGGCGCTGGTTGTATTGCAGTTTACATTTGGATTAGCACCAATGTCCTCCATATGAAAGAAATTAGGTGTAGAATTTTTTTTTAAATTAATTTTCGATTGCGAAGGAGTGTTGTGCAAAGGAGTGCTGTGCTTTTGTGGTTGAATGTCAAATGATCGTTTTTGACGATATTCCCATGAGGTTGCTTCGTGAACTGAATGCTGTCGCATTTTGGCAGCATTTAAACTATGCTTGGATTTGTTTTTGCCGAACGGTGATTTGAAAAAAGATGGCGATGATAATCGTCGTGATTTGCTTTTTGTTGATTTATCCTGTGTACTACAGTTATTGACCTCATTATCAATGATTTGATAACCTGACGGGCCTTCCGGCATAAATTCATTATATGCCAAGTCACTGTTTGGTATAAAATTGTCAAGATCTTCGTCATCCAGCATAAGATGTTCTTCAAAATCGCTGTGTGGCGTATCATTAGATGTACTTTGATTGGTTGTATCTGAAGTGCATTCTTGTTGATTGCCAATTTCTTTCTCAGCCTTTATATGATCATACAATGGTGTACCACATGATGACTTTAGTTGCTGCGCATTTGCCATTGTATCTGAAAGTGATGTTGAGATTATAAAATTAATGTACAAAATAATTTTATCGAAATGTATTTCTGTACCTTTATTTCTTTGTACGCTATCCGGCATAGCAAACAATGAATTCTTTGTGCAGCCCTTACGTTTAGATGCACGAACTAGTAGAGCCCCATTATGGTTTATGTTACTGCTGCTACCATAACATACTGATATTTTACGCTGGCAACTACTACTAGATCGCTCTTTGCTTAGATTGTTAGCAACACGAAGCTCTGCGTTACTAATTTCTTTTGCCACATGCATGTCGCCACACTCTTTAAGTATCAATGCAACCTGTTCACTGGGACGTCGTTGTTTTTCTGTTATAGTGTCGATGATTTGATGATCCGAAATAGAATGATAATCAAATGATTTGCGTCGTATAAGATTTTGTTGGTTCAGAGTGCTTCTTTTATTTCGACTTGCAGCATTTATTAACAATAGTTCTTGCGTTTGCCTACGTAGCTTCCGGTAGTAGATGTAACCCAGTGTAAACATGAGTAAGACGCATGTTCCCACACACACAATAATTCCTATGCAAAACTGTATCTGTAATGTCAGACCGCGTAGTTCATTGCTGATGTCAATGTTCTGTTCCTTGTACAATTCATCTTTTTTTATAAAATGCTCAATCTGCTCTTCTAAGTTTTGCACAGTTGACGATTGTTGTGAAACCGTTTTTTGTAACTCCTCAACTTGTTTTTTATAACGTTTGGACAATTCGTCCAAGTACTGGCTGGACAGTGATAAATTCAGTTCGAGAGTCTGTAAAGCAAAAAAGGGATTTATATAACATTTAGAAAGCAAAAATTAACTTCGATAAAACCGGAGTTTAAAAGCAAACATTTTAAGAGAGACTGTTTTGTCCACTAATACAATTTTTTTTAAATGCCCAATGCATCATAAGGGGATTGGATACACCTTCTTAGTTTGCACCATCTTTTGTCAATTGTTTTGAAGTGTCAGTTGGGCGACTTAGTACCTCCAGAGAAGTAGAATAGTCGTAAGATTTATTTTTTTTAAATAGACCTGCAAGATCCAATACAAGGAACTCGACGGCTAACTAATATAGGTAACCTACACTTACACCATGCTCTCCAAGGTACCCAATGATATTTTTATACTACTCACACAGACTGAGAAATGGTATTAGAAGCATATTAGAAACTTTGTAAAGAATTGAAGGAGATAACTTAGACCCCATAAATTATATATACGAGTATGAATCGATCTAGCCAATTTTTGCCTGTCTGGCCTTATGGTAGTTGTTCTGCATTTTTTGGGGATCTATTTTTAAGGGATCCAGCTGTATTCCGGAACATATACTTGTTTTTATCAGTTAAATAGAGTATCAATATTTTTTGGACTTTTTGTTAAAAAACTTAATAATTGCAGTCAATGCCAATATATAAATATTGACATGGTGGCTTATAATCCGATGTTTCACAATGGATGTGATCCCGCCACTTTTCGGTGTAGCTCCATCCAAACCGCCCGCCCACTTTTGACTTTTTGTAAGAAAATCTTTTTTATTTAAGTCAATATCAGCTTGAAAATTGATATAGACGGCCACTTCACATAAATATATTAATGGGCGTGTTACGTGTACGTTTTGGGGTATCGCTTATACGTATCCCGCCCTTTTTTTGCGTAGAACCATATAAAGCCACCCCCTACTTTTGTGCTTTTGTATGAAAAGCTTCTTTAGTAAAGAGTCAATATCACCTTCAAATTCGATATGGTAATTTCTTATAGATGATCGCTTTACACACACATATTAATGCGAGTGTCCCGCCCACTTTTTGGGGTAGCTCCTATAGTTATGGTTTTTTCTTGTTTATAAATTTTGGTTTTTATTGTTAATTAAACTAATAAAGCTAATAAAATGTTCCAGGTCGTTACACAATAGTATATAGTCCCATACAAATCTATGGTTCGAGTTAAGACCCATATACTAGGTACATGCTACGTTTTTTCAACCAGATATATGTCGTAATACAACTGTGATTATCCTATGTAAACAACCTAAATAGTAAATACTATTTACTCACCTTTATGCGATTTGATAAACGAATAAATATGCTTTCAGATTGAGCACCGTTTGATAACTTTTGATGCGTATTAATGACAGTAGGTGCGCTGCTACCTACAGAACCAGTTATAGCAGAATTGTCTCCTGTTGCATTCGAGGACTCAGTCGAGATCAATATATTCTCAATGGTCTCCCAGTTGGTAGCGTCCTCGTCAGCACCACGTGTTGGTAAAGTAGGCGCACTTTGAGAAGGTTCTGTAGGATTCCCGGATGGAGCTTGAATTGCTTCGTTATCGACGGTTTCTATAGATGATGTTACCACCTGCGACGCAGTATTTTTTGTAACCTGATCAACATCTCCTGAAGGAACGTTAAAAATATTCACATCAAGTATCGGTGCCGTATTTTCTAATTCAACGCTTTCCGTCACAATTGGGTTTTGCATCGTTTCAGTTTTACCATCAGTTGATGTCGGTAGGTTATTCAATTCATTGAACTGATTTTCACCGTATGTATTTTTAGATATCGCCTCCGAGTCTTCTATATGAGGATGCTGTAATTGCACAGGTAGGACCTGGTTATTCACTTCCTGGGTGGCATGCTCGCAACTAGTATTTAATTTCAGTTCAGCATTGACTTCAAAATGCTCGGGTAATTTGGCGTCTCTATCGTCTGCATTGTTATTTTTTGCTTGAAGAAGTGTGGTGTTTGCATGCTTCGGTAGCTGTAAATTTCTTTGCTCCTGTGACATGAGTATACACAAGGCACCAATGTACTCTTCTGGTAAAATACTAAAAAAATAACTTCGTTTTTTATTCATAACTGCTAGCTCAGAACCATTATCTGTTGTCAATGTAGAAATTTTAATATTGAATTCATTCCGACAAATTCGAGTTAACTGCAAGTGATTGCGCAGAAGTGCTATATTTAGCAATATTTCCACTTCGGTTAACTTACAAGAGAGTACCGTATTAATGCGCTCCACCACCGTAGTATTGCACTCTTTACAAGTGAATACACCGAATGCAGGTGAATTACACGTATTAATTTCGCTCGTTGAGATTGGCGTATCTGGCGGTGTCGGTTTTACAAGTACTTCGGCAGCTTTTTTTACAATTTGAAGCACTGCATTAGACGCTGATTTAAATATGTTTTCCGGTCGTTTTGCCTGTGCTTGCTCCTCTTCATCGTCGAAATCATCCAAGTCATTACCTGCTCGTATTTCAGTTTCGAAAGCCTCAAACTCTGACGTGCCAAAAACGCGAAACATTGATACTGGACAAAAGTGCTCCTTAGAGTAGTGAGAAAGTATGTCCACACGAACGAATTTACCAAACAGATGCGGATGTAACTCGAATGACTGAACGGTGCGTTTGTCTTCTGCTGTGAAACGGCCGACATTTGACCAGTCCCGAGTTGGAAAACGATTCGAAACGGCAACTGTAAAGTTCTTGGGCGAAGAAGAAAACAGTTCGTAATTAGCTAACTCAATTTTTTGAGCTTGAATTGCTTCGCACAGCTCAACAACAAACCAAATACGAGTGCCACACGGATTTAACATGTATTCGTCTCTAGAATTTGTCAGCACTGCACCCGTATGATCTGCATCTGGATTGGAGGCAATTATCTTAGCACCACAATCGGGTGAAGCATAATTCTTAGTTCGAATTTTCAATGGCGCTGACTTGCTGTTACCGTTAGTGTGGTTCCGTTTTTGTGCTGAATTATTAACCACAAGTTGCTCCTGCTCGAGTGCCTGAATTTTGTTAGCCTCCGCCTCTATTTGCTTTTGTGCCCACTCGGAAAACACTGGCATGGGCACTTCTTCAGCTGACATGTTCAAAACATTTACTAAACTGCTATTGTTCTCCAAGGCAATTGTTATGTTTGGTAATTTTATTTGATTACCATGACTTGCATTTATTGTTGTTTCTGTTGTTGAAATGTTTGACTTCTCGTTCAACACAGCATCAAATGTTATGCCTCCGCCCGGATCATTGATTTCAATTGCCTGATCTATTTTTATTAATCAATAGGAGGACAAGTGTATCATTATTTTATTAATTTCTACATATGCTGCAAATTACATATAAAAAACACTAACCTTTTTGTATTATTTCGCTTTTTACTTCAGCCGGGTCACCAGTTTGATTTGCTTCTTGAGTCGTCTCGTCAACCTTAGCAATAATGATGCCGGAGCTTATGTCACTTTGAGGTGTCTGTTCTTTGATAATTGCTTCCACATGCAATTGAGATCCCGTAACCGGTGGGACTTCTGACACCATTTGTGGCAAGCTAAAACATAAATTAATTGTGAGTCATTTAGGAATAGGAATATGATTTGAGTCCGGCACACAACTTTAGTCTTACCTAATGAATACTGTCACAGTTAACCAAATTATCCACAAAAAAATTAAAAACATAGTCCGATAGTCTTCAGTTTCGTGTGAACTCAAAACAAACAAAACTCAAAAAAATTTTCCTCTAATTAAATATTTTGTTTTGTATGAATTCTTTTAATACTGTTCATCAGAAAATCTGTTCAATGGCTCAGAAACAAACAGTGAAAATACAAAATGTAATTTCAATACTTAAAGCTTTAAACTGGCTTATTTACATAAAATCTTCTTGCAGTAAATATTGTTGTAAATAAAGCCAGAAAACATTCCACTAATTAGAAAAAAAAACAATCTCTATACATACGAGTATATAAATTGAAGTCGTCTATCGTTCATATCTGTATTGTACCTCCAATCTTAGAAACTACGGCGGCGATTTTCAATTGGTTTTCCACAAATAGACAGACAAGTTCCCAAAGAAGGATAAGGTATTTATTAGGAGATGTTACGCTACTATATTATAGAAAAACAATATTCGTAATATCTAAGCAACTATTTGACGCAGCTGGATGAGATTTAGTGCATATGCAAAGAGCTGGTAGATATAATATCCACTGGAAAATGGGCGGTGCCACGCCTTCATAAGAGAAAACCAAATTGGTTGAATCTCAGTAACTATATTATACATATGTATGAGATATACTCTCTCTCTCTCTCTCTCTCTCTCATATATATATATATATATATATATATATATATATATATATATATATATATATATATATATATATATATATATATATATATATATATATATATATATATATATATATATATATATATATATATATATATATATATATATATATATATATATATATATATATATCGTATCCGGCGAGCATTGCAACGTTATATATATATATATATATATACAAAATCAACGTTGCAATGCTCGCCGGATACGATAGTTTATAATCAAATTTACCGAAAAAGTAGCTACGTAGTGTGCTTCATATATCCATACCCAAATTATTTTGAAATCATTTTACATTTTCAGATTTTTCAATCAAACATTGTAAAACTGATGGTTATATTGGCCACATACTACCTCAACCAAATCTAGATACAAGTGCCGAAAAGCTGCGAATAAGATCTCTTGCAAAACCTTAGAGTCTAACAGAAATAATTAAATGGCGAGCATAATGACACAGCAACAAAGAAAAAGTGTGAGAGTTTAAAAAAAAAAATCCATTTTCAATCACTTTGGAGGATAGTCCACGGAAGTGTAGTAAAACCACTTCTCAGTGGCAGAACGAGCTCTATATTAGTCGAGCAATATAGAAGTTTTTACTGAAAAAAAGTCTTGAAACATACATTTAGAAAATGTTAAAACATACAAAATCATATCTCCCCGGTACGAAATATAGTGGGTTGAAATACTCATTTCCAAAGGTTTTGGGGCTCGTGGAGGACGTATCACCTAAAACCTTTTTATTGTACCAAGACAAGTCGAACGAGCTCAAGTTCGGCCACCACATTCAAAAGGTATGATTGTTTAAAATTGTGAATGAAATTTATCGTAGTTTCTTAGTGTATTTGAGTTCTTTAGAAAAATCAAAATTTTCTGATAGAAGGGATGCTTTGTATATTATGCGCCTTGGTAACCCTATGTGTAGCTAGGTGCAAGCTGACACTTCCATGGGAAAGTGTAACCTTTTTTAACATAAATGTACGCATGTTTTGATGTACGTGCTCAATTTGTGTTGTGGAAACTAATTTGTGGATTCAACGCATGAAAATGTTCGTGTCATGATTTAGTACGACTTTCCCAACAAAAGTAAAAATTAATCAACGGACTTCGAGTTTTGACGATGAAGCGCCATCAAGAACTATTCTTGACTGATGTGCTGAATGCAAAAGTGATTGCCGTTCGCTTAAAGCCGAATTCCCAGAAAACATCGATGTTGTGTGTCATCTGATAAGACAAGACCATCATATGACATACCGTCCGATTGACGCATCTTTGGACATCAGTGGAAGCACCATACATTCGTTAAGATTTGTTCGCATTGGATACCGTACAATTTGACAATGGCCCAAAACAGGCACATATTGATTGGTGCAAAGAAATGTGGAAGAAATACATCCGCGGTGTTCCAAAACACGTTTATGACAGCGAAACATTATGAATCAAATGGTCGTCTGTATTTTCGGAAAAACTGATCCATTAGAGCAACGTAGGACGGTCGATTCTGAATGGTACACAACCATTTGTTCGCCAGAAGTTTTCGGAGAATAGAAGAAAACCAACCGCCGAAGACTGATGTTCCTCCACCACGATAATGTGAACTCTCACACATCATTTCACAGAAGAGAGTTTTTGAGCACATATCCATATCCGTCAATCTAGTATTTCTTGCACAATTTTAGGCTTACATTTTTATGATATCCAGCTGTACTAGACATAGTGGCTTCTTATTGACATATGATTCACATATAACAATAAATCCCCCCACTTTTTGGGGTAGATTAAAGAGAAACACCACCACCTACTATATAGCTGCTATATGATTTGTAGTTTCGTCATTTGATCAGCTCGACAAGCAGAGTAGTTTTAGCCATGTCTGTCTGCCTGTCTATGTAATGTCTGTAATAGTGCAACCTCGATCCTCTATTTTTCAGATACCGGTTTGAAAGTTAGTATAGATACTTTCTATAAACAGAAGAACTAGTGAAAATGGCGTGAATGACCTCTACACAACGTATGTCTCCAATAGAAAAACTCTGTAGTTTATTTCATTGTTTTGATACAGCGGTACCATACCCCCAAAGTAAAAGATTTTAAATCATAGGAACTATTGTAAGTTGTAGAATGGTAAGTCTGTACGGGAGCCACACCTTATAATGGTCCACGCTGGACTTATATGGCATATTTTAATAGGATTTAAGTTGAATACACCAAAATTGGCATTGCTAGTGTAATAAACAACAAAAAGAAAACCAATTTCATACGAAAACTTAGAAAAGGGTCCAGGTTTGTATGGCGGCTAACCCTTAAACTTAAACCCTTAAACACTTTATCTAGAGAGGGGAAAATGAGTCTTTAAATAGACTATGGTATTTTTTTGCTAGACCTAATTCTACTATAGAGACGAGTAGAGTGGTGTAAACACCATGAATAGCTGTACAGTAGAGAGCTCTACGGTCTCCACAGTAGAATTTTCTCTACATTTGGTAAAGCTCTACGCTCTATCAAATATATCAGATAGACTCTACTGTCGGGCGCGCATAGAAAATCATTTCTTCGTGATGAATATTTTGATTCAAATAAAATTGATTGGTGGAAAGTGGCAACATGAATTTGTGGACAAAAGAGGCAACTTTGGAACAAATTATTATTGGTATACTTGTATCATTAAACAGTAGAGCGCTGTCTAACTTTCCAGACATTGATTTAAATTTTTATTTAATACTTTAAAATCATTTCATGAGCAACAAAATCATCCACAGTTCATCCACAACCAATAAAAAGGTGAAATACATGCCAAATACATATAAGAATACATTTTATTATTTATAGAAGTCAACATTATTATTGTAAGGTTATTGTAAGGTATGTAATACCCTTGGTCAATCTCAAAGTCCTGAGCTTTCTACTTCTCACTGTTTTCTCAATTTGCTAAAACAATACAACAAAATATTCAAAGTGAGTGACGCTACAGAAATAACAACAGACAGACTTCCCAACATGTTGACCAGCATCAGTTGAGAGCGTGGCTTCATAGTGTTGTTGGGAAAATTTTAAAAGGGGAATGAAAATTTCTTCGAGTCTGTTGTCGCAATATGTTGGTCATACAGCATTATCAAATGACACTGAACTGTTTTGTATTGTCGCTATAATGCTTGAATTTCAAGCATATGGCAAACAATAGTATACGAGTACTTAATTAACATAGTTATTAGTTTACTTAATTAGCCTCGCCTCATTCTGCCTGTTACATACATTTACACAAACTTTATATATAAGTTTACCAATTTATAGACTAGATTAATTCACAAAATGTTCTTTCATAAACCACATGTAATTTGTAGATCAAAATCGAATATGTTATGTGGTTAGATACAAGTATTCACATCAGTTTTAAACTGAAATGCAGACTGTCAGCACATTAACACAAAAACGAACCGACAGACGGACGGACAAGACTTAATGGACACGTATTTTCACACGGCAAAAACCAATACCCTTTCAGTATTATTTATTATGGGTATAACACAAATATTGCGTAACACTACAGCAGGATTGACCACTATGTAAAATAGAAACGAAAATTAAATTTTTAATAAATTTCATATGTTTTTTAGCTGTACGCCCATGCGCTAGTAGACAAATAAAGTAAAAAAAAAATGCAACAACTGTGCAATACTTTCAAACTCCGTTTTGCCGACACGTTTAAATTTTCATCCATATCTTAACTAACCGACCGTAGTAATCAAATTTATGACTTGCTGTCTGACTTTACGCCTACACTTGTAGACAGGAATATGAAAGTTTTTTCGTCTACTACTCGTTCGTTTACTACGCTAATTTGCAAAACATTCGAAAGTATGATACATTAACAAAAGTTAACAAAAGATGCATATAAAGTGCATTGTGGTATGTTTAAGTAGTATCTTAACTTTTATAATTATACGATAAATATCGCACACAATACTTGAATGTTATATATAGAACAGTCGTTTTATTCTGTTGTTTTATGAAAAGACACCTGTCAGATATATTATTAATTATATTATTAAACCAATAAGTTATTGCGATTTCGACCATTTTGTGCACTGCTGGCACTGCCGATATTTTACAAATCACGGCACACGCGAAATTACGGTAAGGGATTTAAGTAATTATGTATCTTAAACCACACAATTGACTAGGAACCGTCACAATGCGAAGCGCATTTGTGATCGAACGAACGGAAGTCTTGGGAAATTTGTAAACGAATGTTTTGCAATCGCGCTGCAAAATTCGCTAAGCAAGTGTGCAGAGCTTGAAAAGTGAAGCTAGCTCTCTTACTTTTGCCGGCTGCGTTAACAACTGAAAGTAGTATGAATGTATGTATCTACTACTTTTAGAGCTGCCTTGTTTGTTTAGATGTTGTTGTTGATTTTTGCAAGGAAAACTTTTATAAAAAAAAAAAAACCAACAAAAAATATTTAAGTACCCTACACATAAATGCTGGGAAAATATTCAGTCATGAAGCTGAGCATACATAACTGTCAAAATAGTTTTTCACAGTTTAATGTTAATATTTTCATAATGTTGCTATTCCTAAAATAATTGTTTACTTAAAAAATTTTATATTTGATTTTTCGTTTACTAAAAATAAAATATACAAGTTGACTGACACTTTGGCTATAGGGTATCACATAATCAGAAAGTCTCGCAAATAACACTTTCACTTTTCCACCTTTTTTTTATCATAGCAGATTGCTTCGTGCTTTGCAGCTTTTTAATGATTTCGGCAGGTTTAGTGCGATCCTCGGAGGCATTTTATTGTGTTTAAGTTACTCTCTCATGGACATTAGAGTAAAATAATTGCACTATGCTCTTGAAGAAATGCTCAGATATGAGCAGGCCGGCATTCTGCCAGAAGACCGACAGTATGGCGTTTATATGAACATTCATTCATATTAATAGTCGAACAATCTGTTCAATGACTCTCACTGTTGCATGTCGTATTCGTCGACTTTGAGATACCTTATGTCATAACGAAAACTAGATGTTATTTAGTATCGTTAGAGTTAATACATCTACGAAACACCAATGGTGTCACGTGTGCGGCAAAAGTTGTAGCATTGCTCCTGTTTAAGACCTTAAAAGAGCAGACCCATAAATTAAATATTTAGCAAAAATATATGCGAATTCAAATGCAATTTTATACCAACAATTCCTTGAATATCAGTCGATAGCAAATTCACAGTAAAATGAAGAAGAGATTGTTTGTTATTTCCCTTTCTCTTGTCCAATATTTTTGTTGTTGATTGTCAGAGGGTCTTCACTCTTTAACGACCGCTACTGAACCATAGTGAAATTTGGGTCCGTGTTCAGCGATCCGAAATTACTAAACAAGTGTCACGTAAAATAATTTATTTACCTTCAAAGATAGGAAAAATGGCGGGACCTATATGTCGCAATGGTCATCAACCGAACATGACCTGTGTCTTTTCTACGATCTCTTTGATTTGAAAATGCAAAATGCGTACATGATTTACAACAAAATTTCTAAGTCGAATAATGATCCATTTTCTACATCTGGAATGGAATTCTGCGTGCAGATAGTAACTTAAATGATATATCAGAAGCTGTAAGAGAGCGACCTAAGCAATTGAAACTTGCGGAAGTCGCTTCTCTGTCCGGTCAATAGTTCTGCAAAAGTGAAGTGGACGTCAGAAATGTATTGTTGATTTAGACCTTTTGCAAAAAACCATTTTGTTTCACTAATGATTGAAATTACTTCGAAATTTTTCACAAAACTTAACTTTCAATGTATCTAACAAAGATTTTTTTTTTATTTTTTTTTTTATTATTATTAATTTACAATCTATCAATAAGACAATAAGTAAATTAGTTGAAAGTTCATAATATAACAGAAATAGCTGTACTCCAGTGAGAACAGCTATAATATTCAAAATTCTATAATTAAGAGTTTATTTACAATATATACAAAATTTAATCTCTAAAAGGTAAATCTAACACATGATTTCTTTTAAGTCTTCGAGTTTAATCGCTATTACCTAGTAGGCCTATTGCCAAAACATTTAAATGATCATGTAGTCTCTCAACATACCTTGTGCTTATTCTACGTATTTCATCTTTAATGTATGGAATATTTGAATCTTTGTGAATTTGATCATTAGCCACAAACCAGGGGGCGCGAAAAAAGATTCAAACAAATTTATTGGGACATAGTATTCCATCAGTTAAAGTGGTCGTGTGTATTTTTTTTTTTTTTTTTTTTGAAACAGAAAGGTTATAGGGCATATTTTCACCAAAAATATTGGACCAGTTGCTTAACCCAGAAAAAGAATAAGAGGCAGAGAAAAGTTAAGATTTTTTGACTTTGGAGTGAGATCTGGTAGGCAAAGAGATGAATCTGATTTTGAAAATTATGTACTTTCTAAAGTCACATTCATTCTCTATTGATTGATACGTTTTTGAGGAAAATCGATTCCATAGGAATGTTCGGTTTACCAGTGGTCATCAAAGGGCTATCTGATGTATAACAAGAAAAAACGGTAACTTCGGTTGAACCAGAACTCTAATACGACTAACATGAAATTTCAAATCGTATTGTAACACACAAAAATGAGCGGTGACTTTGTTTGCGGCTAACCGCAAGAGAGCGAGGCATATTATAAACTTGGAACCAAATGCATAAATACCGACTATCAGCTAGATATCAAAAAACTTTTTTAAAAAAATGATTATACATACTTATGGGTTATTCGATGCTTGCTTTAACGCATTACCAACTCCGTGACAAAATTATAATAATATTTATACTACGTGTGAAAAGTATTAAAAGGGATTAGTTGTGGCATCGATGGAAGTTCCCCAAATTTCCAGAATAAAATTCGGAAATACTTGCGACTAAATTTGAATTAATCGAGAAAATAAACTTCAAATGCGGGCCGAAAGTGCAATAAAGTTTGAGAATAATGCACATAAACATGGTCTTTCGCTAAGTTACACAAAAAAAAAAAGTTCAGTGGTGTTATCTCGCATGAGCTCGGGGTTCAATTGTCTTCGCCAAAACATGAAATTAGTCATCCTAAATTTTCACGTGTAATAAAGTCTACTTCCGTCGTAATGTGTGGCTAGTGACACCATCGAAGAATCGCAGTTCGTATCACCATCATTCTTTTATAATAGGTTTTGAAAACCAGAAAATAAACTAATAAAATGACGCTTGGAATGACAGATATCTTTGACATATTACGGATGACGGCCCTACGCATCTGAAACCACAAAATAGATAACTCTATACAAGACTGCGATAATGCAAAATAAATATGCACAATAGTACACTATTTTGGATCAAGAGTAGAAAGCAATTAAAACTTATGATTACGCATTGACAAAAAACACGAATCTGAAATTAGGATGAATGATTATATTTTATGGAGCCAGTAGATATTATCGCCAGATAAGCCACCAACTGGAATTTCCTAGGGCGAATTTGCGGTTATAAATTTTTTATCAACATCAGTCACAAAGCAAAATTTGAAGGCAAATCAAGGCCTACTACGAAATAAAATAAGGCGTGTACAGGCTATAATATAGTCGTACATCTCGACTATATCTGTTACTTTTTATTGAGGCGCTTATCTCCTTGTAGAAGTAAAAGTAAATTAATATAGGTAAATAGTAATTATAAAATACATGATTTGTGATAGGTGAAACAAATATGTACGTACGGTTTAGTGTTACTGAATATCTCAAAACTATAAATAAAGATAAATGTTCTCATGGGTAAATGAATTTGTTTGTTTGAGCTGATAGTAAAAGTGCATATAGTTTTATTTTACACAATGGAAACTCCGTAACATAAATATAATACTATTCACAAAAAAAGAACTATAGTCGAGGTGCTCGAGTATATTACATACTGTTCTCTCCATTTTTTTTTTGTGTTGGCTTTGATTTGCCTTCAAATTTTGTTTTCTACAAACTATATTACAAAGAATATGTAAAAAATATTTGGGAACTATAAGTGTTAAGCGTAAATTGTATGGGAGCTATACATTTTGTTGACTACTTCGCAGTAAATTTAATACTTATATTGCTTACGGTTATAAAAAAACTCCATACCAACTTTCAAAGCAATATTTCAAAAATTGGATCTACAGACAGACAGACGGACATTGCTACTCGTCTGTCTGGTCACGAATATATATACTTTATGGGGTCTCCCTAATGCTTCCTTTGTGTCAAAATTATAATACTATTGACACTATGTGTGGGAAAAATTAACAACTGATTGGTCTTTTTACCACTGTGGAGTTATGAAATTTCAAATTACTATTGTAGCAGTGCGATACCTAAGAAGCCAATAACGTCAGTTTAGTTAACCTCTGGAAGGAAAACATTTCTCTCAGATAGACCTACGGACATGGCTAGATCAACTGGTCTCTGTAAAGATGTTGTGAAGATAAACAAGGAAGAATGAATCAGTCGTGTGTTTAGGACTTTGAAATTCCCTTCACTCTTGGTAATGTACACCTAGACAGATTTGGAAAAAGTAAATCATAAAAAAAATGTTTATATATAAAAAAAATTTAATATATTAAATAAAAAGAAAAACAAAACAAGAAAAAACAAAAAGTGGGTGGAATACAACCATTAGTATAGGTTTGTGAAGCGACCATCCATAAGACGCAACCATATCGATACTCAAGCTGATATTTACTAAACTAAAGAAGTTTTTCAAACAAATGCATAAAAGTGATCGGTGAGTTTGTATGGGGGCTTACCTCCAAAAGTGGGCAAGACACTCCCATGACTATTCAGTAGAAACTTCCATAACTAATATTAAGCTGATATTGACTTCACTAAAGAAGTTTTTCCTACAAAAGCATAGAAGTAGGCGATGAGTTTTTATGGGGAGTTACCCCACAAAATGTGTGGGGCAATCCCATTAGTATATGTATATGAAGCAGCCGTCCATAAAAAGAAAATAATAAATTCTCCATAATCTTAGGCTTTAGTACCGGTATTCATCCAGATATCTAAAAAAAATAGCACAGTATAAATGAAAGAACCATACTGGAACCAAAACACTTAGCCATACTCGATTTCAAATCGATATCTTAAAACATGTTGTTAAAAAAAAAAACAAAGGAAGAATGGAGCAGTCGTGTATTCACGACTTCGAAATATCCTACACCCTTGCTAATGTAGACCTATGCAGACCTTGAATTCTAAAATAAACAAACAGAAAATTTTGTATTTAATACATTTTTTTTTATAATTCAAATATAAATTAATTAATTAAAAAGAAAATAAGCTTTTGCTCGGCTTTGAGGCCTTGTAGAGTGTGCACATATGGGTCAAGTAGCCGTGTGCGGCATATTATGTGTGTGGTGTTCGTTGTGGGCGTGGCATTCGCGAAATTTAATATAAGACATATGTGTATGGTTAAGGAGATTCTAAGTCCAATTTTTAAGTCTCTATTTTTTATAGTTCTTGAGATCTGGTGTCTACAAACTCTATAGGGTCCTTTTACCTGTTACATAAATTCGCACAAACTTATTATACACTTGTCCCTTGAATACAGGGTATAAAAAACAATAGGGCGTGTTCAATGTTTTGTTATAAAAATACAAAGTAATATACAAAAATACTTTAATATACAATAAAAACATAGAGTTGTGTCCGGACAAATAGTCTAATATACATAATTAAATATATTTCTTCAACAGATCTGAGACATTTTTAAGAGACTTACCTTTGAGGCTCATCAGAAGAGACGAAATCAGACTGTGCCGTCGAAGGCGAATCAGTTACGATACTTGCATTATTGTATTGCAAACTATTTTTATGTTCACTTTGTTTTTTGTCAATTTTTGGCAATGTACTAATTGGCTTTTTATCCAGTTGGACTGCAGATCTGACAATGGGTTCGCCCGACATGCTTGCATCAATACTTTCTATTTTAGACTGTTTTTCGTAGTCTTGTATTTTTTTATTACTACTATAACTATCCGGTAGCGCTTTTGGAACTGACGTGTCTTTTCGTATATCTTTTTTAAAAGTACCAAATGCTCCCAATGGCGACGGCGATGTATACGTAGGCGCTCCATTCCAATTCGGAACCATACTGAAGTGCGCGTTCCTTCTCCTTACATTTTTATTCATTTGTAAATTGTTTATTTGCGCACTAGAACCGGTAGATGACACTTCTTTCTCTGCGGTCTCTGCACTTGGCTGAAATTTTGCGCACCCGTCGCAATCACTTGCTATCACATTGTCCGAAAGAACTACAAATGTGCAACTGCAATAAGGATATGGCATTGTATAAATAAATTGCATATTATTATTACTTTTCCATTACACTTACCTGAGTAGCAGCGTCAAATGTACGTACATCATAAATAATACATATAACTTAAAGCTCATCGTCCAATAAGTGCAAAACACGAAATCAAAACTAATAAATAAATAGATGATCGAACTGATATCGTTTTGTCTGTTTCTCGCTCCTCATCGTCGTAATTACATATGAGATAGAAAATATTTCAAATGTTGAATATTTTCTTTACGCATTTGAAAAGAGCACAGTACTCGAAGCAAGACGCGCACTATTTGAACAAATGAATATTGTTAATTTACGTGTAATAATTTGATTTTTGCTGCTGCACGACAGCTGTCCGCAACGACGACAGCTGTTTGCATTTTTCCCGTATTGGTGAAAAAATAATGGAGACGACTTCGATAACCACAGAATACTCGAGACGACTTCAGTGTGACCGTCAATCGAAAAACGTAATAATACCAAAATAAACGAGTCTACCATGGACGAGTGAAAATCATTTAATTTAGGCATAAAATATTCTAAGCAGTTACATACCAGTTACGAGATGTGTAAAAATATAAAGGGTCACTTTATTTTACTCGAAAACTATTTATTTATTTATGATGGAGACACTTTGGTTATTGCCAATGGGCTCAACCAACACATGCTCGAAATTTAGTATTTTTTATAGAGCACAATATACATATGTATGTAGATATAATGCTTATACTATATGACACCCACTTAACTCGGAAGAATTTTAATAAAATTAAAGATTACGACATATACAACACTAACCATCCTTCTGGTTCAGCAATCATAAAGAAAAACATACGTCACATCTTATATGATATTTATAGTACTGAAAAAATCCAGGTAACAAGTATTGAAATATATTCTACATCGGGTATCATAGTTGTTGCTTTAATCTACTACCCACCGTCAAATGCTTTAAAATTTAATGATTTTGAAACATTTTTAAAAATGTAGGCAATATATCCTCAGATCATTCTTCTATACTTATAAGGCTATTTGGTTCAATATACAAAAGCGAGAAATATCCAAATCTGCACACAAAGAACACAAATTGGGAATTATTCAGAGGTATCATTCAGACACGCTAGTCTTGAACGTTCCATTAAAAAACAGCGAGGAAATAGAAAATACAGTCTCCTTCTTTAACCGAACGATTCAACACGCAGCCTGCGTGGCCACACCTTCTGCTTCAACAATATTGCGACAAAATCTTAGAATCTTATCTTAAAAAAATGGAAATTCACACGACACCCTGAAGGCAAAAAATGTCTGAACCGCGCTATTAGAGAAGTAAAGGAGTACCACAAAAAAAAAAAACAGCAAGCAAAGCAACAGATTATTCTATCTGGAAAGCTTCGCGAAGCTAAAAAAGCCCGTTGAAAAAGTTCTCCCATTTAAGATGGCTTCCGGCCAGTGTGCAAATACGAACAAAGACAAGGCTTCTACGTTTGCCATGCACTTTTCAAAAGTCTTTAAGCCACTCGAAAGGAATGCAACACACAGTACTTAAATGCCCCTAGACAGATGGATCTTCCAAATTCACGATTCACTGAATCACAAGTTTGTTGCACAATATGCTTGTCATAAACTTTCAGCAAAGAAAGTTACAGGCTTTGATCTAATTACTGCAAAGGTACTTCAGAAGCTGCCAGATAACGGATAACAGAGTACAAGCTTTTGACAAGGTACGGCATGACTGGCTTCTTTATAAACTTAAGAAGTGGCTTCCATATCCGTATAGACGCTTAACTTGGCAGAAACATTTATTCTCCAAGCGTAAACAACTTGGACTGAAGTTAACAAAGCTATACTGGTTACTGGGACCTAAAACTCAGCTTTCGTTACAAAACAAACTTTAATTTAGTCAACCATTCTGAAACCAGTTTGGACATTCGGAATACAATTGTGGGGTGCAGCATCGCAGTAAAATGTTTCTTTTATCCAGCGATTTCAAAACAAAGTGTTGCGGTTATCACAAGGGCACCATGTTATGTCTCAAACGACAGGCTACACCACGATAGGCTACACCACGATTTAAGGGTACTAATTGTGAACCAAGAGATACAGCGTCACAACCAAAGGTACCTCAAACGTTTGGAAAACCATCCGAACTGTCTAGCGAAAGCTCTAAAAGACCCATCACAAGGAATTCGCAGACTGGCGATCATCAATATCTATTTTGTTCCCTTCAAAGAATTCCCCCTCAGTATAATACACTTTCACTAGCGCTTTTTCCAATCCTCGATGCTCTTCTGATATGCGCTTTTAATACAACCTTGAGTTCTCCAGCGATGCGGTCTTTATCTCCTCAATCTTGACAAAGCACTGTTGACGTGCTGGTGCGTCCAGGGCAGGCATCGTCATTAACATCTTCTTGGCCTTCTGTAAAAAAACTTGTACCACTTATAAACATTAATTTTTTTCTTTCTTCGAAGTAGACTCACCAAATACTACAGTCAACATTTTAAGTGCGTTTAAGCACTTAACTTTTTTTCACACAAAATATATTTTGGTCTCCTAGCACCACGAAAATACATTTAAATACTTAAGATTATATTCTTCTACTAGCTGGTTCCAGGCACGTTTCTGCCTTTCCACCTGCCTCTCTTCCCTCTTCCACTCCTCCCTGTCTCTTCTTCCCCATGCCCTCTTACCCTAACACCCATTCCCCTATTCATCTTCCCCTGTCCCCTTTCACACCTTCGCTTACCACGCTTTACCCTGCACCCATTCCTCTGCCACTTCCGCTACCTAACCCTACTTTACTTCCTCTTCTCCGTGCCCCCATCGATCAAATTTACTTGTATACAATATTTCATCCCTCTATTTTAAATGGTACAATGCGCGTTGCTGCCCTTCCCCCTGCCACAACTACCTCTACCCATCGTTCTCAATGCCCCCTTGTCATACCTCTAATTCCCCTTCACCTATTTCTCTGCCACTCTTTCACTGCCCCTCCACCCTTCCCCTCTTAATTCTTCCCCTGCGCATCTTCACCCTTCCATCTCTTTCTCTTCCGACTCTTCCCTTCCACCTCTTCCCCAACTCTCCCCTTTCCCGCACAGCTTTAATTTGATTGTACTCGCAACGGATGTGGATCTGCTTTTCTACATCTCGTATAAAATATATTTGTAGGAATTTTGGTGATTACGTTGGTAGAGGGAGTAAAGAGCAAATATTGTGGTACACCTGACCCTGAATCTTGAATGTAGAATTAAATGTATTTCCTTGGCCATACGTATTAGTAATAATGTTGGCGGCAAATGATGTCATTTGGAAGCAACTATCTTGTAATTTTCATTCGATTTCTGTTATCCAATTGGCTTAAATTTCAACTAATATCTGATGCATGATTACGTGATGTTCGTCTTCTTATCCGCATAGTGGCCAATCGTTGTAATCGCTGTTCGTCTGTTTCAGCGTTGCGACGCCCTACGTCGTTTTCAAGTCGTTGTGATTGCTGCTCGTTTGATAATTGATCGTAGCTTCTTTGTGTACTTAGAGAAGTTCGCATAGATCGACCAATGTTATTACGTCTTCCAGGCATTTTTGAATTTAATTACATATTTAATTTTAGTACATATTTAATTAACAAAAAATATCAAAATTATATTGTACTTAATTAGCGTATGTTGCTTTTCTTTAAAAAAATATAAAATATGAATTTGAGCCAAATCGGACCATAAATACCAATTTTTAAAATATCTCGACCCCTGCGCCACCTACCGGGTACAACAAAAAGTTATGCAAACCGGAATGCCAGATGAACATATGGTGTGAATATGAGATGAATAGCTTCGGTAGTTCACGACTGATTCGAGCAGCAATATACGCAAGACCTATTATATATATTATAGTCTCCCAGAGGGAAAATAAGAACACCATTTGGTGTAGGTAACATACTTCTATCATGTTTTCTTTATAATGATTTTTCAAGTGAAACTTCTTTAGAATTGTTGTGATTACAAAATGCGATGAATTTGTGTAACGGAAATGGAAAATTCGATGAATTCCGTGGTCATACGTTGAAAAATTTTCCCTATTTTTGGAATGGATATTTCGACTTTTTTCGATTAACCATGCCAAAGAACTTAGATCGATTCGATTTTCAGTATATTCACAAACCGTTTCAAACTTAGTGTAGACATCATACAATTTTTGACACAAGGCTGCGCCATCTATTGACAGTTAGAGAATGCAGCTAGCATATTTTATCAATGGTTTAGCTGCATTCACGGAACAATTTTTGAACTTATGGCCACGGAAATAGAAAATTTAATGAATTCGATTAAACGGAAATAGAATTCGATGAAACGAATAAAAAACCATAAATAAGACCATAAAAAAGTGTGGTAGGTTGGAGTGGAACGATAGATGGCGCCCCTGGTGGTATCAACCGCTGTATCAACCAAAATATCTTCATTAGAAGATCGTATCGATAGATCATAGGTTTGTGAAATGCATAGAAATACATAGAAATGTGAAAATAATATAGATTTGTGAAAGTACTATAAAGATCAAATCGCTTTGGCATGGTTTATCGAAAAAAGTCGAAATTTCTATACCATAACACAAACGTGTGGTAGGTTGGAGTAGGACAATAGATGGCGCCCCTGTCGGTATCAACCGCCATTGGTAGAATCAACCGCGGTAGCAACCAAAATATCTTCACTAGAAGATCTCATCGATAGATCATAGGTTTGTGAAATGCATTTTTCTTGTCGGCTACTTTTCTGAAGTTTCACTTCTGCCGCGTGTGAATTGCACACACACACTTTTTTTAACTGAATATTGCATTAATAATCTTTATTTAAGGCCCCTGAAAATATTTTGCTGATCACATTTGCTGAAACAAATTTGTATTTAAGGTCTAAATACGCTGTCTATTTTAAGATGAGAGTGAATAGCTCAAACAAAATAGTCTAATAAGAAAAATTGTAATAGTTGAATAATACAGTTCAACAAATACTTTTATTTGGTTCCAATTCCAAACTCGAATTGAATTAATACAGTAGTAAAACGTTGCAGTAAAACGTTTCAATTATCGGTAGGTTATCCTAATACTCGTACAACTTTTAAGTTAGGGCTTCAATTCAGTTCAAAATGCTTCCATTACTTCCATAATTAATTACTTCGCAAATAAGGGGATTAGCCTCTTTATCTGAAAATAAATGTTGGAATTTTAGTTTTCAACCAAATAAATGGAATATATAATTTTGTTAAACATCTACTTCACTTAATTAGTTTCGATAAATCTATAATTTTGTTCAGATGTCCCTATCGATAGTTTCATCATTGGTCCCTTTAAAAGAAGAATGTCTTACCTGTGACAGATTTCTTGCTCCGGATTTAGCACTGTTAACATCTTTGTCAAATAGTTACATTTCATTTATGAAGGGTCTCCACATTTCTGAAAA
Source organism: Leucophenga montana (assembly GCA_035044765.1). NCBI lineage: Eukaryota > Metazoa > Arthropoda > Insecta > Diptera > Drosophilidae > Leucophenga > Leucophenga montana. The sequence continues at coordinate 483,700 of JAWNNQ010001361.1, read as the reverse complement.
TATAAATTCTTATTACACTTTGTAACTAAATAGCAATCTAACTTTATTCTTAATATTATTTGCTCAGTTAACTAGTTTTGATAAATCTATCATTATATTCAGATGTCCCTATCGATAGTATCATCATTGGACATTTTGTTGGTCCCTTTAAAAGAAGAATGTCTTACCTGCGACAGATTTCTTGCTACGGAATTAGCACAGTTAACATCTTTGTCAAATAGTTAAATTTCATTTATGAAGGGTCTCCACATTTCTGAAAATATAAATTCTTATTACACTTTGTAACTAAATAGCAATCTAACTTTATTCTTAATATTATTTGCTCAGTTAACTAGTTTTGATAAATCTATCATTATGTTCAGATGTCCCTATCGATAGTATCATCATTGGACATTTTGTTGGTCCCTTTAAAAGAAGAATGTCTTACCTGCGACAGATTTCTTGCTACGGAATTAGCACAGTTAACATCTTTGTCAAATAGTTAAATTTCATTTATGAAGGGTCTCCACATTTCTGAAAATATAAATTCTTATTAAACTTTGTAACTAAATATCAATCTAACTTTATTCTTAATATTATTTGCTCAGTTAACTAGTTTTGATAAATCTATCATTATATTCAGATGTCCCTATCGATAGTATCATCATTGGACATTTTGTTGGTCCCTTTAAAAGAAGAATGTCTTACCTGCGACAGATTTCTTGCTACGGAATTAGCACAGTTAACATCTTTGTCAAATAGTTACATTTCATTTATGAAGGGTCTCCACATTTCTGAAAATATAAATTCTTATTACACTTTGTAACTAAATAGCAATCTAACTTTATTCTTAATATTATTTGCTCAGTTAACTAGTTTTGATAAATCTATCATTATGTTCAGATGTCCCTATCGATAGTATCATCATTGGACATTTTGTTGGTCCCTTTAAAAGAAGAATGTCTTACCTGCGACAGATTTCTTGCTACGGAATTAGCACAGTTAACATCTTTGTCAAATAGTTAAATTTCATTTATGAAGGGTCTCCACATTTCTGAAAATATAAATTCTTATTAAACTTTGTAACTAAATATCAATCTAACTTTATTCTTAATATTATTTGCTCAGTTAACTAGTTTTGATAAATCTATCATTTTGTTCAGATGTCCCTATCGATAGTATCATCATTGGTGGACATTTTGTTGGTCCCTTTAAAAGAAGAATGTCTTACCTGCGACAGATTTCTTGCTACGGAATTAGCACAGTTAACATCTTTGTCAAATAGTTAAATTTCATTTATGAAGGGTCTCCACATTTCTGAAAATATAAATTCTTATTAAACTTTGTAACTAAATATCAATCTAACTTTATTCTTAATATTATTTGCTCAGTTAACTAGTTTTGATAAATCTATCATTTTGTTCAGATGTCCCTATCGATAGTATCATCATTGGTGGACATTTTGTTGGTCCCTTTAAAAGAAGAATGTCTTACCTGCGACAGATTTCTTGCTCCGGATTTAGCACTGTTAACATCTTTGTCAAATAGTTATAGTCAATTTTAATAATGAAGGGTCTCCACATTTCTGAAAATATAAATTCTTATTAAACTTTGTAACTAAATATCAATCTAACTTTATTCTTAATATTATTTGCTCAGTTAACTAGTTTTGATAAATCTATCATTTTGTTCAGATGTCCCTATCGATAGTATCATCATTGGGGGACATTTTGTTGGTCCCTTTAAAAGAAGAATGTCTTACCTGTGACAGATTTCTTGCTACGGAATTAGCACTGCTAAAGGGTCTCCACATTTCTGAAAATATAAATTCTTATTAAACTTTGTAACTAAATATCAATCTAACTTTATTCTTAATATTATTTGCTCAGTTAACTAGTTTTGATAAATCTATCATTTTGTTCAGATGTCCCTATCGATAGTATCATCATTGGTGGACATTTTGTTGGTCCCTTTAAAAGAAGAATGTCTTACCTGCGACAGATTTCTTGCTCCGGATTTAGCACTGTTAACATCTTTGTCAAATAGTTAAATTTCATTTATGAAGGGTCTCCACATTTCTGAAAATATAAATTCTTATTAAACTTTGTAACTAAATATCAATCTAACTTTATTCTTAATATTATTTGCTCAGTTAACTAGTTTTGATAAATCTATCATTTTGTTCAGATGTCCCTATCGATAGTATCATCATTGGTGGACATTTTGTTGGTCCCTTTAAAAGAAGAATGTCTTACCTGCGACAGATTTCTTGCTACGGAATTAGCACAGTTAACATCTTTGTCAAATAGTTAAATTTCATTTATGAAGGGTCTCCACATTTCTGAAAATATAAATTCTTATTAAACTTTGTAACTAAATATCAATCTAACTTTATTCTTAATATTATTTGCTCAGTTAACTAGTTTTGATAAATCTATCATTTTGTTCAGATGTCCCTATCGATAGTATCATCATTGGTGGACATTTTGTTGGTCCCTTTAAAAGAAGAATGTCTTACCTGCGACAGATTTCTTGCTACGGAATTAGCACAGTTAACATCTTTGTCAAATAGTTAAATTTCATTTATGAAGGGTCTCCACATTTCTGAAAATATAAATTCTTATTACACTTTGTAACTAAATATCAATCTAACTTTATTCTTAATATTATTTGCTCAGTTAACTAGTTTTGATAAATCTATCATTTTGTTCAGATGTCCCTATCGATAGTATCATCATTGGTGGACATTTTGTTGGTCCCTTTAAAAGAAGAATGTCTTACCTGCGACAGATTTCTTGCTCCGGATTTAGCACTGTTAACATCTTTGTCAAATAGTTATAGTCAATTTTAATAATGAAGGGTCTCCACATTTCTGAAAATATAAATTCTTATTAAACTTTGTAACTAAATATCAATCTAACTTTATTCTTAATATTATTTGCTCAGTTAACTAGTTTTGATAAATCTATCATTTTGTTCAGATGTCCCTATCGATAGTATCATCATTGGGGGACATTTTGTTGGTCCCTTTAAAAGAAGAATGTCTTACCTGTGACAGATTTCTTGCTACGGAATTAGCACTGCTAAAGGGTCTCCACATTTCTGAAAATATAAATTCTTATTAAACTTTGTAACTAAATATCAATCTAACTTTATTTTTAATATTATTTGCTCAGTTAACTAGTTTTGATAAATCTATCATTTTGTTCAGATGTCCCTATCGATAGTATCATCATTGGTGGACATTTTGTTGGTCCCTTTAAAAGAAGAATGTCTTACCTGCGACAGATTTCTTGCTCCGGATTTAGCACTGTTAACATCTTTGTCAAATAGTTATAGTCAATTTTAATAATGAAGGGTCTCCACATTTCTGAAAATATAAATTCTTATTAAACTTTGTAACTAAATATCAATCTAACTTTATTCTTAATATTATTTGCTCAGTTAACTAGTTTTGATAAATCTATCATTATGTTCAGATGTCCCTATCGATAGTATCATCATTGGTGGTCTCCTTGTTAGTCACAAAAAAATATAAATTATTCACCTGATTTGTATTTCCAGTTTTAAGTTTTTTGTGTGCAAGATTCATATAATAAGGTGCGTACAAAAATGTTTTACTTCATGTTCTAAAATTCTTCGATTTCACACGTGGTTTAAATACTAGAAAATGACAATCACTTAAAATGTTTAATTTTTTTATAATACACATCATCGAACATGTTTGACAAACACTGACTACTTTTGTTATTTGGTGAAATAACTTTTTATTAAATAAATATGTGTGAATGAAAGGCAACATTTAGGTGAAGCAATATAAATAGAGATCCATATAAATGTTGCCTTTTATCGCATAAACGTAGGAGCGATGGGTAAGGATGTGATATTTCACTAAAAAGTAAACGAAGCGGTTTGTAAGAAAAAAATTTGTGTGCAATTATGTGAATGTTTGTCAGACTTATTACTTAAAGTATTAAAGTAATACGTTTACACCTTATATAGGCATATAAATTCGCATTAATATGTGAATATTTTAAATTCATATTTGAAATTCAATATATATGAAGAAGAAGAAGAAAAACTATATTGCAGTTTACTACGTGGGCATTATTCGTGAAACAAATTCTGGTATTATTTGGCACTTTGATTGGTTATATGTACATATGTTTCGATTCGGAATAATCCGTAGTACCCAGAAGCCATAAATAAAAGTGCTGCTGTTTCGGGTTTTCCCAGGACTGGCTATTATTTATTGAAGAGAATTGTTATTGCGCTGCACTGCACTGCCATAAAACAGGAGCATAGGTTCATCATGCGGAGGAAGCAAGACGGCGGTGCTGGTGACCATCGGAAAAATGGTGGTGGATCTGGCGCATCTTTGGATGAACTTGTACAAAATGTCACTCTACATGTACGCACCCCGATATTCTTAAGCGGTGTTATTATGCCGTTTGTGCCGATGTATTTGGGTTCATTCTATATGTGGTTTCGTGTTTCCGCCAGCACAACAGCAAATGAAACTACCCTGAATGTGTTTGAGAAAAATTCCACGTCAAACGAAACGGATAGCATGCAGGCCGATATCACCACGTGGAACGAAGTGGGATTTGTTGCAGTTATGGCTATTGCATTTCTGCATATACTAACATTATTGTTTTGCTATTGGAGCGTGCATGTGTTGGCGTTTCTAACATGCCGACGTGTGAAATTACCCGGCGTCAATGTATTAGCCAAAGTGATGCCAACTGCAAACAATGGAAACTCAAGAATAGTTCCCATAAAATTTCGCAGACTAGAGGATAACACTCAACAATACTACTTCATATTTCAAAAAACTAAATACATTTGGGACGCTGACAAAAAGACTTTCCACTGCCTTGACTTTCCGGTGCACGAAGTTCTGAGAAAGTATGCCAGTTCGCGTGGATTAGAGACGGAGGCAGCTATACAATTAGCACGGGATACGTATGGTAACAATGAAATGGATATGGTGGTACCTGAATTTCACGAACTCTTTATAGAGCGCGCAACAGCGCCATTTTTCGTATTTCAAGTGTTTTCGGTGGGACTCTGGTGTCTGGATGATTATTGGTATTACTCACTGTTTACTCTTTTTATGCTTATAGCATTTGAGTGCACTATCGTCAAACAGCAGTTACGTAACATGTCAGAAATAAGAAAGATGGGCAATAAACCATATTTAATTTATGCTCTACGTCAAAACAAATGGCGACACATTGCTACAGACGACTTATTGCCCGGCGATTTGGTATCAATTACGCGCTCTCAAAATGACAGTATAGTACCGTGTGATCTGGTCATTTTGCGTGGCAGCTGTATTGTCGATGAGAGTATGCTGACAGGCGAGTCAGTTCCACAAACAAAAGAATCTTTGGAGTCTACAGATGAACTTAACAAGGAGTTGGACATAGAAGGAGAAAGCAAACTTTATGTACTTTATGGAGGCACCAAAGTGGTGCAGCACACACAACCGACAAAAGAGGCAATGCGTGCGCCAGACGGCGGGTGCATTGGCTACGTCGTTCGGAACAGCTTTAACACTTCTCAAGGCAAACTGCTCCGAACAATATTATTTGGTGCCAATAGAGCTACGGAAAACAATGTGGAGACGTTTGCTTTTATTCTTTTCCTAATGATATTTGCAATAGCCGCGGCCGTCTACGTCTGGGTGAAAGGCAGCGAAGATCCTACTCGTAGCCGGTATAAACTTTTCCTAGAATGTACTCTCATTGTTACTGCTATTATACCTCCGGATTTACCAATTGAATTAACCTTGGCCGTAAATACATCGCTGATGCAATTGACCAAATTATTCATATTTTGCACCGAACCTTTTAGAATTCCCTTCGCGGGTAAAGTTCAAATTTGCTGCTTTGATAAAACGGGTACACTCACTAGCGATAATCTAATGGTAGAAGGCATCGCTGGTACGCATCAAGACGGTCGTTGTGTTTCTGTTAAAGAGGCCAACGAGAATACCATTCAGGTTTTGGCATCTTGTCACTCATTGTCACTGCTAGAAGATGGACTTGTTGGCGACCCACTAGAAAAGGCCACACTGGCTGCGGTCGATTGGAATCTAACAAAAATGGATAGCGTTATACCCAAACGAGGAAAACTGAAACCATTGCGCATCTTTCAGCGTTATCATTTCTCGTCCGCTTTAAAGCGCATGTCAGTTTTAGCAGGCTACATAATGCCATTTTCAAATGATATTTGCTATATTGGAACCGTCAAAGGAGCACCAGAAGTAGTCATGACTATGTTGAAGACTGTTCCCAAAAACTATGAACAGGTATTTTAAATCATGATTAATAAAATTTAGTAAATTCTAAGAGTTGCTACCTTTTGCAGACATATCTTGAGTTCTCTCGACGAGGAGCCCGCGTTCTCGCTTTGGGAATAAAAGAATTTGGTCAAATGGATGCTCAGCGCATACGCAGTATTAAACGTGAGGAAGTTGAATGCGATCTAACGTTTGCTGGCTTTGTTATAATCTCTTGTCCAATGAAGGCTAACTCGAAAAGCGTCATTAAAGAACTAATTCAATCTTCGCATAAGGTAGTCATGATAACGGGCGACAATCCACTTACAGCGTGTCATGTTGCACGCGAATTGCGGTTTACTCGTAAAAAGTTGGTAGTTCTAAGATTGACAGACAGTGAGAATAACAATTGGAAATGGGAGACCACCGATGGAGAACAAAAATATGATCTAGAACTGGATGATCCAAAAACATTGTCTTTGTTGTTATCTACTCATGACTTGTGCATTACGGGAGATGGTTTACAATATCTACGATATGAACATTACAATGCAATGCTAAAACTTCTGCCGCATATAACTGTATGCGCACGTTTTGCACCAAAGCAAAAGGAGTACATTATTACAACGCTTAAACATCTTGGTTATTGTACACTAATGTGCGGCGATGGAACAAACGATGTCGGTGCTTTAAAGCATGCTAATGTAGGTGTCTCACTTCTGACAAATGCCCCCATTAAACGACAAAAAAATGGAGAGGAAGATGCAGTAACAGAACAGCAGCAGCCACTATCTTCGCGTGATCGTCCGCTACGTCGAGAGGAGCAACTTAATGCTCACCGAGCACGCCTTCAGACAGTCCTTAAAGAGATGGAGGAAGAGCAACAAACAATTGTCAAATTAGGAGATGCATCTATAGCAGCGCCTTTTACCAGCAAGTCATCTTCAATAATGTGCGGTAAGACGAATATTATAATTATTATTAAAGAATCATAAATGTAAGAAGATGCATATAATTTCAGTAAACCACATAATCAAACAAGGTCGCTGTACATTGGTCACAACACTTCAGATGTTTAAGATTCTTGCACTTAATTCACTTATTCAAGCCTACTGTCAGTCTGTTCTCTACATAGATGGGGTCAAATTTAGCGACACGCAAGCTACAATGCAGGGTATTTTTATTGCCGCGTGTTTTCTTTTCATCACTCGTTCAAAAGTAGGTGTGACATAATATTGAAGTAAAACATGTAATTTCATATATGTACCCACACTCTTTTACAGCCACTGAAGACGCTGTCGAAGGTTGCGCCGTTGCCTAACATCTTTAACATGTACACTATTTCAACAATATTGAGCCAATTTGCCGTGCATTTTGCAGCGCTCTACTATTTGACATCACAAGCAAATGCGTTGTCCCCACAAAGGTTTAAATTGAAATTAACTTAGGAGACATGCATAAAATGTTAATTGTTCTTATTATTTTAGAGAAGGAAAAGTAAAGTTGTACATTGATATGGATGCAGAGGAGAAAACTAAATATGATCCTAACATTGTAAGCAGCACGGTCTACATTATTTGTCTATCGTTGCAAGTGTCGACAATTGCTGTGAACTATAAGGTTAATATTACAACCAATAATTTGATTATTAGCTATATGATTTCCTAATTTTCACAGGGACATCCGTTTATGGAAAGCCTTCGTACGAATCGTTTGCTGCTTTATTCAATTGGGGCCTCTGCAGCTTTAGTCATATTGCTCGCCACTAACTTGGTTCCCGGATTGACAGAATTTTTCGAAATTATTGAATTTCCAACTGATGTAATATCTTCATAGCAATCTAATCTTGGATTCAAATATTAATAATTTAAAATCTTTGTTACAGTATCGCGGACTTTTGCTCATTGTGTTGATAGTTGACATTGTTGGCGCGTATGCTATGGATCGTATATGCTCATTACTATTCGGCGAAACAAGAAGTAAATCTAAGGTACTAAACTGCTGATAGAAATAGAGAAATATCAGCAACTATTTAATACAGTTACGTTCCAAATAAGTTTTGCCTCAATATAGTCTGTGCATATGTGTTGCAATTTTCACTTTAGCAATTAATAGGAGTTCTGGACCGCATTCATTGTCGTTAGGATGTATTAGAATTGTGTTATGATTTCATATACATGTAAGCATTTAAGATGTATAGTAATTTTAATGAAATTTGTAATAAATGCATAAAATTGTGCCGCATATCCATTAAAGAAGATATTTTGACAGATAAAATATATTTGATAAATAATTAATTGAAATTTTCACGAAAGAACCTGAAAAGAATATCCTCAATAATTCACCCGTACTGAAAGTCGTGTTTGGTTTTGCATCCATCGAAGCAGAAGTAAAAATCGTTTTAAGCAGTTCAAAGAGCACATCATACGCTCGTGCGGTGCATTCAACATTATAGAAAACTTTCTCTAATCATGATCCACATGGTATGACCAACCTCCTGGCCTGACAGCAGCCAAACTCTTCAGCAACAGGACGAAGCTGTATAATGAGTTTTGCAAGGTGGGCGACGCTCAACTTTATATGAAAGTAGGACTTTAACTAAAACATAGTTTTTTGCGGAACTTGTACTTTTGAATGAATGTATCACAGTACGTTTCTCAAATGTCTTTCGGTTAAAATGATCATACAAGTTTTTAACCGATAAACCATATATTGAAGGACTACTTTGAGATAGCAGACAGGCGGACGTGACTAAAACGATAAGGTTTCCATACATATTTGAATTTAACAGCGTTAAAAGGATAATACTACTCTACGAATTTAACAAATCTTGGTAACACTTAATCTACCTCAACGAATTTAACAATAACAAAACAAGAAAAACGTTAACTTCGGTACAATCCAAGCTTTAATAGCCCTAATACAAATCGGAAAGCAGCTATAAAGATAAAAAAAAAATAAAAAAATATTTGTAAAATTTAAAAAAACCAAAAGTGATCGATGGGTTTGTATGCAGCCTACCAATAGAGGACGGGGACGTCCTTTGGTATATATATGAAGTATTAATGCATAAGAAGCCACTATTATCAATATCAAGTAGAAATGAACCATTAAATAAGTTCTTCATGCAACAAGATAAAAGTGGTCAACAACAAAATAAGAAAGAACTCTGCAGTCGTTGTGCTCGACTTCGCGATACCCTGTACCTTATGTAAGGTGCTATATTCTATAGGAGTCCGATCTGAACCTGCATTGGTTACTACGTAATTTCACAAAGATACAAAAATGAGAAAAAATTAGTATACTCTTCACAGAGAATGTGAATTGTATTTTAATTTAGTCACAATGTTTCCAATATATATAAGTTGATCCAGAAAAGACGTGCACCGGCTTTTACGAAAATTGTAGCTGAGGAGCGCGATGACATAGTATACTACACGTAGACATATATATTTTCGTGTTTTGCACGACAAGACGAGTCGATCTAGCCATGTCCGTCAGTCTGTCTATGCGTTCCTGTCTGCTCTATTTCGTTAATCTTTGAAATATGGGTTTGAAAGTTGCCATGGAGACTTTTTATAACTAGAAGCAGCACAAGTTCAAAAATTACCGCGATTTATCCACTAGAAGGCATAGTTCCTATACAAAAACACATTGTATTTTTGTTGTTGTATCGAACATGTTTGAATTAATGCAATGATCCTTAAAATAATAATTGTTTTGAAATTGATAAACTACATGCAATATAAGATTTTTGTTTTTAAGTTTAAAAACAAAAACAAGAAAGAATGCTGCAGTCGTGAATTCCCTACTTCGAAATAGGGAATTCACGACTACATTATATACTCTAATAATTAATTTAAAAAAGAAAAAAAAATTAATTTTGTTTGATTAATTTCTTATTAAAAAAAAAATGTACAAAAAAAATCAAAACAAGAAAAAACGTTAACAATGGTTGAACGGAAGCTCTAATACTATTCACACGAAATTTCAAATCATCTTATCTCATCTCAAATCATTGAGGCTACCCCAAAAGTCGGGTGGATCACACCCATTGTGAAACGTCCATTCATAAGAAGCCAGCATGTCCATTTTTAAGTTGATAATGACTGCAATATAAATGTTGTTCATACAAAAAGTCAAAAGTGGGCGGGGGCTTTGCGTGGAGGCCACCCTAAAAATATGCGTGGCATGTAAATATGGATACTTCATTTGACTGCAATAAAAATAAGTCTGTGTGGTTTTCAGCTGGATATCTTAAAAATTGATTCCTAAAAAATTTATACTTTATTGGGTCTGCCACGCCTCCTTCTGCCTGTTACATAGATTTGCACAAATTTTGTATACCCTTGCCTCCAATGCAGGGTATAAGAAATATTTACAGAACCTAAGAATACAAACCTTGGTGAACGGTTTGTAGGTGGGCTACCTACCCTATATAGGGTGGTTTGTATAGGCTACTATAAAAATTGGGTAGTGCACTTCAATGTGGATACTCTGGAATCAAAATAAGTCTAGGTGCCGGATTACAGCTGGATATCTTGAAATTATTAATATACAGATGTGAAGGATTTATGCGACCGCAAAAAAAATTTAAGCTGGTATTTATTGTAATACAGGAGCGGATCTAGAACGCTCTCTTGGGAGGGGAACTGTACTACTTTTGGGTAGAAGGGCAGTGTAAATTTACTAAAAAAAAAAAAACAGTGAAAGAACAAGATAAAACGGATACCTAATATACCAATTTTATATGATACGTTATTTTTTTTTTCTATTTTAGAAAAATGAAACGGTAGAAACACGTTTCAGTGAGCATAACTTCGACATTTGATCGAATTTGGCCTACTTTTTTCGGTCTTGGCTCACCTGGGCTCTTCCATTGGGACGATTGGGCTTTGGTTTGGACTTCATAACCATATACCCATGTTTCGTCACCAGTTATGACCCTTTTGAGCAAATCTGGATTGTTGTTGACGTCATTCAATAGATCCTGAGCTCGATAGCAGAAAATCGTCGAGCACGCAAAACACTTCTCACCGTTATGCCTCTCACAAACAAACTAAACATAGCTGTACCAACACAAAAAAACGGGAGCCCAATAATTCCGACTATCTCCCACACTCTCGAATGGTTTTTTATACCATTTTTAGCTAATCCTCTCCAGAAAATGGCATTAAAAAGCATAATTTTGACAACACCAAGTGTTTTCTTTAAATGTTTTCTTAGTATCCAAGCGTGATAGCTTTTAGCGGCTCAACCTTAATGGAAACCGCAAAAGAAAATCTGGTAGCAGCCGTTAACAATAGACTACAGCCGTTGCAATATATACTTCATCCAAATCCCGTCAATACAAATGAGAAGACGCTTTGGAGTAATTTTGATGCTATGGCTGCAACGTATAAACCTAAGGTCATAGGAACCTCACGCGGATTGGTTAAGGTGGAACGATATTTCGGCGAGAATATCATTCCACGAAACTCCGACCCCCTGGAAGTGGTGGCATGCTAATACCCCCAATCCGTAAAGAAATCGCACGTGAAAAGCTATGTTATCTAGGGTCGTCTGTACCATTGATAAAGTAATAGTAAGCATGTAAGGAGACATTAGTATTGTTTAATAAAATAAGAGGGCTGCTATTTATATTTCGGGAACTGGCAACACTATTGTCAAAAGCTAAAATCTGGCAACACCATAATAAAGTTTGACATTTTTTGGCATAAACGTACTCACAAAGTTTTGATGTACATTTGCTATTTGTTTTGTTTACAGTGAGTTAAGAAAAGCAATTTTGCCAAAAAATTAAAACGAATTCCGTGAAGGTCGTCCAAAATCGGTTATTGTCCCCAAAAACATCGATGCAGTGCGTGAACTGATAATGCAAGATCGTCATGTGATATATCATGAGATAGAGGCATCCTTGCACATTAGTTCCACTTCAATACATTCGATTTTGTATGAACATTTAGCTGTAAAAAAATTTGTTCTCGTTGGATACCCCATAATTTATCAATCGCTCTAAAAAAGGCTCGTGTCGATTGGTGTAAGGAAATGATTAAAAAGTTCGATCGTGGTGCTTCAAAAGCCGTGTATAAAATCGTGACAGGTCACGAATCATGGATATAAGCGTATGAGCCGTGCCAGTGCATTTTTGAGCAGTCAAAACATCGAATTAATGACTCATCCTCCGTACAGATCTGATTTGGCACCCAATGACTTCTTCTTGTTCCCGAATATCAACGGTAAACTGCGTGGTCAACGATTTACGAGCGCCGAAGAAGCAGTTGAAAAACCATGTTTTGGAGGTGTCTCAAGAGGAATGGAAAAACTGCTATGACAAATGGTTTCAACGAATGCAAAAGTGTATTGATCATCAAGGGGAATATTTTGAAAAACAACAAAGCCATTTGCATTTAAAAATGTTTGTTATTATTTGCTATTTTCGAAATATAAATATTACCCCTTGTAAATGGATAAAAAGAGCTTTTTTTTTTTTTTTTTGTTTTGCTTTTATTTTTTTTTTTTTTTGCAGCGATCGCAGTAGCAGTTAAAAATCACGGTAATTTTAAAGTAGTAGTCACGAAAATCACTCATTAGCTCATCTCTACTGTGCACTAAACACAACTTTGTCCGAATTTCTATTCGAATAATGAAATCTCGGAGAATGACACCTACGGTATTTCCTTGCGAAATTCAAATCACCAGAAGGAATTTTGTCTAGAGATTTCTGTGACACCTCCGTATGTGTGAATGGAATAAAAAGTGCAATAAATAGTAGAAAGACGATCACGGGTAAATCAGTTCCCTTCGTCTAGTTATTCAAGTAAATATATACTTTCTTAGCATGGACTCCACAATTTTTTTTGTATCTTCAGTTGTAATATTTTCCTATTCCTCCATTAGTATGACTTTTTTCATATTTTTAGAGGTAATGGTGTGTTAACAGATTCTGCGTTCGAGTAAGTCCCACAAATGTTCTATGGGAATCATGGAGATATTGGAGAGGTTTCCTGAACTGATTTTTTATATTATAAAGGAGCCAGAGATTTACTTTATACGCACTGTGCTTGGGATCCTTGTCTTGCAGAAACTAAAACTATTCTTGCAGCCCCAATTTTGGGGAACTTTGCAGCAAATTATCCTTCAAACTTGGATATAACTAGTTTTGTCCATTATTTATTCAATAAATAATTTCCCAACACCTTTGGCTGCCATACACCCCAAACCACAACTCCTCTTCCACCATGTTTTAAGGTTGGCAACAAATTTTCCTTTTCAAAGACCGCACCTCTCTTTCTTCATACCAGCTTTTTTCCTTTTAACCCGAAAATAAAAAAATTCTCTCATCCGAAAAAAAACCTTGTTCCAAAACTCTGGGGCTTGGAAACGTACTCATTTGCAAACTACATGCGCTTCTGCTTATTTACAGCTGAGATATAGAGCTTATTACAGGCAACTCGACCATGCTTTTTTGTAAATTTCAGAGTTTCTAGTTTCAGTGGGTGAGCAGTCAACGCAGGATTCTGTCGCACTAACTGCGATTTCTCGTTTTGTTAAGAGAGATGGACGACCTGATCGGGGTTTTGGCAGGATGGAACCCGTTGAAGTGTAACTAGTTACAAGTCTTTGTATTGATGACTGAGCTCTGCTCACTATTTTTCCAATTTTTCTATATGATTTTCCCTCAAGATATAGCTTTAAAATAATTTTTCCGCATCAATTTAATTTCTGGTGTTGTCCATGGCACTATTAAGATTTCGTATGTAGCTGTACGCAGATGTTTGCCGTACTGCATTTCTGACATGTTGAATCAAAAAATTAATTAAAACTATAATTTTAAGTATTAAAATGCAGCAAAAATATTATTAGTTAAGAGAAATTAATAAACTATACTAAAACAAAGTTTGGTTCAATACATAAATCATTACCTGAGATATTTGTGATAAAAGTTAAAATTTCAAATTTTATTGTGGTGTACGCGAGTGTTTATATGTTTGTATATATATGACAATTTTAACTAAAAGTGACACAAACTCAACGAAAATTGTTAAACTTACAAGATATTTTTTGAATGGTATGCACAAATATTAAATTTTACTACTATTAGGGCCTTACCGACTTACCGATAAAAAGAAAATACGAGACGGCAAGATATGCTAAAGAAGGAATAATAAACACAGTTATAATAAATCAATTTTGAGTAGCCCTGGAGAATATTTGAAGAGGTGGACAGTCCAATTGCACAAACGTAAACACAATAAAATTATAAATTAGCAGAAAAAAGTTGGATGACAGTGAGCGCCACCGCTCTAGAAAAATACGAGCCAATCTATGAATATAATGTACACGTTTGCATTTAAAATTTTAATACAAAATTTCAATTTTGTTTGTTTTCATTTTGCTTTTGCTTTGGTTTTTTATCGATCGAGTTGGCAGTCACTTTGCAAAAATTTCGGATAAATTTATCGGCTCGCCAAACTTGGCGTTACGGTTATAGACTTAATTAGAGTCGTTACATTGAAAACTAGCATAACGTCTAAAAAATATGGGCGGTAAAGTAATAGGCAAGTCATGAAAACGACCCTTAAACTCCACCGTTTCGTGAAAAAAAACTCTGGTATTATTTGATACTTGTGATCGGTTAAACATATGACCCGATTCAGAATAACCCACAGTACTCCAAGTACTCACAAAAGTCATGTTGTTTCGGGTCTTCCCAGATAATAGTCATTAAATAAGAATTGTGATTACATTTACTGTTGTTTAATAAGAGGAGCAAAGGTTCATCATGCGGCGAAAGCAATACGGCGGTGCCAGTGATCAGCGGAAAAATGGTGGTGGAGCCGGCGCGTCTTTAGACGAACTTGTGCAAAATGTCACTCTACATGTACGCACGCCGATATACTTAAGCGGTGTTATTATGCCGTTTGTGCCGATGTATTTGGTTTCATTCTATATGTGGTTTTGTGTTTCCGCCAGCACAACGAATGAAACTAGTCTGAATGTCTTTGAGAAAAATGCCATATCGAACGAAACTGATAACGCTCATGCCGCGATCACATGGAACGAAGTAGGATTTATTGCAGTTGTGGCCACTGCATTTCTGCATATAGTGACATTATTGTTTTGTTATTGGAGTGTGGATGTGCTGACGTTTCTGACATACCGAACTGTGAAATTACCCGGCGTCAATGTATTGGCCAAAGTGATGCCAACTGCAAACAATGGAAACTCAAAAATAGTGCCCATAAAATTTCGCAGACTAGAGGATAACACTCAACAATACTACTTCATATTTCAAAAAACTAAATACATTTGGGACGCTGACAAAAAAACGTTCCACTGCCTTGACTTTCCGGTGCACGAAGTTCTGAGAAAGTATGCCAGTTCGCGTGGATTAGAGACGGAGGCCGCTATACAATTATCACGGGATACCTATGGCAACAATGAAATGGATATGGTGGTACCTGAATTTCACGAACTCTTTATAGAGCGCGCAACAGCGCCATTTTTCGTGTTTCAAGTGTTTTCGGTGGGACTCTGGTGTCTGGATGATTATTGGTATTACTCACTGTTTACGCTTTTAATGCTTATAGCATTTGAGTGCACTATCGTCAAGCAGCAGTTACGTAATATGTCTGAAATAAGAAATATGGGTAATAAGCCTTATTTGATTTATGCTCTACGTCAAAACAAGTGGCTAAACATCGGTACAGACGACCTATTGCCCGGCGATTTGGTATCAATTACACGCTCTCAAAATGACAATATAGTACCATGTGATCTGGTCATTTTGCATGGCAGCTGTATTGTCGATGAAAGTATGCTGACCGGCGAGTCAGTTCCACAAACAAAAGAATCCTTGAAGTCTACAGTTGAACTTAACAAGGAGTTGGATGTAGAAGGAGAAAGCAAACGTCATGTACTTTTTGGAGGCACAAAAGTGGTGCAGCACACCCAGCCGGTAAACGTGGCAATACGTTCACCAGACGGCGGCTGCGTTGGCTACGTCGTTCGAAACAGTTTTAACACTTCTCAAGGCAAACTGCTGCGAACAATATTATTTGGTGCCAATAGAGCTACGGAAAACAATATGGAGACGTTTGCTTTTATTCTTTTCCTAATGATATTTGCCATAGCCGCGGCCCTCTACGTCTGGGTGAAAGGCAGCGAAGATCCTACTCGTAGCCGGTATAAACTTTTCCTAGAATGTACTCTCATTGTTACTGCTATTATACCTCCGGATTTACCAATTGAATTAACTTTGGCCGTAAATACATCGCTGATGCAATTGACCAAATTATTCATATTTTGCACCGAACCTTTTCGAATACCCTTCGCGGGTAAAGTTCAAATTTGCTGCTTTGATAAAACGGGTACACTCACGGGCGCTGATCTGGTGGTAGAAGGAATTGCTGGTACACACCAAGAAGGACGTTGTGTTTCTATTAAAGAGGCCAACGACAACACCATTCAGGTTTTGGCATCTTGTCATTCGCTGTCACAGCTAGAAGATGTTGCCGATCCACTTGTTGGCGATCCACTAGAAAAGGCCACACTGGCTGCGGTCGGTTGGAAACTAACAAAAACAAATAGCGTCATACCCACACAAGGAAAACTGAAGCCATTGCGCATTTTCCAGCGTTATCACTTCTCGTCCGCCTTAAAGCGCATGTCAGTCTTAGCAGGCTACCTAATGCCATTTTCAAATGATATTTGCTATATTGGAACCGTCAAAGGTGCTCCAGAAGTTGTCAAGACTATGTTGAAGACTGTTCCCAAAAACTATGAACAGGTATTTTAAATCATGATTATGAGAATGTAGTAAACTCTAACAGTACATTTCTTGTGTAGACCTACCTTAAGTTCTCTCGACGTGGAGCCCGCGTTCTTGCTTTGGGAATAAAAGAATTTGGTCAAATGGATGCACAGCGCATACGCAGTATTAAACGTGAGGAGGTTGAATGTGATCTTACGTTTGCTGGCTTTGCTATAATCTCTTGTCCAATGAAGGCTAACTCGAAAAGCGTCATTGAAGAATTAAATCAATCTTCGCATAAGGTAGTCATGATAACGGGCGACAATCCACTTACAGCGTGTCACGTTGCACGCGAATTGAGTTTTACTCATAAAAATTTGGTAGTTCTAAAATCGACAGACAGGGAGAATAAAAATTGGAAATGGGAGACCACCGATGGAGAACAAAAATATGACGTCGATTTGAAAAATTCAAAAACATTTTCTTTATTGTTATCTACTTATGACTTGTGCATTACGGGCGACGCTTTAGAGTATCTACGAAAAATGCATTACAATGCAATGCTAAAACTTCTGCCACATATTACTGTATACGCGCGTTTTGCACCAAAGCAAAAGGAGTACATTATTACAACGCTTAAACATCTTGGTTATTGTACACTGATGTGCGGTGATGGAACTAACGATGTCGGTGCTTTAAAGCAAGCAAATGTAGGTGTGTCACTTCTGACAAGTGTTTCCATTAAACGTCAAAAAACTGGTAATGAAGATATGGAGGAAGAGCAACAAACAATAGTCAAATTAGGAGATGCATCTATAGCAGCGCCTTTTACCAGCAAGTCATCTTCAATTATGTGCGGTAAGAGAAAATTATAATTATTATTAAAAAATCATAAATGTAAGATGCATATATTTTCAGTAAACCACATAATCAAACAAGGTCGCTGTACATTGGTCACAACACTTCAGATGTTTAAGATTCTTGCACTTAATTCACTTATTCAAGCCTACTGTCATTCTGTTCTCTACATAGATGGGGTCAAATTTAGCGACACGCAAGCTACAATGCAGGGTATTTTTATTGCCGCGTGTTTTCTTTTCATCACTCGTTCAAAAGTAGGTGTGACATAATATTGAAGTAAAACATGTAATTTCATATATGTACCCACACTCTTTTACAGCCACTGAAGACGCTGTCGAAGGTTGCGCCGTTGCCTAACATCTTTAACATGTACACTATATCAACAATATTGAGCCAATTTGCTGTGCATCTTGCAGCGCTCTACTATCTGACAGCACAAGCAAGTGCATTGTCTCCACAAAGGTATAAATTATAATTAACTTAGGCATACATTAAATGTTAAATGTTTTTATTTTTTTAGAGAAGGAAAAGTAAAGTTGTACATTGATATGGCTGCAGATGAGAAAAATAAATTTTATCCCAACATTGTAAGCAGCACGGTCTACATTATTTGTCTATCGCTGCAAGTGTCAACAATTGCTGTGAACTATAAGGTTAATTTTACACTTAATTTGGTTATATAGCTCATATATAATTTGTTAATTTTCACAGGGACACCCGTTTATGGAAAGCCTTCGTACGAATCGTTTGTTGCTTTATTCAATTGGGGCCTGTGCAGCTTTAATAGTGTTGCTCACAACTAACATGGTTCCCGGATTGACAGAATTTTTCGAAATTATTAAATTTCCAATTAATGTACTATAATCATAGCAATATAGTGTGTTGGAATATTACTAATATAAAATTTGTATTACAGTTTCGCGGACGTTTGCTCTTTGTGTTGCTAGTTGACATTGGTGGCGCGTTTTCTATGGATCGCTTGTGCTCATTGCAGTTCGGCGAAACAAGAAGTACATCAA
Organism: Leucophenga montana; assembly: GCA_035044765.1. Classification (NCBI taxonomy): domain Eukaryota; kingdom Metazoa; phylum Arthropoda; class Insecta; order Diptera; family Drosophilidae; genus Leucophenga; species Leucophenga montana. The sequence continues at coordinate 464,799 of JAWNNQ010001361.1, read as the reverse complement.
ATACACTAAACTGCTGATAGAAATAGAGAAATATCAGCAACTTTTTAATACAGCTGCGTTCCAAAAAAGTTTTGTCTCAAAATAGTCTGTATTACAGGTATTGCGTTTTTTTACTTTAGCTATTAATGGATATTCTGGACCGTATTACTCTCCGTTATGACGTTTTAGAACTGTGTTGTGGTGTCATAACATGTGTAAGCATTTAAGATGTATAGTAATTTTAATGAAATTTGTAATGTATTCTTAAATTTGTGCCTTATATTAATGAAAAATGATATTTTTATGTATAAATTAAATTTGTTTTTTTCAGGAAAGATACTGACAGTAATATCATCGCTAATCCCTTTGTTCTGTAAGTCGTGTTTAGTTTGTTTCTCCGTAAAAAAGGCTACAATGTACCAGTCTCAACAAACGTTTTATTCATCTAATATTAAAACTTGAGAAAAACATATAGTAGACTTATACTACAGCGACACAGCAAAAAATCATAGACGACTTACAGAGTATGGAAAATTATTTGAAGTATTATTAGTCAATTTTAATTATTAAAGAATATTTACACCACTCAATAGTTTATTGAGTTTATTAAAGTACGGTTGTTGAGGTTCCTGTCACATTCAGTAGAAATTGTTTAGTATAGAGGTTAGGAAAAGATAAATTCCTTAGCCGATAATAGGTGGCAAAATAAACTTTGAGTTCGGTTTGGCTAAAATGATTATTTTTTGAAAATTAATTATTGTTAAAAATAATAAATTCTGAACTATTTATAAATTTGGAGCTTATACTAGTTTGGATTGTAGAATTTTTTAAAATTAAAAAAAGTCGAAGCGTTACGAGATACCCGGAAGTAGCTATCTACAGAATTTACGCAATGTTTTTACAACTCCTTAAAGGAAGCATTGTATTATTTTCAATAATTGGTATTAGACACTGTGACCTATGTTGATCTATTTATACTCTGATCGTAGTCTCTAGCTGCAACACTTCATCGAGTTCTTTAAAGAATGCGACGAGGTTCTTTGGTTTGAGAGTAGGTATAGACTTTTTGTAACAAGAACTTTTATGACGGATTCTATAATATGAACATGGATAATTTTAGTAATTTAAAAGCGTAAAGCCTATTTATCTTTTGTTACTATCCAAAGCTAACATCTTTTCATTTTTTTGTGGTTTGCAGCAGTGGAGGGGAACATGGAAATAACTTTTTAAAATGTCACATCTACAGATTCTAAACCAGAAGTTTGTCGACCCAACATTTTACAGACTCTTAAATAAGGAATTCAGATAAGACGAACGTTGTATCGTGTCTTCGAGCTGACCACTTTATGGTTCCAATACTCTTTATTATATATAAATACATTCTGGATATTTTGCAAACAGAGCAGTAACGGACTGCCAAACACTTATTCAAAGGAGCTGTTGAGACAAGCGTGCTTTATTAAAACAATAATAGGCATTGCAAATTTTTTTTCACAGTTTCGTTGCATAAATTTCATACAGCTTTACTAGTAAACCATTTAGAGTTGACTTTTTCGAAAAAATTGTATCTGTCTTGTTTCAGTTTTCAATTTTCGGTAGATTTTGGTAAAGTGAATTTGTTAAATTGTCCATTATTGACGTTTTATGATGATTGAAATCACTTGCATTGAGCAAAGCGAATTCTGCCTATTCAATGGCAAGTTAAGCAATTAAATTCTCCCAGACGTGAATAATGCACCATTTTATTGGAACCACTTCCGCAAAATCTAGCCGAAAGTAAAAACCGTAACAGACTGGTTGAATTTTGTAGAAAAAGTCTACTCAAAATTTTTTATTATTAAAGCTGAAAATATACAATTTGATTAATTATATAAATTTATAAACTAAAATTAGTACATATATTGATAATAGTGGAGATGTATTAGTTAATTTAACTCGAATGTTCAAGAACTAACCACTTTTCAGTGATGTGCTCGATCTGCTTCGTCAAAATTGGATTTCGAACGCTTAACTTGATTTCGATCTTGCCACCAGTTTGTTTGCGACCTTCCATAAGCTGAAAAAGGCAGTGATTAAATAAAAGTACATAATAATATGTGTGTACATGTAGATCAACTCACATCATATGTGTCGTGTACGTCGCATTTTGTTTCCAACGGTTGCAGCTTTACGTTAACAGTGCCAATAAGCGTATCAGATCGCAGGAACCCACTGAAACAACATATGGGCAGTATGCGACTTAGTCCACAATAATCAAAACTGCACCTATAGTTTGTAGTTTTGTTAAAGTTTTTTAAGCGGCATTTACATATTTATGACCAAAAACCATTTTTAAAAGAATATAATAAGTAGAAGTGCTATATATATATAATCGATATGCCCGACTTGTACCCAGTATATTTTTCTGAAGAGTGGAAATTAAAGAGGTAGCATACATTTGTATCAGAAATATTGGAATGATGTGCACCGGCCAAAAATGCATTTACTATAGAGATTGTACATGAACTGTTTACTTAAATTGTATTTTCTCAAAGATAATGAAGTGGTAAAACCCTTTTCTATTTTTATTTATTTTTAAATTAGTGTTTTTTTAGATTATTCAAAATACTTGCCCTTGTTACCAAAAAGCCAGCGCTTATTATTAATTCGAATGCTGTCGTTACTAAATTATGAATTTAATTGATTTCACACTTCAGATTCGGGCACCCAAAATAATGAGGCTAAAGTTAATTCGCGATTTATAGATGAGGATTAAGTTCAAAATATGTACCTACATATATGTACACCCGCACTTTTTTTGTGTGTTAATTTATAAATATTTGACCAAATTGTGTGTTATTATTCTATATGATTCACTAAGCAACTTACCCTCGTGAATAAACTTCAAACTTAACACTATGACGTTTAAAAATTCTTTGAAACTGACGATTGCCTCTTTGTATCTCCACTTTAAAACGCTCATCATAATCAGGATTGTCAGTGTCTTTAATAACATTCGTTTTCGATTTAAAAGTTTCGTCCTGAAAAAATTTAATAATACGTTATACCTATTTAGTAGTAACTTCCTTTTTGCACTTTTGATTTCTTACATTTAAAAGAGGAAACTCCACTTTAACGTATGTATCAACATCTTTTGGATTAGTTACATTATAGTTGATTCCGCGCACCACAACCATTTCCAATTCATTATCGGTTAAATCAGTGTTGCAGTGAACAATGTTAAAGCTTCGTTTCTCATAATGGAACTTTGGTAATGGATAGTTTTTACGTTTGGAATAGCGCACTAAATCCAAGTCTTTTTGTACAGTCAGCGCTAAGTTCTCAAAACGATTCATACCCGCAACGTCGCCCATTGCCTTGTGATGGTCTCTGAGGAGAAAATTTTTACATTTTTTAGTGTTTGCGTTAAGATATACAGACCTGTTCCGGTTCTCACTTTTAAGAAGATTGTGGGATGCTTTCAGTATTTGAATTAACTTAGCAGTGATCAAATGAAATTCATATAACTCAATGCAAGTGAATTCAAATCATCCCATATGTGAAAAATTTATCATTTTATTAAATTCGCTTCGCAAAATGTTCCTGAAAGTGAGTACCGGAACAGGTCGGATTGAGATAAAAATACCTAGTGTTTTTACACATCATAAGTTGCTTGGCTAATTGCTCCTCCATGCGCACCCCAATGTCTGAGATATCATCGTCTGGATCGCATTCTTCCGAGGTAACAATTGCAAATGAAGCTTCAAGGTTATCACGTTGCGATGGCGGTACTGGTAGCTAAAAAAAGAAGTGTCTTTAGTTTGTGTATTTTTCTTTTTTTTAATTTTCTTTTTGTGAAGGAACATGAGTTAAAATCCTACGGTGTTCAAATCCACGGGTAGTCCGCTACTTGCAGCGTTAAGCAGTGCATCAAAACCTTTGTAGATTTTAAGGTACTCCTTAGCTTGTTCAATCTCCCCAGTCTTTTTTGCATTAATGGCCGCAAGCTTAAACTCTTTTTGTCGTTCTAGTAGTAATTTCATTTGCTGTTCTGCAAGATTATTTTTCTGTTGATTCCCGGAAACTCGCGTGGTCAACTCATGACGCGGTGGTGGTGTGGGATGTTTGCGTTCTGTGGTTTGTGTTTCTGTGGGAGACGTGGGCGAAGTTGCTGATGCGATAGATGTGTTAGGTGACTGTTGTGCTGCAGGATTAGCAGAGTCCGAACTAGTTGGATTAGCTGTTGGCAGTGGTCCAAAGCCCGGAGGTACTGGCAATTCATCGTATTGTACAACTCGTCCGTTTTTTTCACATTTAATAGCATCCTCATATTGTTTTACAATACGTCCAAACCGACGTGCTTTACTAGAATTACCTATTATTTAATGAGAACACACATAATTAAAGATACGTTCAAATTATTACTACCTAATCATTTGCAATTGTTGTGCTTACCTTCAGCCTTGGCCGATTCTTCTACGGATTTATATTTATCAAGGCGTTGTTGCAAAGCTTCTAAAATTGTTGTGGGCTGTGAACCTTCATCTACCGACGAAGCTGTTGTATTTTGTGGTTCAGGCAGCTCGGCGGTTTGATTTTTTTCTTCTGTTAGTGGAGAAGTTGGTTGAGATTTTTGCATGTTTGACATAAACTCAAAGAATTCTGCTGGAGGTGGTGGCATATCGCTTAGATCGACATTCTGTCCATCCTCACACATTTTGACAACCACATCAAACTGTTTGACTACCTTCAACAGCTGTAGAGCTGCAGCGGTATCTCCGGCGCGCTTATATTGCAGAGCTGCCATCTTATACTCAGTTTGCCTGCTGCGTAGTTGGGAAATAAGAGAGTTAGATGTATCATTGGTCTCGGAAACTGTTGCAGGAGTTTCTGTAGATTCAACCTCAACGCTCAACGACGGTGGCAGTGGAGCAGTGCGTGTAGGGAGCTTAGGCTGCTCTTCCGGGATTTCAATGCTTGTAGGTGCAGATGGTTTAACCGCTACTTCCGGCGGTATTTCATCCAAATTTATAGATTTACCCGTTGAGACTTGTTTGAGTAGATCTTGCAATGTTTTTATACCGCGATTGTAGCGCCTTGCCTTAGCTCCTTCTCCAGCAGCTTTAGCGTTAGCTTCGGCTTGTTTATACAACAATAAACGATTCTTAATAAGCTCTAAAGTATCAACGGATGATGTTGGCAAAAATACTTGGCCTTGGTTTGGCTCAGTATTACTTGGATTGTCCGGTAGAGCAGTGCTTATTTCAGGATCGTTTTCAACAATGTTTCCGGATATAGTTTGTAATTCGCCCAATAAGTCCTGATCATTTTCCAAATCTGCACTCTCATCACCGCTATCATCATCACTCACATCACGCAAACTTTCCGAAACCATTGCATCTAATTCGACTGTTGGTAATATTTGCGATTTGGGTTTAGGCTTCGGTTTGACTTTTCCGCTGCCACCGACAATCGCTGCTAGTTCAGCTTCTAAATCGCTGTCATCTCCTTCATCGCTATTGCCAAAGCCGGAAGCTGGATCAAAGTCATCTGGAATTTCTGTTAGACCAAGCTGAAAACAGATAATGTAATCAAATGATGAATCATGCTCTCAAGTTTTGAAAGAATGACCGCATCAACCGCATTCAGAAAAATATCCAAAGATAATTGTTTTCCTTGCGCTTTACCTGTGCTAAATTATGTTTTCGCTTCTGTGTACTCTCTGGCTTCTTTCGAGAAAACATGCTTTGCGATATATTTTTTTATTTGAAGAAAGAAAATCAAGTGCGTTTTAGCTGAACTTAAGCTACAAACAATTAACAGCTGATACGAGTAAAATTTACTAAACATAGACAACATAGGCAAACACAATTTGTACAGACTGCTTTTTTCTTACTCGCACTCACAAGCTAGGGATGCTGAAATTTAAATAAATATCGATATCACTGTGGACGGTAGTCCACGCAAGTGACGAAAGCCCATCTCAGTGTCGCTGCAGCACGAGCACTTTATTATACGCGCAATATCGAAGTTTTTATTTTTGACGCCGAGACGAGTCCAAAATCAATGAATTTTGGAAATTTTTGACGAATTTATGAAATAGTTTGTTTGTGTTTTGGTTTGAATCTTGAAAAACTAAGAAACTTTTATCCTACTACTTTTTCAAAGAAAGCTCAAAAAAGCTTTAATTTCAATTGGTTACTGTGGATAAAATGCTTATTATTTTTCAACGTGTATTAGCTCGTTGGAAAGGTATTTTGAATACCTTTCAAATGAATGCGTAGTGCTGTACAATACCTACTTCAAAAAATATAGGTCAAAATAAATTTTGAAAAGTACATTTTGCGATTTTGCCGAAAATTGAAACCAAATTTTCGTGCTCATATTTGGAGTGATAATACTTTGCGAGATTGGGCAAATTTTCATATATTATACTTTTTTTTGAAAATTCCGTGAGCCGAGATATAACATCGCAAATAACAGATTGTGTAAATTTAGTTATTATTCCTAATGCGTCATACTAATGGATGTTACATCTGTTATACGCAGCGTTGACATAAACCTTATATACTCTTATACACTTCTATTTTTGATTGTTTTAGTATTAATTTTTACATATGTATCTATGCTTTTATAAATATATTGTATTTATGTAGATATGCATGCAAAAAATAACAAATATATACAGGGTATCTCAAAAGAAAGTTTAAATTTGATTTGCTGAATTTTGGGAATTTAGTCGCTATGGAGCGTTTCTCGGGAAAATTCTGCAGTATTCGACATGTTCGTCATTTAAATGATGCGCCAAGCCCTCGACTCATTGGAAAATGGGTCGAGAAGTTTGAAGAGACCGGTTCAACGTTGGAAAAATAAGTATTCGGGCGTACAAGGTCACCGAGAACGTTCGAAAAAGTAGACAGTGTTACTCAGCCTGTTCGTGACAACCCGGACCTTTCGATTCGGAAGCGTGACGTTGCTTTAAACGTGCATAGATCATCATTGTTCCGCATTTTTAGCAACTTCACACACGTCCAACAGGTCTCTACCACGAGTTCATGTAATTTTTCCTGGCAAATTGATTTCCAGGAGAGGTGACATAAATTGGCCTACACGAAGGTCCGACTTAACCACTATGGACTTTTTCCTGTGGGGTTACGTCAAATCTAAAGTTTACGGCAACAAATCGACTTCCCTGGCACAATTAAAAGGAAATATCCGTCTCGAAATGGCAGCCATCACGGAGAATACCTGCCGAGCCGTCATATGAAATTGTAGTGCTCGATTAAATGAATGCCGTGAACGCAACGGTTTACATTTGGACAATATCATTTTTAAGAAATAAATTCCCAAAGTGTGTATTTTAATATGTAATAAACATTTTTTCAATAAACTACTTACTCTTTTTTATCGATTTTTTAAATGTGAACTTTCTTTTGATTATGTATGTACGAGTACAAATCGCGACTAAAAGAAATTTGTTATTTACGCTCAATTACATATATCATCCCAAAATTGATATCAGAAGTTTTATGAGTTGCAAGTATAGTACTTTTGTCATTTGATTTTTACCTCGTCAAGACGGTTTTTTTATATGTTTTATAATTCAGCGAGATTCAAAAAGACATTACAATGATTTTATTCAACGAAACGACTCTTCCTTCCCGGGTTCCATTTTGAAGTAATTCAAATACACGAAGCAGTTAGAAGATGAGTTCAGGGAGGGGAGGTCGAGGTATCGAAAGCTAAAGTTGGCTGTGCCGCAGGGTGGAGTTCACTCCTCACAAAATTGGTGACCTGTGCGGATGATTGTACCATTTTATCCTCGACCTCAAGCTCTCAACCCACAAGTCGTTACCTTCTATCTTCCTGTCTATCTTCACTTCTCCGCAGTGGATATGAAGGGACATTTCAACCTAATATTGACTTTAAGAAAGAAGTTTTTCATATAAAAACACAAAGCATACAAATTAGTCCCCAAAAAAATGCACAATAACATACAGACGGACAGACAGATGTACAGACAGACGAACATGGCTAGATCGACTTGTCTCGTCGAGCTGATCAAGAATATACATATGTATGTATGTATATACTTTATGGGGTCTTCAATGCTCCCTTTAATGCGTTACAAACTTTCAGACAAACAGATAATACTACTGAAACTATGTGTGAATAGTATAAAAAATGGAAACAAGGGAAATTTACGAAATAAATTTATAAATAATTAGCATTTTGTTTCCATCCATCTGATATTGTTGTTATTGTGAAGTGGAACAGGGTACTCTAGTGCTTTCAGCATTATTTTCCGCAACATTTAATATTTAATATTATTAATTTGAAGTATTACTGTGAGCTGAGTTATATATAATTTGTGTGTGTGTGTTATTTTTTATACTCTACTTGTTCTGACTTGGTATTTTACAAATTAAAAAATTAAAATGAATTAGTATCTATTTTTTATTAATTCTATACAACCCTGGCGAGAGGAAATCGAAAATTATGAATCAGTGCTATTGACATATGTAGCTCGAGCGCGCGTTTTGTTTATTAATAAAAAAAAAAAACAAAAAAAAATTACGGTATTTTGCATGAGTAACAAAATGTCGAATCGATGGTGACCAATTAAATATCGTTACTATCAATCGTTTGCTATCGATAGTTTTCCACCTCTACTCGGCGACACTGTCACCGACAGACAGACAGATTTATTAGGACGGACAAGCTTTAATTGAAACAAAAAGGAAAGAAGTAATATATTTTGAGCGTAGCCTGCTGAGCAAATAGTTAGGACGAAGGCTGTGGTTGGGAACTGTTAGATTAGATTAGCACCGGTTGAAACAATACCTGGAAGTTGAAGCAAAGGGGGCGGGTTAAAACTGAATGTGTTATTGTTGTAACTACAGGCCGATTTTTTTTTTTGCAAAAATTAGTTTGTGGGTTAACGGGGACAGGTCAGTGACAGAACGAACGAACGGCTGAGACGAGCCAGATCTGCTCTGTTGGTTTTGGGGCGTGCGTTGGATAGTAAAAGCGCTGAACAAAGTTAAGCGGTTGACAGCAACAAGTAAAACGGCACATCAACATGGAGGAGGTATCGCTGACCGAACTAGAATCACGACACTACGCAGATCTCTTTTCTGTTTGTGACGTGGAGAAAACGGGAAAGATACCAATGCTTAAAGCCACCGAAATGTTTCGATCGGCCGATATTACGAACGAAGTGGTACTTGAGGTAGGTCAATAATGCGGTTTGTATATTATGATATGATGATTTTTGTGTCGATGAAGACTAATGACTCATAATACGATTCGATTGATTTACATACATATAATTTACAGATCACCTCACTCGCTGGTATACCGAATACAGCAATACATATATCGCGAGTGCAGTTTTATTCATGTCTGAAGCTAATCGCTGCACACCAAGCGGAACTGCCTTTACGGCAGGAACTGATTGCCGCTACTGTGCATCTGTCATTGCCACGCTTCAATTGGGAGACAGCAACAGCTGTTGGTACAGAACATTCTAGTAGCTTGAATGTTTTGCCACCACCTCCAACTACGGACCGCCGGAATTCTTTACAGATGCGACGAAACTCACAGCCGAAACAGCAGCAACAAAAGCTGAATGAAGCTTCGAATTCGGATTTGCAAAGCACCGACTCGGAGGTTGAACCAAATGTCGCTAGTTCTGATGGCGCTGTGAGTGGTGGCACAGGAGTGGGCGGGATTGGCGCCGCAGGCAGTAGCAGCAGTCGTGATACGGTATATTAAACTATCAGCATATTACGAGTATATATTAAAAGAAGAGTTATATATACAAAAAAATTTCATAGCATCGTCGTCGTGTCGGTGGTGGTGGTAGTGGTTCCCCTGAAGCTTGGAGCACTAATAGTGACAGTCCCACCCCAACCAATAGTGTCGTATGTGGTGAACGGCCATGGGTAAAGGATACTCTCTGGCAGGGTTTGCTGGGCGATGAACATCGGCAACTGCTCGGCACTGAAGAGGAATCATCAGATAGGCATAGCAGTGATGAGGAAGATAATGAAAATGAACTGGTTACCATTTATCAAATAACAACAGAGCAACGTGAGTACTACTACAAACAATTCAAGGCTGTTCAACGTGATCCAAATGGTCTGTTATCTGGGCAGGCTGCAAGGTGCGTAGTTAAGTTAACATTATTTTTCAACGATTACCGAAATCAGTTAGATATTCTTAATTCTTTTATAGAGTATTTTTTGAAAAGAGTCGTATACCAGTGGAAGAACTACGTCATATTTGGATGCTTTGCGACGTTACACGTGATGGCGCTCTAAGTCTTTCTGAATTTACAGCAGCAATGCATTTAGTCGTTTTACGTCGAAACAATATTCCGCTGCCTACAGTTTTACCCGCTTGTCTGCATCCAAATATGCTACAGCATGCAGTACATGTGACGGCAGAACCTCCAGAAGCTGATCTCTTGCACTTAAATGATGACGAGGTTGATGAAATTTCGGATAATACTATAGTTTCAGCAAACGCTAATAACAGTAGTAGCACCACCAGCAAACCACGACCGGTGCCAATAGAAAAACATATTATGAATATAAGCACAATCTCTAATACGTCGCAGACTAGTAGTCATTCGCGTCAAAATGTTACACCGCCACCGGTGAAAAACCGCAGTATTTCAAATTCACCAAATATTGATAAACCTACAACACCGCCTAATATTGTAACAAATCTCGCTTCTGCTAGTGGAACAGCAACTGTTGCATCAGTAGTAGCAAAACATAAACCAGCACCACAGCAACTGTGGACAAGCGATGCCCCCTCCTCACAGTGGACTAAATTTAGTGAATCTCCTACGACAATTGTCTCTAGTCCTGGCCTGAAGCCAGTAAACTTTGATATTAAACGCACAGCACAAGAAGTTGGATCAAATCCACAAATTCTTCATCCAGTGCCACTTAGGGTCACACCCGTTGGTATGTATAGTCAGTCAGTAGACTTAACTAGCAACACTTATTAATATTTCTAAATAATTAAAGCTGCGGCAGTATGCGCTGTTGCAACAAGTGCGGATGCAACCAATGACGATAATGTGTCATTACGTGAATTAAGTCCGAAATGTACAGTTAGTCATACAGCGCAACATTTTCGCGACTTGCAAAATAGCGATTTGCGTCCCATTCAACGACCACAGGCCAAAAAGTTACCTGGCAAAAATATTGGCGCTCTACCACCGCCTCCTCAACGCGAATCTGTCAGTGGTTCTGGCTCTGCTGCTGGTGGTGATGCAACGTCCTTTAACTCAGAAACGGTTGCACCTATTAATCCAATTCATAAGAAAGAGCCACCACCGCTGCCACCTCCAAGACCGCATCGTCATACGCGTAGTAGTAGTCTGGACCTAAACAAGTTTAAAATGAGTTCGGCCAGTGGACCAAATCAGCCAGAGGTAAGCATTAAATATAATAAATGTAATTCGTTGTTGTACCAATTTTGTTGTAACTATTCTCATTCGTTATTGTTCTAACTATTGTACTACTTATGTGTTCAATAAACAAAAAGATCATTGCGCAAGCTAGCTTCGATCTGCAAACCTCAACGGGGTTTGCCGATTTCAGTCAATTTCCCGAAGAACGCTGCTCAGCTGCTGCACATGTTGTAAGTTAACAGTAACGATATCGCGAGGCAACAATCAAATCTTGAAATTGGTTAGTAAACTATTTACATATATGTATATTGGAAATTGTGCAAATTGTTGCCTGGTGTTAGTTTCATTATGAGTAACTTGAATTGTATTGTATATATAGTACTCGTTTTGGAACACTGTTTATTTAATGATGTTTAGATCTAACAACTAAATAATCAATTATGGATTTCTATGCATACGGTACATAAGTAGTTAGTAAACACTAATTATATTTCAGAGCGAACTTACTGTCGAACAGCAACAACAACAACAGCAGCATTCCTTGCCGCCGGCAACCGTTGTATTACCACTTACACGTGTAACACTTCAATCGAATCAGCGTGTGTCAGCTTTTGAAGTTTATCGTAAGCCGAATACTCCGCGCAGCTCACTGTCGCCGACTATACAGTCATCGACAGCAACTACAACAGCCACAATCACAACAACAGCTTTAAAACAACAACCACAACAACAACCTGGAGATTACCAACAACATTATTCTCAACAGCCCACACAGCCTCCACCACCCGCACCAGCACCTTTTGGCGCTGCTGGTGCTGCCCAACAACACGCCACATTTAATATAGCAACACTACCTAGCGCAGATCTATTTGAGAAACGTGTAAGTGCTATCAGTGAGACATTACGTCAGGTCACTTTCAGGCAAAACGAAAACAATAATCCCGACATACTACGCCGTTTGCGGGAACAGAACAATCTATTGCTACGTCTCTGTAATGATCTAAGTGATGAATTACTAACAGTGCAGACTCGTAAGGAGGAAATGAGGCTGAAGTTGGAAGCGAACAACAGTGCATGTGGCGCAAACGAAGCACCAGCACTGACGGTTTCAGCAAACGTTACGGGAGGTTCCTCCGGTTCTGGTGGTCACACAAATGTCTAGATGAGCAAAGTACGAAGTAGTGCATTTTCCATTAAATGGTGTTATTGCTTATGTTGAAAACGATATTGTTTGGAAAATTGGAATGAAACTAATCTCTTTTGTGAACTTTAAAGACTTACAAGCAAATTTAATTTCTTTGTTTTAATGTCCAGCTGCGTTTTCTATTCATTTTTATTTCAAATATACACTAGGTTAGTCAAGTGCATCAAAAATACTAAATCTATACAAATCAACAATAACAATAACCTAGCCTCATAGCCTAAATTACAAGAAGTGATAATGTTTTAAAGCTAATATACTTACACTATTACTGTTGCTGTTTGTTTATAATCATTGATAAAATAAAAGAGAACATGTATGTAATAATTTTTTCCTCTTTTTGATTACACTAGTCTAGCAGCCAAAAAGGGGTCTTGAATCCATACATTTTTCTTATAGATTTTGGTCTGCTGAACTCAAAAATAGCCTCAACATTTTATTGAATAGAGACGTTTTCGCGGTATGAATTTTTAATGTTTTTTTTTTTTTAGAAGGTAGCTCCATTGTTTTAGTTATAGTTCGAATCTCGAACGTCCAATCTGTTAGCTAGCGATTTCAGTTAAAATAAAGGTAATAAAATAAAGGTAATAAACAAGTTTTCAGTTTTTTCTAAATCGGTTGAATAGTTTGAAAGTTATAAGCGGAAATACTTTCCAAAATATTGATTTATTTTACTTAAAAAATAGGTAAAATAGAATTTGCTTAAGTTTTCCCAGGTTTGTATTTTTTCCAAGAGTAAGTTTGTCTAGTTCGTTGAAGTTAGTGGTTTCTGATTTCCTTGAAAGTAATAAATCCACCGACTACAAGACAATTATTTAAAAATTGCGTAAGAGTTTTGTGAAGATGTGCAAAAATTACTATTTATTTCTTTTTCTATGATATGTCTTACATTTCCTTTTTCACTATGCGTTAATGTATCTCTTAAGCTCCATTTCTTGAATACCCACTTATATATTTTCAAGAGAGTCCTAATGAATCAGGAAATAAAGTTCATAGAGCGGAGTTAAAATTTCGCTATGTGTTAGCGTCAAAACTTGCTTAATCATTCATAATTGCAATTACATTTGGTTCGTATATATCTTATTTCTTCGTAAAAGTTCGTTATTTAAGCAAAATCTTTCAATCCTGGGAATTACTGCGAATTAATATTTTTCCAGTGGACCTTATTTTTCTCGTTGCCCTTTAAATGCGAGCGAGTATGTACCAAAACTCATAAATAAAACGTTTTCACTCTGTAGCAAGGCTTCTAAATAATAACACTCTTACAAACCCCTCTTATATTATTCGCTCACTCGTGTGAAGAAATTTATTTTGCAATCGTTTCGTGCTACAGATTTGAGTTTTTTTTTTTTTAAAGATTGACGCATGAGTGTGCTTTTTGAGCTGCATACTTACCAATAAGGTACACAGAAAAGTTTTTGTGTTGGGAATATTTCTTGAATTAAATGTTTGAAAAGTCGTTTTTAAATGAAAAACAAACGCATCTGCGTTTAAAAAAATGTTTGAATGAACTATGAAACGATGCAATTTTCTAAATTATAACAATAAATATTCGAACCGTATATATAAATATGTAGAAAATTAGCTAATGTTAGTTATTGCATTGCTCAAACTTTATTTTTATTATTATTATCGTACGTAAATGTCATACAGTTTAGTTAAAAACTATAATACATTAGTATAACATGTTAAAGCATTTAGCTTAGAGTTTGCACATGAATATAAGTAACAAAAAATAAATAGGCTTAATGCCTATTTTGAATATCGTTTGAATGAAATCTTTAGAGCCGCCTAGGACATGTATAAAACCAGAGCCGCTGCTAGATGATTAACATGTGAAGCCAATCGATCATTATATCTGCTGCTGTGGAAGTTTAACTGCTCCATGACTTTTGCAAAACTTTATTGCGCATATACCAAGGAGCATCAGTTATTTTACGCAAGACCTTGTTTTGAAGTACTTGTATTCGGTTGATATTTGTGGCAGCAGCAGTGCGCCATAATTGTATTCCTTACATCCAGGTAGGCATAATGATTGTAAACAAGCAGTTTATTTTCAAGACTGAGTGTACTACTTGGGCGAAGTAACTAGTTGAACTTACGCCAGGTGCCACACCTTTCAAAGTCAAAACCAAAGTAGCATACAAAATCAACGTGACGTACGACAAAATTGTTAGCAACACGGCCGTGCAGTTCCCTTGCCTCAATGTCATGGTGCAGTGAGTAAACTTTTCACTATTGACTTTTATATTCCAGCGGTTGGCCCAACGTTGAGAATCTATAAGGTAGAAGCTTCGTATGGACAGTTAGAATTTGGAAGTATGGCCGTATCGTCAGCATATGTGGCCAGAAGCATGTTCTCATTGGCTGGAATTGGCATATCAGCAGTATAACAAGTATAAAGGACAGGACCAAGCACACTGCCTTGTGGTACACCAGCTGCAATGCGGCGGATCCCTGAGCGCACATCTTTCACCTCGACTAGAAGGCACGGTTAAGCAAGTACGACTTCAAAAGAAGGAAAAACAGCAGAGCTATATAGCTTATTCTCATAGGCCTTAAGAATATGTTGGAAAACTCTGTGCACTTGTTCTGGGGTATCATGGTGATGCCTAAAGCCAAACTGATGATCGGGAATGGCACTATGGACGTTCAAAGCAGGTAAGAATCTACTAAGATAATAAGATAAGACTTTTCGCAATTTAATTATCAAAAGCAAAATACAGAATAGATATTTTCATGCGTTTCAAGTGACATCAATACACAACTCTTCCAGCATATCATTACAAGTTGTAGTGAAGATATGGCACTTGATCAGTCCTGGGAAGGACTATGTGAAAAATAGATGACCCAGTAAATTTTTGGAATCGGAAATGAAATCAGCAATAGTTGGCACTAAAATAAATCCAAAGCCGATGACTTCCTGAAATACCATCTTCACACCTCAATTACTACGATTTTTTTAAGGAATACCTCTTCTGTTACGGGAGCCCAATGATTGAGACTATATCTAACTCTCACCTCTTTTTATGCCATTTTAAGCGAATCCTCTCCAAAAAATAGCACCAAAATTAAGATATTCCAGTAACTGATTGCGGTTTCCTGTATTACGGATTTAGTCCCAAAGAATTGTAGCGTAGATATGCCACTTGTTCATTCCTGGGAAGGATAATGTGGAAGAAACATGTTCCAATGCGTTTTTGGAAAGGGCGCTGTCAAGAATAGTTGACACTAGAGTTAAGTTAGTCACTTGAGTAGAAGTGATTATCGTGACTCCTACTTTGAAATCACCGTAATTTTCAACTGCTACCTCGATCATTTGTAATAAATAAAAAGCAAAATAAAACTATAATTTTATCTTTTTTTTTATTAATTAAAGCTCCATACTGAGATCGATGAAAATTATTGATATCAAAAAAACTTCATATAAAAAAAAAGTTGTCAGACAACTATCAAAAATTTTGGGCACGAACTGTTTTTCATCGAGTACTCGTATAACAAAAATGTTTGCTACCGAAAATACTTTATATACTCAAAAAACAGGAGACAAATAGTGTGACCTTTTGCATCTCCGTAAGAAAAATCAAAATGTGTGGATTTTTCACATAATAAATATCTGATTTTAGTATTTCATGTTGATTTGGGTACACTGTTTTTCGTTTGTTTGACATAGCAGAAATAATAACCAATTTCATGATCAAAAATTTTCATCGATCTCAGTATTGGGCTTAAATTAATACTTTTATTCATAGTCTTCTTAAATCTGAATATCTGAAATACCCTGTTCCCGCCTCAATTGCCAAGATCTTTGTAAGGAGCCCATTGATTCCGACTGTCTCCCACACCATTGACTCGTTTCATGTACTATTTTAAGCAAATCATCCTCAGAAAGAGTTGTGTTTTGATGTTATTTTCTTGAGTGGATTGGATATAAAAAACATACAACAAATATAAAAAAGAAACATTTCACTTTCCACTCCAGTAAAAGAAACCAAATGATAGCAGAGATAAAAGATTGAATTCAAAACAAGTGCTTAAATAGCTTCATTAAATATGAAGTACTCGCAGTTGGCTGTGATAATTCCGAACTCTGGTCAATAGGCAACCTTAGCCAAATTGTAATCAAACTGCCTCAAAAAATGCCGAGGTATACGATTTTCCAATTTTAAATGCTTACCCCTAATGTATATTAGTGTGAAAAGTTGATTTTATAAGTGTATGTGCAACTATTTTTAATTCTTATAAACTTCTCTTCAGAACGATGGTCGGACGCAAAATTTCAAATCTGGCGGTGCTAAAAAACTCTTTGGAATTTTCTAGTTCTTTTGGACTGCCTACTAAAGAAGAAGACAAAATACATTTCGAAAAGCCTGGTAGCACTGAAGTGTTAAGCGATTTTTTGTGCAATTAAGCGGCGAAATAAAATATAAGTTATTGTTTAAATATTTAGTGGTAATAGCTTGGCTATACGTTTGTTTAATTCAGGCAAGTAGCAAGTAGAATTAAGTATCTAAAAGCGAATATTCAACTTGCAAAGCTACGCTTATTTGGCATTCGCATTGGCCGGCGCGTAAAGGTAACTGCAATATAATAGATATGCTATGTATGTGTGTATATATGTATGTATGTATATGTATGCACATTTTTTAGACAGACATAAAACAAAATTTTTACGCCTTAGTTGTCAATGTTGCGAATTTGTGCATGCGAACATCCTTAAATGAGTAAATGTTAATAGCATTGACATTAATTGCACATTTGCAAAATAAGTTTGCGCGGTCAAAAAGGCGTGGCAAGGCTGCAATAGCAGTAGCGACTGATCTTCAAGATTGGCGGAGGGGGACAAATTTTAGCGGCGGGTGTACAAAAAACCACATCTACAACGACAACATGAACAATTTGGGCGCTGGAAGCAGTGATGACAGTAATTCCAACAGCATCTGCGAATTTACTCAAATAATGTAGGTTTCTCTGACGTCATAATAATTTGCTTTGCTAAACAAAGAAAAAAACTAAAAAAACAAAAAAAAAACAAATTTTGCAGAAAATTTAACGCCGGAGGCAAACAATGTTGCTATAATGTATGCGCTACAAATGTAATAGTGGTGCCGAGCGCCGGTAAACACGACCACGGCTCATCGAAAGTCAAATTAAAGAACATCGTTGATTACAAGTGGGAGGAAAAACATTATCCGGGACATCTAATTGCAGTACATCGCGATGGCAAATACATTGCATACGCTATTAATGGCAAGTTGATATACAGGGTTTTCAATAGGGATAAACCAATTTTTATTTTGGTACTATCGCACGCTTAAATTTTTTTTCAGGAACTGTCAACTTGAAACGTCAGTCATCGTTTATATTTTTATCATGGTGAAGTTTGGAAATTATTAAAATTTACTAGCGAAATTCTGAGTCGCTTGTCGCAAATGTAGGAGCGCCTACTTCAAAGTTCGATCTAATCACTCCTCCGGCATGAAATCTACAACACTCGGTCGCTTTTTGTGAATGCAATGTAGTCTCTTGAAGTACATGTGGGTCTGTTGCTGTCGAATAACACTTATTTTTTGCTTATGGACATGCAAATGAACATCATCGTTGGAGCTGATTTTTTACGAAATTCAACGATCAAGGGGCTTCAGTTGTGTAAAATTCGCAACGATGTTGTTTTAGAGATTCATGATTGCTGTGAACGGCGTGGAATCGACAGGTTCGGCTTTTTTTGAACTGAATTAAACTCACGAATGGGATATTATCGGCTTTTCACCGGTAAGTTGTCTCAGTGGCACAGAAACATCCAATAGTGAATATGTTGACATAACACGAATTTATGCACTATAGCACACTATAAAGTTGCGAACACCAACTTAGATTTTCGCTAGCCATTTTCATTAATTTCCAAACGTTTCTCTTTCGTGAAACTAACCACGATAAAAGATTAAACCTTAGCTTACGATTTGGTGTTGACAGATCGTGAAAAAATTTTAAGGACGCGTTAGTGTTAAAATACAAAAATGTTATGTCCCTATTGAAAAACCCTACAGATTGATATGTACCGTTCAACGTCAAATTTATAATTAATATTGCAGTTAACAATAAGGCAGCACGCATGGAAGGCATGGTGCGCGTGGTTAATTCCAATGCTGGTTTGCGTGCGCTTATCAAGGGCATGTCCGGTGAAGTGCTCGATTTGCAATTTGCAAATATTGAAAAGGTTCATTTGCTTGCATCGATCGACTTGAACTCTTTATATGTTCATAAAATTGATCTGATTGATGGCACTCTAATTTGGAACCTCATTTTAAAAATTGATGATCCGCTGGCCAACTACAGTCCAAAATTGGACAAAATAACGTGGTGTCCATTTGTATCTCCCGACGAGGATGAAGATGAAGAAGACGAAAATCAGTTAATAGTGTGGACGCGCGGTAGAATTTTTCAATGTTTTGATGTTAAAACCATAGTAGCCGCACATGGTGTAAGTACTAGCATTGTTTGGGCTTGTTGGAGTATATAAATTTATTTATTTTAAACGCTATGCAGCCTGGTGTCATACAAACCGCTGCTTTGAAGTCTGGCTATATCAAATTTGCCGAGGAATCACCGATAACATGGTTATCACTATCGCCAGATGGTACAACTTTAGCTGCTGCCGGTAGTGATGGTGTCGTGCGTTTCTATCAGGTTTATATGTTTGACGATCAGAATCATCGCTGTCTGCACCAGTGGAAACCACATGATGGTAAACCACTTTCGTCTTTGTTCTTTCTTGATAACTTAAACAGAAATGCAGTGGAGTAAGTATAGAAATCATTACATTAGCTTACAAATTTTAATTTTAATACGATATAAACTTTCTCATACACTTTTTGAAGTAATTTAGAGTAATTTGATCAGCTCAACGCCATGTCCGTCTGTTTGTATGTCCGTCTGTCTGGCTGTCAGTCTCTCTGAATGTTTCGCATTTCTTCGGCATCAATTTTTAAGATATCCAGCTGAAAGTACCAGTAAAAAGTACTCTAGCTGGTACCCGGCGCGTTACTGCCCTTCCCTTTGACTCTCCCTTCCCCTGTCACTACATCCACTCGCCCCACCTTCTCCCTGCCACACCTTTCCCAAGCCCCTTTACTATATTTCCAATTCTGCTACCCTCTTCTTCTGTCCCATTCACCCCTTCTCCAACCACCTCTTACGCTGATTTTTTTTGTAGGCATTATCAAGCTCTACAACTTTTCTCCAGAACTCAATCATATATCTCTCATCGTTTGCAAATCCGACTACCACGAAAAAGTCTTTTCATTTTTCGGGTTAATATTATAGGCTATATACACCACAAATACCCTGGCTTTCTATAGGTAATAGGTAAAGAATTTTCAAAATCGGTTCAGTAGATCTAGAGATTACCCCCTACAACCTCACAAACTTTACCTCTTTATAATATTTTACCTAGAGTTCGTTTTATTGCAGTTTAATACAAACCACCCCCACTGTCGACTTTTTGAATGAAAATTAATTTTATTGCTGTCAATATCACCTTAAAAATTAACATATGAAGGGACTCTTCATATATATTAATGGGTGTGATCCACCACTTTTTGAGGTGTAGCCCCATGCAAACCACACGACCACTTTTGGCTTTTTGTATGGAAAACGTTTTTATTGCAGTCAATATCACCTCAAATATTGGGATAGTGGCTTCTTATGAAAGGATGCTTCACATATATATCAAGAGGCGTGTTACGCCCACTTTTATAGTTAGCCTCCATAGAAACTTACCGCCCAATTTTTGAATTTTGCATCGAATTGTTACATTAAATATCAACATACAATTTAAAATAGTGGTTTCGCCTCACATATAGAGAAATAGAAGTGATTTCACCAGTTTTGGGGCATCCATATGCAAACCCACCACCCACTTTTGGAATTTTTAATGGAAAGAACTTTCATTTCAGGCAGAATAAATTTGACATTTAGCTTCATGTGGACGGACACTACACATAATTGTAAAGGGGCGTGTCTTGCCCACTTTGGGGTAGGCTCCAACAAACTTTACTGTTAGATTTTACAAATACCTACCTAAATCTACAGCTTGAAACTTCATGTGAATGGTATTAAAACTTCGGTTCCATCGAAGTTAACGTTTTTTCTTGTTTCAACTACAATTAATTCCAATATCCCAAGATTCCCATTTATCATCGATAGCTTAATCAATTACAAAAATTTCAATCCCAGTCAGACCAAGCTTGACTTCGGCTGTACCAGAAAATATATTTATATATATATATATATATATATATATATATATAAATACAATTCCTTATATAATGAATGTATTGTGCAAAGTGATTATAAATGTAAGAGAGAGATAAACCGAAGTCTAGTCCGAGGAACAAAGCTACTTCAATGGGACGTATCCAAAGATCTACAGGGATCAATTGGGTCAGACGGGACAGACAATTGAACAGATCTTGTGGACTTCTGTGGTGATTGACCACATTCAGGACAGCAATCATTGGTGCTAATCCCGATCATCTCCCTGTAACACTCGAGCTTATTGCTCCATCCGGATCTCAACTGTGCAAGTTTAGTCTAGGTGTTATGGGGGAGACGTTTCTCACTCCCATCAATAGGTGGCGGTCTGCCACCTAGTACAATATTTTCCCTGAGAGAGTGAATTGATTGCTCAATTGCATCCGTATGCAATTGAGCCCTGCCGGATATATAAACATTTTACTCTATCTGATCATGAAGTACAAAACGAGAATTACTCGCTTTATAGCTTCTAATATCATCTCTTATACGAGTTGGAACGATTCTCGTGAGCGTGCCGTGGTTATGATGATTGCTTCTATACGTACCTAACAAGTACTGTCTCTTTGTCCTTGAAAATTTATTGAAAGTTTGGGAATTGCTTAGACTATCGGAAACATTGAATACTGGAATGATTTGTTGAAAGATGGAGAAAAATGTATAAAATTCATTGAAAATTGCATAAAATTTGAGCTTTCATTCAGTCGTTTTTCATTCGATCGAATCGATATTTAATCACCTTTTGAACGATTTATCATTCATTTCGAATTGCCGGTCACTGGACGCTGGTTTAAGTAAAATTATAAAACGCAAATTACAACTATACCGTTATCTATGTGAATTGCCCAAATGATTAAAAATCAGTGTGTTTTTCGTGCTCAGCGCACCTAAATTACTCCGAAAAAGTGTAAGAGAAAGATTTTTTTGTTGCTGTAAACTAGTGTTTTTTAAATTAAATCTTTTTTTTTTTCTTTTATTTATATATTTTCAATAGCACATACTGGAAGTATGCCATTACTGGTTCGGACAATAACACTGAATTTAAAGTCTGGGATTGTGCATTGTGGGATTGCATGCAAATAATTAGAATTGACACAGGTGGCGAACATCAGAGAGTGCCGCGCTTTATTGCGGAAATTGATCGTTCAGCAAGTTATTTAGTCATAACCAGCTTGGAGACGCGTGCAGCATACATTTTTCAGATTTTAAACAATGCACATGCTTTTCATGATAATGCTTCGAAAAATTCGTCAAAGCTTTTTGAAGCAGGAGCTGCAGCTGGTAGATATGGTTCACTAATTGCCAACGATTCCAATGGCACTGATGACACCGATGACAGTACACTTTGCTCAATGAAAATGAATGATTCAACTGAGGTGCTACCAGTTAGCATTTGCAGTATTGCAGAATTTCCGCTTAGTTCGGGTATACTGTCATTTTCAATTGTTGATGCATCTGTGCGCCGTCTTAAATGTTCGAACGACAATTACTTATTCGAAGAATTAGACGACTACGATGATGATGCAAGTTCTATATATTCAGTTGTTGTGCATATGTTTATTGTCCAGTCAAAAAGTATGCAAGAATGTCGTATTCTGTATCAACCTTCTGTGACCAATCGTATAGATGTGCGTAGATCTATTTCAAGTAAGACAAGCAAGCTAAAGAGTTGTATCGATGTACTAAATACTGAAGAAGAGTGCCAACGTGAAAATGATCTACTAAATGCCAATGCAGTTAAAAAGGAAATAATATCTCCAGAGCCAACTGCATTGAATATGATATTTGCAGCGGCAGCCGCATCTAAAAATAAACATAATAGAGTCGTCACTACTGCTAGTTCATCGACTGTCGTTGCAGTTGCCGCCGCTGCTGCTGCTGCACCATCAGCAGTCGCACAAGAATCGCAATCGTTATCACCGCATAGCGCTAAGCGAGGCTATCTAATGACTCCAGATGCATTCCGTTCAACAACAGCTGTTGGAAATGCAAACGAACAAAAAACTCCCGAAAATGTTAGTTCTGATGTACTCAATACCATATTAATGCTGGCCAGCGTGACAGGTCAACCGGCGATTCCAATTAAAAATGAGAATGTTAATATAATAAATTTGGTTAATAACAAATTAATCGAGGACCAAGAGCACAAAAAGATGCAACTTAAGCAAAACATTGAAGCTCAAAAGAAGTTTGTAGCGATCGACAATAATCCGGGACGTAATGCCAATGAAAACAATGTCAGTGGTGGCTCCAGCCCAAGTCGAGAAGTTCGTGAGATTATGTCCATACAAGATGAAAAGTTTCTTGACGAGCTATCAGAACTCATTGACGAATTACCGGTATCGCCACAAGTTACAGAAAATCTGCTCGATACTATTGATGCTGAGTCTAATAAACAAATTGCCAGCGGTGTCGGTAATGGTAACAATGATTGGCCAAAAGCTCCTGATGTGCACAAGGTACAAACAAAACAGTCCGCAGAATTGCAAAATGCCGCCAATATTATGTCGCAGGCTGTTAATGCAAATAATAGTAACAACGCACCACCCGCTTTCTCTGGCGGCAGCAGTAATAGCGGCAGCATCATAAAAACGTGTAGCAACAATAACTTATCTAATATAATGGATATAACTGTAACTGATGTAACTGATCTCAACTCTAAAATGAATCAACTAATTGGTAAGATTTTTCGTTAATATTCATGCTTCACACGCAAAATATTTGTACGAATTTTAAAACGGTTTTGCAGATCTGGTCCAGATGCAGTCGAGACAAATACACAATCTGCAGTGCGAAATTATTGAAATGAAGAAGGTTAATCCGCTTGCCTCCAATAAAAATTTCTCAGAGTTTTCCTTTAAGCTCGAAATGCAACTCTCAAAACTAATGGAACAGTATTTGAAAAGATTTGAAAACGAACATAAGAAGAAAATGGGAGAATTTATGCAGGGAAGGTACGCAGCAAGTCACTTCATTTATATATATATATATATATATATATGTATGTTCTCAAATAATTATTCTGTCTATAGGGAAATTCAAAACCGTGATATACGCGACAGCTTTATACAGGTTATCAACCAATATGTGATTAATCAATTTAGCGAGGTGGTCGCTAAGATAATTACCATTGAAATGCAGCGTCAATTGGCGCCTTTAGTTGGAGCTAAGCTCGATCATATACAACATAAAGTTCAGATGGATGTCTCACAGAAACTGGCTACACTTGATTTAATGCTCAAAGAAAACATTGCGCAGGTGTGTAAAAGCAAGGTAAGCACTTAAAGTCTTCTTCAAAATAAGATTCGATTTTAATATTGACTCTAATGTACATAGCATTTTATTGACGCTTTTGGCAAATCTGTGCTTGTGGGCGTACAAAACAGTTTGCAGGCGGCATTCATCGAATCAATGGGCAGCACGCTAATTCCCGCTTATGAGAAATCTTCGCAACTGATGTTTACGCAACTACACGATGCATTTACAGTGGGCATTAAAGATTGTATGGCTTACAAAATTTTCTTTTTTATTTGTAATGTACACAGTTTTTTTTTAAACTAAAATTTTATTACAGTCTTGGTTCAATTTGATGGTTATTTGCAAGATCTTAAGCCTATGCACGATTCATCAGAGCAAATGGTGAACAAATTTGGTGCTTTGCGTCAGAATTTGGAAACAATTTTGGTAAAACATTGCAATGTTGTTTCGGAAGCAATGCACGATACACAGAAGGAAGTAAAGAGTTTGGAAATTCTGATCGGACGTCAGGTTCAGGATACAATTCGCACTGAGGTAACATCGTACGCTGGTAACCTTTGTTTTATAAAAAATAATATAGCATCTATTTATTGGCTTTAACAGCTTCGAAAAAGTTTTGATAATCAAAACAATGCACTTCGCTCTCAAACCAATACACCAGCGCCTACATACGACATAAAGCAGACAATTAAACATCTCTTGGCTCAGGGTCAGATCAATAAAGCCTTTCACCAGGCACTTTTGGCAAACGATTTGAGTTTGGTTGAATTCTCTTTAAGAAGCACAGACATTACAAATGTGTTCTCACCTAAATGCTGTTTGGAGCAAAAGGTTTTACTGTCGCTTATACAGCAGTTGTCCTCGGATATGAGTAACCACAATGAGATAAAGCAAAAGTAAGTTTCAATTAAAAAATGAAAAACAAAATTTAGAATGGTTTATTGTAATTTTTTTCACATATTTATTATACAGTTATCTTTCCGAGGCACTACTGGCTATTAACCCCGACGATCCAATTTCACGTGAACATGCGCCCAAAGTGTTACAGGATTTATATCGTAGCTGCCAGCTATTTTTAAAGAACTATCCAAAAAGCCCACACAGCAGTAACGTGCGCATGACAATGAAAGGTGTGCACTCATATATAACACAGTTTTAATACATGCAAGACGGTGGTCGACAAGAGCGCACACCCGCAACGACAACCGTCTTTTACGCTAATTTTCAAAAGGAGTTCAGTGGAGCTTCTGTACCATCCGATGTTAAAGCGCTCGACCATAGTTTTGGTAAACATATGTTACTTTGATAACATTTAAGAACAACATTTTTCTTTAATTCTAAATTAATTTTATTATCTCTTTAAAAGTTTTGCGTCCATTAATGTGTACTTTTTTAGTGTGAGTGATTTGACAGATCTATTTCATTTATATTTTATTCTTTTCTGAATTTGTGCAACTTTTTTTTTTTTAATTTTTCTCGTAAGACTTTGTTAATCCAAGATTAAGTTGATGACGCTTATAAAAAAGAAAAAACAGAACTTTTAATTTTATTACTCAATCGAAAAAAATATTTGATTTAAAAACGCTCCAATAGAGTGTATCGAATTAATAAAAAAAAAAAACGTATGTTTTAAGAACGAAAAATCATTTAGTTCGATTTTTTTCAACAGTTATTGTATAATTTGTTTATTGTGCCGTAGTTCGCTTTTTGCAACGGGATATATGATTTTTTTTTTTATCATTTATTATAGAAGCGTATTATATTTATTGAATACAGCGAAAGCTAAAAAATTCGACACACATTGGATCGAAACGATGGTCAAATTTTTTCTGTAGCGTCAACACCAACGCCAGTGTACCATCCCTTAATTATGGGTGTTTCCAACACCTTGGAACGAATGTTCACAGGCTAGCCAGGGGATATGTGGTCTAACGGAGGTTTGTGAGCGGCTTGGTGGGCCCTTTTCAAAAGAATCGTATAATAACTTTCCCCATTAATGACGACTTCTGCAAACGACCCCATTTCTCAGCAGAAACAATTAGCAACAAAATGTTCAGGAAAATCACTTGTTGATTTAAATAACTGTTATAGCAAAAATTATAGTTTCATCAGTAAACTAACTAATCCTATTGCGAATTCTTTTGCAAATTTACCAATTAACAAGCAATTAGTACAAATAGGTATGCACTATTAGATTCAATGTAGTCTGTAGTCTCATTACTGAGGCCATATGCTTACTGAGAGTTGAGTATATTAGTAGTAGTCTAAGGTGCGCAAAAGCCGCCATCTCCATTTAAACCGTTCGTCTATACTAAATACAATATCTATTTTGTCCCCATCAAAGTAACACATATAATAAACTTGTGCCAGTGCATTTTCCAATCGTCGAAGCATTTCTCATTTGTGCTTTTTGGTATGGCCTTGAGCTCCTCCGGCGATGCGATTTTATCTCCTAAATCGTGACAAAACGCCATCCTTTCATGAGTCTTTTCAGTTTTGGGAAGAGGAAAAAGTCGCAGGGGGCCAAATCCGGTGAATACTGCCGGCATGATTACGGTATTTTTGGCCAAAAAAATCACTAACAAGCAAGCTCAAATTTTGGAACACTCTTCGCTGCCATACGTTTCATGCTCAAAACATTCAAAAAATTGCATGGCATGATCCAAGCGATTTCTCTAGTAGTGATTCAACGATTCTCCATAACAATTTTTTTTATTGCTTGAACGTTTTCAACGGTTGTTGACGTGCTGGGGCGTCCAGAGCGGGAATCGTCATTAACATCTCCTCGGCTTTCTGTGAAGAGCTTGTACCACTACATACATATCAACATATGCTTGGAACATTTGTACCAACATATTTACAAATTGTAAATAGGTAAAGGCTCGTTCGGTTACAAATCTTACCGAGATGGTTACTTACGTGTACTGAAATTTAAGTGAGTTCGAAACTTTAGAAATGTTCTTACTATATTCGCAAAATAACATGATTTTGCATTGGGTCCATGATATCCATACTTTTGCGTACTACTCAAATCACTCAAATCAATGGACGCAAATTCATATTAAAATTTCAGAAAATGATTTCATGAATTCTGCTCTACTATAAACGAGATATTTGTAAATTGGAGATCTGTGAGAAATGACATTACGGCTGGCCACTAAGAAATGCTTTTCAAGACCAAGAGAATACCAGCAACATTATTTAATTTTTTACTTGGGGAAAATTAAATCAATTTGAAAATGAGCTTGGCTGAGTTTTATTTCACCGTGAATGAACTTTTTGGGAAAAAAGAGAAGTGCTAATTTCGTTGAGGTGCTAAATGAATTTCTGGATAAATGGGATGGAAAATATCTATAAATATTATCTGTATTCTAATTTGAAACTCTTCCCAGAAAAATCTATTTCTGAAAAAATATCAACGGTAGAAAAGAGCTTTGAAAAAAGGAGCCAATTCAGAATAGTAGTTAATGATTGCTGGTCATTTAAGAGAGATACTGGCGACTAGGTTTATAAACGTAAAAATAAATAGTTAAACGAAATTTTTTTTCCATTGTAACAAAAGTGTTGGTAATATAAATACAAACGAGTGCGTGTAAACTTCACGCGAGGTCGAAGTAAAATTTCTTTAACTTTTGTGGCTGGTATTACTAAAGAGATTAAACTTAAAATAAAATGATAGAGGTGTCGTGGGACACCCGGATGGAACGAAGTTCCACTTGCTATATATTATGTATTAAAAACAGGCGCAATGAAATATATTAGCAACGTTTGAGAGTAATTAAATAAATAAATGAAATATAAAAAACATAGGCGAAGGTAATAAAATTGTAATTAATATTTTTTTTTAAAAAGTTATGAAAATAAACATTTTCATAGCAATCTGCCCCTGCCCACCTTCTCCACCAATTGACCACGAAACGTACCCTCAATCATCCAACTAAATGTCCTCCTAAATATCCCCCCAAACGATCACACCAAATATCCTCAAACGACCCTAAATGTCTGCCGACCATCCTCCTAAATGTCTCCCAACCATCCCCCTAAATATCCAACCCAATGTCGTCTTCGTTTTCGTTTGCAGTTTTAAAATTCTTAGCTTAGCTGTAATACGCGCGAGCACATTAAATTATGGTCATGCTATTTACGAAGGCATGACCAATTCTTTATTTCCGTCCGAAAACGTTACTTATGTTAGAAAAAGATCTGAGTTACTCGTCATATCGCGCCTAAAGAAGTTTTACTTAAAAATGTAATACTTTCAGACTATTTCGATTAAACACCTACTCATTTTCATGTCAACATGACTTAGTTTCAACATATTGATTTATTGGACGATAATTGGATGAAGCGCTCAAAAATCAATCAATTGCGGGTGAAAAATGCATAAATATAGTACTCAAGGGGTCTATACCTACACTTGGTTACTTTAAAAGTGCATAGATATTTTTTATTTTGTAGGACTGTGCTTTAGGTTAATCTGTGTGTATTACTTGCCGACGGCAGATCAGGTATATAGAGCGTCCAACATGTAACACACCGGTGAACGCGAGCCATAACTGAATACACACCACCATACCATATTCTCTTCGCGGGTTCTGCCACAAACTGGTTTTTGGTAATTTACGCTAATCTATAGGAGTGAACAAACTTTCATAAATAAAATTCAATATGGTACTTCTCAGACATACCTATGTGAAACTGGTTGCATTGGGCTAGTGATCCAACCATAAAAAATACTACTCAAGAAACAGATTCCATCCTATGCTCCAACTAGTTATGCATATTTACATTTCTATGTACATTTTATAGAATATATAACAAATCTTGGCTAAAACCTTGTTTGAACTTGATGGCAACCCCTGTGTCTTCACTGGAAAATGTTTCTTTAGCGGTGTCGGGAACCAAACCCAGCACACCAACTATGGTATGGTGAATTGATATTCCCCGTTCTAGTGATGGGTTTCTAACAAATCGCTCACCCCAAAATGGATGTTCGGAGGCTACCCAGGGGGTACGTGATTAACGGACGTTTATATGCTTCTAAATAATCGTTTTTGAACACTCCCAAGTAAATGTCAATCAATAACTTTCAACACTAATGTGGTCTTTTGCAAACGACCCATTTCTCAAATTTGCTTCTAATCTTTTCAATAATTCAAATACACAGCGCAGAATCAATAGACTTTATCCTTTGAATTTGCCAAACCGTTAATCCTAAGTCATTATGTATGTATATTTAGCACTCCATTCTAGCTAAAACATGGTGTAGAAAATCCTAAGCCACTCTGCATCTTAAATGCTTTTCTTGTTCTTTATTCTTTAATTTAAAAATTTCAATTTGAGAAGAATAGAAACTTCGCTACCAATTTTCAGGGCCGTTTATGTAAATATCTACAAAGATCTGTGCAGATTTTCTGTCAGCTTTTTATCCATTTGCCTTTCTGATTTTATTCAATTACCTTTTCGAAAATAAGAAACTGTGTTATGTAATCTTAATCAAATATATTTTATTGTCGCTTTAAAATAAATAGGTGGTAGAATCTACGCTACCAATTAATACAATTTCATAGAAATTTCGAATACGGTTTCGAATAAAGTCTTAAACGTAAAGCTATAAAGGCGACATGAGAGTCTTTTAAACAGCCATCTCAAAATCTCGTCGATACAGTTTAACGATAGCAGTAGCAAAACATCTTTAGTGTATAGTCGTTTATGCAATAGCTATGATTCCCATATAAGTTTATGCGGCTAATAGTTCCTGTGAGTGCAG
The DNA here is from genome assembly GCA_035044765.1 of Leucophenga montana. Lineage (NCBI taxonomy): Eukaryota > Metazoa > Arthropoda > Insecta > Diptera > Drosophilidae > Leucophenga > Leucophenga montana. Next base: position 434,868 of record JAWNNQ010001361.1, on the reverse strand, counting down.
TGGAATAGCTTCCCGACATTCGTACCGTCGACTCAAAAATGGCCAAGCCGGGTTTCGTCTGTAATCTTAATGTGATGTCGACTGCGTAGTCGTTGGTAACATCTTTAACAATCTTATTATGCGGCGCTGCGATAAAAGCTTGAAGAATGGAGTTTAAGTAGAGCGTACGGCACTGTGGATGTGGCTTAAGCCGCTCATTAATAAGGTGTACTATGTATCTTGCAGCACGCTGAACGCGAGCGTCATTTGTCGCCATCTCCTGTCGCTGATGGCATGTACACCAATGTGCACTAATTGCAGCCTGCTCACAGGTGCGTTGATCCGAAATTTCTTGAAAAAGACTAATGCTACGCGGTAACGTTTCATCTGCATCGATTAATTCTGCGGAACGTGTTTGCAAATTCATTGGCCGCAGGTTGCGAAGATCAATCAGATCCAACAATGTCGCGTGCAAATCGTAGGGGGTAATAAGGCGCTTAGCGTTCAATTCCATATTTCGCATTGCTTCGGGATACTTTTGCTTTAGCCAGTTTGGATACAGCGCCATTAGCAGCGGCTGACGTTCTTCCATCATACCCTGATAGGTGTTACGAAAGGAGCCAAAACGCATGCCATGATCAGATATGAGAAAAACGAGAGTTCTATTAAAAATACCTGCTGCTTCTAATGTAGTTAAAAGATGTGTAATTTCATCGTCCAGTAACGCGGGCGAATTAAAGTCATCGTGAGTCAGTGTTGCCGTCCAAAAAAAGGAGAAAAAATTTTCAGTTTGTAGTCGAGGCACAAGCTTTTGTATGAACTCAAGCACCACATCAGCAGTACGTCGACCACCCATGCATAGATCTACATTGCCTACGTGTTCGGAGGCGATATTCCGTTCCATTTCTAGCATGACGGGTCGGAGATAGTAATCTGTTGGCTGGCGTTTAAAACCCGGACGCCAGTAGTTGAATAAACCCATCCATGCGACATCTTCGGCAAATGCGGTACGAAACCCGGCCTCTTTGTAGCGTTTCCAGATAAAGGAACAGTGATCGTAACTTGGCTTTAACATAGGCGCTAAACACGAAATGTTCAATTCGGATATGTCTAAGCCGCTCAATAGTGGCACCAGATTCGGATACGTGTTGTCGCCGACCTTGTTGAAGCCCCAGAATTCGACGTGTGATAAATTTTGATGTATGTACGAAGCAGTGCGACGCATTTGCCTTAGGAAATTAAGGTGTGAGACACTATCGACTCCTAGTAGCATCACCGAAAGACGTTGTTGTGCTGTCTCGTCGTCCCCAGTGCGTGTGGATGTACTTCCGCTATTCGGCACTGTAGACTTGACTTGCTCCACCGTAACTGGTTTTTCTATAGCGAAAAAGTGATAGTCTTTATAAAAGCTATTATTCTTATAAAAACATTCGACGCGCATGAACTCAATATCTGGTCGTATATGTACAACACTGTCATTTAGCTTAAATTCCACATCAGCCAAATATATGTTGGACCGATCATCTTTACGTTTAATTGGCGTATATGTACAACGCACATCTTTTAAATCACTTACACTATAGCGCTCCAGCATTTCACTGGAATCAATTAACAGTTCTGGTCCAGTAGAGCTCACACGGGTACGTGTAATTCCCTTCCGGCAGGTATATTTTTTTGGTTTAAAGATAAACTGTATAATGTTATCATCCGTAACCTCAAAAAACGGTGAGCGACAACCAGGCGTATCAATAAAGTACGCCTGACTAATATTGTATCCGGCATCGATGCGCGGCATGAAGTCGAATCGGTCCCGTAAACGTAGAATTTTTGTTTTTAGGTTATAGTCGACGAAAAAATACGAAAACAGACAGATGCAGAATATAACCAAGACAATCTTTTTAAACTGGCTGCGTTTCTTTTTCAGATTGTAGTAGCGGTAGTAGGGCTTCATATCGCGCTTGGTCATATATTTTCTAGAATTAAATATTGAAAATTGTGACAAAAATATGTTAGTTATATTTATACCCGTATGTATTAAGGCTATTCACAATGTTGCCTTATCGTCTTTACGTACGAAAATTTTACTTGGTATGAGGGCAACTTAATAAGTCAGTGAATTTTTGCATTTCGAACAATGTTGATTTGAGTGTAGTCCTTGAATTTTCAAATTATATAGATTTGAGGGCAGTCCCTGAAGTACCCAAACTGCATCGTTAAGTATGTGTTTGACAGACATGAAAGGCAGATAGACGGATAGAAAGCCTGTTGTAGCCGATATTGAACTCAAGCTTAATTGTGTGATAACTACGAAGTTAACCGCAATATTGTCAAGTTTTTGTAGTACTTCAAGGACAAACATAGTTCGAACGTTTTGTTAGCATTTGAACAACAAACATTTGCACAAACATTTAGTTTGTGCAAATGTATGTTACATTCAAGACGAGGAATGGCAGACCGTATAAATTCGATATACCCTGTTTGAGACAAAATTAGTGTGATTGTGCAATTAAACTTGTTTGTTACTTAAGCTAGAAAAAAAGGACACATTTGGTGTTGCTGGTTATTTCGATAACTATCGTTCACTAAACTCTTTCTGATGGTTTGAATTGAGCCATTACACTATAAAGCACCTAACAAATCTTTGGTTGAAATATTAAATCTTACACTGGCTTAGAAACGCTATATTAAAGCTTGGTATCCATTAAAAAATTTCATATAAAAAAAAAATGAATTAAAATTAGTCTTAAGAAGTTAGAAGCAGAAAAAAAATCCATAAAACATAATGAAGCATTGCTTTAGTTGGGCATGGAACACTGTATTCATCTCGCGCAATAAATCTATCACTTTCCAAATCAATGTTTCCTACAGTGCGTTTACGATAACATATGATATATTTTCATATTTTAAATAGTGCAACGAAAATCCAATTTACCAATTGCATTGATTTGACTAGATAAACTCTGTAATCTTTGAAATGTTCAACAAAACACTACGCAAATATTACACTTTCGATTTAAATCTGTATACAAACACACACACGTGTATACAAACACACAAAAATACTAGAGACGCTAAAATCCCTTGTATATACATATAGATATATGGATATATGTAGCACATATTGTAGTATATGCATTGTATATGACCTATCTTACTCGTAAGTTACATCGCCAATATAATTCCTCTGTGTGTTGTTGTAGTACGAACGCATGGTTCCTTCTCTTTATGTTTTTTTTTTTTAAGTTAAATCCTTTCAGTTTGTAATTTGTTATTTAAAATAATTGCGAATATTCACTTAATTTTAAGAGTTTTATTAAATAAGATGATTTTTTGCTGCCTCCCGCTGTGCTACTATCAGAATGTTTTACTGATGCTGGTGTTGTGCCTGTAAAGCTCTAGGAATGTTAGACGCATGCGCATCATTTATAAAGTGTTTAATTTTCGATGTCACTGTCATTAACGATGACAGGGAGGGATGCTGCAAGGAGCAGACTATGAAAGCTTGAAATATATTAAAGCTTTGAAAGTAGTAGAATTTGGTTCTTTCTTGTTATATGTTATTTCATATTAGCTGAGCTTAGGAACCTTATAAATAATAAGCTAATGCTTCGGAAAAATTGGCAAACCAGTAGATGTCCAGCAGATAAAACTAGGTACAATACAGCAACATTCCAACTTAAAAAATGCTTGCACGAAGTAAGAAATGAAGGAACTGCAGAGTTTTTAAAAAGTCTGGATCCTAACACGAAAGACTATGAATACAGCCTTTGGAGAGCTACCAAATATTTAAAACGATCTGCAAAACGAAATGTTGCTATACGTAATCATAATGGAGAATGGTGTAAAACCACCAAAGCTAAAGTTGAGGCATTTGCACAACATTTACACTCAACATTTCAACCAAATTCAAATCTTGCGCCTGAAGATACTGAAATAATAGAGTTTCTGGATGTACCTTGTCAAATGTGCATGCCAATTCGTAGAATTACTGTGTCTGAAATCAAAGAAGAATTCGCAAAACTGAATCAAAAAAGGTCACCAGGCTATGATAAAATAGACGGACGAGTTGCGAAAATGCTCTCTCAAAAGTGTATTAAATTTTTAGCACTAATTTACAATGCGATTTTGAGGCCGGATCACTTTCCTACACAATGGAAATGTGCGGAGGTGATAATGATTCCAAAACCAAACAAGACTGAAAATATTCTCTCGTCCTACCGTACTATTAGCTTGCTGGTGACATTCTCCAAAGTATTCGAAAGAATACTTATGAGTAGATTGTTTGATTCGAGAAGAAACTGTATTCTGCGGCAGTATTTCTTGATATACAACATGCATTTGACCGAGTCTGGCATCCAGGCATGTTATATAAAATGAAAAAACTGCTTCCTGCCCCATTTTTCCTCTTATTGAAATCGTATCTAAGCAATCGACACTTTTATGTTCAATTGGAAGGAAAAACATCGAAACAATATAGTATCCATGCTGGTGTTCCACAGGGCAGTGTTTTGGGACCTGTCCTTTACACAATATTCACTGCCGATCTTTCTGTTGTCAGTGATGTTCAAGTAGCCACTTATGCTGATGATAGAGCTATAATTGCATCTAAAGACACTGCGGCAGAAGTATCTCAAGATATTCAAAATGAAATAGTTGAAATAGAGCGATGGCTTAAGAAATGGAAAATAAAGGTTAATACTGAGAAGTCGAAACATGTCACATTTGCTCTGAGAAGAGGAGATTGTCCGTCATTATTTTTAAATAATTCACAAATTCCTCATAGTGACTCCGCAAATTATCTTGGACTCGATATAAATCGGAGAGTAACTTGGAAAAGTCATATTAAAGGCAAGACGAAGAAACTCAACATAAAAACAAAAAACAAAAATGTATTGGCTGCTTGGGAGAAAATCGCAGCTTAGTTTAGAGAACAAAGTACGGCTTTAGAAGGCTATTTTAAAGCCTGTGTGGACATATGCTATCCAATTATGGGGAACTGCAAGCCAATCAAATATTGAAATTCTTCAACGATATCAGTCCAAAACGCTTAGACTTATTGTTGACGTCCCCTGGTTTGTGGCTAATGACCAAATTCACAAAGATTTAAATATTCCATACATAAAAGATGAAATACGTAGAATAATCACAAGGTATATTGAGAGACTACATGATCATTTAAATGTTTTGGCAATAGGCCTACTAGATAATAGCGATACAACTCGAAGACTTAAAAGAAATCATGTGTTAGATTTACCTTTTAGAGATTAAATTTTGTATATATTGTAAATAAACTCTTAATTATAGAATTTTGAATATAATAGCTGTTCTCACTGGAGTACAGCTATTTCTGTTATATTATGAACTTTCAACTAATTTACTTATTGTCTTATTGATAGATTGTAAATTAATAATAATAAAAAAAAAAATATGTTATTTCGTGGGTAACTGGATTTCTTATTTCCGAAATTTCCGAAATTTCCGAAATTTATGATATTTTCTTTTATTTCAGTTTTTTCTGTAAGTTTGTAACGCATTAAACGAGGCATCCTAGAGCCCATAAAGTATAAATTGTTAGCATTCTCTGGTGGAAAGTTACGACCATTTAGACCCGTTGGATGATTTTTGTATGGTCGTCAGGTGTACCTCGTCTCACAGCCGTGGAGGTGGTCGAAGCAGTTGGAATAACAAATCAAAAAATTAAGGAAAATGAAATTACAATTTAGTTTAGTTCAGAGTTAACGATATTTTTTTTTTTCAAAAATAGTTTGAAGAAGAACCAATAGAGAATAAAGAGAGAGGATTTTTTATAGATATAGTAAAGGGGCCGAAGTGAAACATGGTAGACATAATTTGTTGCGCAAGGAGACAACTTCAAAGGCACAGAATTTCGAGTAAAGTGAGAGGGAGCGTTTATAAATAAAGATTGAAGCAAATATGGGTGAACAACCGCGCCACTTGGGATTTTATGAAGGAAACTACAGAAAGCATCGATCGTCGCGCGGGAAAAGTTGGAAGATCAATTAGTTTTAATCGATCCATATATGACGGGAGATGTATATCAGAAGTCCAGTTGAGGTTTCTGAGAGCATAGAGCAGAACCCATTTTTGAACAAACTCAGTACGATATTGTTGAATAAAAATAGAAAAATATATTTGTTGTAGCTCAATTTGGGATCCATAAGAAGGCCTAAATCATTCATACAAATTTCCTTCACTAAGACTATGAATATCTAAAAAATAGGTACTAATAAAAGGTTTTCTGTGATGGAAAGTCATACATTTACATTTAGAAATATTTATGTTAAAATAGTTTGTTAAACACCAGGTGTGTAATGAATTGTAATAGTCTTTGTTGTTGTTGTTGTTAGTATACGACAAACATATTGTAGTTTGAGATCATCAGCGTACATTAGGGCAATGATTGATTGTTAAGGGAAGATCATTTACAAATATTACAAAGAGTAATGTAGAAATTCTTTATGGTGTCTTTTTTTTTACGGCCGTTTCACATAAATGTTCAAATGGGCTTGTCCTTTTTTTATTTAAGCCAATATCGACAAGAAATTTTATATGGTGAATTTTTATTAAAAGCCGCTTGATATACATATATTAATGGGCATTGCATCCCTGTAGAACTAAACGGCATAGGTCCCATACAAAATTAATAAGAGCTATAATCGAGGTGCTCGACTATATTATGTCCTGCGCTAGCTAATTTTTTTTAATAATAGGTCTTGATTTCATTCCAAATTTTACTTTCTACAAACTATAGGTTATTTTTTTAGAATTGTAAAGTTTCAAATTGAATTGAAACGTTGAGATTACATAATTTCAAACTGAATGCAAACTGAAGATTATGACGACCGTAAAATGGACGTAGCATACGGTAACATTCCCGAACTAAACCACGATTTTCGAAATAAATTTGTTGCCAGATTTGTCCAATTTATGACAGTTTAATCCCTGTCGGAAAATGGAACCTCTAAAAACAACCTATATTAAACGATAGATAGCATGCGAATAGCCAGTTATACGTTGATTAGAATCACGAGTGAGAAAGAGAGAGGCGATTACGTATAATACTTTACTTTCTCTATAATTTTGGTGACTCTTTCTCTGTTTGTAGTTGTTCTGATTGGCGCATAGTGAAATAGCACACACATAAACGTAATAATTATTAAAATTTTCCTACATTGTGGTCGATTGAGTCGACCGTAGACCATACAGATTAGTTTATATGGCACACCTTAGCTGCGTTCACCTAAATATCCTATATTTGAAATTTACTCTCTTAGTAAATTCATTTAAGTCAATATCCCGCTCACTTTTTGGATTAGCCCCTATGTAAACGCACCACCCACGTTTATGTTTTACAATACGATTTGAAATTTTGTGTGAATGGTATTAGAGCTTTGGTTCAAACAAATTAAACAGCTTTTCCTGTTACTTGTTTGGTTTTATATTTGGTCACTTATTACATACCAAGTTCTCATAGATTATTGAAAAGTTCGGCGAGAAGCGTCGATCTAGATATGTCTATTAGGGGTACGACTTTTTAACTTTTTTTTTTATTACGTTTTTTTTTATGTGAGCTACCCCAAAAAGTGGAGGGGTTACGCCCATTGATGTATATGCGAAGAATCCCTCCATTACAAGCTTCCATATACTTTTTTAATTCGATTTTGACTAGAATAAAAAAGTTTTTCATACAAAAAGTCAAAACTGATCGGGGGATTTGTATGGGGCTACAAAAAAAAAAGTGGGCTTGGCGAGTCAATATGGATACTGTCTATGACTATAATAAAAAGAAGTCTAGGTGGCAATTTACAACTGCACAAAATTTTGTTCCCAAAAAATGTGGAACAACAACCAGACAGACGGACATAGCTAGATCAACTCTTCTCGTTTCGCCTGTTGAAGAATATATATACTTTATGGGATCTACGATGGCTCCTTTTGTGAGTTACAAACTTTCATTTCGCACTATGTGTGAATTGTAAAAAATAATGAAAAAAAAACTTCTATTTTAATATCACTGTGTTAAAGTTTTCAACTTGCCATAATCAACATCAACTGCAACAGAATAAACAAGAGAAAATGTTAACATCGGTGGAACCGGAGCTCCAATACTCTTCACACGTCTGTATTCAATTGGTAAAAAGAAGTTCAGGCGAATGTTCTTAAGAATGCTATGTGCGAAATTATGCTAGTTTTTGAAAACGGGCTGTGTATGATGGTATAAGAAACATACTGGATAAATTTAATTTTTGGAAATCAAATTCTCTGTGGAAGGTTTTTGTCACAGAATTAACAAAGAATATTCTTTTCATTATTTTGTAGTACCACGTAAATGTGGTTCTAAAAAGTTGTCATAAGTCTAATGCCGGTCTGTCTTTTTGTTTCTCACTATGCGTTTTAGTCGATTATTTTTAAATAAATTTAGCTGTGACAACTCTATTTTTCGGTCACAGGAGTCCTTTTATAATCATTAACTTTAATAACCAAGCTAAATACTTAAATTTGTGTCGGGTTGGTAGTACTTACTATTAACTCACTTAATGGAATTAATTTTAAAGGATTCATAAGAGATGGCGTAACTAGCAGTAAATCGCATCGGGTAAACTTGCGACTATATTCATGTGAAAGCCTACTTCAAAAGCTTCCATTTTCAGTATGTGTCATTCCACTGAAGTGTAAACAACATATTTTTTTTTGCTCTGTGAACATGTCGACTTTTGTTCCAAAAAAAAAAAACGCAATTTACGGGAAGTTTTGCTTTTGTGCTTTCATTTGAGGAAAAAATCAGCTGAAGCCCATCGTACGCTTTGTGAGGCTTACGGGGACTATGCTCCTTCGATTTCAACTTGTGAGTACTGGTTTCGCCGGTTTAAAAGTGGTGATTTTGATACGGAGGACAAAGAACGTCCGGGCCAGCCCAAAAAGTTTGAAAATTAAGAATTGGAAGCATTACTCGACGAAGATCCGTGTCAAACCCTTCAAGAATTGTCGGAATCATTGAAAGTTGACTTGTCAACAGTTGGTCAAAGAATGATTCAAAGGAATGATTCAAAAGCAAGAAAATTGGGATGCCAAATTTGGTGCCAAATTGGGAGATTTTTTACTTGCTAACACCTGCTTCAACGCCATAATCGGAAGAGTTTTTTGCAACGTATTAGTAGTATTGTATTGTAGTTTATATCATCTACATTCACGCCCGAGTATAAACAGGATAAAACAGAACCTACATCATAAAAAGTGGATCCAATAAGGCAACCCAAAGCGAAAGAAATCATGGAGACCAACCAGTCATGCATCAACATCGACGGCCAAGCCGAATATTTAAGGTGCCAAGCTCATGCTCCGTATTTGGTGGGATCAGAAGAATGTTGTGTACCATCACTGGTGAACGTTACCAACAACAATTGATGCAATTGAGCCGAGCATTGAAGCAAAAACGGCCGGAATATGCCAAAAGGCACGACAAGATATAGCGTTGGGCTTGGACCATATCCCTATTGTGATTAGCATTACTCGTCCGGAAGATTTTGTTGAATCGGATCGTCGAGTCTTTTTAAACTACAATAGGGTTGACTGGACTGAGTTTACACGTTGTATTGATCAATCAATCAGCGGTCTCTTGCCTCCCAAAGATGTTAAGGTAGGTGAAAGAATTCTTAGAGACGCGATCACCAAGGCTGCAAAGAGGCATATTCCTGTTGGCAGGTTTTCTAATATTAGGCCAGACTTCCCAGCGGAATCTGCACGTCGTATTGCCTTGTTGTCTCGCAATGTGAATAATCTCGTTGCGGAAAATAGAAAGTTTGTGGAACACTATTAAAAAGATATCTGGTGTACCGCAGAATAGAGCTCTTTCATCTGTCACATTTGAGGGAGTGCAAATAGGATCGTCAAAGAAGTGTGCCACCTATTTCTGCAGACAGTTCGTGCAACACCCTTCTCAGCAGAATAGGTTAAAGCGTAAATCCATACGTCACATTAGAAGGAAAAAAGGATATGAAGATTTGATAGATTTTACATGTGAGGAAATTCTGGCTGCTATAGGGAAAGCAAATCCATCCAAGGCACTCGGCCCAGACGGCATTTCAATGCTGATGCTGAAGCACCTTGGGCCTATAGCGGTAGTATACCTCACGCACATGTTAAACCTATCCATTTCCCAGCTAATTGTCCCTGATGTATGGAAGGTAGCAAGGATTGTGCCTCTCTTAAAACCTGGCAGTGAAGCTGATCTTGGTTCCTCTTACAGGCCCATATCGCTTCTTTCACCTGAAGTGAAAGTTTTTGAGTCATTATTACTACCTTCAATGACAGTACACTGCCTTCTAGCAGATCATTAGCACAGTTTTAGGAAAGGTCGTGGTACGACTTCAGCACTAAGCGAAATCACAACTTTTATAGCTGATGGACTTAATAAGCCGAGGCCATGCGAACGTACAGTGATGGTGGCTCTAGACTTGAACAAGGCATTTGACACAGTTGATCATGCAATCTTGTTTCAAGACATGGACTCCACCTCACTACCCGATAAAACGAAACGCTGGCTATTGAACTATTTTAATGGTAGAAGGGCATACGTTGAGTTTAGGAGTGTGAGGTCGTGTTATCGTAAGTTAATGATAGGTGTTCCGCAGGGTGGGTTTCTCTCTCCTCTTCTGTTTAACCTTTATTTGGCAAAGATGCCCCTTCCCCCTCCCCATATAAAACTAGTGACCTATGCAGATTATTCTTCTGTTTTATCCTCGGGCGTGAATGTAGATGATATCTGTGCGAGAATCAATATCTATTTGGACAATTTATAAATTTTTTCAATGCTCGCAACCTTAGGCTTTTAACTCATAAGTCATCTGCCTCCATTTTCACTTCCTGGACTAAGGAGGTGAGGATGGAACTAGATGTCTTTGTTGGAGGTCTAAGGGTTCCTACTGTTCAGTACCCGATAATATTGGGAACTACATTTGACCCATTGCTTAGATTCTCGGCTCGAGCCACCAAGCCAAAAAATCGTCTTATGTCGAGAAACAAAGTGTTGAAAGCGCTGCCACTGGTTGTTTGCAAATGACCCATGAGGATCATTTGCACAATGAAACGATGATACTTCAACATAATGAGCTGCTTTCGAAGCAGTTATTGTTGGGTGCGTACAGAAGTGATCATCCGAACCATGGCACCCTCACTACATCAGCGCCTACCCGAATAAGATCTGATATCAGGATATATAAGTCGAGCATAAATCGCTTTATCACTGATAGCAACATAGAGGAGTATGAGTATACTTCTCGAAGGGCCCAATTGCATAAAGATGCAACTGAACAAGCTATACTCTCTTATAGGGACAATATTAAATTAGGTGGAAGACCTCCGCCTATTAATGAGAGCGAAAAACATCTCCCTCGTAGCACCAGGACGAAACTTGCATAGTTACGATCCGGATGGAGCGTTATGCTCGAGTGCTAAAGGGAAAGAATTGGGATAAGCAATTCTAATTGCTGCCCTGAATGCGGTCAATCACCGCACGATACAATCATTTGTTTAATTGCCCGTCCCATCGCACTCAATTGAGCCCTTTAGACCTCTGGTTACGACCAGATGAGGTTGCTTTTTTTCCTAGACCTTGACACCTGGGGTTGCATTTCGGTCTATCTTTCTCTTACATTCATAAATTGCTTCGCACTACTACATTCATTCATATATAATAAATTTAAACTGTTACAACAACAACAACAACAAGGTGATTTTTCAACATGACAACGCTCGGCCACATGAGGAGGCGTTGAATTGGGATGTGCTACCCCACCCGCCTTATAGCACAGACATAGCCCTTTCTGACTACCACTTGTTCAGATCGATGACCCACGCCCTGGCTGAGCAGCGCTTTACTTCTTACGAGGATACTAAAAAATGGGTCGATACGTGGATTGCCTCAAAAGACGAGCCGTTCTTCCGACGCGGAATCCATATGCTGCCAAAAAGAGGCGAAAATGTTGTAGCTAACGATGGACAATACTTTGAATTATATACATTGAAGCATTTTTTTTTAAATAAACGCTTAAAAATCGAAAAATTCCTTTAAAATTAATTCCAACACCTCAACATATTCACAATTAATCTATACTATACATATATGTATATATTGTATATACATATGTTGTTGACTCTACTTGACTTTAGTTTATACCTACTTAGTCCTCCTTCATTTGCCATATGGAGAACAAGGTTAGATAGTATGGAGGGCACTGCTGCGCGGAAATGATTAATGATTAATTTTTTAAACCAACTAAATTTGTTTTAACATTACGGATAGCCTCTAAAATGAGATGTTAGTTTTCTCGAGTTTATACAGTACTTTTGTAGTTTATGTATATACTCTTACAATACATACGTAATGTATGTACATATATAATCAATTTATTATTCCTTATTTTTCGAACTAAATGCGCATATTCTTTGAAATATTTATCGTGTCCTTTTGCGCTGCAGGATGCATAATATTTATGTTTTAGTGGATAGATTTGCGTAAGGTAATTAATTTGCGGATTCTGCTTGTGTGCATATTGCCTATTACAACAAATAAAATGGATTGTTGTGGTTCAAAGTTCAAAAAACTACTTTAAACATGGAGCATTGAACCATTGTATGGACCATCGGTTTTTGTACATTTAACCGATTATTATGGTACCAAATTAATCCATTAATCCAGTAGCAAATGTCACATCATAAACATTAAATTTCAAATAGCGATTAGCCAAAAGTAGATAAACGCTTTCAGTGATGCATAAATACACTACACCAACTTACTTGCATATATCGTAACTCACTTATCTCGATACCCAAATTCAATCAATTAAAGTTCGAATTGGCTAGATTTCTTAATCAGACTTCAGTCCAAAAATTGATGAAATTAATCAAAGGTCAAAGATTAGAACACAACGAAGAGGTGATTGCTAGGGTTGATGTTTATTATAAAGACATTAACAAGTTGTATCATTAGAAAGCTAAAAAAGTTTGAAGATAGAAAATAAACTCGTAAATGCTTTTTATATTGGAGCTACTGTTTCTGTTGGCCATGGCAAACACATTTACATGTATGTATGTATTTGATGTCCTTGCTTACAGAAAGCATTCACTCCAAGTTTTAAGCCGATACATTAAACAAGAAAAAACGCTGCAGTCGAGTGTCCTCGGCTTCGAGATATCCTGTACCTTATGTAAGGATCTTTATATGAACCATAGATAAAATTCTTTAGTGATCCGATCTTGATATTTCCATTATATTTTATTAGAATTGATAAAAAATTTTAAATAATCTTACTAATATTATAAATTAGAAAGTTTGTATGGATGTGTAGATGTGTGGATGTGTTGATGTTTGTTGCTTTTTCACGCAAAAACTAATGAATGGATTTTAATGAAACTTTACAATAATATAGCTCATATATCAGAAGAACACATAAGCTACAATTTAAAATTTTGGTTAATTTGAAGCTTTTTTTTGTGGTTAGATACACTTACAACAAGTTATTTAATTTTTATTTAAATTTTTATTAAATTATTTAAATTTAAATAGGTAATTATTTGATTGTTTGTTAAGAGAAAAACAAATTGTGTCTTTTTAAATTTGAAAAAAAGCAACTATACTAAGAATTGTGGCGAGAAAGCGTAAGTCTATTCTTTCACAAAGTTCTAATAACGCAGCACATAGAGCTGATGACACTGAATATCTATATCATATATCATGCTGAATATCTGGCATCTCAACGGGCTGCTGAGACATCAGAACAATCTTATACTCGGCATCAAGAGAAGGCTCAATATATGGCATCACAACGAGCTGATGAGACACCAACTGCATTATCCGAAGATATCTTGCACAGATTCGAAAGGATGGATCAAGTCGACAATGAACTATGTTTCAATGAAGCTCTGGGTCTTATAGGAGACAAAATAATAATGATTTTTGGAAAGAAGTTGCCCTACTTCGGTATGCCTACACCACAGCGTCGAGGAGAGCTGTCGAGCGATTTGATAAAAAAAATAAGCTACGATACCAGAGCCACGCCTGCTACCCGAGAAAAAAACATCTATGACAAAATGTTGCAACGAGTTGAGCGTGGTGAAGGTGGCCTGTTTTTCCTTGATGCTCCAGGGGGAACAGGCAAAACTTTTTTGATTAATTTGCTTCTAGCAAAAATCTGTAGAGATCGTAATGTTGCATTAACACATGCTTGACAGCATCATACTTGTGGACCAAAGTTGAAAAGCTTTATCTCAACACTAACATGCGAGTCCAGTTATTCCGTGGAGTTCCTAAACTCTTTGGATTTATCTGGGGTGCCATCCCATAGGTTGGAATTAAAGGTAGGTGTTACCATTTTTCATTCTTCTGCTCAAATGAATGATTTATTTATTATAAAAATGCTATATAGTTTTGAACAAAAAAGCATGTCATATAATTTCTAAATATTTACTTTTCTTTTCATACACATTTAACATTTTATTGGTAAATTTCAGATATTTTACATTGAAGAAGAATTTTTAGGGTATCCTAAATCATCTTGTCTTTTTGTATAAAAAATTTCATTATTTAAGTCAATATTAATTTGAAATTTGATATGAAAGCTACTTATGGACAGTCGCTTCACATAAATATACTAATGAGCGTATACCGCCCAATTTTGGAAGTAGCCCCTATAAAAACCCAGGTTTATGTTTTACGAGGCGATTTGAAAATTCGTATGAATGGTATTAGAGTTTCCGTACGAACGAAGTTAACGTTTTTCCTTGTTTATTTATTTTGTAGTACTGTGCTGTCGGCCGATCTAAATTGTATCGGTAAAGTTTCGGTTCTTACCTATGCATAATGTTCAAAGGAAAACAAAAACCGCTGATACTTAAATTTCCCAGAACGTTAATTGTATGGGGACTACCCCTAAAACTGATCGTGTCCTGCAAGTTGTGACATACAAGTACGTGTTAAAAAAATGGTGACTTTAAATTTCGCGGACTACGTACATTCGATATATAATTTTTTTATGTTCCCTACATATGTTAACATGATCAGCCATTTTGTATTTTTAGTATATTTTTCTCAGAAATAAAGGCAAGACGGGTTTGGTGTGGTTGGCGATTTGTTGCTATCGAAAGAAGTAGATCAAAGAATCTGTATTAAATTTTGTGTGAAGATGATGATTGTCAAGATGATGTTAATGACGATGCCCGCTCAGGACGTACTAGCATGTCAACAAACGATGAAAACGTTCAAGCAGTGAACAAAATTGTTATGGAGAATCGTCGAATCACTGTTAGAGAAGATGTATTTTTGGTATGTTTTGGGCATGAAACGTGTGGCAGCGAAGTATGTTCCGAAATTGCTAAACCGAGCATAGTATGAGCATAGCTCAGTAGTTGTTGAATGACATCAACGACGAACCAGATTTGCTCAAAATGGTCATAACTTTTGACAAAACATGGGTATATGTTTATGAAGTCGAAACCAAAGCCCATCATCCCAATGGAGCGAACAGAAGAGCCAACAACGAAAAAAGCATGCCAACGTTCAGTCAAATGAGGAGGTCTTGCTCACTGTTTACTTCGATTACAGCTGGTGTGCCAAGGAGGGCCTCAGGATTAACCCACAAACGGCGGTATTGGTACCCTTTTCAAGGAAGTACAAATTCGATCTGGGTCCAGTGTACATCCAAAACTCTCTTTTGTGACTTTCCGATGAAGTAAAGTTCTTGATGGTCACCCTCGACAAAAAACTAAATTGGAATACCCATCTCAAAAATGTCCTGAACAGGTCAACAATGGCTTCATGGACTTGCAACGGTGAGACTTATAGTAACATAACGCCCTTGTATGGTGGCCTAAACTGCTGCAACATGTGCAATACGGTGGCGCGACAAACTGCAACGGCTTACTTGCCTGAGCCTGGGCGATCATCGGTCTAACTCCGCTGCACATTTGTATTCAATCCTCAGCAGCAACAGAGGCTCTGAGACTTCAGACTGTAGACAGTAGGACGCTAAGTGAACTGGGTCACTCTAGTATCCTTAAATTCAACCCTGGCATCAAAATCTGTAACGTTTCAGATTGTTTGTCCACGGAACTACGTTTCGGTAGACGCTTCTCAGTTCTTCTTTCCAGCCCTGGTACTGGACCATCTTCGATCAATTGGTGCACTGATGGTTCACTTACCGATACGGGCACAAGTGCGGGTGTCTTCGGACCCAACACCAGGATCTTTATTGCCATGGGTGCCTGGCAAACGGTTTTCAATCTGAGATCCACGCCATCGAGGTCTGCGCCCGACATCTTTTGGATAAAAGTTCCAAAGGGGCGAATTTACATAACCATTCTTTCAGATAGCCAAGCGGCTTTTAAAGCATTATCCTCTTGGAATTTCTCCTCGAAACTGGTTCTTCGACAACTGTCAATCGGCCGTAAAGTCTCGATTTTTTCGGTACCTGGCCTTAAGAGTATCGCGGGCAACGAAAGTGCTGCTGATAAACCACCCCTTTTCCCTGCCCCGTTGGAAAATCCCATTATCATGTATACAACATTTCATCCCTCTATCTTAATAGGAAACCGGCGCGTTCCTGCTCTTTCCCCTAACTCTCCTTTCCCTACCTCTCCATCCCCTGCCCCTCCTTCTCCATGAACGTTTGCATACCACCTATTCCCCTAAAACCACGTCTCATACCACTTTTTCCCCTGCCCCTTCCCCCTACCTACCTTTCTTTGACTCCTTCTTCCTGTCCCTTTTCCCATACCCTCCTCGACCGCATTAATATGTATATTCAATATCTTTCTAGATTAATTTTCTATAATTTTTTTTCCGTGAACTTTTTGCAAAATTTAATAGTTACTCTGCTTTTGGGGCGGAGACGAAATCAACAAATCAGAGATCATTAAAATCGATCCAGCCGCTCTCGAGTTATAAATGGTGTAACTAACCTGACTTTGTTTTATATACCAGTATATAGATATGTGGATACAAATCGAAATAATATTTCCAATTTTTGGATTTAGATTTGATTGTTAGTGCATTTTTCCTTTAATAGGTGACATAAACTTGAATGAACACTTACAATTGCAACAATGCACCAAATTTCACGAAAACAAATATTTCTTTTACTATTTATGAGGTTTTTAAATTATCTAATTCGATTATTTGACATAATCGAACCGATAACTACAAATGAATGGAACGAATGTGTCTAATGCAATGTTTTAGTGGTCTAAACCCATTTTCGCATTATTGCCTTTCAAATGAAACCGGTTTGGGGCACATCGGTTCGATGGTTTCAAAGTCTGTAACGGACATAGGTAGAAACATTTTTTGTGTTTTATATACATAGATTTGGAACGTTGGCAATATTAATTATTCTCTTCTTACTTTTTCATGAATTTTATTATTGACCGGTACCGGTATTCCAAGAACCGTACCGAAACTGAATTCCGAAATAAATTGGAACCGGTACAGAATCTAATATCGAAACACACATTTCGTTGCGTATCAAAAGTGGAACCAAAATCGAAATCGGTTTTATTTCCTGGTTTGAATTTTACGTTTAAAAACTTTTCAGAAAGTTTTTCCCTACTAACTTGCCAGTAAAAAAATACCTCAGCTTAATTTTAAGCTACACGTACAAATTGTGCATACGAGTATGTACGTCACATTTATTTTTTTTATAACTTGTCAAGTGGGCGGATTTTCATTGCTCAAAGAGCATCAATGTTATTAAGGCATAAATGCGTAGCAGCACAAATGTCGTCACATGTATTAAACCGGTTGCAATTGACCGTGGTCAATAAGTAATGAGGCTGGGGTTGCTTTAGCGGTAGAGTTTGCGAAAAATAAAATGCGTAAAAGGATCCTTTGCTGTACTTGTACAGTTGCTGCAGGCGACAATAACAACTACAAGCATAACATTGACATGCATGTCTGTGTTAAAACGTTACATGAATTTTGTACATGTATTTGCAATAATTATAACAACACCCACAACAACAACATAAAAACAACAACCTACAATCTGAAGCACTCAAAAGTATAAATCATTGACGAAAAAAGCATTTCTCTGTCACAGACATTCTATAAAGTATTGGAAAAAAAGCAACATATTTTTAAGATGCTGATTAACAGACATGTAATGGTTCATTAAAAAAAATATATATGGTATGAAAGTAACCAAAAGGAACAAATATGCGGTCGATGGTTTACTATAAAAGCATGTTGCACATAAAACAGAGAGTTCAGTTGTAAGTCAGTACATAGTGCGCTGGATGTTTGGTTAATAATCGAAGCAAAGATATTTGACTGCTCGTATAAATTTCACAGTTTTTGAGGATTGACCACAAATTGATATTACACATACGCATTACGTATACGCTCAAGCAGCAGTGAAACCAATTTAAGCTACATAATTAGTTATCATCATTCGCCAGATACAAGGACAACGATGCTAAGTTGCCATTTTATGCAGCAGCCGAAGCCAAAGCCGCAATTGAAGTTGCTGCTGTCTTTGATGATGCTACTAACGCAAAGCATCCATACGAACGTTGAGTGTCGTCAATTGATGGCACCCGATGTATCTGCTAAAATTACTAGCCAGCCGGAGGAGATATTCAGTGCACCTAGCGGCAGCGACATGGAAATGAATTACGATGAGTATCCTGTAAGTTTGTAGCGCTTGTCCAGAATAAGCGAAAACCACCTACTACCTTAAAAGCAAAATCATATCGATTTCGTAATTTGCAATTTAATACATCACTTGACTTGGTTGCATTGGCATGATTGCTGCCGTCAGCTAGTTTAGTTGGTGTCGACCAAAAAAAATTCGTAGCTGCTGGTGTCCTTTTACTGGCTGACGTCATCTTGACCGACGACACTATGTGATATTCCTATTTTTATAATCTAATTTACTTTTACGCATTTCAAATGGTATACGTAGATGGTTGTGCCGAAGCGTGCTGCACTATTACTTGATCGACTAATGGTGGCTTTGCATCATGCACTCGAAAAGGAAAGAAGTGGCAGCCATCATCGAATCAGTCAGTTTTATGCTAATCATGAGCAGCAAAAAAACAACAAAAATGATGAAGGTAAGAAATAATTCTACAAAATAAATAAGTTCTATAGCCGAGAAGCTCGTCTATTTTATACACTGCACAGCAATGGGGAATACGTATAGTGGAAGAACCGTAGTAAGAAGTTTATCTTTTAAAGAACAAAATTTAAACCAAAAATTTATATTATGAGTATTCGACAGTAATATTAAACAAGAAAGAACTCTGCAATCGAGAGTTCTTGACTTTGAAATGCCATGTACTTTGTCTTTGAACTGTAGATTTGTATGGTAGCTATAATTTATAGTGGTCCGATGTGAACCTAAGCGGGGTACTTTCTTGGGATTGACGTAAGATTCACCAAATTTGGCATTTATAGTTTATTAACAAAAATAAAAAAGTCCCTACAAAAACTTATAAGTGGAAGGAAGGTTTGTATGGGGCTATTCCCTATAGTGGGGCTAGCAAGTTCATTTAATACACTTTCAGAAGAGGAAGAGGCTATAGGAGCGTCTAAATATCCAAACTTGAAGTCTATATCTCTTATTGTCAGCTAGATTTCCCGAATCATTAAATCTTAATTCAGTATTATTATAAGCGACCTTAAAACTAACTTAAATACTGATTAAATACCAACTCTTAAATACTGATTTTCAGTTCAGTTTGAATGACTTTCTCCAAAATTTGTAAATCTTTTTTGGTTACGCCATTTTATTTTCGAAAGTTTTGACATCAGATTGGTATCAGCTACATCAAAAAACCCCTTGATATGAAATTTCGTTGCAATTGAATTACTTTTAAAAAAATACGTTGACCATTGTGGATGCGCCAATTTATTGTCGGAAGTTTTGACATCAGATTAGAAAATAGCGATCTCAAAACCGTATGATCCATCACAGTTTTCATTTTTGGTTGTGGTTTAGAATAATTTTGATTGAGAAAGTTAAAAAGCTTTTGGAATAAATCTTAAAATCCCTGTTTATGCGATATATACAATATCTTGTGAGTGAGCTAAAAGCTGCTACCTCAACTAGATATATGAAACGAGGTGGCAACATATAACAGCAAAAGTGCATATCAACAAGAAAAAACTTTAACTTCGGTTGAACCGAATCTCGAATACCATACACACGAAATTTCATTTGGGGTTACCCCAAAAAGTGAGCTGGACACACCTATTAGTATATGTGTCTGAAGCGATAACCATATCGAATTTCTAGCTGATATTGGCTTAAATAAATAAGTTTTTCATACAAAAAGTAAAAAGTGGCAGAGTGATTTGTATAAGGACTAACCCTAATTTGTATGAAGCGACCGTTCATATAAGCCACCATATTCAATGTCAAGCTAATATTGACTTAACTAAAGAAGTTTTTCATACAAAATCACAAAAGTGTGCGGCGCGTTTTTTTCGGGGCTGTCCAAAAAAGAGTGCGGGACACGCGAATTAGTATATTTATGTGAAGTAGCTGTCCATAAGAAGCCACTATATCAAATTTCATGCTGATATTGACTTAAATAATGAACTCTTTTTTACAAAACGTCAAAAATGAGAGGTTTGTTTATGTGTGGGCTACTCCAAAGAGGGGGGGGGAGTTGGAAGGTGTCACACCCGTCCATAAGAAACCAGCATGATCATTTCTAAGTTGATATTGACTTCAATAAAAAAGTCCTCCATACAAAAAGTCAAAAGTGGGCGTGTGCTTTGTATGGATGCTACCTATTGCAATAAGTTTAGATGTCGGGATATCTTAAAAATTAATACGTAAAAAAATGCGCAACAACTATTAAACAGACGAACGGATGGCACACAGACGAACATGACTAGATCGACTCGTCTCGTTGAGGTGATGAAAAATATATTTACTTTATGGGGTCTACTGATTATACCAATGGTACAAACACACTCAACTGATGCTCGCCAACATGTTGGGAAGTGCGTCCACAACAGTTACGAGTTTAACGTCGAGCTGTTCGACCGACATGCTCTACAATGTGCATCGCCGTATAGATCACGACAGAGATAGCGCATATTTTTTTCTCTATTTTTATTTTAAAGAAATTTTTTCTTTAAATAAAGAAATGTTTTAAATTAAAGTAAACATTTCTTGTTAATCGTGAGATTGCTTTAAAGTAGTACTTTACGTTAGTTAACCGTAGTAAGGTCAAGTTTTTACGCCGTTTCATGACCGTGGTTGAAACATATCCATAGCAACACATTAATAGTGAAGCAGTAGTTGAAACAGTGAATTTCTCTGACCGTATGGCCTGTTTTCTGTCCGTCTGTCTGCCTTTAATGCCAGCTTTGAATAGCTATAACATACAAACTTATTAATTCAGATTTCTTTAAATGTGACCATAAAAAAATTAAAAAAAAAAAAATTAAAAACCAAGCGCAATCCGACGTCAGAACGGGTACTTCAAGGACTATACTCAAATCAATATAATTCGCAAAGACTTCTTACATTGTTTGCTATATGTAAAATCTGTGCAATGGAATCGAAAAACCACAAAGAATAACAAAACTTCTACAAGGTCTGACCAAAAAGTTAAATTTATGAACGCTTTTTATTCGTTTGCTTTTTTTCGTAGTCATTGTTTGGGGATGGCTACAATGGCAGGATTACGAATTGCTCAAACAATACTTAAGCAAATCGGTTCTTGTTCTTATATTTGAATTGATTTAAAAAAAAAATATATATATATATATACAATTCCCATCCAAAAAACAGTTTAAAGTAGTATGTTAAAGTGTACATCTTACTTAATAAAATTATTAAATATACGATAAATATAAGTTTAAACTACATTTATGACACTTAGAGTCAAATTTTCAATGTCCAGCTAAAAGTTTATTAATATATTAATTTGCCAGTTAACAAAATTTCCTTAGTGCTCTCTGTGCAACAACTGATAGTTAAATTTTAACCGGACATTGAGAAACTCGCGCTTAGCTTACATAAATAGATCTATTGTGATGTAGCGATATTTAAGTATGGGGGAGCATTTCCTTTATATACCACATACTACTTCGACTACTTGACATTTTAACAAACATAATTTAATCTAGTGCCAAATATTTGTGTGCAGTGCATAAAAACGAAGTTTTCATGCTAAAACTTAAATTTTTGGACCTCGAGCCTGCAAGAGAACCAAAAATTAAAAAAAATGTTTTCTTTATCAATTTTATTAAATAATAATAGTTCCACCAAGTAGCAGCAATGGCAATGGTAATGGTAATTTTCAAATGTACAGCGACGATGATCCGAGTTCTTATATAAATATGGACTACGACTTCAAAGATCTTAACTCGATTAATCGTGCCACCGGCGAAACCGTAAGTTGGATAATAAAACCATAATTGCCTTTGACAGCAACATTATTAGTACGACATGTATAAGAAACTTTCAGTTAATGGCAAAGAGCTTTCAGAGAAGAGCGAATATGGATGGTAGCGGCGGAAGTGGTATAGGCGCAACGGAGGGCGTGGCACAACTATCAAAAACAGCATTGATGAAAGTCGACAATACTGGTAGTGGTGGTGGTGGCGGTGGCGTCGGCAGCAGACATATACACTCAGGCAATGGACGAATGTATTGGCGTTGCTATTTCAATGCAGTCAGTTGCTTTTAAAACATTTAATCTTTCATCCGACCATCAAACCATCAAACCATCAAACCATCAAACCATCCAACCAACCAACCAAACAACTCTAGATGGATTCCAATGTAAATTAATACTGTATATAACCGAAACTGATTGCTTACTAAGTTGACATCATGCTCTGTAATAAGTTTTTGAAGTGAACAATTAATTTCTCCATCCTTGCTATTGCATTTCATGAATTATATATCACTGCAAAGAATAATGTATACACAAACCAATGTCTCATAAATAAATAATTTTTATGCAAATGTCCAAAAATAAATGTACGGAATTCGCATTTGTGTGAGGAGCGTGTTTGATTATTAAGCTTAGTGCGATAATTTTGTTACTAAATCCACTTAATAAGCGTCATAAAACTTCATTAATTTTATCATTCATTTAACGTGGGAAAGACCATTCGTTGTAAGCATGATCAAAAAGATATTTAAATTTGAAGAGCTTGCCCTCTTTTGAAATTATCACCAAAGTTTTACCTGAACTTACTTAATTTTTGTTATATTTTTTTTTTTGTACAATAATAATATAATTGCATCATAAAACTTATTCTTTACATATTCTAGATACATACTGCGTGTTAAACTATAGTTTCCTATTTATATGCTGCAAGCACATTTATAATATATTTAAAAAGTTTTATTGGTTCTTTGATGACATTGCAAAGCATGCCTGGTACACTGGCTGCATATTAACGATTGCACTGCACTGCACTGTGGTGAAAATGGACACTTTTCGTCGCAAAAACTTAACTAACTTAAAGATTAAGCAAGGTTCTTGGGTCTATTTTTTTTTTTGACATATCAAAGACTTCAACAACTCCTGTCACCGCACGGTTAAGGAGAAAACTGAATTCGAGGATTCTTCACACCTTTCGATCTAACTGAATTAGAAGATGTGCGAGACACCGTTAATTTTCTGGAAGACAGCTGCACAAATGTGCAGTTTATCAAGCTGATGGCAGAGTAGCAAATGCGCTTCCTGATAAAGTAATAATGTTTTTGGTACTTCTCTTCAGTATCATGATTCGCATCCACCACTTCCCCTCCCAATGGAAGTGTGCTGTGATTATAATGATACCGAAACCTGGCAAACCAGAAAACCTTGTTGCGTCTTATAGACCAATTAATTTACTACCGACTTTCTCAAAAATATTTGAAAGAATTTTTCTTGGTAGAATGTTACCTGCTTTGGACGTCCAGAGTGCCAATCCCGATCATCAGTTTGGCTTTAGGCATCACCATGGTAACCCAGAACAAGTGCACAGAGTTTTCCAACATATTCTTAAGGCCTATGAGAGTAAGCAATATAGCTCTGCTGTTTTTCTTGATGTACAGCAAGCCTTTGATAGAGTCTGGATTGTAGGCCTTCTCTTCAAAATTAGTGTATCACAAGGCAGGGTGCTTGGTCCTTTATACATTGTATATTGCTGATATGCCAATTCCAGTAAATGAGAACATGCTTCTGGCTACATATGCTGACATACGGCCATACCTGCTAATTCTAACTGTCCACACGAAGCTTCAACTGACATACAAAACTACCTTGTAGATTTTCAACGTTGGGCCAACCGCTGGTCAATAGTGTCAATAGTGAAAACTCTAGTCACTGCACTTTTTCATTGAGCCAAGGGAACTTCCCGTCTTCCAAAAACCGCAGCAGTGTGTTACGCTAAACTCAAAAAGTTTAACTGCTTATTTCGCCCAACTAGTAAACTCAGTTTCGAATATAAACTGCTTGTTTACAATCATTATGCCTACCTGGATGTAAGGAATACAATTATGGCGCACTGCTGCTGCCACAAATATAAACCGAATACAAGTACTTCAAAATAATGTCTTGCGTAAAGTAACAGATGCTCCTTGGTATATGCGCAATAAAATTTTGCATCGAGATTTGAGAATACCAACAGTCATGGATCGGTTAAACTTCCACAGAAGCAGATATATTGATCGATTGGCTTCACATGTTAATCATCTAGCAGCGGCTCTGGTCGTTAATATATGTCGTAGATGGTTCCAAAGATTTCATTCGAACGATCTTCAAAATAGGTAAAAGGCCTATTTATTTTTTGTTAGTTATGTTCATGTGCCTCTTTAACTCTTAACTCTTTATCTTAAATTGATTGCCATTTAATACGATAACAAAAAAAAAAAAAAAAAATTTAAGAAACACACAAAAACCTAATTTTTGTTTTAGGCGAACTTTACTTGGTCCTGTACAATTTGTTTTTCTATTTGTGGAATATGGCATCGTGCAATTGTCCACCCTCAGCGGCCATGCAAAGATATAATTTTTTTACGGCGTTTTCCATAACTTTTTCCAACAGAATAGCGGCAATTTTTCGGCAAATGCCCTTAAGCTGCTCTCCATCAAGTGCAGTGGGGCATGTCACGCGGTTCTGTTGAAATCAGTAATCGTGCATATCAGTTTCTTCGAGAATTCCTGCCAAATAATCACGAATCATGGCCCGACCGTAGAGGTGGTCTTGTTGTCGTTATCGAATAAATACGGCCCGATGACTCTGTCAGCGCATACACCACACCAAACGGTGACTTTAGGTGAGTATAGAGGCACATCATGAATCAGTTATGGGTTTTCAGATCCCCAGTAACGAATATTCTACGCATTAACGCTTCCACAAAGCGTGAAGTGGGCCTAAAATTGCTAAAAATTACGGTCGATTGCCTTGATGTTTTTCATGTTTCTGGCGTACTGATTGCTGGGCGCGGCGACGATGACTTATTTCCCGATGAGCCTCAACATCGTCTGGACGGCATTTTCTCCGGCGTTTCGCAGGCACAGATGTTGCCACAGTACCACTTTCATTTAATTTGGCCACTAACTTAAGTATGCACGCCGATATACGCGTTGAGTACCTACAATTGAGGAGTTACTCGTAAAGTAAAATTTAACAATTTTTGCTCATTGTTTTTCCATAGCTAAAATTGTACTGAATTGACGCTTCCAATGAGCGCTCATATGTGTCAAATTTCCAAAAAAATTATGTCAAGTTTTCATAGGTGACCACAACATGACGCACCCTGTAGCTACCATTTGTTCTGTACATTACAATAGCCTTCTGTTACTCCTCATTTCCCTGTTTTCAAGTTCGAGGTTTCTAACTGCGAGATTCAGTACCATCTTCATTTAAAAAAAGCTATGTAACTGAATGAACGATGTTTACTATAATTTGTCTCTGTGTGTGTTTTCTATTTCTATAATTTCTGACCATGCATGACATTTACTATAACATCTTATTGCAAAGCAATATTATTTTGAGAGGTTTTGTAGACTGATTTTTGCTATTGTTGTCTGCTACTTTTATATATATGGCGATGGGGTACAAAAAAAAATAAATGGACCAACAGCTCCTGGCAACATCCAGAAACATAATTTATAACACTGTTTGAGTTCAAAACTATGAACAGAATGCGGTTCTCATATTTTGCATACTCTACTTCCTTTAGCGCCTACACTATTATCTTAGCTGGGTTTGGTTATGTTAACATTTCTGGCACAGAACATTACACTTTGATGTATTTGTAATAAATTTAAAATAAATGTTCGTTATATTAAAATCGTTTGAAAAAAATGAATTATGCCATTAAAAGAGTACATTTTTCCCATTATGCAGTGCATCCTCACCACCCGCTGTTTCTCATCCATTTTAGCAATGATAATTTAGTTGACAATTTCTATCAGAATTTGTTTGCGGTAGCTAAAACAGCCTGCAATGGAAATAGTTAGTAACTAAAAATATGTTACTGCTAAGCTCAATCATAAAGCGTTAATCTTCTCGACATGAGTGCAATAAAATGTCGTTTTCTCTTTTTTTTTATCTAATCAATTAAGCTCATAAATTATTGTATTTATCAAATAAACTCGTACATTTCCACAAAGCCAGTAGCTAAATATGGTAGAAGCACGCGGTAAGAGACTTCCTTACATTTCCTGTATGGAGTTGCGCAAATCTCAATTGGAACATAATATATTTAACAATATACAAGCATATACTCGTATAGCGATATTAAAATGTCATAGATTTAAGCTTTCTGTAAATCTAAATACACGATCCGATAAGCCTATAAACATAGTCAAATTTATGCTGTGGGAATATGCTGATTTGACAAAAAATCTATTTTTATACTCATTGTTAGTTTACATAGTCTATAAGACCATAATTTTCGATAAGGGTTCAAGTATTACGTAGTATTACGTAACGCGTACTAGTGGAGGGGAGCGGGGGGGGGGTTGGTTCTCGTCTTGTTGCAAAGTGTTACAATGAGGGGAGGAGGGGGTGATTCAGTTTGTTACGTAACATTTCTCAAGTTATTTCAATAGTGATCAATATAAAAATAGAACAATATATGAAATCATATATTTAAAATTTGCGAACAATTATTATCATCAACAGATTTTGTAAAACTTGTGGGCTTTATCGGGTATCATGTAAGTCATGAAATGAATAAAAGTTAAAAATACGCCCACACCGTGTTGCTGGTTAACGTGCTGGAGAACTTCTAAGCGTACAGAACAATTACGTACAATTACGCGTTGTCAAGAAAAAAAAAAAAAAAAATTGTTTCTGGGCACCCTGTCATAAAAAACATAAGGCTTTGGTCTCAATCCATATGGAAAATAATAAGTATTACACAAATTCTTGCAAAACATGTAGTTAGAACAGATCTGTTTCGGAATCAGACACACTTTCTTACATGCAGACAATTTCAAGCCTTATCCCAGTATTATTGAAATATTCTCCAAATTGTATTTGAATATGAATTCAATAGGTTCCATATCATTACACTACAAGCAAGGTCAAAATTTAGCCATATCGGAACATTCACTGCCACACGTTTCAAACCCAAAACATCCGAAGAAATTTCATGGCATGAGCTAACCGATATTTCAACATCCCCTGCAACTTATAATAATTGATTCAACGATTCTTCATAAAAATTTTCTACACTGCTTCAACGTTTTCATCGGTAGTTGACGTCCACGGCAGACATCACTATTAACTTCGCGGCCTTCTGTGAAGAGCTTGTGCCACTTATAAACATTTTTTACACCAAAACACGTCTAACTTTTATATCTGTCAAAAACAGATTTAAAAATGCAAAATGGTTCACAATGTTAAGATATGTTGGGAACATGTGTACCAACATAAAAAGAAAATAAAATCGAACGAATGTACATAGCCCTTTTTTAACACATCAAATTAATAACATGCTACTTAAATTTTGAAAAAAAAAATCCATTCTTTATTCAATAGTATGTACATTTTTATAATCTTCAAACATAGTGTGAATAGTATTATAATTTTGGCACGCAGTTTGTAACACATTAAACGGAACATTGGATATCCCATAATGAAGATAGTCGTATATTCTTGTTCAGCTCTACGAATCGTCTGTCTGTCTCCTGTCTATATGAATCAAAACTAGTTTTTACGATATCAATCTGAAATAGGGTATGCACACTTTCTATGTTCTTACGCTGAACATATGTCAGAACTAGCATGCCGCGCCTACTTTTAGGGTAGCCACCATGCAAATCCAGCGCCCTCTTTACGAATTTCGTATGAAATGTTTTTGCGTCCAGCCGATTCCTAAGCGGATTCATACTTAAAACTAAACGTCTGAAAATAAACGCTCTACTCTTACTTGAGTAACTGGAACTGCGAAAGTAAATTTTGACAATTCGAATAGTTCTGGGAAATTTGTGGAATATATATAAATATATAATAAATATATAATAAATATGTATTATTTTTTCCTTTGAATATTATCCATAAGTATACTATGCATAAGCAAATATTTTTCTTATAAGAAAAATAGAAGTGAGCACCGAAACTATAACGGTACAAATGTTTCGGTTCTTTCATTTGACTTTATTTCGGTAAAAGGTTCCGGTTTTGAAAAAATAAAAATATAGGTTCTGTTTCCGATTTCGGTTCTCAATTTGTATTGGTTAATTTCGGTTTACGGTTCCGGTTTCTAGTCAGGTGTTATATCCTGTCTTACACTAATCTCGGCGTAGTTATTTTAAGTGTTTTGGGTTTGTTAATTAAAATCTACATCGGCAGTTGATCTATGCATTTTTACTATATCTCTACTATCGTTAATATGTAAGTAGTGCACTGGCGGATCCAAGGGGGGGGGGGGAAGCTGGTAACGTACCCCCACTCCACAGCATTTTTGTTCACTACAAAAAAAAAAAAAAAAAAAAAATTCCTCTTCATTTGCATAAAATTGTTACCAATAATTGAAACCAAATATTCTGGGTTAGAATCAGTGAGATTTTTCGTTTTTAAATGCAATGCCAGGTGTCGTTATTTCGCACTGAGTACCATCGAAGAACTTCGCAAATATCTGCTGGTGCCATCAAATCTTTCAACAATGTCGTGCCAGATTTCTGTGTAAACTGCCATTCTGGAAAGCCATTTTTAAGAAGTCAGAAAGCTTCATTTTTCACAATGTCCTTTTGCTCTTCGTCACTATGCTTGCTTTAACTTGAAAAAAGTAGATAGCAGCAGGACATGTACAAACAAATCATTTTTCACCCAAATATATAGAATGTCCACAGCAAGAAACGGAAACAACTTAAGAATTCAAATGTATTATCAAAGCCTGCATGGTTGATACTTTCCGGACATTTTAGACAAATTGTCGGACGATTAACCTCGGTAGTTTTTCTTTTAAATACTTACGAAGACTTACGAGATGATCGTTAGTAAAGATTTCTTAATTTTTTTTCATTGTAGTTTTGCGTTATGTGGAGCTGGCACTCTAATGGCTGCAGGCTGGGCTGTCTATAAGTTCTAAAATGGGCAACCAGTTGAGGTGGTACTTCATCAATATCCTCTACTACATAAATACCTTCTCTGAACTGGGAGTCATTTCGACTATTATCATAAATTGACTGTACATCCATCAAGGGACTAACTGTTACCTGATGTTCTTAAGCCGCCGTATGTCCAGCCACGGTATACTCTTGTAATCTAACTAAATGATGTTTTGGTGCATCTGGACTGGACGTACGAGACTCCACAATTGGGTATCAAAGGGCGTAAAGGATAAAGTAAAGGATAAGGTCAACAATTTAGTGAAGTATGTAAATGCTTCACAATGGATGTAAAAATGATAGGTTTCGTGTCTCAAAGGAGATTCATGTGGTATCACAATGCGGAAGGAACTGTTAAAAGGGAATAATACCGGTACCGGTCAATATTAAAATTCCAAAAAAAGAGAATAATTACTATTGCTAATGTTTCAAGCACCATATTTCAAATTAATAACATGTTAGTTAAATATTATGAAATAAATTATTCTTTATTTAAGAGAAAGAAAATGCAAACATCATATATTATATTAATAGGTGTGTCACGCCTAGAGATAGCTTTCATAAAACCGACGGTCTTGGCGTTTCTCATTAAACAAATCATGTATGTATGCATCGAAAACCAACAGGAAAATAAACTGGAAAAATACCATATTAATATGAAAATCTATGCGAATGATGATGCGAAAGAGATGCTGGAGATGAACCAGTTTCTTAAGCAAATGTGCCTCAGTCTCTTAAACACCAAAAAATTATGCCACACACACTTAGCCTTGGATTATGGAATGCTCGGCGAATCTCTGGGCATGTTGAGGAGCTAAAGCTGTTTCTAACCGAACATAATATAGATGTTATGCTTATCACTGAGTCCTGGCTTCAGGAAAATATACACATCTACCTCCCCGGCTACAACATTCATAAAGCAGACCATCCCGGTAATAGACTAAGAGGTGGAGCGGCCATCCTAGTACAAAAGGAAATATCTCATTTTCCTTGTGACTCTGTAACGACGGCGCAGCTGCAAATGGCCTCCATTACAATTTTGGGTGGGTTGGGAATTTCTGCTATTTACCGTCCTCCAAAGATCCGATGGTCAGAAGCGGACTTCATCCAAATATTCAGCAATCTGGGAAGTAAATTCATTATTGGCGGCGATTTTAATGCTAAAAGCAGACTTTGGGGAAATTTTAGAGGCGATGCGATGGGCAGCTGCCTTCAGCACGCCGTACAAAGCTCCTCTGTTCAAATTCTGGCAACAGGTCAGCAACACACTATCCTGCAGATACAAATCGCACACCCAGCCACATCGACTTATTTGTTTACAATGGACTGCGCCCAGAACATCTCAAGATAAGGACATAATATCAGCTTTCCTCGTATCATCTACCAATAGTAGTTACATACGACTCTGCTCCGGTTGTCACGACGATTATGGGTCGACTACTGCCCGGGGAAGCGAATTAGAGAATACTCTGGATCTCAATCTAGAGATCTTGCTGCCAGAAGACATCGAAGATGCGCATGCCATCTTCCTAAATAAGGTCCATGCAGCTGCCCTTTGCGTTGCTCCGGCCCATCAAATACAAAACTCCCAAATCAGTCTCCCTCGAACTATTGAGACGCTGCTGCTCATCAAAAGGAGGCGCACTCGTGACCCTATAGTTTACAGGGTATACCAGAGAGTATCAAATAGGGTGAAAAAACTGCTGATATTACACAAAAGATGGAAAATGACCGCCTACTTTCTAATGTTTCCGCTGATTCAAGCTCTAAGCATTCACTATGGACTTTAGCTAAAACATATAAGCAGCAGGTGGTCTCGAAATTCCCAATTAGAAAGCCTGATGGATCTTGGGCCATATCCCCAAAGAAAGAGCAGAGGCATTTGCAGAGGATCTAGAGGCCAGATTTCAACCGTTTAACACCAGCTCCACTATTAGTCAAAGAAAAGTTCAACTGGCGCGTGAGAGTTCTGAGCAGTTATGTCCCCCGGCTGCACCCATTACTGTTGAAGAAGTCACATTAAACAGCTGAAAGCTAGAAAGCTCCAGGTGAAGATGGCCTGGATAATCTTACACTCAAGGGTATGCCTCTTAAGGCTGCAATGTTTCTTGTCCTATTATTCAACTCTGTACTGAGACTTGGGCATGTCCCGAAACTCTGGAAAAAACAATGATCTGCATTATATATAAGTCAGGTAAAACCACATCCTCACTGGACTCGTACAGACCTATCAGTCTATTGCCGACAACAGCCAAACTGTTCGAGCGATGCCTTCTGACGCGCCTACTTCAACTGGAAAGCATCAAGGACAAAATTCCTCCCTTTCAGTTTGGTTTTCGTAAATCTCATGGAACACGTGAGCAGCTGAATAGGGTTGTAAATTTCATCCTTGAAGGTTTTGAGGCCAAGGAGTACGTGATTGCGGCGTATCTGGACATAAGACAGGCATTCGATAGAGAATGGCACAATGGACTTCTTGCTAAGATCAAGCCACTTCTACCTCCTCAACTACTATGGATAGTACGCAGCTACCTTGCTGACCGGTCGTTCACTGTGGTATTAGATGGTGCGGAGTCCAGTGTGAGGACTATTCAACCTGGAGTACCACAGGGCAGTGTTTTAGGGCCCACTCTATACACCCTCTTCACACACGATATGCCCACTGGATCAACTAACCCCATGGAAGATACGAATGATCTTCTCATCACCACCTACGCAGATGACACGGTGATCCTGGCCAGAAGCAGTTGCATTTCTGAAGCCGCTGGTATCATGCAGCAGTACCTTCACAACTTTGAAGTATGGGCAAAACGATGGAACAATGGCATCAATTCAAGTAAGTGCGCTAATGTGACCTACGCTCTGCGCGTTAGCCTCTCTCCAGGCGACTTCTTGCAGGGCCAGATGTTGGGAGTACACTTGGACAAGCCTCTTACGTTTGCCAAGCAAGTGTCCAGCACCATAGCGACTCTCAAAAAAAGGATCAGCAAAAGTAGATGGCTCCTAGCTAGTAAAAAACTGTCTCTGGACAACAAGGTGAATTTGTACAAGACCTGCATTATTCCCTCTTGGCGATACGGCTTGCAAATATACGGAATAACTGCTAAAACCCACCTGGGAAAAATCCCCATACTACAAGCCTAAACCCTTCGGCTAATTTGTGCTGCTCCTTGGTACTTAAGGACTGCAAATATTGAAAAAGATCTGGGAGTACCTGAAATTGGGGATGTCCTACAAAAACAGACGGCACAGTACATCCAGCGTTTAGAAAACCACTTAAATCCTCTCGCAAGACGACTTCTAAACTGGCGCACCATAAGGGGAACCCTATCAGAAGAAGACTGAAGTGACATCACCCAATAGACCTTGCCACTAGACAATTGTAAATTCATTTAATACTCTCTAATTTTAATTAATTAGCATTACGTAACCTGTAGACTAGGTTGTATTAGAAGTTACGTTAAAATTTGTTGATTGTATTCGTGTGTCATTCGGGCATTATACACATTTTGTGTAAAGAGTGACCGAATGCATAAATGATTCATAACACCGTAAAAATATATTGTAGATAAATATACTATTTTTGCCGAACTGTTGGTATTTTGTAATATTCGAGTTAAGAGCCAAATACGCCTTCACAAATTTAATCAAATGCGTGATGTGACGGAAAATCGACGGGTGCATTTAGCGATTTGACTGTTTGATGAAATGTGTGAATAAAATTAAAAAGTTTTGATTTTCGTCACATCGCTTATTCTTCCTCGATGTTGTTTTATTTTTTCGTTCGGAACATACGTATGCGATTTGGGAGGGAAATTTCAAATCCAGATTTGACGAAATGGATTTGAAAACGTCATACATGTATCATCAAAATTGCCCCGGACTTGTTAAAAAAAAACAACATTGTTATGCATTTTAATACCAATCTTTATTATCGCCTTCAAAATAGGTCCTACAAGCATGCCAACAATTAATCCTATTTTCCGATATTTTCCTATCCAATTTGTTATACGCTTCGGCCGGAATAGCCTTTAGTTTCTTCAGCGAAGTTTTTTTATGTCCTCAATTGAGTCATGACGCTTTCCCCGGAGTGGATATTTAAGTTTCGGAAAAAAGTCACATGGTGCCAAACGTGGTGAATACGGTGGTTGTGCGATGACTTTTGTTTCATGTTTGGCCAAAAACTCCGTCACAATCAAGCTGGAATGTCATGGTGAAAAATCCATGAATTGTCTGCTCACAAATGCGGCCGTTTGCGACGAATGGCTTCACATAGACACTTCAAAAGGGCCAAGTAGTACACCTTATTGACCGTTTGACCCTCTGGAATGAATTCATGGTGAACCACAGCCCGGCAATCGAAGAAAACGATCAGCTTCACCTTAATTTTTGGTGCGCCATTCGCTAGATTGTTGGGCAGTCTTGACATCATATTCATAAACCCACGTCTCGTCACCAGTAATGATGCGTTTGATGAATGTTGGGTCAACAGCTACGGTGGCAAGCATCTCTTTTGCGACGTTGTTTTTACAAAAAATTCAAGTCTTTTGGTACGGGGGTAGCGGCGACGCGTTTCATACCCAAAACATCAACCAAAATATGTTGAGTCGATCCATAAGAGATGTTGCGTGTCTCTGCTATGTTTCTAATGCCACCAAAACGATTTCCGAGCACAATTTCCATCACTTTTTCAATGTTTTTGTCGTTAACAGAGGTGGATGGAAGACTTGCATGAGGCAAGTTTTCTACGATTTCACGACGCTCACTGAATGCTTTGTGCCACTCCAATACTTGCGTTCTCGATAGAGTTTAGTCTTCAAAAGCCTTTTGCAACACTTTCAATGATTCCTTTGCCGTTATTCCATTGGAAACACAAATTTTCAAGCAAACTCGTTGTTCAATATTTTTTTTCCATGTAAAAAATCGCCGTACAAAGTTTTCGCGCCGCAAACAAGCAGCTGTCAAACATAGACTAATTATTGCATCCCGCTCAAACTTTGCATGCAAGTCAATGACAGTGATAGCCAACTTAAGAAGAAGAAAAATTTCCGATTCGGTTTACCGGTTCGGTTTAAGTCCACTAGTTCGGGTCAATTCGGATCGGATGGTATACATTGTATTTTTTCTCATTTTTTACCTTTCACTTTTTGATGAAACTATATTTCAACCTCTCGCACCTGTAGAATTTTTGCTATGTCTAGTTTCTGACCTGGTCTAACAAAAATGAAGGGAAAAATATATGCTAATATTATTCATATGCATAAATAATTATTTATATGAAGTGAGAACCGAAACTATACCGGTATAAATGCTTTGGTTCCCTGTTCGGTTCTCTGATTTTATTTCGGTAAAAGGTTTCGGTTTTAAATAAATTATAATATTGGTTCCGGTTTCGGTTTTTAATTTGAATGAGTTCATTTCGGTTAACGGTTTATTCCCTGGTTAAAAGGTTTATTATCATAAATATTTTAAAACATGCTAATTTTTCATTAGGTCGATTGTTAGCAGTGATGGTGACCAGAAGCCTATTGAGATGTTGAGCGCTAACACCTCTCAATAGTCATATGAAGAAAATTTATTCTATTTTCATTTTCATTTACATCATTTCATTCATTTAGTATTCTAGATTTCGTGTGAAGGATATTAAAGAAGTTGAAAAAGAGGGTAACATTTATTTATTTATTATTATTTTATTATTGTAGGCTTTCGTGGTATGCCTTCTTTAGTTTATTATTATAATTTTTTAATTGTTTAGTTAATTTCGACCAAGAAGTTTGTAACAAATAGAAAGTTCCGCGCATTCTTTCTTTTTCGAATTTTTTGTTCTAAAATTGAAAATTATTGATAAATTTATCATCTATTCGAGTAATCTAAAAATGGGAACATGTTGCCGACTCTGAGAGTGTAACAGGTGTTTATTCTGTTGAATGTTGAGCAACAAGGTTGCCGAACTTCATTCGTGTGCCTTCCGCCATCATCGTATGAAGCAAACATTTGTTGCGCCACTGTTGTGGGTGGTTTCGTTTTAGCTCCTTCTTGCCATACAATATCTATGTATGTGTGTGTGTATCTGTGTTCGCTTCAATTGCTGCCTGTTGCGATTTTTTGTATAAATAGCATACGGAATTTCCAACTAACATCGAGTAAACCATTTTACTTCTTAGCGTTCGCATCAAACAAAAAAAAGTCTCACTTCAGCTCTGTCGAAAAACATCAACGGATTTTATTAAATATATTATTAAATAATTTCTGTGTGGTTTGTGCAATATAAATTGTTTATAAATTCAATTTTTATTTGTTTATAAAAAAAGCGACTAAAGGCGCTTGTAAATTTCTGTGGTGAGTGTTAAAATCAATTGCAAACAAAGTTAATTTTCCTACGAATCAATGTAAGATTTAATTTCAAAAATTACATTAAAAATTGGCAACATATTTTTAGATTTTTGTAATTTTGTGTAGAAAAATTACTGAGTTGTTAGTTAACGTGAAAAAACATTGGCTAAGGTAGCAAGTAGCTCGCTCCTTAGTTAATTTGTTTCTTTGGTTCGTTTTATTCCTGAGGGATATTCCATGCTATTCTATGTTTTTAAATACCTACGTACGGGTAAATTGCATTTTGATATATTTTCTATTTAGTTTCCTTTTACCAGTAAAACATTTTGTTTTCTTTTTATACCCTGCCATCATACGTGTGTGCTGGGAGTATATTATGTTGAGTGGACGTTTAGTATACAGATGTAACAAAAATTATGTCAAAGGTTCTAAGAAGAATTCGGATTTATATTTAGAGCTAAGTTTAAAAAAAACGTTCACTGTGCTCCGGTTTTCATTTCCGAATAAATTGTACAGAAATGATTTCGTTAGAATTGCCCGTGTTTCACTTTCAGTAGAATTTGATGATTTGAATTCAGTTGGAATTTGAATTATGAAATTCATATTCTCAACGTCTGAAAGAGAAAAATGAACCAAAATAACTACAGAGCTATTTATTTGCAAGTGAGAACTGCGTCACGGGAATGTATGTAATTTTCATTTTTTACAACGTCATTTTACCACAACAGAAAATAAATTAAAACAAGAATTTTGAACATATGGTTTTCGAATTTAAATCGTTTAATTAAATCTTAACTTCTTTTGAACAAAATCGATGGTTTTGCTCTGTTCTCTGGAACCATATAAAGAATTTTCAGACCTGTAAAACTACAACAAAAGCGTGATTAATATATTGACAGCTCGTAAATATTATTTGTACAATATTTATATTACTAACAGCTCGATGACTTGAATCTGTCCATCCATAAAATCTCTATATACAACTTGACATTTTGAAATATAAGCATTTATTAATTTAAGTTGCTATCGCAGAATACCTCAAAATGTATACGTATAACGCTTCTTTTGAAAGAATCCATATAATTGGACCGAATTTATACAAAAACTTTTCGACTACCTTATTAAGTAAACATATACAGGTCTGTTACCGTTTTTACTTTTGTGCAGATATTGCAAAAGTGAATTCGATAAAATGGTAAATTTTTCACATATGAAACTATTTCGCGTTTTGAGGCAAGTGAATTCAAAAAATCATCTCATAAATGAAAATTCAACTTCCCAAAATTTTCTCGAAAGTGATCCAGATATTCTTCATTGATTCAATGTTGCTAGTCGATCTAGCCATGTCAAACTGTCTGTCTATCTTTCTGTTCGAGTAAAATTACTATGTGCTTGAAAAAAACTAATTAAGTCTGATTAAGTCTGTCCAATGCGTATAATGTGCGTATATTACTACGAATTCTGCATATATCTTTAAGAGTTCTTCGTTACAACACATATTACATTATCTGTGTACATTTAGAATATTATTACAATAATAAGATGATAGTATGCTGCAGTCCTGGAATATGTACCATGCTTAGGTTTCCGTTTCGAATCAAAGTTTTGTTTGGGGAATACATTCTAAAGTGCTCTGATCATACGTGTATGTAACTATCCACGCTAAATTTTGCATTTCTAGTTTACTTACTAAAAACTTGTAGTCGTAGTAAAGTCCAAATATGCAAGTATGGTGGCTATATATATTTTTTTGTAGACTTTTGGATCTTGGAGTTCATACAGAATATACTGCTAAAGATTAATATGCACTAAACCTTATTTTGGTATATGTACGTTCTTTATATACATTTGACTTTAAAGGCACAACCCTCTTATCTATTCTAAATTATTACTAGTATAACTTCCACCATGTACGAGTACATAAGTGTGCAGGGTATTAAGTACATTGTCATACAGAACTTTTTCTTGTATTTATTTTTTCAAATTTTTTTACTTTTACTTCGTGCGTTGAACACATTAGGGTCGCATTGATTTGATTTGAAATAACAATCAATTATGCACCCTTTTGTGCAGACATTTATTGAAACATGAAGAATCTAAAGTAAAAGTTTTCATTTTTATTAATATAAATTTCATCAAGTTGCACATGTTGGCTGATCTATCATTCGTCAAACTTTTAGATTGCCCCCACCGACGAGCTTATTAAATTTATTTTTACTTTTTCAACTGTCGTTCTCAAAAATCAAGAAATTTTGCATTTATGCAACTCAAGATTTGATTGAACTAATCGATGTAAAACCTTTACACAAATTTAATACTTCGTACGGCGTCAAACTCTTCCGGCACAGCAATTCGATATTTTTGAATGACAAAATTACAAATGATATTATTTTCAGATTTGGAGAATGAAGACGTGTGCGCACTTCACTTAACCAAAATATTCATTACACAATTTTTTTATTTGAAATACGATGAAATTTCGTCAAGTAAATTTAGCATTTGAATGGAAAATATCATATTCTAGAATGTTGATGCCGAGAAGTTATTTCATGAAACTTGATATCAACATTTTGTCTACAATTTTTCATTAGAACTTACAGAAATGTGCGAACAGTTACAAAAATATATTAAATAACAAGACGAGCACATAAATCAAATTGTCTACTCCATATTTTTTATATTTAGTTTGAGGTTTTGTTTACAAAAAAACATAATTATAATTCTAGATGAGCAGAATTACTAATCATTTTCCGCAACGTTAATTTCAATAAAAAATAGAAAAATGGTTTAAGTTCTATAATGTATGAAACCCTTTTTGACTTAGTAAAATGTAGCAAATCAAATCAAATCAAACAAAACAAAAATATGATAATATAAACGCTTTAAGGCTTATATCGCAGGCTTAATGTGATTATAGCAGCTTGTTATGCCGCAAAAAGCATCGGGAGCCTACACAAACTGTAATGACTTTGACTTCGCTGTTGAAGTAGCTGTTGATACTATGGTATATACTGGTAGTTAGTTTGCCATTCTACCGCTTTGCCAGCTAATCAATATCAAATTTCTAATTAACATTTCAGCATTATTTATCAGCCGCAATAAAAGTCAAAAAGTAAAGTTATATCGCATGTGCTTTTAACATTTCCGATTAAATTTTATCCGCAGATAGGGTCTTCTGAATGTGTTGGTCACTTTATGCTGCATAGTACTGCATACAAGTAAAAAAAAAAAAAAAAATAGTTCCATTGAATATAGTTGAGGTTTTAAACATTAATTAAATTGTTCACACATTTGTTTATTGCCGGTACATGTTAATCAATAGGTAAGTTAATCTTATTGATGTACACATTTAAATTGAAATAGACAAGAGGAGACATCAACGGCAGTGGAATCGAATCTTTTATACTCTTACTCTTTAACATGGGCGTTCATTATCAGTAAGAGACGTTTTTCATATATACTCGTATTAGCTGAAGCTGACATTTCTTTTTTTGTTGATTAAATGGTCGTATATAACTGACAACTTCATCAGTGACAGCAAAGTCAACGAAAATTCTTAAGCTGGCTAACTCTTGCACCGTGTGAATCTTACCTTAAGAGTTGTATAGTTAACAAAGGTAATGCGTTGCACTCTTAAATAAAGCATTGAAATAATGTGAATTCATTACGTTTCGTGAGGTTTACTAGTCAAGAAACTTCTCAAAATTAATATTTCGATTGAACGCTATTGGATGGATAAACTCTACACTTCGGCTTCAGCAAAGATTGTAATGTTTACCGGCACTTGCGAGATAGTGTTCCAATTGTGCAAAAACGTTAAACTAGAAGGAAAGTTAACTTCAGTGGAACCTAAACTTTAATATCACTCACTTGAAGTTTCATGTTGTGAACTTAGCATCTTAGCAGCTACGAAGAAAAGAAATATTTGTAAAATCTAACAATATAAAGGAGAATGGGGCTCTTTATGTAGGCTACGCCTAAAACTGGGTGGGTCACGCTCATTAATATATTTGTAAAGCATCTGTCCTTAAGAAACTACCATATATAATTTCAAGTTGACATTGACTAAAATTTATTCATACCGAAACCGAAAATTAAGTGTCGAGTTTGGTGCTAAAAGTGGGGCGGATATACTTACTGATACATATCAAATTTCAAGTAGATATACTCAGTAATAAAAAGGTTTTTTATACAAAAATCCAAAAGTAGGCTGTGGGTTTGTAAGGGGGCTATCTCTCAAGGTGGCCGTGGCAATGTAGATATTTTATCTACTTAGAGGCAAAGTAAGCCACTGTACCGGAACACAGCCAAATATCTCAAATACTGTAAAAAAAAAGCGCAGCAACACACAGACAGACGGACAGATGAACCAGCAGACGGACGGACATGTCTAGATCGACTGGTATCGTCAAGCATATCAAGTATATATATACTTTATACGATGCCTTTAAATGCAGAATTTTCAATAAGTTTTCATCAAAATTTAATGATTGAATGAACGCATATAAGAAGTTTTCAGATAGGCCGAAGGAAGATTGATGAAATACCTGTAGGCAGCTACACACATACTTCTCTTCTCTTCTTGTGAATGTAGCGCATCAATTATAATATTTGTCCACTTAGATGGTTTTTAGCAATAGTAAAATTTCCCTTTGCGGTAAAATGGTTCCGAGTTATGAAATTGTAAGATCCACTTTTAAAAGTGCGGCACATCGTAATTTTAGTTTCTCTAAGTCTTCCCAAGTCAGAAAAATTTTGACTCGCGCAGATATACCGACGGACGGACGGACATGGGAAGATCGATCGATTCGTCTTGTCTTTTTGGAATATATGAATTAACTTTGCCCTCAACTTAGCATGATTTATAGTTACTGGTATATGAAAGTATATTTAATTCTTCTGAATAGCGCCATTATTTCTAGGTAATTATATAGCAGTTGTTGCCACTTTATTGCTATTGGTTGGAAAACCCATATTTCAAGAAATATAAGTTATAGTCAAAATTTCTGTCATTGCGCTAGAATTTCGCTACACATGCGATTGCATCTTACTTCGT
This sequence comes from Leucophenga montana, assembly GCA_035044765.1. Classification (NCBI taxonomy): domain Eukaryota; kingdom Metazoa; phylum Arthropoda; class Insecta; order Diptera; family Drosophilidae; genus Leucophenga; species Leucophenga montana. The sequence continues at coordinate 393,902 of JAWNNQ010001361.1, read as the reverse complement.
ACAAACCGTGGAGATCAGTAATAAATTTTAAAATCGAATTACAATCCCCGGCAATAGATAAACTGTTCATAGTTGTCGTTATTATTGTCATAGAATTCTATCCAGTCATTACGTTTCGATGAAAAAAAAAAACCGATGCATACCTTCAAGAGCTATTATTCATCTTGCTTGCTTGCCTACTGCAATGCAAAAGTTTTATTAAGATTTTATCACTTTCGAAATGTGAACTTTAAAATATATTAAACACAAGTATCTCAAGAAACTCAACTCAAAATCGGACAGAAAACATTTTAAGCAAACATTTTAAGCAAATTTTTTCAATTTTGTAGGTTATACGAGTATCTTACAGTAAGCGTGTAACAAAAGTTCACGTAATAGTAGCTGTACTCATTGATACACAGACGGACATGGCTGCATCAACTAATTTAAAAGCCTCTTTTCAGTTGTTACAAGCTTTGTGACAAAATTACTATTTCCGCTAAGTGTGATTAAATTTAAATATGGTTTATTGGTAGCAAATTAATAAAGAGCAGCACTTAAAGTAAGTTAGACGAACTAAACTGACACCGCTCGAGAGTTTTATGAGTCAGGGGAGCACTTACATTGGAATTATCTCGACAATGCCAAGAACAGCAAGAGATACGATAGGAAACTATACGTACAGTACATCTATACGGGATTACATTGTCCGTGTGGTATACTATGTGCAAGTGTATACATAAAATATTATATAGTTAAACTATATTGTATCTATTCTGAGAAAGCTGCTGCTAGTCTGATAACGCTTTAGCGCATAATTGCTAAAACTAAGTTGAGCTATTCGAAAATTAGCTAATGTTGTTGTTTCACTTGTTGCATTTGATACATAAAATATCTATACGTGTTACGTGTATTTATTACGTCATTCATTCAAAGTGACTGCTGCTTCCCAAGGTGTGTCAGCGTATTTTGTTAATGTTCAAACAGAAAAAATAAAACAGATTTGCCGCAAATCCCGATGAAAATTAGTTGCAGAATGATTAATGAGAACGCAAATCAAATATGTTTGCTCAGCTATTTACCACAGAACAGAACAGAACAGAACAGACGCAGCACTTCTTCCTTCAGCGTATTACGCAAAATGTGCCCAGCAGTCATCAAGTATCTGCTAGATACAATAATGTATCTGAAGTGAAAGTCAGTGTTGATTATTCTATCACGCAGCTTTATTTGTCAGTCATACATAACTGAGACGCCAAAGCGTTAAAGGGCAACAGAGTAACACACGTGCCGCATATACGTGTGCCATTTGCAACAATCCAATTATATTTGTATTTACGGCAGAAACCTTTGTATCATTGACTTTATGTTCAAAACTAAAACTCCGTAATCGTAATCCATAAAGCACAATGTGCATCCGAGCTTTATGATGCAACAGTCTGTTAAAATGTCGCTCAAGCCCACGTCTAGCACAGAGCGAAGCCAACTTCATGTCCACGGAAAATTCAATTTCATTGTAAAGATTTCCAGTTTCCAGTTGATTCTATTTTGTAACAACATTTTGTGCTTTTACGTTTATTTCCGTTTTAATTGCGGAAATGCACTTTTGCCGTAGTATGTAATCTTTGTTTTTGTATTTTTTGTAAGTGTTCAACGCCGATTGTTATATTTATCCAAATGCTGGTCACGTTTAAGGCTCAAACGTGTAGTATTGTACTGCAATATAAGCCGACAGAGTTGTTTCATTAAATGATTTAAGTTAAAATTATGCAATTATGATGTATCTTCAAAGTAACTGACCAAAAATAAACTGCATTTAACATACTTCATGGCGGGCGGTTGAGATTAAGATTAGTAAATTTATATTCAAATTAATTAGTTATACTTACTAAATAGTCAAACATTGGTAGACTAATGTAAAATGATTTCGGTCGCTTGCATACTGATGAACAGATGATGACAATTGTGCCAAATTTGTATGCTCTAAAACAGAGCTGGCAGCCTGGCCAGCTCTTTAGGCACATTTGTTTTTGTAATGCTCTTTAACATAGAATGAACATATTCGCACACACACGTTACTCTTTGTATTAACCATATGAATTACACAAATAATTTCATCGCTCTTCGTTATCGTTTTGCACAGCGCCTCTATCAAAGTAATAACAGTACAATAACAGTTTGGCATGCACATACACGCAGCTCTTTGCATCAATCAGCGAAGTTTACACAAACAATTTTCTTGTTCTTTGTTAACTTTCTTTGGATACCGAATAGAAAGGCAACCAAAATATATTCAATTGTTGAAATTAGTATCTAAGTTATAATTTTTGAAGAGCAATATCTCTGGAACCATAATTCAAATCTTACAAACTGTTATCACAAAATGTGTTAAACTTTTAACAATCGCCAGAACGTGACTTTTGAAATCTACTTTGATCTAAACGGTGTTTGAAAAACATTCTCGAGGATGTATATTTCATCCGAAATATCAACATTTCGATAAATGGAAATGGAATTGAATATGTCAAAAAATGTAATTCATTGTATTTTGAGTAGCTACTTTTTTAAGCCTACGGAAGGTATGAGCACGGTTAGATCCGATGTATCACAATGTAAACAGAACTTTTTCATCTCATCAATCGTTTCTTATTACTGATTTTTTTTTTATTAAACATTACATTTTGACCATTAACCACTCTCTTCATTTGCTTCATTTGGCACGGCGATTTTAACATATTCCGCGACCGACATCGTGAAGAACATACCGGTCGTTAGCATTAACTAATCATCCTTCTTTTAGAAGGTGTTGTCCGATTTGTTTGATATTGGGTAGGTTGGGCTGGTAGGTAGCCCACGAGCCGCATTACCATTTTGGGGTTGAATATTTTTGAACAGGGATAGTCATTGCGATATGACCAGTTTTCCGTAAAAACGGGCGTCTATTAGCTTCGAAGTGCTTCGTCAGCGAACAACTTTTATTGGATTTGACTAGTCTTGGAACACGCATATAGTCGAATGCTTTTTTGTTTGGTCGTGTTTTGAACCTGTTACGAGTCTCTTTTTGAGCTATTGTCAAATTATGCGGTATCCAATGCGAATAAATCTTTTTATTCCAGCTTTATTATATGTGACAAGACGCTTAATTATGTTCATATGAGCCAAAGTAAACTATTTGATACGATGTGATCTATCTGTATCTAGCTATTGTCTTATAGATGTCCACCTGTTGATAAATTACTGCTATTTGGAAGAGATTATGTTAAGTTATTTAATATATAGCAACTGGCTTCGGTTTACCAATCATTAACTATAATTTTTGTTATGAAAATTTAAATTACATTAAGGACATCTAAGATAGTAAAGGATTAGCTGCAACAGCTTTCTGTCGTCAACCTTTTGTTTCCGAATCCGAAATAATTTTAGTATCAAAACACGCTTTATATATTTGACTTGAAGTTAAATCATTAATGTATGATTTACATTTCTTTACAACATAATCCATCACAGCCGATACGCAAAGCCTAAACTACTCCAAAATGTTTATAAAAATCGTCGCCCACTGCGCCTTGTTGCTCGCTTTGCTTTTTGTTATAATCGAGGCGCGTCCGCAAAATGGCGAGACCACTCAGGTAAATCGAAAATATAGAACTTAAACAATTTATGTAAACTAACTCTACTATACAATAACGTAGGACATGGATACATCACTATCAAGTGATGTTGCCGATGATATACACAGTTCCGCTTACGCTTACGACATGCCCGCTCAGGCTATTTATCCTGGAAATATTTATCCAATGGATCGCCTTCAGATGCTCATTGCGCAGTACCGACCAAAGTGAGTAACGTTTTTTTTTAATTACACCCAACCATTTAAAATAATATTTTAAATATATTACAGCTCCTATTTGCGGTCTCCTACCTATGGCGGTATGAATGAACTGTTTCGTATGCCCGAGACCAAGCGTCAAGTGAGATATAGACAGTGCTACTTCAATCCCATTTCGTGCTTTAAGAAGTAAATCAACACATTATCAAAGATGCCAAGCCGAAACAGTTAAATCAGATATATGAATTATGCTATTTAAGTGTCCAGCACAATGGCTTGCCCCAATAACTACATAAAAATATACTAACATTTCAAACATGGCACAGAAATTGAAGTTTTTAGCATCAAACTACTCTACATATGAACCACAATGAAAATATTCAATTATATTTCTAATTACTACTATTTAACTACGTATAAATTTCTGTATTTGTAAGTCAACTAAAGTTTGTATAATTGTATCTACTACATACTTATGTATCTAAATGTAACATTGTTTGAAAATTAAAATTAATCACATACACATATGTATGATAAGTGCTATTTATCTTGTTATTAATACAATTAATATGTTGAAGCCATAGATTCGAAAAACAAAAAAATTCAATGTTGCTTTAAATCTCCTCAATGGAAAATCATACACCTCAATGGTATCCGTAGCTGGTTCCTTTTAATTATGTTCTTTAAGGGATGCATATGGTGTGGTATGTACTTATTGTTAGTAAAATAATTATTATAAAAATATTAAAATAAACTTTTAATTACCGACCGCTTTGTAAAAAGTAAACCTAAATAAATTAAAAAAAAAAAACAATTATTTATCAAAAGTTACAAATATTTATGCACAATGTATGAGAATCACCAACTCAAAAAATATATGTAAAAATAAAATGAAAGCTATAAATATTTGTGTTTTTTTTTTACCTGTACACAAGTATGAGTGTAGGAGTGAAAGGATATACTTACACACATATCGAAATTTTTTTTTTTAAATTTGCATGCGACATCTAAAATGAAGCATTGAATACTCCATAGGAAGTATATAGGTGTTCTTCATCGCCTTTCCGTCTGTCTGTCTGGGTATTAAAATTTTTTTTACCACGCACACTGTGTAGTGTAGTGTAGTAGTAGTGCACATATTACACCAGTATCCTGCAGTATATAACCGTCATACAAACATATGGTCCAGATATGGGTTCTGGTATAGGTATCTTCCTAGCGTATCTAAATATAGTATGGGTGTTATTTATATTAATATCATTAAGCAAAAAGCCACTTGCTGAAGTGCCTACACTCGTTGGAGACTATACTAGCAAGTGTGTTCGCAGTGATGAAGAAGGATCAAACGTTTTAGCAATACATCTCAAAAACAAAAGCGATTCGCTAGCTCATTAAATTACACTCACACTTATGGCTGGAGTACAAAGATCTACTGAGATGTTTTAAAGTGATTTCTTTTCATACAAACTGACTAGGAAGGTTGATCACAAAAAAAAAAAAGAAAGCCGAACACGATTCAAAAGAAATGACCTCCCAGCTCAGAAAAATATTTTACATTTGCGTCTTCTTTTAATACCATTCAAACAAAATGATATTATCTGTTTGTATGAAAGTTTGTAACGCATTAAAGGAGGCATCGTAGATACCATAAAGTATATACGTATATGTGTATATTCTTGATCACGACGAGACGAGTCGAGCTATCTATGTATATACGTCTATCTGTCTGTCTGTCTGTCTGTCTGTCTGTCTGTCTGTCTGTCTGTCTGTCAGTCCGTTTGTCTGTCCGTCTGATGTTATTCCGCATTTTTTGATGACGAATTTGTATGATATACAGTTGTTAATCGGCACAAAAGTCTGCCCCGGCGCTAGAAGGTCTTGCTACTCCACGGACCTTATATGTGATATATATATGAAGTGGAGCTAACTTGCTTATCATACTCTTCATCCAGAGTGTGAATAGTATAATTATAGAAAGAGAGTAGTGGAAAGACTTGCACTCTTGAAGAACGTAAACTTATTTGCAAGGTCAGTCAGTCGGGCAAGAAACCAGCTGAAATAGCTCAAATAATGGAATGTTCCAGAAAAATGGTCTATAATGCACTTGCATTAGTCAAACTGAGCTCTTCATATTTGAATGAAAACAAGGCTAGGAAGCCACAGCCTCGAAAGAATCGACAGGATCATAATTCGAAAAAGTAAAAATGACCCTTTTAAGTCGGCTAATAAGATTATGGTGGAAACCAATGAAGAATATGGTCTTAACCTATCAACAAATCTAGTCTCCAGGATTAATTGAAGCTTCGCTCTTTGGCCGCTTCAACAGAAGAAAACCGCTCCTGTCAAAGCGGAACATAAAGAAACGATTAGCTTTGCAAAGGCCTACAAGCACAAAGATGCAAAATTTTGGAAAAATTGGTTGTGGAGTGATGAAACCAAAATAAATTGGATGGGAACTGATGGGAAAACATTTGTGCGTCGTCCAAAATGCCAGGCTTTTCATCCAAGGTTCACAACCAAAACGGTCAAGCATGGAGAAGACAGAATAATATGTTGAGGTGCATTTTCTTGGCACTGTATGGGCCCGCTCGTCCGGCTTAATGGCAATATGGACCGGTTTCAATATTTGGACATTTTAAAGAACTCAGTGCATTTGAGAACATGCCTGTGAAGTGGACTTTTATGCACGACAATGACTCTAAGCATGCGTCCAAGATCGTTAAAAAGTGGCTGAAAGATGAAAAGGTTATTGCCTGGCCGTCTCAAAGCCCAGACTTAAATCCTATTGAGAATCTTTGGAATGATGTAAAAGTGGCTGTTTCCAAGAAAAAATTTAAAAATTTGGACAATTTGTGGGCAGGAGTCCAACAAGCTTGGTTCTCCATCCCAAGAGAAACTTGACAAAATCTGGCAGAATGTATGAGTCAAAAATATCAAGCAGTTATTGATAATTCTGGTTTGTAGTACAAAATACTAAAACTGAGTATCATTTTCCTTTCGAAAACATTATCCGTTCATTCGTAAACATTATTTGTTTGAAAATGTGCCAATTATATGAGCAGGCAATTTTTGAGTTTTTTGTTGAATTTTTATATTTTTTTTTTATAACTGATATCAATTGAAGTTTGTTTTCTTTTTTAATTAAGTAGCATAATAGGCTACGAAATGCCATTCAACTTTTGTTCGTTACTATTATTATTTAATAAAAAAAAATCATCTTAAATTTGTATACTTTATTTGTGCCAATTGTATGAGCATGGCTGTATATAGAATAGTTTTTGAATACAATGTTGATTAAATGGATACGCAAAAAGCTGCACTTTGTCGGGCTTTCTGCATAACATTGCTCAGAATTTCGGTCGTTATAGCAGCTCGTATGCTGGCTTTAAGCTCGTCAATGGTCTTCTGCTTGCATAAACTTAACTTTTTAAATAACTCCACAGAAAAAAGTCTAGTAGAGTCAAATCCGGAGAACGAGGAAGCCAGTCCAAATCACTATTTTTCGACACATCGTATCTCGGGAACATGCGTTGCAAAACTGCATCATAGTGGTTGCGGTGTGGCAGCCGTCTTGTTGAAAATAGAAGTTTGTCAGACCTTTTTCACGCATTTGCGGATACACAAAGCGGGCCAACATCCAACGATAGCGTGTACTGACGACGGTTTTTCCAACTTTAAAGAAAAATGGTTCGATTATGGTTTTTGGGCACTCACCGGCCCAAACAGTGACTTTCTCATCGTGCAGTGGTGTTTCGTGAATGATATTTTTGTTTTCCGTTCCCAAAATTCGACAGTTTTATTTAATGACGCCGGCAGAGAGTGTAAAAAGGGCATCGTCCGTCATTAAAATTTTGTCCCAAAAATTGGGCTTGGCATCGATCATTTTTGCTTTCCATATTTCTTTCGGTGTGTATAAATAAAGTGGTGTTGAATGACGTTTTTGTGCTCATTTATCAAATTGGCTATGTACATTTTTACTTTGGAGTCGAGGCACCGCCATAAGAAATTTTTATTTGGGGGCGTGGCATTGTCCATTTTTCCAGTGGATCTTATTTTACCCGTGTAGACGCGATATGAATATAGCCTATGATAACATCGCACACATTTTTCATAATTCACTTAAGAACATTTTGTATAGCCTATCTTTTCCTGATCAATAGTAACAAACTGTAAAAATTACGTAATGATCAGTCCAGCACTGAGAATCCGCAGCTTTGTATTGGATCTTCGTACGAATATGTACCAAAATTCTATTTGATTGATCGTAGCATGCTCAGTAGAGGAGGTAGCGAACCTACAAATCCTCTTCGTACCTTTTTATCTTGACATGTCTCGAAAGTGACATTTCCGTTTAACTTCGAAAATATATACTAAATTGCTCAATATATTTAGATAGTAGAAGAATTAATATTTTTACACTTAATACAGAGTGTGAATGGTATTATAATTTACTTACAATGTTTGTAACACCTTAAAGGAAGCACCGGATAACCCATTAAGTAACAGAAAAAAAGCCTTTCTAAAAATAGGTTTGAAATTCTTGTTTTTATCCGAAGGCGTACTCAAAGTTTTTAGTACGATTCGTACTAAATTTTCTTGAAACAAGTACAAACGGGACAAATTTATAAATCAAGCGCGGAAATTCTTAGAATAAGTATAAAATTCTTGAAATAAGTACAAGGTGTCTCAAAAGAAAGTTCACATTTAAAAAATCGATAAAAAAAAAGTAAGTAGTTTATTGAAAAAATGTTTATTACATTTTAAAATACACACTTTGGGAATTTATTTCTTAAAAATGATATTGTCCAAATTTCAACGGTTTACAACGTTCACGGCATTCACTTAATCGTGCACTAAAATTTCCCATGACGGCTCGGCAGGTATTCTCCGTGATGGCTGCCATTTCGTGACGGATAATTTCTTTTAATTGTGCCAGGGAAGTCGGTTTGTTGCCGTAAACTTTATATTTGACGTAACGCCACAGGAAAAGGTCCATAAGGGGTTAAATCGGGAATTCGTGGAGGCCAATTTATTTCAAAATTTCAATAAAAAAATTTCAATATTAAAATTTCATGAACTCGTGGTAGAGACCTGTTGGACGTGTGTGAAGTTGCTCCGTCCTGCTGGAACCATGTTCTTTGGTTATAACCAGGAAAGTTTTGCAGTTCAGGCACGAAGAAGTCGTCAAACATCTCCACATAACGCTCTGAATTCACTGTAACTGTGCGTTCCCTTTCATCTTCAAAAAATTAAGGGCCGATAATTCCTCGCGCCGACATCGCAGCCCATACGGTCACTTTAGGCGAATATAGGAGTTTCTGATGTTTGTGTTTTGGATTGGTTGCACTCCAGTAGCGGCAATTTTGCTTGTTTAGATGTCCATTAAGATGGAAATGAGCTTCATCCGAAAACAAGATGTTGGTAAACGTTGGAAAGCGCTCAATCATCTGGTTTATGAATTCAAGCCTCTGCTCAGCATCCTGAGGCTTTTATTCTTGCACCAACTGAATTTTGTACGGGTGCAGCTGTAAATCTTTGGCATGGCGAAACGAGTTGAAGTTGCCATTTTCGCTTTATAACCAAAATAATTACACTTGCTAAATGCCTGTAATGTCGTCACTCCATGCTAGAGCTCCCTTACAAAAACTTTTTTCATTTATTTTATTGAAAATGTTTCAATTTAAGTAATTATTTTTATTAAGATAAATTTTTTTTTTAATTTGTCCACTACATAGTACAAAGGTGAATCCAAATAGTTAACTATCATAAATAATAGCTGACATTGTATAAATAGATTTTACATTTATTTAAATAAAGATTAGACGTCTCGATATCTTTTATCACATCAGAGGCCTGGATTTCAAGCACCACCAATTAATATTCTTTTTTAATCAATTGTCGCTAACCCTAAATCCATAATCGTCAGAGAGAATAAGTCCAAAGAGAATTGTATAAAAAATGCAATAGTTTTGTAACAATTAGCAGCTCTTCCAATTTCCTTAAATGCACATTGAAGTAAGGAAATGTGGAGGGTATCAAACAGTCGATCATTACGACTTTAGTATATTGACTTGTTTTTGAATTCAGTACATGGATTTCTACCATGGGCGTAACCAGTTGTTACGCATCCAGCACGGCAAGTGGTTGATGCACAATGTTGCAGCGGAAACTATTAATTTTTATCTTTGTCAACTTTGATCTTGAGTTAGGAGTTGCATTACGAAACTGTGCCGCTTTACGCAACAGGCAGATGAAGTTTATTTTTAGGTGGCATTTTACTTAGGCCTAGTTTAAAATACTTAGGTACAGTAAGTACAGTAAAAATTGTTGGCTGATTATGCGAAATTTGTTATATTTGATTATGATTATCAATAAAAATAGTCAATTAAAATATGGTAGCGGCGTCGCCCAACCGCTAACTAAGAACAACGAAAAACGAAAAAAACAAAAACAAAAACAAAAACAAAATCATTTACAAATCAAGTGGCAACGTTCGTTATTGATGCTTAACCGCAAACGGTTGCCTTGCTTCCGTCCATGGACGGACCAGGGACCATGGCATACCAGCAACCCACAGCATCGTAAACGCGACCTACCCAACTCGACTATGCACTGTTGGAGTAGCTAAATTCTATTATCTTGCAATTGGCTACCACAACCTTAGCTTAGTCGTTCTGTTCTGTTCTCGTTTTATGCAGCATCCTGCATCCCTCCTCTGTTGCCTGTGTGTGTTGTTGATTTTGAGCCAGATCATTTATAATATTTCGCTTGCGAGTCATGTCATGCGCCCGCAGCAGAAGAACTAGTTCTCCGCCTTGTTTGCTGGCGAAACTGGACTCGTTGGTTCGTTTGTTGTCGATGCGCTGATCTTGCTGTGCGCATTGAGTTCAGCTGCTTTGGGTCACTTGTTGGGGCCATAGTAGTTTTATACAAGTATAAACGCCTTTAACACCCTTTAACTGTTGTTATATATAAAAGTATAACAATTTTGTAAGCAAGTTTATTATGGATTAGAATAGATGATTAAACCATAAACGGCTGCTACGCTCACAGTATAGAACAGATTTTGACAAAAAATGTACCATTTGAAATGTACAGATGTATATTTTGTGTAAAAAAGTTAAATATTCTGTGCATAAAAGGCTTAAACAATTGGCTTTACATGAAATACAAATGCACATATGTACATAAATATTAAACGTTAGCATGTGAGCAGCCACTTCAAGTAGATAAGACTCTGAGAGCGCGAAAGAACCGGGAGAGTGTTTGTTTCTCTTTGTATGCGCTTCGATATTATTTTGGTGACTATCTATCTGTTTGTAGTTGTTATTGTGCTTGACGGGCAGTGATATAACAATAACAAAGGGATAAACGCAATAATATACAAAATTATTCCTTAAATGCGTTCAGTTCAGTCAACCGCTGGCTATACATCCTAGTGTATAAAGAATGATTTTAGAAGTGTAGAGCTTTGAATTGAATTAAAATATTGAGACTACATCATTTCAAAGAGAAAATTTAATTTTACGCCATTAGCGTTTAGATATGATTTCGAGCATGTAGGCTGGCTTGGATGTGGCGCATTCTGGAAGTCCAAATTTCGTAAACTTTATATTTAGAGCATACGTAGTGCGAATACAATCTATGGTTAATCGAATTAAACGCTCGGATGGACGATTATGTTGATTATAAAATGTACGTAGCACTAGGTAACATTCCCGATATTTGCAAGTGTTGTTCTGGTGTTGGTCTATTCATGATAAAATGGCAAACTATAATGAGAATGTATACTATATCTATCCCTGTTGGAAAATGGAACCTCTAAAAAACAACAATTTGGTATAATCTATATTACAACAAGGTTTGGGGCCCACCAAACGGCTAATGACAGCGCGCTCTTGTTTTGTCTAGCGTCAGTCTGTATGCTTAAAATATTATTATGTCACTCATGCTATACGTTTTTGGACGTTTTGAAGTTTTATACATGGATAAGAGAGGTTTTATACATGTAGAAAATGTATAACAATGTTTTATTATTCTTATCTGTTTTTTATTATTCATCTGTTACATATTATTCATCGAAAACCTAGGATTTAGAAAAAAATGTCCATTCTAGTATATAATATTCGAGGATGTTCTATATATATATGTCATACAGACAGACACACAGTCGCATTACTTGGTTTCATCATCATTTTCATCATTGTTTTGCTTTATGAAAATCGATCGGCATGGAAACAAGAAAACATAAAATTTCTGATGCAAGATCGGAAGAAATGCCACTTCCAATACAACGAGTAAATCGTTATTCGATTCTATACGAGTTTCAGCTTCAACTCAAGCTTGTACAAATTTTCATTGAATGAATTTGAAGATTCCAGACTTGACATTTTTCGGCGGAGGACGAGCCTCGAGAAGGTCGGCCAAAATCTTCGAACGTCGAGAGAAATGTGGCTGTAGGAAAGGTTAAAGTTATTGAAAATTCTATTATTGGCACAAGAAATGTTTGGGATTAAATGCCTCGTTGAAATACAGCAAAAGGATGCATTGAGTCGAAATTTCTACAACACGATAATCCGCCATTTTTGTAAGAACTAGTACTAGACTATTTCGGTCTTTGGCATAAGAAATTCGTCCAGCACCATATTCTACGTATCTAGATCATTGAGATTTTTGGTTTTTTTTTTTCAAACATTAAAGAAAAGTTTAAGGGTAAGAGTCTTTAGTAGCAATACGGAGCTAATATTGAAATTGAAAAGAAGCTAAAAAAAAAACGATTTTCAGAACTGCTTTAACAGCTGAATCTACGGACTAAAGAAATGTGTTAGAATTAATGGTGATTATGTAAAGAAGATAAACAATTTTCTGAAGTATAAAAAAAACCTAAAAATATTTTTGTGTGTTTTTATTCTAAGCAACTAACTACCGGTCTTTTTTTTAGTTCAGAGTTGCTCATTAGTATCAAATTTTCAATAACCGATTACTACTGGTGCAAACGGCCAACTGAATCAAATGACCAGTTCAATTTTTTGAAAAGCAAGGAGTTCAAATTCAGCATAACCATCACAAAAAAAAAAAAAAAGAATAAGAAATTCAGCACACACCACACATCATTCATCTATCGTGCAGTACAGTGTAGCAGATTTTTGAACCGTCTCGTGGTCTCCATGTCAACATCTTATCTTCGTTAGTTCTACCGCCGCATTTGCTGACGCGAGTCATTGCTAAAGTGAACAACAGTAGCAGGCATCAGAGGGGTTTCAGTTCAGTTCGGTTCGGTCTTAATTCAGGAATTTAATGAAAAATGTTTTATAGAGAAACTGAGAGTAGCCAACAGAGCAGCGACGAAGAGAAATTCTGCACAAATTAAAAGAAAAACTGTGCATTGGAACTTCAAATTACGCAAACCGGAATAACCAAAGGCAGGCAGCACTGTGCTATCCAGTCATGCGTCGAAAAATGGTTCAAATTAAAAAAAAAAAAAAATGAAACAAAAAGAAAAAAAAAATCTACAATCATGTTTAAATACAATCGTGTTCTAGAGGATGGTTGGGGTTCGGTATCGTCTCAGCGTCAACGAGGAACAGAAAGCACTGCTCCTTGACTTCAGTGTCAGGTGATGCCGGAGTAGCACTTGTGTGCCACAGTTTGGTGCGCGTTGTAAATTACATTTTCCAAATGCTTTTGCCATGTTCGGCCAAACGTGTTTATGTATTTTTTTGTTCCATTCTTTTTTTTTATTTTCTGTAGTGTTTGAGTAGCACAGCTTCCGTTTACCACCGGGTTACGATGTTGAACAACTTATTATATTTTTTACACATAAAGCGAGTAGTATAGTCATTTTGAAAATTAAATAGTTTCTGGAGATACCAGTGCATATCGTACAAGACCAACTATACTAGTACTCTATTCGCTTTCATATTTTGAAGTTTAAATTGGTTTCTTATAGTAAGACTCTTAATTTTAAGTGAAAACTCTACATAATTTTGTCACCCAACTAACTATATGTAGGTACTGTTTTGTAAAACAGCTTGATTATATTAATTCACCAAACAATATCCGTCTGTCTGCCTGAAGGTGACGACGGGAATTAGTCGTTTAGCTATTTAGACATCACTTTGAAAACACTTGTTATGCAAACTTTTACAACTACTAGCTGATCATATCTGAAAAGGAGCACACGAATTTAAGCACACTACACGTAGAAGGTTGATATACACAAACTATCTTTTTACTTTTATACTTTTATATAATTTATTATACCATTCATACATTGTGTGAAATGGTATGTACGAGTATTAGCAGATTCTTTGAAAGTTTGTAACACATTAAAGAAGGCATCGTAGACCCCATATAGTGTATATATTCTTGATCACGTTATTGCGCACTTTATGGGATCAATGTTTTAGCTATCTGGTTGAAACCAGGCACCGAGACTTAATTTTATTGCAGTCAAATAGAGTGTTGACATGCTCCACACATTTTTTACTTTATTTATGAAATACTTAGAGTTGCACTCAATATCAAAATGGTGGATTCTTATGCACAGAATCTTCACATAAGTATAAAGGGGCGTGTCCCGCTTATATATGGGTATCTTCACACAAACTTACTACTCTCGTTTAGGCTCTTGTGTTTTGCAAATACTTAAATATTTTTGTTATATGTTGTATATTCTTAGAAATAACAGTATAATAAGTTTGTAAGAATGTATGTAACAGGCAGAAGAAGGCGTTTCAGAACCTATTAAGTATATATATTCTTGATGAAGGTCATCGGAAGGTCAGTAGATATAGCCATGTCCGTCCGGCTGTATGAAAAACAGAACAGATTTCTTATATTTATACATACGCAGATCGGGTTTATATCATCGATATGCCAAGCACACTTTTTGTGCTAACCCCATTCAAACCCACACCATACTTTTTTACTTTTGTATGAAAAACTTTTTTATTACTCTCTTGATCTACTTGAAAATGTATTATGTATGACTTACTATGAATAGAGACTATGAATAGACTTACTATGAATACTTTACTTAAATATCAGCATGTCCTGCCTGATTGTAAGCCGCCATACAAACATACCGCCCAATTCTGTGTTTTGTGTGAAGAACTTTATTATGACCGTAAATAACTACTTTAAAATGGATGTGATAGCTACTTATGGACTCGCTGCACATAAATATCAATGGGCGTGTCCCGTAACTTCCATTCAAACCCATTGGCAACTTTTGTACTTTTATATGAATATCTTTTTTATTACCGTCAATATCAATTTGATGGTGGCTTTCTACGGCCAGACGCTATGGCCAGACGCAAAGACTACGCCCACGTTTGCATTTTTGTGTGAAATACTTTTTAAAATAGATATGGTGGCTTGCTATGGGTAGACACTTTACGTTAATGAGCGCGTCTCGCACCTCTATTATGGGTAGTCACATACGAACCCACGGGCCAAAGAATTTGTATTCACTTTTTATTTCACGATTGAGCTAGATATGTATGTTCTTGCTATACGATTTTCAATTTCGTGCAACGTTAATTCTTGTTTTTGTTATTGGTACAGGGAATCTAATTTTCGGGCAAGCTCGACTGTAGCGTTCTTACTTGTTTTCTTTATAGCTGTTAAATGTAAAACTTGATCCTTCGTGTGAATAGTTTCTAAAGCTTCTGTTCTAGCGAAGTTTACGTTTATATATTTTTCTTATTAATCTAGATAATAATCTAACGATAGTTTTGGTGGTACCAAGAATCAATTATATACTCGTAGATATACACTTAATATATACATGTAGTAGCCCACTTGCACAAATGACGAACAAAATGTATATTCAAACATATTTTTTTTCACAGATTCATATGAGTTGAACGCAGATCAACTGCAATCTCATGAACTTTTAAATGCACACAATGGTTTTTAATCGATCATTTCCAATGCTATAAAATGCTTTTACCGCATTTTACTTCGAATATACGTATACTTTCGATTTTTCTCTTTGATCACGCACACATGACCATATGAGATAAACACATGAATGCTCTATAATCTGTGGCTTTCAGCTGTACAACATGTTTTAATTATCGCCATCTCGCTCATACTTACTACTTTACATTACATTTCATTTACATTTATTCATTACATATATGTATATATCGTCATATATTATGGACTATGTGTTATTCTGATATATGAGCTATATTATTGTATAGTTTCATTAAAATCCATTCAGTAGTTTTTGCGTGAAAGAGTAACAAACATCCATACAAATTTTCGCGTTTATAATATTAGTAGTTTGTACTTATCCTCCCTTTAGACTGCTACATATTTTAAGTCAATCTTTTAATACAGTTTGTGTAAAGGGTATGAAATGCAATAAAGCCGAAAAATATAGGTTTCTGATAACAATTTACAACGATAGAAACTATTTCTTACATTTTTTTAAATGAATTTTGATGCGCTGAATATGAAAAACATACTTATTTTTTTATATGGGCCATTCACCTAGATAACGTTATATTTGTGTTTTTCGATTTTATTTAAACCAGCGCAAAGGCGTACGACAATCCTAATCGAATTGAATTACCCGTCTAAAGATATTCATTTCGTTTCGATCACCTTTCTAGCTATATATCGGGATTGCCGTCCACGCTAGATGCTGGTTTACTTAAAAAAAGTGACATGGAAAGTTTCTACAATATATTTTGTTTTCTATAAATTAGTGTTGTTACTTAATTAAAAAAAAAAAAAATATATATATATATATATATATATATATATATATATATATATATATATATATATATATATATATATATATATATATATATATATATATATAAAAATATATAAAATATATATATATATATATATATATATAAAAAAAAAATTATCAAAAACCCGGCCACAAGAACTAATACACAAAGAAAAAGTCTGCAAAATCAAAAAAAATCATAAAAAAAGTGTTATACTTGGAGTCAACAAAAGAACATGCTCGAAAATATCATTTTGATATATTTTAACATTTCAAAATTTGATATTTGAAAATTGGTGAGACGATATTAAATTAATATTGATTTTTTTTCTGTGTAGTTGAAACTCAATTGACTTGTTTTTCTATGGACTGTAGCTGCCTTGAGGCCGGTCACTACGAGTTTTTGCTAGATCCTTTCTAGTTCTCTGTATGTAAACGTGCTATAACAAGTTGTGACTTTAGTCACTTGGAATTTCGAATTTTTTTGTTTTTTTGTTTTTATTTTTTTGCGGTTTATATTATGAGAGCGCTTGGCATTTGGCTCCGTCAAAAGTTAACTGTTCCAGGAATCCGTGCTCCACACTTCTCACGTAGTTCTGTTTAGATCATTTTATGATCGGCGGAACTTGATAATTCAAATAAATGTGATAATACGACAACCAACCACAACATCCATGTGAGATACTTCAAATTCATTTAAAGTTAATCTAAAATTATACTTCAATTTTTTTGTTAAAACGAAATGATATAATGTTATTTCAAAACGAATCTGTCAAGTGAACAGGTGACATCGGAACAACCAGATTAGCGTCTAAAGAGAAGATCAGTCGGGTTACAATAGCCGACAGACAAACTAACAGCTACACACCTAGTACGCTACAAGGCAGTGATATATGCAAGTTAATGTAAACAGCTTCATTCGCTAAAAATCTGAAAACGAAGAAGCGAACAAACAAGAAAAGAAGTGTTACTTATGCGCGACTATAAGGTACCCTGTATGACTTTTAGTTACGAGTAATAGTTATAACAGAATAGCAAGCCGTTCAGATTGTCTGCTCTTTGGTTGGGAAATATATTTGTAGATGTGTTGTCACAATTCAATTTATTATTTTGATTTTCGCTTCCGTTCAGAAAGGTTTTTTTAATACTTTTTTAATAGAGCTCTATGGCGGATCAAAATATTGATACCTTTTGAATTTCCTGCGTTACAACAACAAATTAAATACTACCTCGTCATAATACACCAGATACCTAGGTTCACCAAGCACAAATGGCGTGACACCTTTGTGCTTTCTGTCTGTCCATATCAATGGTTGTCAAACACCAACTTATTGATGTATTCTGAAAAAGACCATACTTTTTACTTGTGATCAGCCCGAGTTAATCTATCCGTTTACATTTGTCCTCCTAGAAGAAGTGGCGCCGCGCGCATAATTACTGAAATTATAAATGAACTTGAGAAACGAATCGTTCTGAACGATTCCTGTACAGAAAAAAGGCATTCTAAATTTAAAAATCTTAATTTTAGAAGTGTATGAAAAGCTTCTTTAGTTAAGACAATTTCAGCTTGGCATTCGATAACTAAAGATGTATCAAATTTCAATCTAATATTGATATTGGCCGCGACTGCGCTGTACTAGATGTTTCATTCAGAAGGTCCAAGTTTCGAACACTCGTTCCAGCATTGTTACCGATATCTCTTGAACTACGCGAATAATATTGGCTTCCAAGTGTTGAATCGTAGCTGGCTTATCGAATAAGACGTTTGACTTCAAATTACCGAAAAGCGAAATTAGGTGATCACCGAAATGATATCTCAATAAAGCCAATGTTTGACACGCTGTATGTGCCGTAGCACCGTCTTGCTGAAACCAAATGTTGACGTGGAATGTGGCCTTCAATTTCTGGCAACAAAAAGTCCGTTATCATGGTACGGTAGCGGTGGCCATTGAAGGTTATGTTATACGGACATTGACTCCACTCCACTAACCCATTTGTGGATGCAACGGTAGTTCGAGTATCTCTTTGAGTTACTCATCAGCCCATATAGGGCAATTTTGTTTATTATCGTTTCCAGAAATGTACCTCATCACTGAAAAGAATTCGGCTCGAAAACAGCGGATAGTCATTGAGCTGTTGCAGAGCCCATTGATTGAAATTAAAGCGTAAATTCAAATCTGGGGACTTAAATTTTTGAATGAGTAGAATTCTGTAAGCCAAGATCGTGGTGTAAAATTCGCCAAGCTGTTCCATACGAGAGGCCAAGATGCTGCTTACGGCATCGAATCAGTCGAATCAGCGCGTGATCTATGAAAAGCAAGAAAAAAAAAACAAATGAATAATCCGCTCCATTAAAACCACAAAAAATAATTGTTTTTTTAAGCAAATATTCTACTCAAGTCCCTCCCAATTTTGATTTAAATCAATCTACTTTCTTCTTGAAGTACCCATATTTTTGGCTTAAAATCAAGCTCATTTGAGCTTAAAGAAAGCTAAAATTAAGAATTTCGGAGTTAAAAAAATCGAACATTTTGTACTTTACCGCTACGGATTAATTCAAGTATGGAATACTCAATTTTTTTTAGAGTATATTCGTGATCAGCACGATAAGACGAGTCGATTTAGCCATGTACATCTGTCTGTCTGTTTGTTTCTTCGTCCTTTTTCCTGATCTGTCGTTTCGAAAACTTTTGGTTCATTTACCCCAAATAATTTTAACATTTACAAAAACCACCATCCTAAAACACTATGTGACAAATTGGGATACCCTTCTCAAATCGTCAGTAAATGTTTCCATACAAAAGCAAATTATTAATCCAGTGAAATTGGGACCAAGTTTGTATGCCTTATATTAAGGAAAAAATAACTTAAGAAATCTGACGTAACACACTGAACCATTCCCTCCTTCCCCTTTTCAGCGCCATGAAGCTGAGCAGGGTATCAAAATAGCTGAGTACCTCGACTGTAACACTTGCTTGTTTATGTTTCGAGCTTGAGTCTATGCTGTGAGTGAGTGTGGCACACAGAAGCAGTGGCACAAGCGAATAACAAAAACGGCAGCAATAACAACAGCAGCGAAATCGTCTAAAGAAGTCTGAAATTTTCTTTACTTGGCTTAACTGCGGCACAGGAAACATTCAGCATAGGAAACCAGTGGCCGCCATGACCGATCGCCATTTGGTCGTCCTTCTAACCTCTGCGATGGCCTGTTTGCCATCGACCGCTTTCAATTTGCAACATGCAACTTCATCGGTTACGTTTTAGCGGAGACGAACGCAAGAAGATATGAATGTGCATCATGCGCACTCAGGCGGATCCTGACCTTTATTGATTGCTGTTTGACCTCCACTCGACTACTTGTTGGCGGCTTGGTTGGCTGACTTTGCTCCGATCGATGCCAAAATACTCATTCAGCTTGTTTTGCTGTTGATGTTGTACTAGTAACGTAGCTCAAACCGATTCTACTACTACGCAGATTACATCGAACGATTATTGCTACATAAATTTCCACAAGTCTCGGTGTTGTTCGATTTAATGCGAATGCGGGGGAAGTTTATGAAACACCACCGATAGATAGGTTTTCATTTCGCGTGTTATACATACGCGTATATGTACATAGGTATAAGTGTAAACGTATTTATACAACTCTATTGCTTAGTATGTCTACTTGATACATTTATTAATAAATTATTTTATAAATTTTTTGCAAACGAATGTTGAGATTATACCCAAGATCGATAGGAAGAGCGATAACTTTGAAGAGAAAAATAAGCACGAATGATATATTGCTTATAGTTGAGATGTCCAACATCTATATGTAATGATCTAAATCAGAGATGGTACAGAGTTATGCGCTCTGCATGTATGCGTGCATTGCTAAAACAAAGCGACATGAATCTACAGTCATGGGCACAATTATTTTGACAAACTCTGCTTTTGACTATCAGGTTATGTTTTGTTGAGCAGTGTAAGACAACGGTAAATTTTTTTACCCTTATCTTACACTGCTCAACAAACAAAGTTCATATTAATAAGAACATGCCTGCATAGTTGTTAGTTTATTATTCTTGGTCTTCTGATAAAAATTTGAGCAGACAGTGATTTTTTGGTTACCCACAATTATTTTGAAAATACTGAAAAAGCTCAGTTTAATTGTAACTTTAAAACATTAATATTGAAAACAATAATAAAAATGTATATTACTTAAGAGAGAATAAAGCCTCTCTTGTCGTAAAGACCTTTTGGAGGCGTAGTAGTTCAAAATGTACCAATGAGCGGAGATATTCATTCGGAATCTCACTACAAATGGAGTCACTTCGAAAATGGTTTCTTCTTAAATTTACTCCTGTGGCTTGATGCGTTGTTCTATTGCAGTATAAATGATTCCCCAATTATAGTTTGTCTCCTGAGGAGTATGTGTAATCATTTAAAGTGCAAAATTTTGATTTTGGTTTATGGAACCAGTGATGGGCACAAATCACACCGATCCTCTACCGTCGCCCTGACAAACTGGAACTTATTTTGGCTTTGAGATTGTGAAAGTCTTACATAAATCTTCTTTTTCGATGAATTGTATTCGAACGAGATTCCATTGGTCCAAAGAACATGTCGCCAAAACTGTACTGGCTTGTGGACATGCGCCTTAGCGAAAGCTAAACGTTTGACTTTGTTTTGATTTAGTAGTATGTACGGAATGTCTTGCTAGTTAAGGCTTTCTTTCTCCAGGGGGAGGGAACTCGGAAACGTTCACAACACCCTCCCAACAGCATATTTGGTTAGTATAAAACTATTTTTTTTCGCTTCATTTTCTTAATATAATGGCAAAGAAAAGAAAATGAAGAAAATATCATATAAAATTGATATACGAGTATAAGGTATCGTCTTGTTGTATCTTGTTTTTTCACGGTTTTTTTTTTAGTAGAGTTATACCACCTCTCCCCAAAAGTAGTAGAGTTCCCCTCCCAAGAGCGCGTTCTGCATCCGCCCCTAATGTTTAGGCTCTAATAGAACGTCTGCCTTAAATTTGCGTAAAATGATTTAATCTTCCTTGGAAGTTGTTTTCCTTTTAGCGCTCGATCGCGGCAAATTTTCTACATCACTTTGATGTTTGAATTGGTTTATTTGATAATGAACTGTTTGACGCGATAAATTAAATTCCTTGGCGATATCTATTTAATTGATGTCGGAATTGATCTATGCGACTTCGGAGGCTCTAACAATATAAGTTAGTTTAGCCGCTTTACTCATTATTTAGGATTTTTTCACACAAATTTAAGAGAACATGGTCAGGGTCAGACACATGCGAAAACTAAAATTAGTAGCATCTTAAAATAATTATGCCTAAACAAAAGCAGCTGTCTGCTCACATTTTCATCAGAAGAACGAATTGTACAAAGAAATAGACTCTGCAGATATGTCCTTGATCATATGCACCTTGTTAATCGAAAAAAATTTACCGTTATCTTACACAGTTCAACGAAACATAAGACGGTAGTCAAAATAATTGTGCCCATGATTCTAATTCATTTAAAGAAGGGCCGAATTTGGGGAGGGAGGGGTGTGCCTCGGATCTCCACCACTTGAGGGCCCCCATCAGCAACGATGAAAAATATTTATAATTGCTGCAAAAAATAAGTGCCTATATAGATTAGGTTAGGATGGCCAACATGGTTGAACCCCACATTGTCACTCAGGCCAGCATAGGCCCCTTGTGATACCATATATATTTCCTATTGCATCCGCAGCTACTCTGAGAACCACTTTGTCAGTGTCAAAAACGTCGAGATATGTTTAATCTCTTTTTCTGAGATCTCAGTTAAGTTATCCAGGAAGGGGCGTCCTAATAACGTCAGCCTCTTCCTACTGTGGGCCGGACTGTGACATAAGAAGTGCTCGACCGTCTCCTCCTCCTCGGCATTTCCAAAGCTTCTGCAGAAGTCCCAGGAGTTTATCCCTAGCCTTGTGGCATGTCTCCCTATTATATAGTGGCCTGTGAGGGCTCCCACAATAACAGCTAACTTATCTCTCTTGTGCTTAAGTAGTGTTATTGTTATTTTTAGATTATATTTTGGCCAGGTGAGTCAAGAGATTCTACACGTGCCAAGGTTGCACCATCTATTGGTTGCTATACCGATCATATTTGTTGAGATCTGTAGTTTACATGTAGCCACTGGTATACCTACTGTGGCTTTCTCTGGAAGGATATCAGCAGTGGTACCCTCTCAGGCTAGTTTATCCGCTTCACAGATGAGATGTATAACATAGTGCTCGGCAATCTCGTTAAGAGATTTCCGGCACTCTGTTGTGGTTTTAGTATTGGAGCTGAAAGAGTTCAGCGCTTTCAGGGCAGACTGACTGTCCGAGAAGATAAACAGATGCTCTTGAGTATGACCTTAGGAGATGCGCAGCTTCATGAATAGCTAGCATTTCCGAATGATAAACGCTATAATGATCGGGTAGTCTAAAGGATTCTCTAATCTCCAGATCCGGTGTAAATACACCTCTTCCTACCCGACCATCCAGCTTAGAACCGTCTGTAAAAATGTTAATAGCGTTTTCTCTATAGTGAGTAAGGTTGTCCCATTGTTGTCTTGTGGGTATTATGACGTGAGTATGACGTGAGTTTAATGAAGTTAATGTGTGGTATGGAGTAATCAGTATTTGATAGTATGGTATTTCCTTGTAATTGTAGTATCCTCGAGTGTCCGAAGGAACTACCATGCCAAGCTGAAGATTCCCTCAGTCTAAGGGCTGAGTCAAAGCACTTGATCGCGGTTATCATAAGATTCAGATTCAAGAAGCCTTAAATGAGATCCACATTGTCGAATGGCTAAATAACATTGTGGAAAATATATCTTCCGGACTTCTTAAAACAATGGCTCATATGGATATTATATTGGGTGTTGGAATTAATTTTAATTGAATTTTTTCGATTTTTTAGCGTTTATTAAAAAAAAAAAATGCTACAATGTATATTATTCAAAGTATTGTCCATCGTTAGCTAAAACATTTTCCCATCTTTTTGGCAGCATATGGATTCCGCGTCGGAAGAACGGCTCGTCTTTTGAGGCAATCCACGAATCGACCCATTTTTTGGTATCCTCGTAAGTAGAAAAGCTCTGCTCAGCCTGGGCGTGGGTATTCAATCTGAACAAGTGGTAGTTAGAAGGGGCTATGTCTGGGTTATAAGGTGGGTGGGGTAGTATATCCCAATTCAACGCCTCCAACGCACAGTGGTTGCATTTATATGGAGAGAGCGGAAAGAGAAAATACTTCTAGTAGACATATCGGGATGAAAATTTTACTGAGTGGTCTATGAAGTGTTTTGCATGGCAGTTTTCTTTGCCCCGAAATAAACGGATCAGAGCTTAAAACCAGTATGTTAATCAAATCGCTATTCGTCGAGATGCGTGAAATTTTGCGTGTGTGGTGCAGTCTGAACATTTTTATATCTTTATTTCTTGCGTCTGTAGCTTCTTCAGAATGTTCCGCGATTGAGTCTAAGCTGTTTTTGATTATATAAGGTGCGTGAATTAAGATTTTATGAATTATGATTTTATAGCCTGATGAAATGGCTTTCAATAATGTTGAGCATCTGATAATTAAGTCCTCATCAAGCCCCGTTGTCGTGTCTTTTGGCATATTCCGGCCATTTTTGCTTCATTGCTCGGCTCAATTGCATCAATTGTTATTGGTATAGTTCACCAGTGATGGTTTGGTTAGGTTACAGCAGCTCTTAGTACACAACACCCTTCTGATCCCACCAAATACAGACCATGAGCTTGGAAACATGAATATTCGGCTTGGCCGGCTTGGTGGTTTCCATGATTTTGTTCGCTTTGGGTTGTCATAATGGATCCACTTTTCACCGCCAGTAGCAATACGATGCAAAAAAATCTTCCGATTATGACGTTGAAGCAGCTGTTCGTAAGTGAAAAATCTCCTTTCGACGTCTCTTGGCTTCAATTCGTACGGCACCCGATTTCCCTGCTTTTGAATCATTCCCATGGCTTTGAGGCGTTTGGCAACTGTTGAGAGTCACCTCCCAATGATTCTGACAATTCTTGAAGGGTTTGACACGGATATTCGTCATCTTCAAACTTTTTGTGCTGACCTGGACGTTCTTTGTCCTCCGTATCAAAATCATTTATTTTAAACCGACGAAACCAGTACTCACAAGTTGAAATCGATGGAGCATAGTCCCCGTAAGCCTCACAGCAAATATTTTCTTCAAATGAAAGCACAAAAGCAAAACTTCCCGCAAACCGCATTTTGTCGGAGTAAAAGTCGACATGTTCACAGAGCAATAAAAATATGTTGTTTACACTTCAGTGGAATGACACATACTGAAAATTGAAGCTTATGGAGTAGGCTTTCATAAATGTATGGAGTCACAAGTTTATCCGATGCGATTTAGTGCTAGTTACGCCATCTCTTATGAATCCTTTAACGTTATTTCCAGCACTTCAATAGTTTGCATAGATGCTACGTGCAACAGCGAAAACGACGTCGATTCTCACTCAAAAGCTAAAGTCTGGCAGCACCATAATAAAGTTTGACATTTTTTGGCATAAACGTACTCACAAAGTTTTGATGTAAAATTGCTATTTGTTTTGTTTACAGCGAGTTAAGAAAAGCAATTTGGCCAAAAAATGGAAAATTCAAGAGAAGGTTTTCGTTGGATTATTTTTCACAACTTTCGACGTGGATTATCTCAACAAGAATGTGTCAATGAACTCAGTTCTTTATATGGCGATAAAGCACCATCCAAAACCACAGTATATCGCTGGTATAGTGAATTCAACCGTGATCGTAGTTCGGTTGCCGACGAATTTCGTGAAGGTCGTCCAAAATCGGTTTTTGTGCCCAAAAACATCGATGCAGTGCGTGAACTGATAATGCAAGATCATTATGTGATATATCGTGAGATAACGGCATCCTTGCACATTAGTTCCACTTCAATACATTCGATTTTGTATGAATACTTAGCTGTAAAAAAAATTTGCTCTCGTTGGATACCCCATAATTTATCAATCGCTCAAAAAAAGGCTCGCGTCGATTGGTGTAAGGAAATGATTAAAAAGTTCGACCGTGGGGCTTCAAAAGACGTGTATAAAATCGTGACAGGTATGCGTATGAGCCGGAAACAAAACAGCAATCGACCGTGTGGGTAATGCAAGACGAGCCAAATAGAACAAAAGTTGTTCGTGGAAGAAGCACAGCGAAGCAAATGATCGCCTGTTTCTTCGGCCGAATGGGTCATGTGGGCACTGTTACGCTTAAGCAACGTAAGACGGTCAATTCTGAGTGGTACACGACCATTTGTTTGCCGGAAGTCTTCGGAGAAATTCGTAAAACCAACCGCCAAAGACGAATGATTCTCCATCATGACAATGCGATCTCTCACACATCTCGTCAAACAAGTGCATTTTTGAACAGTCAAAACATCGAATTAATGACTCATCCTCCGTACAATCCTGATTTGGCACCCAATGACTTCTTCTTGTTCCCGAGTATCAACGGTAAACTGCATGGTCAACGATTTACGAGCGCCGAAGCAGCAGTTGAAAAACCATGTTTTGGAGGTGTCTCAAGAGGAATGGAAAAACTGCTATGACAAATGGTTTGAACGAATGCAAAAGTGTATTGATCATCAAGGGGAATATTTGGAAAAACAATAAAGCCATTTTAAATTAAAAATTTTTGTTATTATTTGGTATTCCCGAAATATAAATAGTACCTGTCGTATTTGAAACCTATTCTTAGTAACGTATAGTTAAAACTTACCGAGTTATCGTAGCTCCATGAAAGGTTTGACGATTGCATTGTATTAATAAAATTCTTCGCATTTATTTGTCCATGATGGTGACTAATTGCAATGGAGAAGTATCGTTCACTAAAATGATACTCATCATTAGCAGATAAGCATAGGCACTCTTATGGTTTTGAGATGGTTTTGAGTATGAAATCGACATTCTCCGCGTGTGATGTGTTCGCTTCATAAAATTTTGCGTAAAATTTCATTATCTTGAACTCGTATATAATATATGAATAACATATAAAATAATTAATACTATTTGTTAAATGTTTTATCACTTGTCGCTTAACGATCGAAAAGTTGTCGGCACTATTATCCTTAGCCCCGAGTTCCCAAACCTAAATCCAATGCAATGTTAGCAAATATATATAGCGATTTTTTGACACTTAAAAATCAGATTTTATAAAATTTATGAATCACGGAAGAAGTATATACTTTTTTACAGAATCTACTTCTGTTTACACGACTGTTTTAAGGATTGTTATGTTTTCGAAGTTTATGTTTGTTTGTTTCCCGCAACCAGCAAGTATCTAAGTATATATCATAAAGCCATTTAGGCTATAGAGCTTACCAAATAAATATTCGTACTCAAGAAACACTATTTCTTTATTCGCAGACGATATATAAAAATATTAGACCTTTGGTTACTCCCGCGATCAAAATGAATCTAACGACAACTCATATATTAAAATCCATCCAGCCGTTTTCGGCTTGTTTTCTTCATACACAAAGTTCCAAGATTCATCACTTGTCTCAATCCTATAAATCGTATTATTTTTGAGTATTTCCTTGCAGCAATCGACACTAGCAATTTTTTGACCCATTGTCAAACTTTTCAAGGAACCAATGTGAATACTATATATTTTGCTACATTCACAGTTATGAATAAATTGTGTTGAAACGATAAATTAATAGCTACCTTTTGTTTAGACATATCATACAAAAAACATCATTACGATCGGCTAACAGCTTTCAAAGATAAATATTAACATCTCTCCTTTTTGTGCTGTTTTGTTCTTTTTAATAGTTGTAGACTATAGTATTCTAGTCGTGATAGGCGCTAGATCAATTTGTTGTATTAAGCCATTAAATCAAAATTTTAACTATAGCACCGCGCCGTAGGTGACTTCTGCTGTCAGAGAATGGACAAAACAACAAAGCAAAGCGGAAACAAAAAAAGAGAAACTGGTAAATTACAATGTAAATTTATGTATTGTATTTATAATTTCTTAATCTTCTCATAGTTTTGACGCCATTAAATTTATTTGTATTCAAATAGTACTAGCTGGACGTCTTCCTCTTTGTGTTATACTGAATTTGACTTATTTTAATCTGATCTATTCTTAATGATCGTTAATTTGTTAATTGTTTTCAGTTTTGACCGTAAACGCGTGTTAGGATTTTATAATTTGATTAATATTTTGTTAAGACTATTTGAAATGCCTATAAAAACACCACAAAGTATTTATATGTCAATTTTATTTAGCGATCTATATAATGAAATTATATGGACTAGTTCTACTTATCGGGCAAAATTCGAGCATCAGCGCCGACTGAATTATTTTTTATATACGTATTTTTCACAAATAATATGCACATTTATTTACTACTTAATTTCAAACAAAACTAACAAATAATCAATGAGAAAGAAACTGTGCCAGTAGCATTGTAGCATAGGCGGATCCAGACCGCTTTCTTGTGAGGAGAGTGAATCGGAAGCAATCCCCAGTTCCATCCCCTCCTCTGATTATATATGATTATCGTGTCGCGTACTCAAGAAAGAACATTTCAAAAACTAGTTGTGAACTATAAGTACTATTAACTTTTAAGTGAAGTTTAATATTAAGTTTTAATTGGCCAGACAGATTTTTTAGTGCACATTTACTCATTATTCCCTGCAACACTATACACAAATATTTATATTTTTGGGTAAAACACCCTAAAATAGTATTAAAAATTGTATTTTTTCGTATTTATATATACATTCTTAGCGAGCTCAATGTCAACTTTCACACTGAGAAACATTTACATATCTTTCAATATGAAGAGACTAATATTAACAAGGAATTTGAAGCTCCGGAGACATTGACCGGACATTGCAAATTTTTGTTACTTATATCTCGGGAATTAAAAATTTTCTCTGGTGGAACAGCTGTCATTCGAACAAGACAAGATTCGACAAGATAAGGCCAACGGCGCTGGATTGCAAAGTTGTATTATCTTAGCAAACTCGGCTAACACTAAACCATGAAGTCGCGTATTCGTTGCATATACAAATCTAATTTTTTGCGAACGTCATCCAAAATGTAGAAGATGAGATCTAAAAAGCACTTTTGTATAGCTTAAGCACCGATGCGAGTAATCATTAACACATCAAACTATTTCCACTCGTGATCCAGTTTTTTTTTTTTTTTTTATCATGGACAGGGACGAATCCAAGTACGGTTAATCAATTTTTGTGAATTACCTAACAAAAAACACTGCTTAAAAAAAAAAAAAAAAAACACACACACACACAAGAATCCAATACCACCAATCGCAATTGCAGAGCTAAACAAAATGATGTACATAAACTGTTGTAAGAAAAAATCAATGGGTAAATTTTGGGAACAGCCGCTCGACGTATATTGGAATTTTCGATATCGACTCTATGAAATTTATGTTAAAAAAATAACACTATTTTACAAGTTTAACAAATTTTTCGACTGTGTGGATATTGCCTACTGAGATATTCTTTATTACAACAAAGCATGTTGGCTCTGTATGAGGCCAGTTATTCATCGAAATTTCAACTTTTCCATGTCTTGAAATCCTTCCCAAACGCAGTTGAAAACTAACAGTGCTGCTCGAATGGTTTCACGCATGATTTCACAGAATGCTATCTTACAACGAGCTGAAACTGGAATAGTATAAAACAGATCCATTGCCTAGAACATTACGAGAGGAAATATAAATGAAAGAAGTAAGAAAAATTGTATTTTAGCTGCGCATAAAAGGGAACTAGTAAAATTGAGTGAATTTGGTTAAATGGACTGTATCTCCTTTTGATATCATAGTAAGCATTTTTTCTGCATTTTATATAAAAATTTCTATTTTTGGAAGAAACAATTTTTGATTTTTGTACTACAAGTCTTCCATGTTTCAAATGGTTGATTTTTGTGCTATGTGGCTCGAGGCCCTTCCCAACTATTTTAATAAGAATAGGTAACAATGCATGACCTTTCCTTGCTAACATCAGTCGATGCATCGGCGTTAATTTAACGCTCTCAATAATTTTACAGCTAATTATTGATTTAGTCAAAGGTTTCAATAATTTTGTTCTGTAATTTTTGCTGATAAGTGTTAAATTTCGAGAAGCTGCACTTGTATGATCTTGCATATCATGGTCGCCAGCATCCATGCGAAAGATGCGCTCGAAATTCACCTTCCCCTACAGAAAGTGAAACAATAAATACCGGCGTAATTTAAATTAGAGTCTTGCACGAGTGAGTAAACAATTAATCGTTTCATCGTTTCAAAAGATGCAATGCCCGACGCCTTAAATTTTATTAGTGTTTAATTTTGTTTAAGTTTTTGCCGATTTAGAAAAATTTTCTCTGCTGGATGAAGCTGGCATTGAACTACGACAAGCACCAACGATTCTGGCTTGCAAAGTTGCATCGTCTTAACAACCTTGGCCAACAAGTCGGGTGGCCGAATCACAATTCGTAGCTTCTTTTTATCTGCGCTGCATATATGGGGCGTTTATTTTCGATAGACCACGAAGATGCGACAAAGAAAAACCAAAAATAAACTATATGAATAAACTATTGATAAAAATGTGAAACTAGGGTTATTGTTTCTTCAACTGTAACGCGTTACACGTGCAATTTAATCACATTACCAATGCTATTTCATGACCGGTTTTGCCGTTCAGTCTGATAACTGGTTTAAGTAAAATCATAACAAAAAAAAAATACCGATATCTAAGTAGGTGAAGGGCCCAATGAAAAATGTGTGTTTTTCGCACACAACATTTAGTTGACAGCTTCGAAAGAATAATCTCTGGCATTTACTTTTGAAAGATAACTTCATTCAAATGTTGGCCGCGACTACGCTGTATGTGGTTCTATCAGAAGGCGCACCAAAATGATTTCTCAATAAAACCATTGTTTCGCGCGCTGTGTGTACCGTAGTCTTGCTGAAATGTCGCCGACATTACGGGCTTCAATTTGTATCAACATTGTGTTCTGTGCGTCCTCATTTTTAAAGAAATACTGACCGATGATTTCGCCAGCCCATAAACCACACCAAACAGTCAATTTTTCTGGATTTAACAGTAGTTCGAGAATCTCTTCGGGTTGCTCAGCGCAAATGCGGCAATTTTGTTTATTGACGTATCCATTGAGCCAGAAATGTGCCACATCAGTGAACCAAATTCGGCGATCTTCATTGAGTTGGTATCAGTTGGAGCCCATTGACTGAAATTAATGCGTAAATTCAAGTCAAATTCAGTGGCGGCTTCAATTCTTGAACGAGTTGGATTTTGTAAGTCTTTAAACCAAGATGCTGCCGTAAAAGTCGTCCAGTTTTTCCATACCAGAGGGCAAGATGATGTGCACGGTATCGCATCGATTGTTCATGGTCTTCAGCCACACTCTCCGCTATCATCCAATAACGTAGAGACTAAACTTGGCGGATGGTATTGGTAATAGTGGGGACGAAAAATCGATGATTCGGGATCATATGTTGCTCGAAGCGAAGTGCATGAAAAACATTTTTCACAGAACGCTGATTTTCGTAATACAGCTGAATAATTTGGAAACGTTGTTGCGGTGTGAGTCTTTCCATGATTAAATGTCAAACAATACTGAATAAAAATGAGATGGCAGTATGACACAAGTCACACGTGATCTGTGGAAAAAACAAAAATGAAGAAACAATTAATCACCCGTTACTATTTGAAGTCAATACTGACCAGGAATTATATTAAAAATTGACTTGATGGCAATTCCAATTACCATCCTTGAGTTAGAAAAGCATTTGCAGGAAACTCATGGTGTTGTCAAAAATCTGCATTGTCATGCCATTATCTGGAGGGTATTGGCATAAGAAACTATTCGAACGTGTCGGAGATAGTCTGAATCATTGAGCTTCCGTAACAAGAAAAATGTTTCCTACAACTTTGGGAAATTGGTTGGTATATTGGTTGTGCTCTTTTTCCTCAGCTTCTGATTGCACAGAATTAACATTTATATAAAAGCACAGCAGAATATATGTCGACCGCAACAGTTGAACTTCAACTTTTTTGTTTATGCTGTCTGTCGCTTGGCTTTTCTGCTGCGGATATCTCCAGAGTTAAACTAAAAACGCATTTCAGCTTTGGAGTTGAAAAGTCGGCAGGAACAGCAAAGCCAGATATATAGTTTTAGAAAAGATATTGACAGTTTTTCAAACATTGCTGCAAACTCTTAGATAGAACGATAGACGCCTTGCTTTTTATGCGTTATCTGCTTGTAGTGTAGCGCATGAAAATAAATAAACTGGCCGGTGAATTGCAACGAAGAGAAAATTTAAACTTATTTCTAGTTGAGCACATTTATGCGCTCTTCAAACAGGGCTGCAACAAATACTCACTCGCTTGTTATTTTAACTCTTTGTTGTTCATGCGCTCTCTCTCTTTCTCTCTTTCGATCTATCAATATCGTGAGCGTGAAGAGTCATTGTCTTTCGATAACAATTCACTCAATTGTCGAGTTTCGCGCTGAACGGACGTGTTTACGCAGATTCGTTTGTCGCGAAAAAAGCAAATAAAAAATAAAAGTAAAGGAAAAAAAAGCAATAAAAACAACACAAAAAAAAAGAGGAGAAAAGAAACGAAACGAAAGGGAGGCAGTACAACAACAGCAACAAATATCAACAACCGAACGTAATTTAAGCAATTAATAAAAAGCGGGATCAATGAAATGAAATATAATTGAAATGCTTACATCTTCGTTTTCGTTTCGATTTGTGTAAAAAAAAAAAAAAAAAAAAATATTATTATTATTATTATATATGTACGTACATATATGTATATGTATATTTCATTGAAGTGTATTTAATTTAGCTTTTTTTTGCTACTCTGTAGTAAATATTTTATATTGATTTGTGTAATGCAGTATATGTATGATGATAATAAGTGATTAAATTGTTAAAGCTGAGTGAACTTGTGCTTAGTTTATATATGTATGTATGTAT
This sequence comes from Leucophenga montana, assembly GCA_035044765.1. Taxonomy (NCBI): domain Eukaryota; kingdom Metazoa; phylum Arthropoda; class Insecta; order Diptera; family Drosophilidae; genus Leucophenga; species Leucophenga montana. Next base: position 361,304 of record JAWNNQ010001361.1, on the reverse strand, counting down.
GAATGTATTTTATTTTGTTTAATGTCAAAGCATGATAAAGCATAGAGAGGGGATAAGGGAATGTGAAATGAATTGAAAGTAACGTTCAACTTCAATCAATTGTTCAGCAACAATAACAACAACAACAACAATAACGACTATGACACTTTGGCATTAGTTGAAACAACAACTACAAACAACAACAACAACAACAACAACAATCGCAGTGAGAAAAACAAAAACAAAAACAAAAAATGTACGTACAAAAAAAAAAGAAACAAATTATTTTATTTTTTATTCATATTTATGTATATTCAAAAGAAAAATACGCTTTACGTGATTCAGGCGTCATCCATTCATGCACCAATGATTACTTTCGATAAATTCAATAAACTTACTGCGGATTAAATGTAATATAACTTTTTCTCTCAAATTAAATCTTGTAAATGTTGCTGCCCCCACGCACTCCCTCACCGTCTATATCGACGTTGTCACAGAAATTTCTTTCATCCCAATTAAGACTTCAGTTAAATTCGTAGCTGTCTGTCACCGAAATCACTTTTTTAGCACGTTTGAAATCACCAGCCTCTTTGCTAAGCGCCAGGCAATCGCTGGCAATCCGGAGCTTCTTCAGAGCATCATCGTGCGGAACTTGCCATCTTACGTTCGGATGTTCTCTCTGACGCTGTGATTACTGTGACCAAACAAGTTCAGGTTTCTGTCGTAAACCATTAGTGCTGGAACTTCGGGGTTCATCCGGATGAGGTTACAGTGGAATTTAATGCGTTGAACTCAGTCAACATTATCATAAAGTTTAACAGCTCTTGGTTCATACGGAGCCAAGGGGGACAAAAAATTATACGAAGAATCTTTCTCTCGAACACTTCTAAAGACGCTGTATCTGTTGATGTCAGGGTCCCTGCTTCTGCGCCGTACAGCAGGACCGGGATTAACAGTGTCTTATAGTTTGTGCGTACTCAAGATATTAAAAAAGTCCCGCTGTCTGAAATCTCTCTTGGTATCAAATTGTTCGAATAGTTTCTTTCCTACTCTGACGACGCTTTGGGTGTGTGTTAGCGTCATCATGCGAAGACCAACGATCTTTGCTGGGATAACAAATTCGGATAGCGCGTTGACGAACTTCGTTTTTATCGGTGTGTCGAAAGCGGCCTTATAATCGACAAATAGGTGTTGTGTGTCTTTATTGTACTCATGGGTCTTTTACAGGATTTGTCGTTAAGTGAAAATTTTATTACTGTTCGAACTCTTTGATATGAAGCCACACTGATACTGGCCTATCAGTGCATTCGTGTATGGCTCCAGCCGCTTACTAAGTACGCGCTACCGAATTTTGTATCCAATTCAAAGTAAATTTATTCCACGGTACTTCGCGCAGACTGCGCGGTCTTCTTGCTTGAAGATAGAACAAAGAACACTGAGATTCCAATCGTTGGGAATGCATTGATCGGATCATATTTTGCATGAGTTGGTGCATAAGCCTTACAAATTTGTTGATACCGGTCTTGAATAACTCAGCTGGCAGCTCAACGGAGTAATTTTTTATTATGTAATTAGCATTTATAAAAATGTATATGGATTTTCTCAAAATCGACTAGGTCAGTTTACCCAACACCAACGAATGACAGGTAAAAATATTGAATAACATCAGAGTTGGCAATGATCATGAGTTTTTTTTTTTTTTTTGCCAACATAAATCATAATTTAGTTTTGGGTACTTTTTTTTTTAAATGAATAAGTAATTCAGACAAATCACACCAAATATAGAACTTCACAATGTTCTTCAAATAAATCTGTAACAAATATCGTTTACATAGTCTGTAATCGATATTTGTTATCTACGACAACTCTGCATAGCACAAAAAGCGTCTGTGATTAAACACTGTTTTGAATGAAATCGATTAGATTTCTGTGGCACTTACGAAATTTCTCTGTTAAATTGAAATCACCAGACGAAAATTTGACGTCTAGAAATTTGGCTTGTGACAAACAGGTATGTGACTTATGTATGTGATTTACTCTGCATTACTTTTTTATATTTTGAGAGTGGAGAAAGGATATCTTAATATAAATATGTACGCATATATTTAAATAAGATCCATATAAAAGATAGTCTAGTACTAGATAGTCAGTAGCGCCGGAATGCATGCTGTGGGTGTTGGAGTGCGACACAGCACCATAATGAGCAGCGTTTTTCTATTCAACACACTACAATGAGTTTCGAACTAAGAACTTACAAGTTCCATTATTGACTTTGTAATTTTAATTTGCTTTCAAACATAAATCTGTAGTTGCAACTGGTACCAGCTTGTCTGCATAGACCATCGTTTTCAAGTATCTCCACACAAAGTAGTTCAGCGGTGTCACATCAAAACATCCTGCGGGCCAGATAATTGGTTCGTTTCTGCAGATTATTTTGTTGTCAAACTCTTCCCTCAATAAGTCTATAGTTACTCCAGAAGTATGTTACCTTTCTGTTGATATCAAAGGCGCAAAAATCGTACAACATGGTTCGATATCTTTGAAGAAGTTTGGCCCGATGAGGCTACCAGCCCATAAAACGCACCAAACCGTGCATTTTTCACGGTGTGTCGGCCACTGATGTATCCTCTTTGCATTTTTTCTCGCACCAACTCCACTGATGCAGAAGTCAGCCTAACACTCAATAAAAAAGTTGTAGAAAATATGACCTCCAGAATGCACACCTCACACGCTTTTGTGGGGGCCATATACTCCATAAAGTTTTTCATCATTAATGCCATAAAATTTGTACGTTAATATGGTATTAGAGCTTCGGTTCAACTCATCATTAAAACATTGCTGTGATTCCACTTGTAGCGGGTAAATAATGATTTTTAAGATAAATAAAAACTAATTAATTGTATAATTATTTGAAAATGCGCAGTAAATCATGAATTCTTAGCTGAACGTGGACTCCAATGTTCCAATGAAAATTGCAACTCATCAAATAATAAAAATTTCCTTGGAATACTCGAAATAATTTCGGAATATGATCCATTACTTGACAGCCATTTCAAATAATATAGAAACAGGGGAAGCTGGTTTTTGACTTTTACCCAATTGTGGACATACCGGTAAAGAGGTGGTAGCAGCTCTTGTTAAGTAGTTGACTTGGGCCTAGACATTGAAAACTGCCGAGGTTAATCGTACGACAATGCGTCTAATATCTTCGGAATGTATCACACACGCAAGCTTTGATACTGGATTTGAATCCTTACGCTTTCGTTGTTCCTTGAAGCAGTCAAAACACTTGCTTGCGGTTATCATTACATTTAAATTCAAGAAGCCTTGACTGAGATTCACATTGACGAATTTATCAAGACCATTGTGGAAAATGTAGCTTTCGCACTTATTACAGCATGGCTCATTTGAAAGCAGCCACATGCAGATATGTGCTAAGTTCCACGATGGTACTCAATACTCGTATTAAGTCATTAGTCTTTAAATTCTTTTGTTGAATTGAAAATAATTTATATATTTCAAAAACTATGAAAATATGGGTTAATAAATCGACAAAAACTGAAGAGTCGAGACAAGTTCGACAGTTCGAAAACCAATCTCTCGACTGCAGCCACTTGCTCATGGATAATCACCTGATATTCAGCTGTAACCAAGAGATAAATTCCGCATTGAACCTTTGCTTTCAGTTGAGGAACTAATGAACATTTTTCACGATTATATCACAACGAATAATGTAGTAGTTTGCGAAAAAAAGAAAAAACACTACAGTCAAGTGGGCTCAATTTGGAAATACCCTGTACATTGTTAAGGCTCTTTAACCATAGATTATATTCTTTAGTGGTCCGATCTGGACGTAGTCCTGGTCTATATGGAATATTTTGTAAGGATTGATGTAATATACGCCATATTTGGCATTTCTAGCTTAATTAAGAACGAAAACCAAAAAATTTCATACAAATACTTAAAAATGGAGGGCAAGTTTATATGGGGGCTAGCCCTTATAGTGGCCTGATCTGAAGTTTTGTGGTATATTTTCATAAGATTTCACATAACGTATACCAAATTTAGTATTTCTAGAGTAAATAACAACAAAACCAAAAAAAAAAAAAAAATGCGTACAAAAACTTAAAAATGGGAGCCAGGTTTGTATGGAGGCTACCACTTAAAGTGAGAGTGGCATGTTCATTATACTAATTATCTGATAAAAGAAGAGGAGAGTCTAAATATCCAAATTTAAAGTATCTATCTCTTATAACAACAACATATATGCTTTATACGGTCTGCCACGCCTCCTTTTGGCTGTTACATATTACTATTTGCACAAACCTAATATACCCTTTTACCCTATGGGTACAGAGTATAGAAAGCGAAAAACATCGTCAATTCTCATCTAGATCATTTGGAATCAGTAACGTATTATTAAAACTTACCGAATTATCGAAGTACGGCTTGGCGAGGAACTAATGAAGATTTTTCTTTAACCATAAATTTTTTTTAATACTGAAATACTTCGCATTTACTTTTCCATAATGCTGACTAACTGCAGTGAAGAAAACAAGTCAAAAGTGATGCTCATCTAAACCAAATAACGCCCGAGTTCAGCATAGGCTCGCCTTACCAATCTAATGGTTTTGAGTATTAAAAGCGAACTTCTCCGCGATGTGTTCGCTTCAAAAAATGTGCAAAATGTCCACTATCTTGATGTGATCAAATAAGACACTGAATTTCTTATTTGAACGAACCTCGCTTAAGCTATTGTGAAATAAATATTTTCTCGTCGTTGATACAACTGCCTTGTATAAATGTGGGTACAACTGTTACACATTCTGCCAGATGATTCGTGCGTAATACCTTGGAAGAGAAGTTTGTGTTTGGTGCGTTTTGCGTAATTTGAAGGTTTTTTTTATGCGAAGTTTGTCTAAAATTGTGTAGTGGTAAGAAAATTTCATGTGGTTTCATAATTTAAAAAAATTCTATGGTTTCATAATTCAAAAAAAAAAGTCTACGTAGAGTCGGCAATGCAAAAAATACAGGCATACAAGTGGTAAAAAGAGTTAAAATGAGGCCGCAGTTTACTGGTTAATGATTTGCCTCGTTCTGTGCCTCTATTCACCTCTTCGATTGACCAAAACGTCCAAAAAATATGCTGGAAAATCGACAGGTAGCAGCCGACCTTGCGGTCTTTTTTAGATTGATGCAGAGCATTATGCATGATATTTTGTTGGTGAGATGAGTTTTAACTCGATTTGTGCTGAGATAGTTTAATTTGTTGCAGATATTCTTAATTTTATAGCGACAGTTTTGCCAAAACCAACGTTAATGTCATTCCTAAAGCTTCATGTTGATGTGACATGGTCTCTTGTGAGTTTTTCCTGCTACCATGATTATAGTTTGGTTTGGCCCGATTGGGTAGAAAAAAGAAATTTCGCGGAGTGCTCTAAAAGTCATTCGAAAAAATCGGCTTATGAAATTGTTTTGAAGATGAAAGAAGCGTAGCAGTTTACTATTTGTTCAGCAGACAACAAATATACTTGTATATATAATTAAAAAAGAAAACCTCTTGACGATTTAAGAACCAAATGTTGAAGGCCTAATTGCTATAATGCCTAATTTCTATAGGATTCAAACAAACATAAACACAAATTATTTCATAAACTCGTCAAAAATTCGTAACTTTTAAACGGGTAGACCGGTTTTCCTGATATTGGGGTGATATGCCCCTTACGACCAAAAAAATGAATAAATATCGCTTGGTGAGGGCATTTTCAACCAGCCACAATTCGGACTGAGGTGGTCCGATATTATATGATTATTATTATGTATTTGAATGGTACCTAACACATTTCGATCAGACTTATCAGTAAAAACTTCAATATTATGCGTATAATATATTTTGCTCGTGCTGCAGCCACACTGAGGTGGACTTTCGTCACTTGCGTGGACTACCGTCCACAGTGATACATCTTCTGTAACCATATTCAAAATATACAAGGTATGATCTAAAAATAACCGTACTTTTAATCTAAATCATAGTACACGTAGCGCCATCTATTAAATGTTTGCAGTCTTAGAAAGATACATTTTTCTTCTTTCGAAACCAGCTAAATTCATGCCAATCGTTTGACAGGTTACAGAATGACACACATTTTAATAACAGCAGTTTTTGTAGTTATGTCGTAAAAATAAAAGAGCAATTATTAAATTTTGTTTGAAACTCGGTAAAAAAGCAGCTTGTTAAAAAAAAGTTTATGATGATAATTGTATGAGTCGTACTCAAGTTTACACGTGTTTTATACGATTTAAAAACGGTCGTGATGATTTAAATGATGATCCAAGATCTGGACGACCCGAAGCATCTAACCGTGCTGAGTTAGTAGAAAAAGTAAGTGAAATAAACGCTATCGATGTAAATTTCACTGTGAGAATGCTGGCAGAAGAATTAAATTCATCTTACTGTACAATCTACATAATATTAACTGAAGATTTGGGTAAAAGAAAGTTGGATGCACGTTTTGTGCCACATCTGTTAAGTGATGATCAATATATCGCTCTTGTAGAACATTGCAAAGCCATCATTTCAACAGCTGAAAACGATCTAAATTAGCTTGATTCAATCATAGCTGGTGATAGTGTTTTAAATATGATCCTGAAACTAAGTGTTTCAAAATTCAAAAGTCTAGAATCAAGACAATATTGATAACATTCTATGATTCCAGGGCTATCTTTCACAAGGAATTTGTTTCAGAAGGTCAAACTGTCAATGGAGAATATTATTTAAATACAAGTTTTACATCATTTGTGGTCGAAGATTCTACATGTAAGGGCCGAATATTCCAAAGGAAAGCAGCTGTTTTTATTGCATGACAATGCACCGCCTCGTAAGACCAAAAAAGTCAGTGAATTTTTGATGAAAAAACAGATTTGTCTCATCGACCACCCTCCGTATTCGTCTGATTTATCACCGTGCGATTATTTTCTCTTCCCCAAAATGAAAACTGCAATGAAAGGAAATTTTTGCGATTACATTCCAGCCATACAAACAGCCGTGACACAGCTGCTAAAGAACATCGCAAAAAGCAAGTTTAAAAAGTCTATGGATAAATTGGTTAAGCGTTCCAAACGTTGTTTTGAGTTAAATGGATCGTATTTTGAGTAAATATTAGCTTTGAAACGCAATACCCTGCTTGTTTTATTTTATAACTATAAAGTTCGGTTAGTTTTAGATCACACCGCGTATATAAATCAAAGTTTTTCATTTTCAGATTGATGCTGTACTCAGAACTACACATAAATGACTTGTGACGCATGTAGTAAATATTTTAAGTTTAAACAGTACATATTTAAAATAATCACTGGTTTTTTTTTTTGTCAATGTGATTTCAGTTCACAAAGCCTAAAATAATAGTGATTCAAAGATCAAAGTTTTATATACGCACAAATGTTTTGGTTAAATTCGTTATTCGTTTTGATCTCGTCACTGCACAAAACCTTTGTTTCTTGTTGCATTTCTTATTGCCTTTATTGATTGGCTATAACATTTGTCTGTTTTTGTTGTTTGAGGTTTTTTTTTCATAGTACGTTTTTCAACTTAACTATTATTCTTCATTGTAGGCACTTTTTTTTCTGTATAAAACAACTTTTTTTTCCGTTCTCGTAGAAATCTCGCAAGATAGCATACAATCATATGTATCTACGTTTATATATTTTTCATTCATATGTATTTGTTCAGTTACGTTAAAAGTTTCAAGTGGCATCCATATCCGGCGTTTAAACTGATAAGCTGCGTTGTTTTTTTTTTTTTAATATACAGATACGCTAACTGAGTAGGTAACTACGTAAACTGTTGCCAGTAATAGTAAAACTGCTGCTAAATTATTTGCAACTGTTGTTAAGCTAAGTATTTGCTAACTTCTTCATTAAATGATTTGTTTGAAATCATTTGACACTTTCATAGATGATTCCTACAATATATACATACATACATACATACATACATACATACATACATACAAAGTTAAGCATCTGCGTCAGCGGCCGTTTTTTTTTTTAACTAACGATTAGTAACGCAATACCCTTCGGATTTAGGGCCATTCTCATGACTTGCCTATACTTATTTTTATAGTTCTTATGTTTCACGCTATATCCTAGTTCTCAATGTAACGACTGTTATCCTACTAATCCTACTAATATTATAAACGCGAAAGTTTGTATGGTTGTTTGTTACTCTTTCACGCAAAAACTACTGAATGGATTTTAATGAAACTATACAATAATATAGCTCATATATCAGAATAACACATAGGCTGTAATATATGACGATATACACATAAATGTAATGAATAAATGTAAATGTTATGTAAAGTAGTTAGTATGAGCGAGATGGCGATTGTAAAGCGTTCATGTGTTTGTCTCATATGGTCATGTGTGCGTGATCAAAGAGAAAAATCGAAAGTATACTTATACGCGAAATAAAATGCGGTAAAAGCACTTTATCGCATTGGTAATGATCGATTAAAAGCCATTGTGTGCATTTAAAAGTGCATGAGATTGCAGTTGATCTGTGGTCAACTCATATGAATGTGTGAAAAAAAAATTTGTTTAAATATACATATGTACATAGTAAGTGTGTACGCTAGCTACTGACCCTTTCGCTGTTTGTCATTTTGTAGAATTTGGCCTATAATCCTATAATCGTGTGGCTTAGTTCGACGAGCCAATAAATTTATTAAAAATTTATTTCAAAGATACCTGCCAACTCGATCGATCAAAAACCAAAGCAAAAGCAAAATGAAAACAAAAAAAAAAATAGAAATTTTGTATTAAAATTAGGAATGCAAACATGCATATTATATTCATGGATTGGCTCGTATTTTTCTGCAGCTGCGGCGCTCACTCGAATTTCAAAAATAACAGGCAAAAAAGTGACCAATTTTTAAACGATAACAGAAAAAATTTCGAAATATACTCCAGGGCTACTCAAAATGGATTTACTACAATTGTGAAGTCGTGACATGCACTACTCAATATTATTCCGCCAATAGCATATCTTGTCCTTAGTATAAATTGCACATACATTGTGCAATACATTCACTAACAAAACTCCCAGTTGAAAAGTACATTGAACTGTCCAAACTATTAGCACATGTGTTTGTTATTACTCACTGGTACACAAGCAATTCTTATTCGCTCGGTCACGCGAGCACACTTGTGTTCGTTCGTTGTTCGCGTTCGTTTTATGAATGGAACATTCGTGTGCCTTGTGTGCTGTTCATTTTGCAATATTGCACACATAAGAGTTTTTCCATTGAGTAATTGTTTCAAGAAGTACAAGATAGGATTATTGTGTTCGGCTCGCGATCGTTTATCTTTGTATTATAGGCAAAACGTTTTGTAGTAATAATTAATTTATTGGTAATTCCGTCTTTAGATGTTGGATGTATGAACATTCTATAATTTAAAGACATCAATGAAGAACTAAGTGAAAAACAAACATCAACTGCGTAGCACAAAAATATGAAATAAACAAGAAATAGTGCAAATTTTCCAGAATACGCTATATGAACATTCACAAAGCAGACAATACTAACTTGGGATTGATCTGATATCCGCCAGACTGCCAGAGAATATTGCAATATTTGGTTTAATATTTTCATTTTATGCTGTTAATGTTAAAGTGATCATAAAGTCATAAAGTGGTTCATTCTATGGCATAGATTTCTGCGTGATAGATATAGATACTGACTAGTTTCTCTTCAACCGTTACGGAGCCGTATGTGTACCAGTTTATTGTTTCCGGTTAAATATTATAATTGAGAATTATGTTCCTGCATATTTTTTCTCGTTGTGTTCTATGTTAATCCTTTTGATGAAATTGTGCTTCAGATCCTATGTTTTTCTATTCCATGCGGTCCGTCGCTCGAATGCTACCCCAAGATACTTAATCTCTTTGGAGAATTCTATTAACGTACCATTTACTCGTATGGGTTTTAGTGCTTTCATTTTATACATCCTTGTAAATCGGATAATATTTGTTTTTGTTAATGCTCAGCACTACTTTTGTGTACCAATTTTGTGTAACTTCGTCTAATTTAATCACGTAGTGTGCCTTCAAATTTACATCTGCAGACCTAGCACTATACGCATGTTGATTTTTGTGAAGTGGTAACTCTGATATTGGTATCTACATAATTCTCCAAGGTTTTGAGCAAGACTTATTGGTCTGAAGGACTTAGGATGAAAGGGATCTTATATAACGACTACCTTGGCTTCCCTTGAGCAGTTCGGAATGTAACCGACTGATAGACTACTCCTAAATATCTTTATTAAGAAACCTACTAAGAGTTTCACAATTATTATCTTTATTTCGGGGAACTTATACGGTTTAAAGGTGCTTATAGCCCATCTTACGCTATCTTCGGAACATGTGTCGCTAGTAACTTTGCAGTTTGCCATCCTGGGATTATTCTGCTGCTAGTATTCAATCGTATTTACTTCAGTTATTGGTGTACAGTTCGGAAAATGAGTAGCGAGTAGAATGTGAGCTTTGTAGCCACTGTTAAGTCGCTCTTATCTTGTGGGTTGGAGCTGTCTCTTGTTAAAATTTCCACAGCTTTGGCGAACCTTGTTGTGAATTTTTGGCGAAGATTTGGCCGCTTTCCTGCTAAAATGAAATGCAAAAACTACATTCCTCAATACCACATCACATTATTAGATATGCGAAATATTGGACTCATTTGACCCTCGAAATGTGTTCCTTCTTTAATTTGATTTTAATTTTATTGCAAGCATCTTCTGCGCTAAAGATCTTCGCGTGCCGCATATCATTATTATTTTGATATATATTATCTCTTGTTTTGACGATGTCAGAGAAATCCATTTCACTATTTTTTGAGCATAAAAATCGCACAGATTATGATAAGCATGTAAAACATCTGTGACGTATCTGAAACAACTAAAAAACTCTATTTATACTTCGTGCGTAAAATCGAGATGGAGTTCAGGCCGCGGAAGGGCTTGACCGCAGTCATGTTGAACTTTGAATTCATTTTTGGTTCGCCCATTTGCATTAATTTCCTTCACGCGTTAGGTCATAACGTCAAGTTTCCGTTGACAGATATCAAAAAGTAGTGCGACATTAAATATGAGCAACAATACTCAATCGTCTGTTAGCTCGTAACATTTATGCAAATCAAGTTCTATCGCACAGTTTTAAATAAAGTGAACGAATTTTCGCTTTACGAGCAACATGTGTGCACCACCGCGATTTATATTGTATTTCAAGATTAAAACAGTGATGACGGTCATTCACCAAAGCTAAAGTTTTGGCCTTACTTCATTTGAAATGACGAATCGTGGTACATATTGAACAATACAAGAAGATACAAATTCAAACGCATACTTTTGGCAGGTTTGACAGGTGTGGGTTTACGATCTTGATGTATAATAATTTGTTTGTATTAATTTATGTACGATAGAATAAAATAGCAGAAAACTAAAGGTGAAGATGAAGATGAAGATGAATATATAGTATGTTATGCATAATTCTGTCGCTTGCTCTTCTTTTAGTACACTCCTAAATTTGTTTTGTATCGACTCTAAATAAATAATGTGTTTGTTTATTAAACCATAGGATCTTCTTTCGCTTCACCGTTCACCTATAACAGAAATTCGCAGTTATGCCAAGCTGCGTTTATTGATAGAAAAGGAGTCGGAGGCAGAGAGTTCATGTATAATGCTGAAATATATCAAAATTTGCTATGTTGTGCTCTTACATCAGCACATTTTGAAAAACTACTCGAAAATTTTTGCTGAATTTTGAGTTTTTTGTTTGCCACCTCATTCACACTTTTTATACATGAGTATACATTATATTACTGCATGAACAATTTATGTATCATAATGTAACATGTATGAAATTAAAAGATGAACTTTTTTATTGCAGCGTATTTATTTTTGTATTCTCGGCTATAGTTAATCTCGTGTCCGTATTTTGCAGGTTTTTTAACGACATAACGGCCGATTTTTGTTTATATAAATTGTACTTCCCCGAGCCCTGTGGGTATTTCATTTATTTGTGCTTTATCAATTAGTAACATTAAAGTCTAGTATGGTCATCATTCCAAATGTCTGCTTGAACGAAAATAGCTTCGGAGACTTTTTGAGATAGAGATTTCAAGTTTGGATATTTATTATAAAGAATATTAACTCCACTATAAGCGATTGCTCCGATACAACCCACTTATAAGTTTTGTATGCAAGTTTTTTTTGGCTTTTGTTGTTTATTGGGCTACAAACTCCAAATTTGGTGAATCCTGTAATAATAATTTCACATAAGTTTAGATCTGACTACTATGAGGGGTAGTTCCCACACAAAAATTCGGTAATCTTTTCAGTTTATGTATGCATTTTTGTTGTTTTTGTTTCTAATTAAACTAGAAATGCAAATTCTGGCGTATCTTACGTCAATGCTAGGTAGCTCCAAACAAACCTGCCCCCCACCTTTGCGTTATTGTATGTGAAGTTTTTGAAGTTTTTAATTAAGCTAGAAACGTGTGTCAATTCTATTCATATATCCCACAGATATACAGATCAAATTATTATAGAATATAGCCTCATAGAAATCTATGGTTCATTTAAGGTGCTTTAAACAAGGTACAGGATATCTTGAAGGCGAGCACTCACGACTGTGGCGTTGTTTCTTTTTTTTTTTTTTTTTTTTTTTTTGTGTACGTTCACAACTTTTGAAAAATTATTGTATTATTAAAGGAGTCATCGTAGACACCATAAAGTATATATAAAATATTCTTAATCAGCTCGACGAGACGAGTCGATCTGGCCACAATAAATACTTTCTGTCTGTCCGTCTGTATGTTGTTGCGCATTTTTGGGGTTAAATTTTTATGTTATCCAGTTGAAAATTGTACATACACTTCTTTTTATTGCAGTTTAATAGAGTACCAAGATTTACCCGCTTCACCCACTTTTTTGGGTTTGCCCACATACAAAGCCACCGCCCACTTTTGATTTTTGTATGAAAAACTTTTTATTGTATTCAATATTAACTTAATAATTAATATGGAAACTCTTAGTGGACGAACGCTTCACATACTATATATTAATGGGTAGGACCTACCCACTGTTTGCGGTTGCGGGTTTACAAACCCATCGCCCACTTTTGTGTTTTTGTATGAAAAACTTCTTTATTAAAGGCAATATTAGGTTGAAATTCGATATGGCGCCTATTATGGACAGCCGCTTAACATACATGCACTAATGGGACTGAATTTTTGGGGTAGCCCCCATACAAACCCACCGCCCACTTTTGTGTTTTTTATGAAAATTTCTTTAGTTAAATCAATATTTGTTTGAAATCGATTTCGTGGATTTTAGTGGACAACCGCTTCGCATACATATTGAAGTAGGCGTGTCTCGTCCACTTTTTGAGGATACAAACCCACAGCTCACTTTTATGCATTTGTATGAAAAACGTCAATAAAAACTTGAAATTCGATATTGTGGCATCTTATAGATGCTCGCCTCATACACATCTACTAGTGTACTTGTACCGCTTGTATTTAAACCCCCCACGTTTATGTTTTACAATACGATTTTAACTTTGGTGTGAATGTTATTAGAGCTTCGGTTCAACCGAAGTTAGTTTTTTCTTGTTTTTTTTTATTATTAATTGATATTCAGGCATGTGATGAATTTCGATCCAATTTAACTATTATTAAAGTTACCACCCCAGATAGATTTTAAAACAAGTAGATATGGAGTAGTCGTGTGTTCAAGACTACGAAATACTCTGCATCCTTGCTAATGTAGACATATACTGACTTTGAAATTTTAAAAAAATTACACAAAAAAAGTAATAATTAACAAGAAAAAACTTCGGTGGAAGCTTTAATACTCTAAACACTCGGCAAAACGCTTCAGTTTTTAAATATTTCAATGGATATTTAGACTTAAAAAAGTTTTTATTGCAATTTAATAAAATTTATTTATATTAGTGTGTTTTACACGAAATTCGCCTTTTTGGCGGCTGTGGGATAGGCTAGATAGAATTAGAAACACTTTAATTAAAATTGAAAGATTTCTTTGGATCGTTCGGGTTCCAACACAGGCATAGTAGGCAGCACGCTAGACAGTTGAGCTATCGAGTCCTCAAACGTTTACTAATACAAATGTATAATCTATATAATATCTGCTATTATTATTTGGATTCAGCTTTTGTATGTAGTAGATCAATTACTAAAACTTGGAATGGGCGTTTCTCGCCCACTTTTTGGGGTAGCCCTCATACAAACCTACCGCCCACTTTTGTGCTTTATATGTTAAAATTCTTTATTTAAATAAATATTAGCTTGAAATTCAATTTGGTGGATTTTTGGATAATGGATAATAACAATTTACATTTCGAAACAAGCACTGCATCAAATAAGCTGTGAGCCACTGTATACGTTTTTCTCCCTACTGCAATATATACATATTTGGAGATATTGTTTCGACAAAAATAGTACTTGCATATAACAGACACTCCGTAAGTTCAGTAAACAAAATATTAATTTTTAATCCACAGGATCTGGAAAGTTTGTTATTGAAAAGTACATTACATATTTTGAGAGATTATATATTAGAAGTACTTAATATTTTTCTATCTGATGCAGTGACAAAAATATATAGAGAAAAAGAGATAAAAAGTAGAATGTATTTGGAATTTAAATTTAATAACAAGTTTTGAATAAAAAGTATACGATAGCTAGTTGAAATCTTATAGGATATTGTTGTTATTATTGACCGTTCAGGGTTAGTAGTTTATGTTCATACCAAAAGCTTCGCGTGTCGTTGGTCGCACATACTGCAAAGGTTATAAACCCATAAAAAACAAAGAAATGTGACACATACATTTGCGCATTTGTATATGGGAAAGGAATCGTTTCTATTAATGTTAGGGCTAGTTTTTAACATTGCGCTACGACCTGGTGATCATTTAAAATAGAGCAGCATTTTGCATGCAGCCTTCTGATGCTGCTGGGACAACATTCGGTCGACAGATAGACAGTAAGACAGACAGATATACATACTACTACCTATAGTAGATATACGTAATATCAATAAGAAATGCTTTGCTATACGAGTATAACAACCAACACGCAGCATAAACGAATAAAAAATATCGCCCATGCGACGCTTTTGACGACGACATCAAGCACGGCGCGAAAAAATGAGCCAAAATATCAGCTATCTGCCTGCCTGCTCTTAACCCAAACGAGACCAGTCGTCGAAAAGACAGAAAGACGGCAAACTGACAGACAGGCGACCGACCAACCGAGCGACCTGAGTTGGCGTCGAATATTTTTAGAACTTTAGAACTGTTTGCGTTCATTTTTCGCAATACGGAATATATTCTACGTGTCTGTGTGTATACGAGTATCTACTTTATATATATACATATATATATATATATATATATATATATATATATATATATATATATATATATATATATATATATATATATATATATATATTATATATATATATATATATATAATTTTTTTTTCTTTTTACAAATCCGACATCACTGCCTTAGCGCAACAAATGTATGTATGTGTATAAAGATCGGAAACGGTGAGGGAGCAGAGGTCACAAGGTCTCTGATCTTTACAGCGCAATACTGCGAACTATGCAAGTGTTGTCTGGTCTGTGTGCATGTGTTTGTACTCATATACTATAAGTAAGTATTTGTATGAATATACTATAGCAATCTGGTTGCTTCGAAGCGTATGCTGAAACAACTTTGTACATCCATAGATGCTGGGTGTTTTTATTTTTTCATTTTTTTTTACCATTCAGTTGTCCCATAAAATCAAATTGTAGGGCTTACAGAATGCGAGTATAAAGAGTAAAGGAAGTGTTGTAGATAAGACGTACAAAATGTAAAAAAAGTGAATGATAACAGCGTACGACAATTCGACAAAATTCCATAGATAGCCGTAAATACACAGTTTAAAGAAAGATAAGGTCTATATTCTTCAGATTCTTGAGACCAAAACCTATACATAAATACATACATAAATACATGGATAAAGTGCTAAAGGCCTTTGAATGGCGATAATTTGTAGAGTCCCTCGGTTGTCTTGGGCGAATTTATTTTAAAAAAATTAAGTACGGAGTAAGATGCTAGCTTATAAAATTAGATCACTTGTTGGATTCCTAACAAGTTTTAATACTTCCTCTAAACTAGAATGGAGAATATATGCTACATTGGTTCAAACTGAATTGACATTGGAAATTTAAAAGGTTTATATAAAAATAAATGCACCATGCGAAGATTTAACATAGAATATTTTTCCGTCGGCTTTCAAAAAACAATATGACGAGGGGTACTAATTATATTTCGGGAATAGCAAATAATAACAAACATTTTTAAATAAAAATGGCTTTATTGTTTTTCAAAATATTCCTCTTGATGATCAATACACTTTTGCATTCATTCAAACCATTTGTCATAGCAGTTTTTCCATTCCTCTTGAGACACCTCCAAAACATGGTTTTTGAACTCTTCAACTGCTTCTTCGACGCTCGTAAATCGTTGACCACGCAGTTAACCGTTGATACTCGGGAACAAGAAGAAGTCATTGGGTGCCAAATCAGGAGTGTACGGAGTATGAGTCATTAATTCGATGTTTTGACTGCTCAAAAATGCCCTGGTTTGACGAGATGTATGAGAGTTCGCATTGTCATGATGGAGAATGATTCGTCTTTGGCGGTCGGAGAAATTCCGAAGTCTTCCGACAAACAAATGGTCGTGTACCACTCAGAATTGACCGTCCTACGTTGCTTAAGCGGAACAGTTCCCACATGACCCATTCGGCCGAAGAAACAGGCGATCATTTGCTTCGCTGTGCTTCTTCCACGAACAACTTTTGTTGGATTTGGCTCGTCTTGGAATACCCACACGGTCGATTGCTGTTTTGTTTCCGGCTCATACGCATACCTGTGACGATTTTATACACGTCTTTTGAAGCCCCACGTCGAACTTTTTAATCATTTCCTTACACCAATCGACACGAGCCTTTTTTAGAGCGATTAATAAATTATGGGGTATCCAACGAGAGCAAATTTTTTTTACAGCTAAGTGTTCATACAAAATGGAATGTATTGAAGTGGAACTAATGTTCAAGGATGCCTCTATCTCACGATATGTCTCATGACGATCTTGCATTATCAGTTCACGCACTGCATCGATGTTTTTGGGCACAACAACCGATTTTGGACGACCTTCACGGAATTCGTCGGCGACCGAACTACGACCACGATTGAATTCACTATACCAGCGATATACTGTGGTTTTTGATGGTGCTTTATCGCCATATAAAGAACAGAGTTCATTGACACATTCTTGTTGAGATAGTCCACGTCGAAAGTTGTGAAAAATAATCCAACGAAAACCTTCTCTTGAAATTTCCATTTTTTGGCCAAATTGCTTTTCTTAACTCACTGTATGTATATCAATGTACATCAAAACTTTGTGAGGACGTTTATGCCAAAAAATGTCAAACTGTATTATGGTGTTGCCAGGTTTTAGCTTTTGACATTAGTGTTGCCAGTTCCCGAAATATAAATAGCAGCCCTCGTACAAATAAAACCTTAACTACAATACCATGCCGAAACAGTGATTCGAAACTGTAACACTTGTGATACATTCTCGTTCAATGCACATAAGTGCAGCGTCTTAGCACACTACACCACGCCGTTTCTGGGTTTTCCGCATAAGCCTACGATTTCAAGTGCCCCCACAAAAATTAGTCTAATGGTGTCAGATCACACAATGGTTCCGTTTCTGCAGCTTATGTTGTCGTCAAACCCTTTCCTCAATAACTTAATGGTTGATCCAGAAGTATGGCATGTGGCGCCATCCTGTTGAAACGAAATGACTTCCAGACCATATTAAAGTACTTTTGAAAATAAAAACTCGTTCAACATGGCTCGATATCGAGTCACCATTGACGGTGACTGTTGCATTTTCTTCGTTTTTGGAAGTAGTATGACCCGATGATGCCATCAGCCCATAAACCACACAAAATCGTGCATTTTTCGGCGTGTGTCGGTAGCTGATGTGGATTTTACACGAATCCAATGTGGCAATTTTGCTTGTTGACCAAGCCATTAAGGTAGAAGTGAGTCTCATCTCTGAACAAAATGTTGCAGTACAAAAGTGGATCGACTTCCAACCGTTCAAGCGCCCAATCACTGAACTTTTTGTAATTGAAGGACATATTTGCATAGTGTTCTGCCAAACAGTTATGTAGGAAAATATGCTAACGGCTTTTCGTGAAGCAAGAAACTTTTTGAGTATTGCCACATTAAAAAACTTACCTGCTACAAAAATCTTTATATAAAATGTTTATACTAAATCTGTTAAGGTCTGCAGCCTCACATTTTGTGACATTGTAATATTTCAGTTTTAACAAGCATATAATGGAACTTTTTAAGGAAATAAAGAGTTGTTAATGTCCCTATTCGGAGTCCCTCACTTGTGAAAATAGTTTTCTGTGGTGTATGTACATAAATCGATCGCATAATTTTGTATATTATTGCATCTATGCGTTTTTTGCTATTGCTATTTCACCATGCGCAAACACAACAGCAACAAACATCGACACGGTCACCAAAATAAGAGCAAAGTGCATACAATGTATAATACGTAATCTTCTATCTCTTTTGCGCTCGTCTTATCAACTTGCAACTGGCTGCTCGAATGTTATTGTTTTATAAAGGGTGTCTAAAAAAAAGTTCACATTTAAAAAATCGATAAAAAAAAGTAAGTAGTTTATTGAAAAAATGTTTATTACATATTAAAATACACACTTTGGGAATTTATATCTTAAAAATGAAATTGTCCAAATGTAAACCGTTGCGTTCACGGCATTCATTTAATCGAGCACTAAAATTTCCTATGACGGCTCGGCAGGTATTCTCCGTGATGGCTGTCATTTCGTGACGGATATTTCCTTTCAATTGCGCCAGGGAACTCGGTTTGTTGCCGTAAACTTTATGTTTGACGTAACCCCACAGGAAAAAGTCCATAGGGGTTAAATCGGGACTTCGTGGAGGCCAATTTATGTCACCTCTCCTGGAGATCAATTTGTCAGGAATTATTTCATCCTGTGGCTTTAATTCTTGCACCAACTGAATTTTGTAGGGGTGCAGCTTTAAATCTTTGTGTAAAATGCGGAACAATGATGATATATGCACGTTTAAAGCAACAGCACGCTTCCGAATCGAAAGCTCCGGATTGTCACGAACAGACTGAGTAACACTGTCTACGTTTTCGAACGTTCTCGAAGATCTTGAACGCCCGGATTTTGATTTTTCCAGCGTTGAACCGGTCTCTTCAAACTTCTCGACCCATTTTCCAATGAGTCGAGGGCTTGGCGCATCATTTAAATGACGAACATGTCGAATACTGTAGAATTTTCTACGCGCTACAGTCGCTGAATTACCGTTTTTGTAAAACTCACGTACGCGCAACGCACGGTCTACTCCCGAGAAACACTTCATAGCGACTAAATTCCCAAAAGCTATCGGTAGATTGACATAAGCCCCGCGTCCCTCAAAATAGTTGCGTTCAATCAATCAGCAAATCAAATGTGAACTTTCTTTTGAGACACTCTGTATTTGTGTCTGTGTCTGTGTCTGTGGGTTTGTATTTCGTGTCAAACCTATGTGTGTTGATTTGTTTTGTGAGTGATGATTGTTCAAGCTTTTACGCCCAAAATATAGAACCAATTTTGTTAAAATATAGATTGTGCATATCTGAAAATGAGATACCATTCAAACAGTATGTTTTATGTTAAAATCGGCGTAGCAGCAATCACAAACATCCGCTAGCCTATTAGTATGTAACTGAATCAAAGTTGCTCACGTTTTGGCTAAAATACTAGCACGCTCTGAGCCCTGTGCTACATTTTAAGGTTTTATTGTTTTTTTTTTTAGCGAGTTAATACTCAATGCAATAAATTGATGTGACACTCCTAGTAGAAAGAGTAATCTTCATTAAAATCGATAAACTTTTTATGTCATTATAGATAAAATTCGACTCACGTCATAAATGTAGTGCATAGTAATAAGCTGTGCCGTATCTACATAGGCTCTGTATGCCTATATTTCAGTTGTAGCTTTTTTTCTATGGCCACTTTACTTATGCAGTCATGCAACGAATTTTGTCTGTGAATGGCCCTTTTTCTTACGCGTCCCTTTTAAAATCTTTATGTGGTAGCGTATTAATGAGTGAGAATTCCATTTTTTTGACAAGGAGGTTGAGGCATTCGGTTCGTGAACTCGCTGCCCTCAACTTATTGTTTAAGTTGACATTTTGTATTATTTATTTATTTTTTTTTTTAAACTTGTATTTAACATGCATTTAACATACTCATACATATGCAAATACATTTATGTACATAAAAGTAAGTCGATTTAGCAGAAAACAGACATTCCTCGCGTGTCTATGCATCTTCTTGCTGCTTCAGTTACAACGTACACATGCAGATACATGCCTAATATTTCTCTTGACACTTTGACTTTAAATTTAAATCAAAAGCTTAATTAGTTCAGTTTGTGCTAGATTTATTAGTTCAAACGTGCCTGACAATCAACACTTCCTTGTTCAAAAACTGGTTGTCGTTTGCCTTTTTAGCACGTTGTAGTGTATAGAACGGTTGCTAATACTGAAATAAAAATATCTTGCCTTTTTGTATACATTTTAATGAACATATAAAACACGCCAACTCACGCAGTTGTCTTGAACTACGACCGGTGACCTTCAATGAACTCTTTATGTAGTAAATTTTTGCTGGTAGGTACCCTTTACACGTAGCGCTGAAAAGAGTATAAACAGTATTTTGTAAACTATGTAATGCATTGAAGCAGGCATTGGAAACCTTATGAAGTACATATGTACGTGTATGCAAGTTATACATACCCATCATACATAAATTACTGTGGGTATTACTAGTTTGTTATAAAGTTTGAAACGCAGTTGTTACATCCGATGAAACGCTTGTCCTGTACATTTGTCTGTTTAGTGGTACAAATATTTGTGAATATGAATATTAAGCTAAAACTTGGTATCCAAGCATATTTTATTTTCTTTCCTAAATAGTATGCAAAAATTGGTTTTCTAATAGAATACGTAATGAAGATAGTGTACATAATATAGATATACATATATGTTCAAAAAAATGTACATTTTTTTTATTCATAAAAGAGAAAAGTATACAAATAAACTATTATTTAAATAATCCCCATAAAATCGATGGTTCTAATTGAGGTCTGTCATTGTACGAACAACTTTCCTATTACTCCAGCAAATGTCTCTAATATAATTTTTATATTAAAAACCACAAAGTAGCCAATATTTATATAAATAGGTGCTCTGTAGCATGTATCTCTTATACAAATTTCTTATTTGAAAAGGATTTTTTTTTTTTTTTTTATAACTCGAGTTAAAAACTTTATGTTTGGCTTTTTGTAGTTTAAACCTTTTAAATATATTCGCACATATGAAGGGTATAAAAGTTGGTTATTTTAAAATGCTTATTATATGCACTATTCACAAAGATTGTGAATAGTAATGTATTATATTTTAGTCACAATGTTCGCCTTAAAGGAAGCATCAAACACAGAAGTCAGCACGACAAAAGCGAGTCGATTCATGATATTCATTTAATTGTCTTGTATGTTTGTTTGCATACTTTTTCCTCATGCTTTTAAATATAATTTGGAAAGTTGTTATGTAGACTTTTTATATCCATAAGTAAAATATGTACCAAAATAACAGCGATTTAGCCACCATAAGGTATAGCTCTCAAATGTGAAGAGCATTAAAGCTTCGGTTCAACCGAAGTTAGTTTTT
Organism: Leucophenga montana; assembly: GCA_035044765.1. Taxonomy (NCBI): domain Eukaryota; kingdom Metazoa; phylum Arthropoda; class Insecta; order Diptera; family Drosophilidae; genus Leucophenga; species Leucophenga montana. The sequence goes on along the minus strand of JAWNNQ010001361.1, from coordinate 339,406 downwards.
TCTCTTGTGTTTTTTTTTTCGTGTGGTTTTTTGCTGAGCGTTCAAAGTCGATCATTTTCAGCGATGGAGCTCTCGCCCACACACACACACACACTCACTCACATACGCGCGCCGAGTTGGAGAGCAGCAAATTGAGAGCGCAAACTGGAAGCGCATTTTGAGAAAATGCATTTGCAGTTTCAATACTTGCTCTCAAAGCATAAACACAAAATGCACATATGTTTTTTATAGTTGTATCTCTTTCCCTTGTTCTTTTTAAGAGTACGAGTATTAGTAAGTTTATCGACGCTCTTTAAGCTTTAGTATCTCAACAATGCTCCCACACACTCTTTTTCACTCGGCTTTTTTTTTTCTACACGTGTTTCTTTATGTGTTGCTTGTGTCATTCAGATAGTTTTTTGTTTTGTTTTATAGTATCTCAAATGTCGGTAAATACATATGTACATATGTATCTGCATACATATTAATGTTAAAAGATTCTTTTCAATTGCAACCTTTTTACTTCAGCGAACGAGTTTGACACTAAAGTGTTTATATTTAATTGCTATCTGAATAAAATTGGCGTAAGAGTATGCCCAACAATCAACACAAAACTGTTCAAATTATGCAAGCTACAAAACAATAATAAATTGACGAAATCAAAAACAATGTGGCACGAATAGCACGTGACTTTTAATTAAGATAACATAAATGTCAGAAAGATAAAACAAAAATACACGCTGCTATGGGATGAAAATGTGACAATATAGTGTGGAGATACATTTTTTATTTTGTTTGTTCTTTCGTTGTTTACTTCAGAATTTCATATTTTACACTCAACACACATATACTGAAAGGTATAATTATATTTTCATCAAGTTTGTGCTTTAATGCTTTAGAGGACTTATCGAATATCTAAAAAATTTATAGCCGCGAGATGTATCTACAATTAACAAACAAAAATTCCAAACTCTGTTAAACTTTACACAGATGGAAGGTGGTGTCTTGAATGATAACAGTTTTGAAGTTAGAATCTTAAAATACATGTTGTTTTATTTAAGATATAGGAGGTATAGAAATTTAAATTGTAATTTAAGATATAGGAGGTATAGAAATTTAAATTGTTATAAATCGCATACAAATAAATGAAATGAGTAAATAATTATTTTGTTCGGTGTATAATTTAATTGCATTAATGATGGAAAATGATTTCGGTATACGTATGGCCACCATGGGAACGTCTAACGAACTGCATTCTGGAGGTCCAATTTTCCATCTCGTTTTTATTAGTTTGAGACGGTATATCACGAATAGTGCGCTTGATATTGGCTTACAATGCTGAAATCGATGCTGACTTGTGCGCATAGACGAAACGATTTCAAGTCTTCAGACCATGTTCACGTCCTTTTGGAAACAAAAAAAAAAAAAAAAAAATAGTTTAACATATCTCGATATCGGGCGCTATTGACGATGACTGTTGGGTTTTCTTTATTTTTTGAAGTAGGCACTTTTTTGATCATCATTTAACTGATGTGGAACAAAACGTGCATCTGCCTTTCTTTTACCCATATTTTTTCAATTAATATTTTGTAGATTGTAAAGTAAGATGAATTTAATTCTTCTGTCAGCATTCTCACAGTGAAATTTTGCATCGATAGTGATTATTGCACTTACTTTTTCTTTCCACTAACTCAGCACGATTAGATGCTTCGGGTCGTCCAGGTCTTGGATCATCATTTAAATCAGCACAAAACTTTTTAAATCGTGTAAACCACGTGTAAACTTGAGTACGACGCATACAATCATCATCATAAACCTTTTTGTAACAATTCGTAAATCTCAGCAAATTTTTCACCGAGTTTAAAAGAAAATTTAATATATGCTTTTTTGTTTTTACGACATAACTACAAAAACTGCTGTTATTAAAACGTGCGTCATTTTGTAACCTGTCAAACGATTAGCATGAACTTAGCTGCTTTCGAACTAAGCAAAATTTACCTTTCGAACACTGCCAACATTTAATAGATGGCACTACGTGTACTATGATTTAGATTAAAAGTACGGTTATTTTTAGATCATACCTTGTATATGGGTCAAATGACCACATTGTGAGCGTAGTAGGCGTGGTACGGGCGTGGTATCGACAAAAATTAATAATAACTTTCTGCGTATGGTCAAGGAGAATCTAAGGGCCTAAGTTTCAAACCTCTACCACTTCTAGTTTCTGAGATCTGTTATATGTACATCCGGACGGACGGACCGACGGACAGACGGACATGGCCAAACCGTGTCAGTTTCCGACGCTGATCAAGAATATATATACTTAATGGCCTCTTACATACATTCGCAGAAACTTGCGCTGCTTACAATAGTTATGTCTTTCGTTACATGGTATAAAAAAGATAAGATTAAATGATAAGAATTTTAATTTTAATCACATTTTTCTATCCTGTATAGAAACTATTTGTAAGCATCGTATATAAAATAACGAAGTAAGCATCGGAGACCACATAAAACGTACATAGTGTACATACTAGAACGATCGACGCATGTACGTCCGTCTGTCCGTCTGAAAGAATTGTTCTCTGACTCACGGACGAATTCGTTGTAGCACTGTTATAAGTCATACTAGTCATACTATAGAAGAAATAAGATGTTTGCAGAATATAATACATACTTGTTATGAATAGTACAATTTGGTACAATTGAAAACTTTAATACTATCTAATTTTTCACTCTATACATTTTAAGGAAGGCTTTTTTTTTTAATTTTATTCAATTTTATTTTTGTTCTCCATATCAGAAGTTCTAAAAAAAACAATACACACTTTCATACACATTTAATGTGCGGTGAACACAATATACATATTTAGTCTGCATTAACATATGAAAATTAATAAGCAACACAAACAACTGGAAAAAAGTTAAAAAGTCAAAAGTTGGTTGACAAAATTCCACGCAGTGAATGCGAAATGCGGTTTTTAAAGGTTAAAGATACAGCGTCAGCACAAAATGAGCAACAACGAAAAATCGCAATACAAATACATTCGTTCAATAAATCCAAACAATCAAAATAAATTATATAATATTATTTTTTTATTAACACTGCTAAAAGTTCTCCCGCGCGTGTTTAGTTTATTAAAGAAACAAAAAAAAAAAACAAAAAAACAAAAACAAATTCATGAAACAAGTAAACTTGAACTTAAATAGAACCAAAAGCGTTAATGCATGCGCTTCAGATGATTCAGTCGTTCACACGACATCCGCTGATAGAATTTGATACCTCTACCTACATATATATATATATATATATATGTATATATATAGTTACATTAAACAATTTCAATTCGTATATGAAAAGTTCTGAATATGATTCAAAGTTAGTTTATATTTGTAAGCTAAGTTAAATAAACAGATAAATATTAATATGTATATTGATGATAACTGATCTATTTTGAAAACATTTTTTCTCTCCAACAGTTTTTATAAACATCATTAACAAAATAATAAACAATATCAGTCGTAATAACAAAAATATAAGACGATAATACCGAAAATAATGTGTTGTGGTTGGCATTATGTTGAACCATAATGAAGGAAATTGACACCGAAACCCCAGTCGTATGGCCAGCTTGGTGTTATTCTGGTAAGTACTGCAATATTATTATTGTTTACAAGCTTTAATTTTACTTGCAATGTGCGTTAGTTAGTTTGTTGTGTTCAAATCTTCTAACAAAAATTTGATCCACTTTTATTGAACGGATTGAGCTCAAATTGGACATGCACGCGTGGTCGCCGGCGACTATAGAATATTATGAAATTATGAGAATTAGAATTATGAGAATTAGAATATAAATACATTGATAACTTTCTGCGTATGGTCAAGGAGAATCTAAAGGTCCAAGTTTCAAACCTCTACCACTTATAGTTTCTGAGATCTGTTATATGTACATCCGGACGGACAGACAGACGGACATGGCCAAATCGTGTCAGTTTCCGAAGATTGGCTTGTTTTGGTAGCGACATAAAAATTAAAGTTTGATTTGAAATTTTGTTGTCACTAATTTATTCGTTATTCTTTAGGTTAGGATATCCGCCGTCACATAGGCCAGTTTTGACACTTGTAATACCAAATGACGTCTAACTACTTTTGCAGGCCTTAGGAGAACCAATATGTCTGTACAAGAAATTTCTATACATATTTAATCTCTTTGACAAGTATCTCTGTAAGATTATCTAAAAAAGTAACTCCCAAATAGAGCTAATCTCTTCCTACTATGAGCTGGGCAATGGCATAGTAAGTGCTCAACCGTTTTCTCTTCTTCGGCATTCCCACAGTTCCTGCTGAAGTCCAGGGAGTTAACCGCTATCCTAGAGACGTATCTAACTATGAGGCAGTGACCCGTAAAGGTTCATAACCAGCAGTGCAATGGTTCTTCTACGGCTGTAATTCGGCCAGGTGAGTTTAGAGGTTCTATATGTTTATGCTACCTCATCTGCCATTTGGTATATGGTTCGATCTTAATGTGATCCATAGCTGCTTGACTGTTCGAGAAAATGTATACCTAATGGTGGTTGCATGGTGTGTAGCCTTCTGGACCGCTAACACTTCTGCCTGGTAAACGCTACATTAATCGAGTATTCTGAAGGACTCATCAATCCCAAAGGTCCGGAGAGAAAATACATCCTCCTACTCGCTAGTCGCTCGCTTTGAGTCGCCAGTAAAGAGATTGATGGCATTCCTTTGAAAATGTGGTACGGTCTTCCATTGTGGCCTAGTAGAGATTGTGACATCATATTTTTTTTATCGTAGGCCATAATCGAAATACAGTATTCCGATCTTGATGGTGGGGTCTCTTGTAGTATGAGTTGAAGTTTTCTTAGGCCTTAAAACTGTAATTGTATCTCTCTCTCTCTCTCTCTCTCTCTCTCTCTCTCTCTCTCTCTCGCAATCAGATCAAGAAGAAGTACGTGAAATATGACGTTTAGAGCTTCCATCAGTGAGGTGCATCAAATTGCACTGGTGCACAGTCCTGCACTTCCTTGTATTATATATATTGTAGTTGCTGAAGGTTGTTGAGCTTATGGATGTTGAGGTGTTATATCAAAGAAATGAATCTGGAAAGTTTTATCAAAAGGTCAAGCGTCTGACCGAAGGTTTCAAGCCCGGAGTTTCTTTCTGCAATTACAATAATGGAAGTCTGGTTACAGGTTCACAGGAATCACTGAGACTATGGAGAAGTCACTTCTCTAATCTACTTGGGGGCAATGAAGAGAATAGTACCGCCGATAGAGAAGCGTACATATAACGAGATCGACTCAGTAATTAAAAAGCTGAAGAATAACAAAGCAGCAGGCTCCGATGAGTTGCCAGCTGAGTTATTCAAGACCAGTGGCGAAGAGTTGGTATGGCGTCTGCACCAACTCTTATGCAAAATTTGGTCCGATGAATGCATGCCCAACAATTGGAATCTCAGTGTTCTTTGTCCTAACTTCAAGAAAGGAGACCCCGCTGTCTGCGCGAACTACCATGAAATAAGAATCCTTTCAATATTCAATATTCTATTCCGCGTACTGTGTAAACGGCTGGAGCCATACACGAAGGCACTGATAGGCCAGTATCAGTGCGACTTCAGACCAAAGAGGTCGACCAGTGACCAAATTTTCACTTTACGCCAAATCCTGGAAAAGACCCACGACAACAATAAAGACACACACCATCTATTTGTCGATTGTAAGGCCGCTTTCGACACGCCGATAAGAACGAAGTTCTTCAACGCTCATGGGTCTCATGGGCCTAGCGGTGAACGAGGACAAGACGAAGTACTTGGTGTCCACTCGCAGACCATCAGCGCGTCTTGGACGGTCTGTGAGTATGGAGAATTTCAACTTCAATGTTGTAGACAACTTCGTCTATCTGGGAACAGAAATTACCAGCGACAACAATGTTAGCCGAGAGATCAGACGAAGAATCACACTTGCTAATCGCTGCTACTTTGGGCTCAGCAAGCAAATTAGAAGTAGAGCCCTCTCACGAACTACGAAGATAAAAATCTATAAGACACTGATAATCCCGGGCCTGCTGTATGGCGCAGAAGCATGGACACTGACATCAACGGATACAGCGTCTTTAGGAGTGTTCGAGAGAAAGATTCTTCGTAGGATTTTTGGTCCCCTTAGAGTTGGCGCCGAGTTTAGGACCCGTATGAACCATGAGCTGTATGACGAGGTTGACATAGTCCAGCGCATTAAATTCCAGCGGCTGCACTGGGCTGGTCACCTCATCCGGATGAACCCTGAAGCTCCAGCACTAAAGGTTTACGACGGAAACCTGAAATTGATTGGTGGACGACATCAGAGAGGACGTCCGAGCTTAAGATGGCACGATCAGTTCTATGATGGCCTGAAGAAGCTCCGGATTTCCAGCGACTGGCGCAACTACACCGAATGGTGCGCTTTCCTACGTGCGGCCTTGACCGATAGACGGTTGTAGAGCCACCTAAGTAAGTAAGTAGTTGCTGAAGGGTAGAAACCCTGTTTAGTACAGGCCACCATACGCATACTTCGTAGAGTACACCTTACCACGACTGTGTATAGCTAGTGCACAATTGATGGAAGAGAATCCTGATCTTCTCCCGATGACCGTTTTAGCCTTTGAAACTCTATATACAATACAATTTTTTGTGGAAATTTGTTTATATACAAAATTAGTTTCCAGGCAGGAATACCAGAACCATTCGATGGAATATGGAAACGCAATAAAATAAATTCAAAAGCCAAGCAGATCGAAGGCACTATAAAAGTGTTTTTAAACGGTAAATCTTGATATACACATACAAATCCAATATTAGTTTTAGAAAATTACTGAACATAATACCGGGCATTCCAGGCATGTATATAGATCAAAGACTTGGGTGTACTTTCACTATATACAGTGCTAAAAGATTTTACTAAACATTACAATTATCGTCAAATGTAGACCGTCGTAAATTTATAGACCTGCGAGGGTTTTGTTACAATTGTCCGTTTAGTAACAATGTTTTTCGTTTGTACTGTTATGAGACTTTGACTTAACCAATGTATCTTTTAAATACATACAGTGCACTTGGCACACCATCCGCTAATGGCTAAAGACATTGCATATTTGCAGCACGCGACAGCGGTCATAGCAGCACGCGAAATTCACGAATTCAGTCGCCGACTATTTATGATTGTAATCATTGCCTGTAGTTTGAATCGGTCTGTGTAACCAATAGATCGAAGTCCGCCGATGCTTGTTTTTCTTCTCTTCATTTTGATTGTTCGTACCACTTAATTCTGTTCGAAATCTGCAGACATCATTGTGCATCATTATTGTCGTGGAATTGAAGCTATTGCCAACATCAGGGCAAAATTTAGCGCCAGCGCCTTTGAGTATTACGACACTTGTTGCAGTTCAGGGCGAATTTTTGCAGATATTAAAAATTTGTTTTATTTTTTATTTTTACTGTACTGTATGTGTATGTATGTGTATATGTGTGTACAAATATGTATATACACATTTTTCACCTTTGTCGTTCCAATCACGTCTGTCTGCTAAGTTCCAACGCATGATCAAGCATTGGGTAGCTGCCTAGAATTACAAATGAGCAGTGTCAAGTAGACATATAAACATACAAATACTTGTATACATGTAGTAGGTATGTATGTATTTAAGACGGATATGATACGAGAGCAGTTCAATAAGTCTCTGTAAAGTGAAATATGAATATTTTATAAAATACTGACAAAAGTTTAGATTTAAGTTAAATTTGTTTAGGGTAAAATAACATAATTATGTAATTGAGTCTTGTTCAACTTAACTTCAACACAATTATATCGGTCCATTGTGATATCGTATTCGGACTCTTTCTCGCATTTCCCACCAGTAACTGTTTAGAGTCAGACGCTTTACCCAACCAGCTAAACCAACCAGTGGCTACAATAAAATTGACGTAATGGGTCTGGTGAACTCTGGCGAGCTCTGAATGCATTTCAGTATGAACTGGAAAAATTGGCGACGTTTGCTTTTAGTCATTTTCTTTATAGCTTCTGCAGAAGTATTCATATGGGACATTAAAGCTGCTGTGACGAATACCCTGCGGCATTTATACGGTTACGAATTTCTGCTTTTTTTATATAACGTTAAAAAGTTCCGCTCTACCAACTAAAATCGATCTCACGTTGAAACTTTTACTACACCAGACGAATGCATATAGCCATTGTCATACCTTGAATTTCATAACTTTGAATAATTTCAGCGTTACTTCCAAATCATCAATCAGTTCTCTTCAATGTTCCAATGATACTTATGCACGCGAGGTATTCATTATATGCAAAAACCTTTGAAAAGCTCTGTAGTATTCGTAAACCAGATAAACACTTTTAAATCTAGTTTTACGGAGAAGACACCTACCTGATTTTTAAGTTTTGTGCCGACAGTAAAGTAACAGATAGGCTAAAAATCAAAGCCACTATCGAAGCAAAACAAGATGCTAAGGTGTTCTGTGAGAATGCAGTAGTTGTTGACGGTTTTCCGTGCTCCAAGGTTTGGCCTATTTCTACTAAGTATATAGCTATCGCAACTATGTCCTACCTTTTTCCAATAGTTTTTTTACACGAATATAGTACAAAGAAGGTTGTTATCATACGTTCTTTTCCAAAGTTGCTTGCTTTCAGTGCCTAAATTGGCAATACATATAGAGGAGAGAGCTACTCCATTAAATTATGGAGAAAGCTTTGTTGCTGAAACTTTTTCGATTTGTCTTTCTCTTAAATGGCTTCTTACAATATACATATTAATTTCTCATAATAATTTACCTTAAAATAAGCTACGTAATTGTATGTCCGTAGTTGTATGTCCGTCTGATAACATTGTAAAATTCATGGCAACACTGTTTCTAAATAAATAGCCCAGACCGACAAAATAATGGATAAAGGGTGATAGATATACATATGTAGGACATTACAGTTGTTTACAAATCAAGAGAAAAAAAAAACGATAATTAGGGTCGAACCGAAGCTTTAATACCATTCACACTAAAATTCAAAACGAACAACTCTGCGCAATATTGTGTTAAAATTTTACGAAACTGGGGCTAGTACACGAAGCATAACATTACATCGATTATTCGGGCCATTTTCGAATTCAATACATTATTTAATTGTCTGGTCTTTCGAACATAATAAAATATTTTGAACAATTCGTATCTGTTTGCGTTTTATTTAAAAACACAATACCACACGATTAAATGGAACCCCCTTTACAATGTAAAATAAACAAACGAAGTTTATTGGAATTAAGGTCATCTTCTACTATGAAAGTAGCAAAACAAATTGGATTTATTAACGTTAAGCATTTGCTGAAAACGTCCATTGTCGAATGAAGATCGAGCACAATGTTAGGTCAATCGCCAGACTCCATCTTACAAGAATGTATTATACGTAAATCATAACGAGCTCATCCAATGCCTCATTAATTGTCTCGTGTATAGCATCGTCATTACTCCCAATGTCTAAAATAGTTGAACAACTTTAATGTATTTACTTATGTATATTTGGGGTATGAAATACAATTTTTTTTTTTTAATAGATGGTGGTTCTACGTAATGTGCCTTTGATAGAAATTATGAAAAATGTCGTCAGTTTAACTTAATTTAAAATTTAAAAAAACATTTCGCAGGAAGTCCACTAAAGTTCAGCCTTTACGTAAATTCACAATAAATATAAAAATCAAATACTTTTGAAGTCCACAATGTGGACATTTAATGTAACTCCTTTAAAATTTTTAAATTGCCAAAATCGGAAGTGCAGTACTCTTCTCACGTTTTTATTCAATTGGAAAAAAAGAGTTCAGAGTATATAACTGTTTTAAAAATGCAATGCGCCAAATAATGTAGCCGTTCTAGTTCTTGAAAAAGGGCCGAATATTCACTATATATTACGGTATAAGATATACACTGAATAAATTTAATCTTTGGAAGTTGAAATGTCTTCGCTGAGCAATTTCTTTTTTTTTCATAAAACTAACGAATAATATTTTTCTAATTACCATAAGGCAAAATAGTATATTAAGTTTGTGCAAATGTATATAACAGGCAGATGGGTGCGTGGCAGACTTTATAACGTATATTCTTGGTCAGCATCGAAAGAGAAGTCGATATAGACATGTCTGCCCTATTCCATCAATCTATAATACATTGGTTTGAATGTTGGTATGGAGACTTTTTATAACCAGAAGCAACACAGGGTAAAATTGATCGCGATTTATCTACAAGAAATAGCTGCCATACAAAAAGTATTTATTTTGTTGTATCGAACATGTTTGAATTAAAGCAATAATTAATTTTTAAACATTAGCTTTTAAACTGGTCAACTACATATAAAAGGTGAATCCAATTCATAATATTTATAATGTATAAATTGTACATTTAAGTATGCTGCCTAACAATCCAGACGACCAGGATTTAACGCTCACTCCATCAAAAAATTTCTTTCAAATTTTAATTTAATTTTTTTCAAATAATTTCATGCGTAACAAAATTCTTCACAGCCTTCTATCCCCATCCATAATCGTCAAAAATAATATGAATAAATTTTATTAGAATGATGTAAGACACAAACACCAGCGTTGTCATGCAAGAAGGGCAAGTGTGAAGAGTATTAAAGCCTCGGTTTCACCGAAGTTAACATTTGTTTTTTGTTTAAGCTCCATACTGAGATCGATGAAAATTTTTGATATCAAAAAAACTTCATATAAAAAAACGTTGTCAAACAACAATAAAAAAATTTCGGCTCGAACTGTTTTTCATCGAGTACTCGAATAACAAAGATGTTTGCTACCGAAAATACTTTATATACTCGAAAAACAGGTGACAAAGAGTGTGACCTTTTGCATTTCCGTGAGACAAACCCAAAGAAACATCAAAATGTGTGGACTATTCACCTAATAAATATGTGATTTTAGTATTTCATGTTGATTTGGGTACACTGTTTTTCGTCTGCTGGACATATCAGTAATAATTAAAAATTTCAACATCAAAAATTTTCATCAATCTCAGTATTGAGCTTAAAAATTAATAAATACAAATTTTAAATTATATTAACTTGATTTTTTACTTTGAAATGTTTTCACACCTATTGAAAAGAAAAAATACAGCTGACTGCCGAACAATGTTTCTGGAAATGGAAATGTATCTGTCGAATTGTATCTCAAAAATATAAATTTATGCATATATCATTAGCATAGCCTTTCTTTCAATTGAGTCATACAGATTTTATTTTTTTGTTTCGTACATTTATTGAACTGCCCTCTTACAAAAAAAAAAAAAAAAAAAAAAAATTAAATACAATTTTAACTCTCCACACTCGTCAACTTTGAAGACGAAGCTACTCTCTTTGCTCTAATAGTCGTTAAAGCTACTTGTTGCTTTCAGTTGCTAATGATTTCTGAGATCCCATCGAATAAATTTGTGCACAATAAATACGAGTAAATACATACATACATACATATCTACATAAATACCTACATAAATATAACCGTCATCCAACGTACTTAAAATCAACAGAATCGGCCGCAAAAGTCACGCCAATGAATGAGAATGCTAAAACGCCTTGCGCAATTCATACACGAGTATGAAGAGATACGTTGGCCGTTCGGTTCGTTGTCAGCAACTCGACAATTGAACTTGAACTGTACATTTTACAAACGATACTTGAGCTTGAATATACCAACATCATCAACCATCAACCATCAACACCAACACAGCATAAAGGCCAAAAGGAATGTTTGAATGTATATACATAGTTACTTACTCGTACCCGAGTACAATATGTAGCTATAAATATTTGTATGAGTATCTACGTGGACTGTATGAAATTAAGAAACGTCATTGAAACGGCCAAAGCTATCGTATATACATACATAATTGTCAAGTCCAAGAGTGGAGCTGATTTTGTAGGGAGACTGAAAGAGTTAGGTTGACACAACAACAAAAAACAAAAGTTCGACAAGATTGATGTACATATGTATATACTCGTACATATATGTATGTATATGCACCAATAATGTATTGTCAATTCTTAAACTCTTCACCTATAATGTGAGCAGTTTACTAATTTTGTCACAAACTTAAAAAAAGCAATGAATAAAAGTGTTGTATATACGAGTACGAGTATATATGTAGTATATATACTTATAACTTACTTATTCTACTTAAATAGCGCACCAAATGTAATGAATACTTGTTTCCCCCATAAAACTTCTATTTAGCGTACAGGTTGGCTATTTGTTTTTCAAACTTAAAAAAAAAAAAACAAATAATAACGAGCAAAGTGTGAAAACTCATAAGTAGATGATTGTATTGAACAACAACAGGCAAGATTACTGAAATTAATAAAATCGAATTTAGTGCAGTGAATAGATACTCGCATTTGACAAAGAAAACAAACGCTGAGATTTATATCAAATTTCACGAAGCATATGAAAATTATCTTTCCAAACAGCTAACTGAATCTGGAGATGTACATAGATGTACAAGCACTGACGTCGGAACCATGTGGACTTGTTGTTTGTTGTTCAATTTTAACATGGAACCATTGAAGCCACAAAGTACAGTGTATTTTTTAAGAAGAACTTTAAATTGAAATAAAACACAAGCAAATTTTTGTTTGTTTGGTAAATACATTTGTGACATTAATGATGGAAATGATTGCGGGAACTTCAGACGAACTGTATCCTGAAGGTCTAATTTTTGCACCACTTTTTCAATAACAAATAATGCGCTCGATATTGGCTTTCAATGATGCAATCGAATATGATATGCAATATACCAATGATTTCAAGTATCTCCACAGAAAGTAGTCCAAGGGTGTCAGATCACACGAAACTGCGGCCCAGGCAATTCGTCCGTTTCTGGAGATTATTTTGTCGTCTAAACTCTTCCCTCAATAAATCGATAGTTACTCCAGAAGTATGGCATGTTGAAACCAAAGGCCTTCCACACCATATTCACGTACCTTTGGAAACAAAAAATCGTTCAACATGCCTCAATATGGGGTGCCATTGGTGGTAACTGTTGCATATACCTCGTTTTTGAAGAAGTATGCCACCACCCCATAAATCGTGTTTTCGGTGTGTGTCGTAATAGATTATTGACGCCGAAGTGAGCATCAAAAAAATGTTGCGGTAAAAAAGTGGATCGTCATTCCAAACGTCACTTCTGTTGGTAGATTTTTCGAATTTATTCCACAAACAGTTTTCTTTTCGATCTTAGTACATTTGTTAACAAAGTCCAGTGTAGCCACACAATATTCTCTTAAAGACACAATAATGGCGCCTCCACCTTGCTAGTGTTGAATTAAGCAGTACCTTCCAACACTAAGTAAAATATAGCCTGAACAAACTGTAGACGATTTTTTGAAAACATACTACTGGCTATAATATAATTGTTAACTTTTTCTACATGTGTTTTGTTTTTCATTTATCAAAATTGGTCCAATAGTATAGCCGTTAAAGGGAGTCAAAGACAAACGTTTGTCCTTACATTTTACTGCTGAAAGTTCCATACTCGCTTACTTTCATTACTGGAGGCGTGCCTAGCAGGGTCGGTGGAACACATTCAACCCGAGTAGGGTTGAATGTATTTAGTTGTATGGAGACCTGGACTGGTTCGCTATATCGCTTCTTAATGATGAACTTGTACATTTTTTGAGTGTGTAGTAATATCCATACTACCATGTACTTAAGCCAGCCCTGTTGTCTACATCCATGATATAGATAATTAGGCTGAATATGTATTAGGTCAGATCGCCTTTCTTCCGTTTATTAAAACCATTTCTAAGCTGTATAGTCAAAAAAAAATTTTCAGAATATATTTTACAGTTAATTTTTCAACAATTTTATAACACAATCCTTCAATCTCTCCAATGACAACTCCAATAGCAGCAAAATTACTTACATACAAATAAAGTATTCACCCATTTGTCACAAACGCCAATATCGTGTGGCAAATTTGTATGCGCGGTAACAGTTTTGATAGATACAAAACAACAGCATTTATATCGCGGAGTTCCCAATATGGTGTACACATCACGATCAGATGTGGATGGATGCCTGGATGGAGACGACGACAGTGAATTATAAGTATTCAAATATTGCATATATGAACGTGTATATGTACGTATTTTGTACTTTTATGCACACATCCTCCTCCTTCTATTGCCAGTCTGCCATTTCGTAGTGATAGCATTGATACTTTTGGGTTGGTGCGCATTTAAAATGCAAATGATGTGTGATCATTATAAGGTGAGCGAGCATCTTTGCCAACTTTGTCATTGTGATGTTGCTTGAAAAAGGAAAACGTCGGTAACGAATTATTATCTGCACCAAGTCGTAAAGACTGCGTACCCGAGTCGGTTAATAGCCTTACGTGAACGGGTATATGTAAAGAGAAATAAATAAGAGTTCAATAGACGAAGTATACAATACCCTGCACAACTCCTTGGTGAGCGATATATTGCATTAAATTAGGTGAGAAAAAGTATTTCAATTTAATATCATAGCATGAACCTTGAATAAATGAGAAATATATTGTTTCTTAACGCTTTTAAGTATGTGACAATAGACTTTAATGTCTGTAATAATATGATCGGTATAAATGAATCGACAATTGAAAATTGAAATTTGAAGTTTAGAGTGTTATGCTGTGGAGATATAGAAGATAAAGTTTGAATATATGTTTTGTATCTGCAGCTCTGATAGTCCTCGAGAAACAAAAGCTAAGACAAAATCACTGAGAGCGCCACAATTGAATTGAATTAACAAAAATATCATTATGTGGAATCCAACATCACCTTCACTATGTTTCATAGTTCCTTGAAGTTCATTACTCAACACAATATACACTGTCTTTCAAATGTAAATGCAGGGTACAAATATTTTTTTTATTGAATTGCATTCCGATAAATGAACATTAATTTAAATTCCTTTTGCGGTAATAGTCTTACATTATGACATATTGTTCGACTTGGACTCAAAGGGTGTGATCACAAATTATATGTTATTGGCAAGACTACCCTCTTTCATTAAAGTTCAATGCGACTGAGTGTTCATCTACATCGGTTGATGAATTTAAAAAAAAAAAACTTTAAGCATGAATAAATTTGTTCAATGCAAAAAGAAATTAGAAGTTGCATGGCTATATCGTATTTAGAATATTCATATACAATTGAAAAACGTATTTTAGTGGGCGGTTTACATTGTATTTGCTGCAATTTTAAATTTTATATAACAATACGAAGGATAAAACGGATTTTGATTCTTCGTGATAAACTCGATAAGATGAATTGATCTATAATTACGAAAGTTATGCCCGTCCGTATCTCCATCTCTTTGAGAGATTAGTTTTCAGAGACTATTATTCCAACGATGGAATAAAAAACATAATTTAATTTTAAACCCAAAATTTGATTGTGTGTATGGGGCTGTCTTTAAAAGTGAGAGGGACACGTCCTTTGATATTTATGTAAAGTACCCATCTATAAGAAGCCACCATATCATATTTCCAGTTGATATTTACTCTAATAAATAAGTTTATTATGGTAAAATTCAAAAATTGTTACGGAACAACATTGCAACAACTGAAAGACTCGTCTCTCGTCCAGTTTATCAAAAATATATTTACTTTGTGGAGCTTCCGATGGCTCCTTCAATGTGTTACAAACTTTCAGAGAAACTGATAATAACTGATAATAAACGCTATGTGTGAAGCTTTTATGAATGATCTTTGCTTCACAACAGTTAACTTGGCAACTGGCTACGTCTGTGCAAGCGCAACAACTCCATTGCTTTATTGAGCTTAATTTTTTTTTTGAGCATCAGTGCAATGTTGTCCTTTTTACAATTTGTAAGGCTTCACTTTATTTTTAAAATATTCGTTGAATGGTTGTTATCAAAATGTACAGCTCAGTAACCATTTTTCTGCCACTCCGACGAGGATTTCATTGAACTTGAGCCTTTACTTTTCGAACAATATCTGATGTTGATGCTGTTGTTTTCTGTCCACGAAGCATAGCCTCTCCAGCGAAGTAAAGCGCAATTAAACTATTACGTTTGAATATCATCACTGATAAAAATTGTTCCACACACCTGAGATGAAAAAGCTTTTGTTTGGGCGCTTTTTAACATGTGGTGCCCAAGTTACGTCATTCTGAAGTTAGTTGCAATTCATTTGAGCCATCCTGTATTTTATTGAAAAGAAAACGTAGAAAACGTTAACTTCGGTAGAACGGAGGCTTCAACTCTTCACAAGCATCTAACAACTTATTGTCAGGTCTTCTATTTCTCTAGTGATAATTTGATGCATTGACACCTTGTTAAAGTGGTTTGTTCGAAAGAGCTATAAAAACCACAAAGTGCGCGTATTTATAGGAACTACCTCTAAAAGTGACCATTAATAACTATGTGAAGTTTCCGTCCATAAGAAGTCACCATATTGAATTTTAAGTTGATATTGACTGCAAAGAAAAAGTTGATGATGCAAAATATGCAAAGTGGATGTTGATTTTGTTTGGGGGCTACCCTTAAAAGTGGACGGAACACGCTCATTAATATAAATGTGAAGCTACCGTCCAATAGAAGCTACCATATCGAGTTTGGAGTTTATATTGACTCTAATAAAAATGTTTTTCATGAAAAAACCGAAAGGTATGCGGTTCATAAGAGTCCACCATTTCCAATTCCAATTCCCTAACGAATTTCAAGTTGATATTGACTGTAATAAGAACGATTTTCATATTAAAACCGAAAACTGGGGATGGTCAGTGTGACATAGTCACGGGTCCGGAATCTCGCGAGACCCGACAATTTCTTCGGATTCGGGCGAGATCACGAAAGCAAAATAACACTTTTATATTTGCATATCGCTATTTTCATGTTTATACCATTCACACATAGTGTGAAATGGTATTATCAGTTTATCTGAGAGTTTGTAACGCATTAAAGGAGGCATCATAGACCCCATAAAGTATATATATTCTTCATCAGCTCGACGAGACGAGTCGATCTAACCATGTCCGTCTGTATGTTGTTGCTCATTTTTTGGGGACCAATTTTTATGCTATCCAGTTGAAATTTTGCACGTACACTTCTTTTTATTGTAGTTTAATAGAGTATCAAGATTGACCCCCATACAAACCCACCGTGCAATTTTGTGCTTTTTATGAAAAAATCCTTCATTTAAATCAATAATAGCTTGAAATTCAAATTGGTGGATTTTAGTGGACAACCGCTTCATACACATATGCACTTTTTGTGGCAGTCCCATATAAACCCACAGCTCACTTGTTTACTTTTGCATGGAAAACGTCAATATCAACTTGAAACTCGATATGGCGGCATCTTACACATCTACTACATAGCTTCATACACATCTACTAGTGGGCGAATACCGTGTACCGCCCACTTTTTCGGGTAGCCCCTTTTTAAACCCCCACTTTTATGTTTTACAATACTATTTAAAATTTCGTGCGAATGGCATTAGAACTTCGGTTCAACCGAAGTTTACGTTTTTCTTGTTTGTTGTAAAAATAAAATACTTTTTGCATTGTAAATGCAACTCTGCATGGTATGGCATTTATTCAACGATCTTGAAATTCAGTCAGACATAATTCGACTGCAGACGTAAGTATAAAACTTAAAACCATAAAAATCTGAGATTTGGAAAAACTTTAAACTCGTGGAATTGAATGACAAGTTTGTTGATTTTGTATATTGCACGACATGCAACACACAAATATAATATAGTTTATAATAATATTTAATGATAATAGTATTTGGATAATTGTATTACAATAGTTTTATTATTGTTTAGATTAACAATTAATTATTTATCTTAACAACTGAACTACTGCCAATACTCGTATTTGTTATATATGTACTTATATTTATTTACTTAAAAATAACGAATACAAATTATTTATAAAAAAATTTGGACGGGTTTCGGGACCCGCGAGATAAGTTGAAAATCTTTGGGACGGACGGGATCGGGAAAGACATTTTTTTTTTTCAAGACGGGCGGGATGGGCAAACATTTTTTATCGCGCGCCTATCTCTAATAAGAAGTCCCCATACCCGATTTCATCGTAAAATCCGTACCCGATCGATATCTTAAAAACTGAGGGACTAGTTTTGATTCACACTGACAGGAGCCAGATGAACAGACATGACTAGTTCGATTCGCTTCATCGTGCTGATCAAGAATATGTGTTTTATGGCGTCTTCGATGCTATCTGTGACAACATTTTATAACGTACTAGTTGTTCCCCGCGAAGTTGTACGCGGCCCTCCCCTTTCCTCTGCCACTTCTTCCCCCTATCACTCCTTCCCGCTTCCCCAACTTCCACATGCTCCTTCTTATTGAAACAAAAAAAAAAAAAAAAAAATGGAAGGAAAATCTAAAAAATCCAAAAAATTTTCTGTTTATCCAATCGCCACGAAACTTCACAGGATCACCCACGGTACAATTTTGAATATTGCAACAAAATTTGATCAAAATCGGTTGAGCGGTTTCGGAGTATATAGGGAACATACATACATACTTCCATTTTTATATATGTATATAGAAGATTGTGAATAGTATACAAAATTAACGTCATGTGATGAACGTTCAACTTCAGATTACAATCAATCTCAACAATACAAATGATAAATATAAATCTTCACAAAATTGATATAAAAAATGTTGGGCTTTGCGAGTTGGCTTTCGTTACTTGGTTTTTACCTTGTCAAGAAGTTTTTTTATATTTCATACAACAGTGTTTCAGATACAAGTGCCTTGTTGGTGAAGTGAATACCAAATTCCTGCAAAACAATATAAATTTCGAATAGGAAATTTGAAGGGTATAATAAAAGCTATATTGCAACCAAAAAACGTTTTTCGTCTAAATACTTTTTCATTTTGATAATTAAAAAATACAATGTTTCTCTCAATATTCTCAAACTGATTGATATCTTGTCAATAAAAGATACATAGACATTGATATATATATATATATATATATATATATATATATATATATATATATATATATATATATATATATATATATAATTACATTTACACCTGAGTTATGAACATTCATACACGTACATACGTATGCATGCATATAGCTAAGTACATACAATATGCACAATCTTTATATTTTAATAATGTTTGTTTTTTTTTATTTCATTCTATAACTTTCTGGCTGTAAGAAGATCGCCCACTGCGGTGCACCCTTTGGCCTCATTATTCTCGGCCGCACGATCTGGGTTATTGTTGTTGTTGTTGTTGTTGTTTGCTTATTTTTTTGTTTTTTTTTTTTTTTTGCTTGCATCATTTAGCAAAGAGCGCGATTGGCGACATATTCAACGCTCGGTGCTGGTCGTTTGGTTTACACGAGTTGTGTAGTGCGGTATGGAACGGAGAGCGGTACATATGTATATACATATGTACGTTCAGTCATTATTCGATTTTATATGGGGGGCGGTGGAGAAGTAATGGTGGGTTCAGTTCGTTCGGTCGGTCGACGGTCGGGAGAGTCGTCTATATTTACACTTGTGGCCTCTTATCAAATGGCAGCGGCGCAGTTGACTTTTTTGACGTTTGCTTGCCTTTGTCGCTGCTGTCGCTCTTGTTGCTGTTGCTGTTGGTGTATTGTTGTTGTTTTTGTTGTTCTGTGTGCTGTACGTACTCATTAATGTTGTTGTTGTTGTTGTTACTGTATTTTATACGCGCCACTTTGACTTTTTGCTCGGTTTTTAAGAATACTCGTACACGTTTACACACACACACACACAGAGATACACACATACACATATATAAAAAACACTCGCCGTCATACTAGAAGTAAACCCACACAGCCAAACTCAAACGCCCCGTATACTAAAATGGGAACAGTCAACAAGTTCGAGTCAAAGATATTTGTTGTTTTTGTCCTCGCTGTCTTTTTATTTATTTAACAAAATAATCGCATGCTAGTGTAAGTTGTCTGTATGTCGTAAATAATTTTTTAAAGTGCAAACGATCGGATCAGTAATAATCATAAGAAAAGAAAAGAAAAAAAAAAAAAACACAGTAAAGGGTAGGGTGCAAAAGTTAAGAAATTAATATACTCATAGATACTACAGATTTGTACTTACTGTTATATTCATCGATTTGTTGTTAAGTCTGTCTTTAGATACTTATGTATCTTTGTATCTATTTATAATCTTTATCCTATCGTTAATACCCACAAATCTTTCCACATCCGTTTATCTTTGTGAAGTTATGCAAATTAGCGAGCTAGATACTTTTTTGTTAAGTTAGACACATGTTAGATACAAAACCCAGGAAGAGTTACTAGAATATGTGTTGGAAATTTGTTGAAAAGTGCGTAATGCACTGAAGTAAAAGTCGTTAACTCCATAAAGTACGAAAGCAGTTCAATGAGTCAATTGAAAATGAATGAAATGAATTTTGAGAAAAAAAATATGTAGGTAAAATTGTTCTATATTATTCAGAACAGAGAAAACATAGTATGTATACACATACATATGTATTGTATATACATGTGTTTCAAACTTTAAAGTAAGACTATTTAGATTAGACTGTCGTACCCGGCGTGCATTGTTACACCCACTGTTCTGTTTTTCTGTTGTAAGTGTGCGTAGTACAGCCTATTTTCCCTGTGATTTTTTTTTTTAGTTTTTCGGTGCCCTTTACAAATGTAGCAAATCTCTGCCTCGTTCTGTTATTCTCTTATATGGTTGCGTAACACTGCACATTTTCAAGTAGACCTTATATTTCCTAGTGCTCTGAAGTAAATCCATCGCGACCTTAGCACTCAGGCAGTCAAATTTGCTGTTAATTAGCCTTGCTACCGTTAAACGAAATGCATGATAGTTATTTGATAATTTTATTACGATACATAAATATGTACCAAATCGCAACTATTTGCGTCAATTAGTTGCTTTTTCTGTTAAACAAGGGAGACGTGGCGCTGACTACTTTTCTAATGGTTATTAGATTATATTTTTCTCGGTTCCCTTTACATATGTGCCAAATATCATTCCTCTGCGTCAAATAGTTGCTGAGATATGACAAATTGGGTTTTTCTGTTATATGGACATTTTTTTATTTATTTATTTATTTAAAAAATTTGCAACTATATATTTAAAACAGTCGTTTAGTAAGTACAATATAAAAATGTAACTAAACTAACTTAAAGCTAGAAAAAGGAAGTTGCGGACACTCAGACCCGTTGGAGGAATTTTTGTTTAGCACCGACTGTGCCCCAACTCACAGCCTTAGAGGTGGTCCAAGCGGGCGCAATTACAAAAATAAAAATAGACAGTACGCAATTTTCCAATGGATTGTATTTTTCCGGTACTTTATAGTTGTGTGTCAAATTTTATCTAACTTCGTTAAAATGAGGGAGGTGTGGCGCTGTCCACTTTTCCTGGGATCTAATTTTCCCACTGCCATTTATATGTGGACCGAATCTTATTCATCTGCGTCAAATAGTTGCTGAGATATGACGAATTTTTTTATACTGTACAAGTGTGAATAGTATTCCATATTTTTCACGCTGTCTGCAACGAATTGAAGGAAGCAACGGAGACTCCATAAAATATATGTATATATTCTTCATCACTCGAAGCGACGAATCGAACTAGCTACGTCCGTTTGTCTGTATGAATCAAAACTAGTCGCTCAGTTCTTATGATATCAATCTGAAATTATTTCATTACTGTCAATATCAACTTGAAACTTAATATTGCGGCCTCTAATGGGTAGAATCTTCACTTCGTTATGAGTTAATCACATTGAAAATGGTATGAGGGCATGTGAAGAGTATTGAAGCTTATCATATTCTATTGTGTAGAGGCTGGGGAGGGGTGTGTGGTACCACCCATTTTTTCATTAGTCTATATTGACGAATTTTCTCTTTCGTTTACATGGGGGTTTTGAGCACAGCTTATTTTTCCCAAATGATGTACTAGTATACCCAGAATCCCTCCATTAGTAACGCACTTTATAAAACATTTAACACTTATGGCACTGGCTATTTTACCGTTCCCTTTTCCACTATTAGCATACCTAGGATTTGAACACGGAACTGCAATGGTTACCGTTCGTCTGTATAAACTGTATCTTGTTCCTTAGTTTAAAGATATTGTCACGTAAATACTCTAGCAACTGTAAATGACCTAAGTCGGAAAATAGATATGCCACTCCAACTTTAATTTTAAGTTTTTCTATTGAAAACTATTTTATTTCTTAAACTATCGACATAAAACTCGTTATGGAGGCTTGTTATATTGGAATAGGCCCGCAATACGTTACATATTCGTTGGGGTACACCACGCACATTAAATTACTGATTAAATGTGGTGGGCAAAAAATGAAGTTGTTGCATTTCTAATTTTTACATTTTGTCTAATTAAGCCAGTAACGCCGAGTAATATTGTGAGTAAAAATTATTACAAAAATTTCCATACCACCCTCACTAGGGAATATGAAAATTTTTTTATAATGCATGAGAAATCGAACTGAAATTTTGAAATAGTTATACACCTTGCACGTGTCGGCATGTACCCGCCACACCCAGTCGCATTGTAAGATTTTATACTATATTTGTGAAGAGTATTAAAACTTTGCTTCAAACCGAAGTTTTTGTTTCATTTTTCTTTTATCTTTGATTTAGTTTTTTGGACTCAATTAGTTTTCAAGATAAGAGATTATTCTGTGGTGTCGTATTTTTTGTTATTACCAGAAAGTTTCACAACAAGAAATATGATTTATGTTTGTTATTACTTGCCCGATTTGGTGTCCAATATTAAAGTCATTTTATTCGTTGCATCGTCAACTCTTGGGAAAAATAAAAAATAATAAACCTTGAAGCAAATTTAAAATAGAACAAACCACAAATATTTTTAAGCAGAATTAACTTCAGCATTTGGTGGCATAACGAAGAAAGCAGAACCGGGAAAGTATCTACCACAAAAGAACGGTGCATTGTAGCGTAATTGAATTCCTTAAGAATCGTACAGATGACCAAAACTGATTTGGAGTGAAACGAGCTACATAACAGATGACAAAATGAGTGGAGCCATTGGAGCCAAACCGCACTGGAATAGTTTGATCACATAGCAGAAGTATGCAAAGTATGTATGTACGAGTATTCCAGATAGGTATGAATAGAGCAATATTTCAGTTAAGAAACGTGGGTTTTTCAGTAAATGTTTTTATTCATTTCAGCATGTTTTGAGTTAATTAAGATGATTCTTGATTAAAATCAATCATATTGTAAGAGACTATGACTTATAAATGAATAAATTTTGATTTTTAAAAGAGTGTTGTACCTAAAGAGTCAGTAAGATGGTTTAATCCTGTAGATTTTTATATAGTTTTATGAATTCTTAAATATCTCCTTCAATATGCTGTACATTTTTTTGTGATAAAACTGAAAATTTTATTTACGCTCCGCTGTCATTTAAAATGGATAAATTGCTCAACCTATACACACACCATACCATTTGAAAATTCATAACTTGACAAATGATTGCTTTTTGCAATCAGTCGACGATAGACCTTAATCAAAAATTCTAATTACGTGCATTGAAACCGGACTAAGCGCGTATCCCGTACGTTTCAACATTGCGTCGGTTAGATATATTGCAAAGTTGATTCCTTGCACTGGTACTCTGCTGCAACAAATAATTACTTTAATGGAATTTGATTTTAGCCTCTGAAGAGTAAAAACTAAATACTGTCTGAGCGACAAGCCAAAGACATCTGACATTTGCAGACATTTTCTAGCCGCGTCCAGCAAGTGGTCTTGACCATGGACGGTCGCTGTCGACGACACAAGGCATCGTCTTTTGGTCTTGGTCCATTGAAGATGATGTACAACTGCTATTAGCATTTAAGTTTATTATCAGCGACGCGTTCGTTGCACTAGATTGAATTCCTGTAAAACCGGTGCAGGTGCAGGTATTTGTATAGGCGGCCGGCCAGAGACTGGCGTCGGCCTCATTTAACCATCGACGTGTCGACGCAGCCTTAATCTTTGCTGCCACATACCACATGATGTTCAGCTAGCTGCTCACTGTTGCAAGTTGCAAGTTACTGCTGCTGCTGCTGCTGCTGCTGCATGCAGCTTGTATGCGATGCATTAGAGTTTCAAAGCTCCTTATTCGGTTAAATTGGTTCAGATTGTTTTTCTTGTAGCTATGGCTACGATTTGCTTCAGCACACTTTGAGTCAAGTAGCAAATTGTTGTTTTCGTTGTTATAAATGTAGCTGAAGCTGCACTTAATAATAATTAGCACAGGTTTTTAATTTAATGCTCTTGGTCGTTCACCAGTAAGAAGACCAAAACCAACAGCATTAACAACAATAGTTCATATTAATGCCGCAGCTGGTGAATTTACCTTATTTGGAATGAAGTTACTTTAGATATTCGTATATTCGTGTTTGCTCTGTTTTTGCTTGCTTTCCAGTTTAGATTTTACGTGTTTATTTTACCCTTCACACTTGGTATTAATAATAATGAGCGGAGTATAATAACTTTGATAATGAGTTTGCAGCACAATAAAAAAACATAGTATAGACTTAATAAACTACTTTCAGTAAATACATACAAATTCGTTCCTAAGAGCACTGATAAAATATTTCTTGAGTACCGAAGTGATGGTCGCGCAATGGGAGGAAATGTGCCAATCACTAGAAGGATAATTGGTGTTTTTGCATTCGTTAAACAAAAATGTATCACTTCAAAAAAATTGTTAACTAATGTGGCTATCGAAAACTTTTTAAATTGTTTTTGAGATAGAATGAAAATCTTTCTTGCGGATTAAAGTACATTCAATACCATTATATTTTCAAAATAATATCATTCAAATGGCATCCGCGGCTTCGTTTACAGGACTCGATCCAAGAGGTACAGTTTTGTATGAGTCTGTTGCTTAAGTCGGGCTAGATCTCACCAATGTTCTGAATGATGTTCATCAGGTGGCCAGTTGTTGTATGTGACTTAACGTAGTCCTAATCGACGATCTTGGCAACCATTGTACATTGCTTCAACTGAAAACTATGTATGTGTTCTGAAAACTTTTCATTTAACAACTCGAATGTAATGCCCGATGTGTAACACGTTGTAACGTCATATGTCGCCTAGGTCATCTAAATGAGACCAAATAGTTACTTATCATGGCTCAACAACGTTCGTAATTGACAGTGACCTTCTGGACATTCTCGTTTCGGAAGATGATCTTATGACGCTGCCTGACTAAAATCCACACCAACAGTAAGTAACTCTTGTAACTGTTGCGAATTACTCTTTTCCCAAAATACGGCAATTTTGCTTGTTCACGCAGCAGTTCAACCAAAAATGTGCGTCATAACTGAAGATGATTTTGTCACCGAAATTTTTATTCATTTCCAACTGCCTCAGAGGCAGCCTAGTAAGTGAATTAATATATAATAATGGTAAAATGGTGACTATGATAGAACAGAAATGTCGAAGAATGGCAACGTTGCCACCTAAAACGACAGAATAATAAGCTACAAACTTCGGATATAACTATTGAAGAACCCTTTATAATGGATTTGTCAAAGAAAAAAGACATTTTCGTATATTGGTAACATGCACAAAGAAAATTTCTTTACTATATGTATATAAGTAGTGCATTAAAGTTTCGGTTCTACTAATGTAAACTTTCTTCTATTTTTTCTTCTATTTTTTTTTTTTTGTAATTTATTTTTATTTAGTTGCCTGCATCACAAGTTTTATAAATTCGCAATATTCACTGATTTTTCATGTTCCATGAGGAAAATATCTGTTGCATGTTCAATTTTGACGGTTGGCTGCATATTTGTGCTGTTGCTTTTCGGAGTGTGATACCTGGAACTTAGCATTATGTTCTTCCCACCGACATTTTAAAATGTTTTTTGTTTATGGCCACTCTCAATGTGCAATATTATATTGTGCGCTATCTCAGATGCTATCTTATAGTTTATATCTCAAAATACTGGTATACCACACCGTAGGCTGTATAGATAAAAAAAAAATATCTTAAAACATGTTGGATGCATTTAAAAGTTTTTGTTTTCTCCACATTATTCATTATATTTATAACAAAAAGTGAACACACAGATGACCTACAGAAATAGTACATACTTTTCTTTAACTAAATCTGGTAAAAATTTTTATCTGAAAGTACATACAAAAAGGTTCATATACACATCAATTGTCAAATCCATTTGTTACCAGATTACATACTAACATTTGTGTTGTATATACTTAAGTTTGTGTTTGTTGATTTATACTTTATATTGTATCTGTATGTGTAAATAGCACAAAATCATATTTATCAATCCGATTAAAATATATTGAACCGTACTCTTCTCGCACATCGTTGGAAGTTTATACAATATTATTATTATTATTATTGAAAAATAGTCAGTCAGTCACATGACAGCTGTGTTTGCCGTCGAGTTGACGCGTTGTGATCCAACCCGAAGCGACGCGACGCGACGCGTCGTGCGCCATACTGGTAGCCGTCGTCGTGCCAAATGGCAATGAACTTTACTTACTGTTTTACCGGTGGCGAGGCGAATACGTATGTACGTGTACATGTGTCAGGCAAACTGGCAGAGGTTCCAACATGGTTTTGGTTCGGTTCGGTTCGGGTCCGTTCCGTTCCGTTCCATTCCGTCGACAATCTTTTGGCTTATATGAGAGCTAAATAGCAAGTATTGGCATTTGACACTTGTGCGCGCGCTTTCAACTAATCAATTGACAAAAAACAACAACAGTGATGGGCACAGCACATCAGCGAACGTGCAGCAGCATGGCTTGTTGAACGTCAAACTAAAGTCTAACTAAAATCGAAGAGTCATCCAATCTTTACTTCTTTCTCGAACTTAAGTGTAAAGTTCATATGCCCTTTTTCATTTAAGTTTTAAAAGTATTTAGCACATTCGCATGATTTTCTGAAATTTGTACACTCTTCACACAGAGTGTGAATTGTATTATAGTTTTGTCGCAGAGTTTGTAACGCAATAAAGGAAGGTACGGAGAACACATAAAGTACAATGTGTCTTTTAAGAGGCATAAAGTTTAAATTTAAATGAAACACAAACAAATAAAAATGGAATGAGTAGTTTTTTTTTTTTTTTTTTTGTTCGGTAAATAATTTTATGGCATTAATGCTGAAAAATGAGCTCGGGCATATGCATTCTGGAGATTCAATTTTACACCACTTTTCAATCATTTGAGGCTGTATCTCCCGAACAGTGCGCGCGATATTTGCTTCCAAGGCTCAAATCGATGCAAAAGTTTCCGCACAGCGGTGTCAGATTCCACGTTCTGGCGGGCCAAGCAATGGGTCCGTTTCTGGAGAATATGTTGGCATGTAGCAGCATCATGTTGAAACCAAAGGCTTTGCAGACCATGTTCACATACTTTTGGAAACAAAAATCGTTCGACATGCCTCGTTATTGACGGTGACTATTGCATTTTCTCCATTTTTAAAGAAGTATGGCTCGATTATACCACCAGCCCATAAACCGCACCAAACCGTACATTTTTCGGAGTGTTTCGGTTGCTGTTGAATCACCATTGGATTTCTATCGTTCCAAATGCGTCAATTTTGCTTATTGACAAAGTCAGTGAGACAGAAGTGAAGATCATCACTGTACAAAAGTGAATCAACCTCCAAGCAATCGAAATTTTTATTAGCGATAAACTTTGAGTGTTGCCACGTTAAAAAAAACCGACCTGGTAAAAAAACACCTTTATACATATATACGAGTATTCTTGATCAGCTTGAATCGAATCGAACAAGCCATGTTCGTCTGTCCCCTATCTGTGTGAATCAAAACAACTCGTAGTTCATCCGTTTTAAATATATCAACCTAAAATAGGATAAGGAGACTTACTGTGTTCCTATGCTAAATGTATTTCACGATGACGTGCCACTCCCAATTTTCGGTTTTTGCATGAAACACTTTTTTATTGCAGTCAATATGCGATATGGTGGTTTCTTATGGACGGAATCTTCACATAAATACGATATATATTAGTAAGCACAACTGCTAAGCTCACAGTATACAAAAGATTTTGACAAAAAAATATACCGTTTCAAAGGTATTCATTTGCATATGCGCACAATATATACATTTTGAAAATCGGTTAAACATTTTGGGCGTAAAAGACTTAAACAATCATTATCGCCACTCACACAACGAATCGAACACACATAGAATTTACATGAAATACCAACGCACAGAAACAAATTTTAAACGATAGCATACAAGTAGCCAGTTACTAGTTGATAAAACTCTGCAAGTGCAAAAGAGATGGGAGATTCCGTGTTTTACTTTGGATGCGCTTCGCTATTATTTTTGTTTGTAGTTATTATAATTGTAGCGCTGTAAAATTACTGTGCAATTACAGCAATTACAGCAAATGCAAAAACGCAATAATATATTGTATAAAATTATACATAGATTGCGGACGATTGAGTCGACCGCCGTCCATTCTCTTTTCAATCAATGTAAGTTTTAGTTACGGTTACGAACAAATGGAGCCTTATGTCGACAGTAATGCGATTTATGTTCGCTTCGAAAATACCAATTACCATCCATCTGAGTGTATGAACACCGTGATTTTGGAATTATAAAAATTATCAAATACGCTTATTTATATCTTATATGCACTCATTTAATAGTCACTAAGTAGCGATGTTGCATTTTGTTTTACAATATGTCTTCCGTCAGTCAGGATGATAGTATACTTGTATGAGAAAAATCTATATTAAGTTCGTAAATATTTTAATTATAGAAGTTGAAAAAAATAAAAGTTCGCTCTTAGGTCCAGACCAGATGTGTGCGCAGGTTGTGCTTTTTGTCGTGACACATCGTGTCACTCGTTTGCACGATGTGTTCGTGTTGATGTGCTGAATTTCGTGCGTGTACCGTGCGTGTTCGTGCAGAGTAAAATAAGCTTAGTGTGTGTATCGTGCGTGCAAGTCAAGAGTACTGTGATAAGAGAAAGGACGAAAAAAACGTCATAATTTTTAAATTAAACGTGATGAAATATCGAAAAATTATTCGTTATCTCTCTGCCTACATAAGTAGAGCATATTATGTCATTGTCAATATTTGTAAAACTGAAATTCGAATGTAATTTACTCTATACGTCTAGAAGTTTACAACCCGTGTACGAAACGCATTTAAGCTGTCACAGTCAGTGTGCTAGTCGACCAAAATTTATACGTTTCACGCCGTTCCGCAAATATCGCCATAATATCAGACTATTTCATCGCCTAATTTGATGAAAACGATGGGGAGTACCTTTATTTTCAAAAATGAGGACTCATTATACCAAAAGTTAGATAAATTGCTTATTTCTAGAAGTTGCCTTCCCAGCTGCTCACCAATATAGTGTGGTTTGAGAGCATTGAATTATTTTCTTGTGGTTATATTAAATCGATTGTTTACAGCAATGGTGCCACATCGGGACCATTGGATGACCACGCAGCCAACATCCGAGTACCTATTGCTGACATGCCAGCCAACATTCGTGTTTGTGCGTGCTTTTTCGAGTCTGCATATGCGTTTTCGTAATTAATTTCGTGCTCGTTGGTAGTGTCTTTGCCAAAATTAGATCATGCGTCAACTTCGGGCTCGTTTGGGCCATACCTTGAGTGGGTCATAGGGACCATACAAAAGTATTGCGCCTATACAAGTCTATGGTTCTAATACAGAACCTTTTCCAGGGTTCAGTGTATCTCGAAGTCAACTAGAGACATAACATTTTTGTGCCCTTAATACAATACATAAATGCTTAAACTTTCCCTGATTTTTATTTTTAAATATAGCGTATCAGAATAGCCTCAAGTATTATATCAAAGTTTATGATGAAACGTTTAGTTAAAAATATAATTTTATTTACGAATATTGTTGCATGATTTTCAATACCAAAGTTCTGGTTTGGGTATTATGTTTTCAAACTGATGCTAATAGATTGTATAGCATCGTAGGGAGTGACTACTCAGTTTACATATTAATAATACATATTTAAATGCTGAGCTCAAACGAGTTCGTTAATTCACACCTTAGCTTAAAACCGCACAAGCAGATTCCACCACAGATCTTCGTAAGGGATTGCATACAATTGTTGTTGAAAATTAATGTATGCTTTGAGTGATTTTTAGTTATTAAACATTTTCTGTCACATTTTTTTAATACGCTATACAATTTTATAGTGTAGGGTATTTTGATGAAACATGAGGAACAAGTTGTTTTGACAAATAATATTCCATATGTATGAAGTGTACTAAATACAAAGATACATATACTTGTAGGCACTCAATGAAAAAGAAAAGAATATATGATTATTATAAATAATTTTTTTTTTCTATTCTTGAATCGCGAGACTATTTATTTGTTTAAAATTTAACATACGCTAGCGAGTGTGCATTACTTAAACTTTATATTCAATTAGCTAAATTTAAGGATACAAAAGGGCAAGACAACGTTTTAGTATATAAATAATTTTAACCTTTCGCTGATTTGCATGCGATACAACGTAAAGGCTGTTTTATTTTTTAGAGGTGTAGAACTTTGAAATGAATTAAAATACTGAGATAACATAATTTCAAACTGAAAATTGGCTTTTGTAGAAAGATAATTTTATGAAATTGGTGATTAAATATGTTTCGGGCATCTGGGTGCCGCGGCTGGCTCGGTTGTGTCGCATTCTGAAAGTCCAATTTTTGACTACTTTTTCAAGCAATGCTTGTTTGTTCGCATAAACCAATTACTTCACGTAACCCCAGAGAAAATATTCCAAAGGCGTTAAATCGTACGTTCTCGATGGCCAATTGACTTGTTCATTTCGAGAAATAACGCGTTTGCCAAATCTTTCCTTCAGTAAGTCGATTATTTGACGCACTGTATAACATTGGGCGCCGTTCTGCTGTAAAAAGTCTTCAATAAACCGCTCATTCAATTGGGGCACGAAATAGTCGCTAATCAGAGCTCTATAGCGCTCGCCGCTGACGGTAACGTTCCTGCCGCTCTCATTATTAAAGAAGTAAGGACCAATGATTTTTCCGGTAAATAAAGCGCACCAAACAGTTACTTTTTTGTTGGTGCCTCTAGAATTTCTCTTGTATCTTCTGAAGAAGCACTACAAATGCGGCAATTTAGCTTATTGACATGCACATTGCGACAAAACTGAACCTCATTACTGAACAGAATACTGTGATAAAAAACTGGGTTGACTTCCAGTTGATTTTCAGCCCACACATCGTGATCGAACGTACGGAGAAAACGACGTCAATTTAGATTTAATTCATGCACCAACTGGATCTTATAAGGTCGAAGGCCAAGTCTTTACGTACAATTTTTTATAAAACTAATGCACACAACTCCTCAAAACTACGCCCTACAGCATCGTTTGTTTCTGCGGTGCGCACTGTACGACGTCTTTGCGGATTTGTATTATGACTTAGAGTATATGAGGTGCGAAAACGATCCATGGTTAACCGATTTAGTTAGATGTAGCGCACGGTAACGTTCCCGAAGTCAACCACAATTTTCAAAATAGTTTGGCAAGCGTTGTTCTGGCGTTAGTCTATTAATGATCAAAATGGCAAACTAAACTGAGCACACATGGCGTTGCGTTGAGCTGTACAATTTATGAAAGTTAAATCCTTGTCGGAAAATGTAACCTCTAAAAAAACACCCAGTATTTATGTATGATACATATGTATCTATGTAATTGAAATTGTGATTTGAGCTTGAGGAGCTTTGTAAAACTCCTAATGTAAATCGTGTTAGATGCGCCTTGGTAGGAAATTATTATACATATATGCATATGTATGTATGTACATATACGTGTACTAATCGTATTTTCCATATACTTTCTTACAACAGCTAACTTCCCAACTGACATTTTGCAACAAACGCCAGCCAAGGGGACAACTGCAGGCGGACGATCGGCGACTCCATCAGCAAGCTCCAATTGTTTACCACGTTCGGCTGCGGGGGCGATATGTGACATACAAGTGAGGAGGCCAAAGTCAGATACTAAATGCGAAAGTATCGAATCTGTTGCCACAAACATTATTAACAAGCAACAAGACAGTCACATCCACATCAACAACAACAACAACAACAACAACAATAACAATAATACCAGTGTTAGTGATAAGATGCTCAGCGAGCGTTCGTTGTTGTTAAGTGGCATCAGTGCAATTGAAAGCGGCAAAGTACGTTGCAAGAGCAACAGTCCTGCAGCAGCGGCAACAACAACTATAGCTAACTTTCCAACGAACACAAAAAAGCCGGCTGTATCGGCAACAAATGCAGCAGCAACCTTCGCTGCACTCTATTTGGAAAAGGTAACAAATGAAAAGCTATCTCAATTAGGATTGGTGACAGGTGCACATATTGACTCCTTAGAGGATGCGAACATGGATCCAGCGACTAATCACAAAAGCAACATTAATACTAAAACAACAAGCAACAACACTTCTAATTTATTACACAACAACATTGTCAATAATCGGCAGGAGCAACCAAAAGAAAATTTAAAAATTAACAACAATGTGAAAAGGGAAAGACTTAGCCCAGGCTCAAATGGAGAAATTCATGTCCCGGCAACAACTACTCTAACGACATTTACAAGGTGAGTAAATCTAGATTTATCAGTCTAGTATCTAGACTGATAGATCTTTCTAACTTTGTTCGTAACTTTGAAACTGTGCTTTCATTATACCATTATTATTATTCACATATAGTTATTATTATTCACATTATTCATTATTCACATATAGTGTGAAATGGTATTATAAGTTTGTCTAAAAGTTTATAATTCTTTCAAGGAGGCATCGTAGACCCCAAAAAATATATATTTATTCTTGCTCGAGACAAGTCGATCCAGCTTAGTCCGCCTGGATGTTGTTGCAGCAAAATAGAGTATCCATATTGACATGGTAGGCCCACTGTTTTGGATAGCCCCTATACAAGCCCTATCCACTTTTGGCTTTTGTATTATTTTTTCCGAGTAATATCAACTTAAATATTGATATGGTTATATATATATATATATATATATATATATATATATATATATATATATATATATATATATATATATATATATATATATATATATATATATATATATATATATATATATATATATATATATATATATATATATATATATATATATATATATATATATATATATATATATATAATCGGTTCCGCCACTTTCTTTTGGGTAACCCCACGCAAACCACCCGCCTTTTTTTGTCTTTTTGTATGGAAAACCTTTTTTTTTTTGCAGTCAATATCAACTTGAAATTTGATATATATTGACGAACACATAAATATCAAAGGAGGTGTCCCGCCCACTTTTAGGGGTATTTTTTTAAATTAGTACACCCAAGAGAAATTTTAAATTTGGTGTGGTGTCTTCGTATGGACAGACGCTTCACATATATATAAATGGGTGTGAGCCTCTTTCTTAAAAGGAAACCCTCCTTTTTTGTTATTTTACATGAAAAACATTTTCATTACAGGCAAAATCAATTTACTTAATGCTCAGGGTGAAATTCATATCGATTACCTTTAAACAGGTACAGATTTGACGCCGATTTAAAATCAGAGTGGCCGTATTTAGCGGACGACATGTGCTTTTCCACCATGGCAATGCTTGGGCCCACAAGTCCATAATATTAGTTGTAAAATTGCACGAATTGGTACCGCAACGACATTATTCTTCAGATTTGGATCTTGCGGCTATTTTTCTGCAACCAATGAGTGTTTTGAAGGCTTCGAGGAATCTGATTATATATCTTATATTGAAAACTGCAGATTCGTTTAACTAAGTGCATCGAATTAAAAGGAGATTATGTTAAGATATAAAGCGAATTTTACTGTTGAACAAGCAAAGTTGCTCTTACAGAAATGTTCATTATAAAAGAACTACAGTAATTTACCTACAACTCTTAAAAGAATGGTATAAATCAAAAGTAGAGTCGTAACACGCGTTCTGTGTCAAAATACAAATCAAATCATACATAATCAAAGAATCTCCAAACTGCGATCAGTAACTAAAAATAACTAAAACAAAAACTAGATTAATGGCGTTAAACCTATTATAAATTTAACTAATATAATTGCATAAATTAATATTGTAATTTACCAGTTTGCCTTTTTCATTTTGCACCTACTGTGAGGTGCTATAAGTAGATGTTTTGAATTATTAATTTAGTGCGACAAAATGACTACACGCGCCTATATCAAGATTAGAGAAGCCAAATAAAACAAGATAAAACGATGAAGCCGAGTGTGTTCGACTGCGAAATACTACGTACCTTATCTATGGCTCTTTATTTGATATAAGAGCTATTAGTTGTATGTGGCTATATTCCATGCTGGACTGATCTGGACCTATGTAGGATACTTTATTAGGATTGATGTAAGATACACCAAATTTTGAATTTATTGTTTCATAAGCAGCCATACAAACCCACCGCTCACATTTGTGCTTTTGTATGAAAAACTTCTTTAAGTAAATATCAACCAGGCGTTATATAGCAATTTTTTATGGACGGCCGCTTCACATACGAGTATATATACAAATGGGCGTGTCCCGCCCACTTTAATGCTTTTGTATGAATAACTACTTTAGTTAAGTCAATATCAGCTTGACATTCGATATGGTGCATTCTTATGGAAAGTCGCACATATACTAATATGCTTGTCGCTCCCACTTTTTGGGATCACCCTAAACAAGCCCACTACTCATGTTTATGTTTTACAATACAATTATCGTTAGAGATTCAGTCCAATCGAAATCGACTTTTTTCTTGTTATAATACACTTTAGTATTTGAAAAGGAAATAGAAAACTCAAAATATCCAAATTTCCAGTCACTATCTCTTATAGTCTCCAAGATCTCGTTGTTCAAATAGACGAACAGTCGGACATGTCTATATCGATTTGATTTTTTATGCTGATTAGGAAAATATATACCTTATGGAGTCTGGTACGGCTTCTTTTGCCGGTTACATACATTTGCACAAATTTAATATACCCTTTCACCCTATGGGTAAAATTTTTAAGTCTGCATAGGTCTTCATTAGCTAGGGTACAGGGTATTACGTAGTCGTGAATACACGACCGCTCTTTTCTTACTTGTTTGAAATATAGAGCTGTCTATGGCAATAGTGAATCGATGTACTTTTTTGTTGATATTAACATAAAATACACGCAAAGATTTAGTATTTTTAACACAAGTAAGAAAAAAGTTATACATAAAAAATTTTTCAAAATTATTTTGTCTGAACGGGTTTTATGAGAGTCTAAATATTCAAGTTTTGTAGTTCGTTTATAACCTCATAAAGATGGAAAGATAAATAGAAAGGCAGAGATAATATTTTAATAAGAGCTCTATATTATATATTAGAACCGTAAAGTGTCAATAAACATATTTGGGTGTTACCGTAATTATGTGTTTTTGGTTGAACATTAAGTATTAAGAGGAATCTAATGGTGCAAATTCTTATTTTAATACATACTAATTCTAACAAGTGTGGAGAGCCTAAACCAAATGTCAAGTATCTCTACTTCTCTAAGAAATATGCTAATTATGTGAAATAGCCGGCCAGACAAACAAACATACGGGCGAACATTACGTACTTATATATAAATTGAATTTCGGAGTTGTAAAGAAATGATTCAATTTTGAATGAATCTGATAACTCAGGCATTGAATTAAACATTTTTGAATCATTCCTTTTGAAAAACAATTTAATTGAATATAAATATAAATCATTCAAAACGATTTGTACATCTTTGAAACATTCTCTTTGAAAACTTTTTGAAAAGAAAGAAATTTTTGCCAAAAATAGTTATTGCTTTAACAATTGAATTATAGTTAAAATTGTGACCTGCTCGGGTAAATGAAAATAAAAGTGTATAAAAAAGGATAATGCATTCCTTATAAACACTCCAAAATGTGGTTCTCTGAGAGACGGAACTATCAAAAATTTCAATTGAATTTATTTTTGTTTGTTTATGTTTTTAAAATGAATTATTCAGTCATTTTGAATGATTCATTTCATTTTGAATGATTCAAATTTCAACTGAATTTTCAAAAGGAACGATTAAATAATCGATCATTCTTTGTAAATTAAAATATAAACATGAATCATTCTTTTACAGCTCTCTTTAATGGGATATCCTCATAATACTCCGTCTGTCACAAAGACGGTTCTAAATTAAATACAAATAAAAGAACTAAAGCAAGACAGCCGACTTGTACTATAAATATAATGCTATTAATCAAATTATAAAGTCCCAGCATGCGTTCACTGTCAAAATTAATAAATGAACGAATATAAAGAAGAACTCCGATTAAAATTAAATAAATTATATATTTATAAAAGAAAACGAGCAGCTTCACCAAGTAATTAAAACACAAACTACTTTAATGCTGTCAAAACTATGAAAAGATTAACAAATACACTAATATTGTAATATACCTGTTCTTCAGTTTTTTATTGTTGCTTTGCTTTGTTGGTCGTCGTCCACCGCTCGTTGACAGAAGAAGTCACCTATGGTGTGGTGTGCTATTAGTTAACATTTTGATTAAATAATTTAATACGACAAATTGACTAAGCGCCAATCGCGATTAAAATATAGCCTACAACTATTAATAACAAAAATAAATCGGCTCAAAGAAAAAATAATATGTAAATAAATTAAAATAAAATCCAAATATAAACGAACTTTAACTTTAGTGAAACCGAATCTTTAATACGCTTTTCATGAATATGTCTACATGATGATTTTTTCGTGGTACCCGATGTTATATTTGAATAAAATTGCAATCAGTTGGTAGTGCGCTGGAAACGTCAGACCAATGTTACTTGTAACTACTATCCTGGCGTTTCCAAAGAAAAATTACCCTTTATAAACAAATACTTTATAAATAAATGCATTTAATGCTATACCTACATATACTTTGATGTAAATTAATCTAAAATACTTTTTCGAAAAATAAGGCTCTTAAAAGTCCTGTCTCAATAAAAGTGGGTAATGTGTGTGTATAAAGAATAGGCGCGGTAGTCGCAAATACTTGCATGTGGAAGTATATACTCATATACATATATTTCCTAAATATGAGCTGATCATACCGATTTCAAGATTATAATCATTTAGCGCCCAGAGTAATTTGGAGGCAATTAACCTAGGGAACGAAATCATTTTTTGGGGACCAATTTGTATGCTATCTAGTTGAAAATTGGCGCATACACTTCTTTTTATTGCAGTTGAATAAAGTATAAAGATTGACCCGACACGCCCACTTTAGACTTTTTGTATGAAAAACTTGTATATTGTAGTCAGTATCAACTTAATAAATGATATGATGACTTCTAGTGGACGGACGCTTCACATATACATTAATTAATGGGTGGGACCTACCCACTTTTTAGGGTAGCCCCATACAAACCTACTGCCTACATTTATGTGTTTGTATGAAAACTTCCTTATTAAAGTCAATATAAGGTTGATATGCGATTTGGTGCCCTTTTATGGACAGCCCACTTTTTGGGGAAGCCCCCATACAAAACCCCCGCCCACTTTTGTGTTTATTATGCAAAAAATGTTTAATTAAATTAATATTAGCTTGAAATTCAATTTGGTGGATTTTAGTGGACAACCGCTTCAAATGCATATACAAATGAGCTCGTCCCGCCCACTTTTTGGTAGTCCCACAGCTCATGGTGGCATCTTATAGATGGTCGCTTCATGCACATCTACTAGTGGGCGTGTGAATGATATTACAGCTTCGGTTCAACAGAAGTTAACGTTCTTTCATGATTGTAGAACGATTTGCGCGGTATAGCCAGTTCAATATAAATTCTCGTTTTCAAAAACATAAGTCCGAAAAATATTTTAGCTTGAATTAAAGGTAATTGCTTTTCCTACAATTTGTGTCTCAGTCGATTTTGATATACGATGAGTCAATTACGCTCATTATTAATTGATGGTCCCAATATTAAATCGTGCACTCTGGTTGGGACATCCTCTAGTAACGGTAAACTCAATAAAAATTGATTACAATTCCGTATCTCTGTCACATATCTATGTATATATACATATGATCGTCTGAACAGGGCTAAAATATGTGCAATGCAGTATGATAAATGTGTCAGATACGAATATTTGTATACTGCAAATTCACTTAAAACTGAACATAGTAAATATATTGTATGATCAAATTCATATTTTACCATTTTATTTCAGATCTCGTAGCACCACTCCCACCTCGTTTCGCGTTATGTCGCCACATCAGCAAGCACTGCACAACAGTCCGCCTACAACTTCAAGTATACCGATACATAACCTATCTGCAAATTTACTGAATAGCATTCAACAAACAACATCTGCCGCAGGCAGTAAACGGAACAGTTCCGGTATTGCTTTTAACCCCAGCTCAGTCACGGATACGTCTGCCATGCAACATAGCAGCATTCCAAGCGGAGCACCCCTGCCGACGGATTTCTCAACATGTAACTATTCTGACTTTATGCGAAGTTTAGCGGCGAAGTACAATCATTCGTATTCCAATGAGTGAGTATAGAAATATATATATATTTTTTTTTTTTTAATTTATTGACATACGACAACATTATATTTCATATTTCAGTGCAAATATGACACGTCGCAGTTCTTTTTTTGACAATAATAGTCCGGCTAGTGTCTTGAGCAACACCAACAACAAAAGTGGAGTCACTGGCTCCATTGGTTTAAAACAGCCCGTCTCCACTTCTAAAGAGCTTTCTACTGCTACTACTCTGTCAACGCTTCCACCACCGCCCACAGCGCAATCGCCTGCGGAGGGTTGTGCTGCGGGCTCTCATACTGCTACCATAAAATCACAAAACACTCCAAATCAAATGGCTGCAGCGGCTGTTGTGGCAGCTGCCGCTGCAGCAGCTACCTCTGACGCTAGTGTATCACCATTTATGACGAGTTTCTTATCTAGCCTACCCTTTTCACAGGGTATACTGCCGCCACTGATGGATATGAGTAATACGCAGGCACTGCTTTCTTTGGTACGTATTCTTTTAAACTTACTAATTAGAAAATTTTCAAAATTTTCTTCTTTTATTGTTGTAAAACTTTTTTCGTAGGCAAGAGCTGCTAAAGAAGTCGAGATTCGAAATATATTGCTTACTGTTCAGCAGCCAAATCGCCCCAATTCACGATTAGCGGATAATCGATCCGCGTCGGTAACTACCGGCTCGTCGCGTCCAAGCTTAACTTCTGCGCTACAACAGGCGGCGCAATTTGTTTCGCCGGGCTTAATTTATGCAGCACAACTTCAACAGCAATCCCAATCCCAAAGCTCT
Source organism: Leucophenga montana (assembly GCA_035044765.1). Taxonomy (NCBI): domain Eukaryota; kingdom Metazoa; phylum Arthropoda; class Insecta; order Diptera; family Drosophilidae; genus Leucophenga; species Leucophenga montana. The sequence continues at coordinate 299,937 of JAWNNQ010001361.1, read as the reverse complement.
CATCAGTCTAGTCCACGTTCCAATACAAACAATAATGATAACACTGCCAGTGATAAATGCGCGGCAAGTGCAACTCCGCTAGACTTGAGTTCGCAGCCTCCGGCACCTAAAAAATTTAAGGCTGAATCGTCGTCGTCGTCTTCATCCATCCAGTGCGGTGCAGACGGATTAGAAACGCGTTGTACTGCCTCAACCAAAACGCATGCGCCCTTTTCAATTCTACCCGAAGAAGTTGCGGTTGGCAGAGGTGACCGAGGCACAAAGGCATACATATCCGCAGCTGCAACTGGTATTCCCTCATCTGGCACAACAGCAAACGGCGGTGGCCAATGTCAGGCACAGTCTGATGAAGTCAACTCATGGTCCATTGACGATGTTTGCGCATTTGTAGGTGGTATTGATATATGCGTGGAGTACGTACAAGTAAGTACATAGATCGATTTTTTTTTTTGACTTCAGCTGCTGCTCAAATCCAAATGTGAAATGTAAATAGAGTAATTTTCAGTAGTAGTATTTAATACCAAAAATGATGATGATAGAAATTGTACTTAAAACAAAACAAAAATAATCTTTTTATATTATCGGTATTGAACTCGTGCCAGGCACACAATACATTGTGGGCATCTCGTGAACGCATTTCTGTACAACGTTGCAATGTTGGTTGCGTTGAACTTAAAAACTCTTTTATTTGATATCGCAACCAATGGCGGCGTCCGTTGGTGAAGTTGGCGACGAGAGACGACCTTCTGGTTTCTGAACCAGTTAAGTTTTGCTCTACCACACCTCCATCGTTTTCCGCTCACTATTGCAAGTGCAATTGAATTTATAGCCCAACGACACACCAGCTAACTGCTGCGACTAGTCGTTGAAGGCGCTTCGTTCGTCGTTGACCGTCACTATTTCCTCTTGATGGTCTTTGCTTGCCCAGCTCAATGACAGCCTACCAGCTTCGATACGTTGGTCAGTCCAATGTTACACCTTTTGTGGTGTTGCACATAGTTTCATGAACTTGTTCCGCATGCGCGATTGCTGTGCAGTAAAGTAAAGCTATGTCATTTCAACGATGAACGCAAAAATCTCCATTACCATCCACGGTCATTCTTAGATTTAGTTTACTTGTTAGTGGATATGTCCAGAGACCTCTGTTTAACCGACACCCAACGCAAGAGTTGAATGGGGGAAGGTGGTAACAGTGACTGTAACCCGAGTTGTGAATGATATGAATAAGTTTAGTGCGCTGAGGTTGTCTAACTGGCCCACACCTGCCGCCACCACACGACATAAACTTCACTTAGGCATTGAGAACTATAACTGGTTCAGTGACATCGTCACTATCACCATCACCGTCGCCGATCGCATCGCGACATCAACTGTTACTGATATTGGCTAACACAACTCAACCCCATTTTGATCGTCTTGCCAGCCAATCTGTGTCTGTCTTTCATAAAATTAATTCTTTAGTTACTTAGCATTAGAGTCTCATAGGCATATTTTAGACTAACGGCAATGACTATATTATGGAAATAATTTAAGTATTTTTAATGCAAATATTAATGTTAGTTCAAGTATTTAATAAGTTCCAGACTTTAACAGAATTTTATTATCTATAGAAATAAATAAAATTGAACAATCTCTGTTATTTCGAAATTGTATGTTATCAAAACCCAAGCACGCATTTTTAAAACTTTTGTCTGTCTATGTAGGACTTAAACTCCGAAACGGCAGAACCGATTTTCACTGATAGTAATTATAATATTTTTAGAGCTGAAAAATTGGGTGACCAGTTTTACCAAATTACCAAAATGTTTTAAAAACATTCGTTAGCGGGAAAAATATGCACAAATCATGCGCATTATATAGAAATAAATACATAAATATACATTTCGTGGTATCATTTAAAGTTGATTACTCTAAATTTGGCCATATTTTAGCTTAAAACTTAATATCTTTTTTATTTTATTTTTTTTTAAATCTTGTAATTATTTATTTAACAAGTAATTATTTATTTAACAAGTATTCAGCTTGACAAGTTACATATAAAAACTTAATATCGAACTGCACTTAAAACATAATAGCACTTATAATTCATAAATAGTTTTTACATTTTGGTTGTTAAGCGCGGGAAACAATGATTTCTTTTACGCTGTTTGTTAGATTGTTAAATATCGGCCAAGAGTAAATACATTTATTAGTATAAGTACCGGGCAATAAATGCTTGCATCTTCAGTTCACAATTTTTAAATCTTTATCCTCATTTAAACAAATATTTATTTTCCAAATCGTAATGTGGGTTTGCATATATGTATGTACATATGTAAGTATTCTATGAGCTATGAACTGACTCAGCAAATTTTCATGTAGGCGTCTTGTCTTTTTCTATTTGTCAAATTCGCCTCACGCTTACTCTTTTCCTTTCTGTCGGCGATTTATCGCCATGGGTTACGCACGCCAACACGTTATTGGTTCGAATAAAAGTCCAAAACTTGAGATTCCACATTCGCCAAGCAGTGTCCACGTCGCACTTTTCCCCTGATCTGAATTGTGCAGAGCAGCAAGTTCGAAGTTTACATTTCAAAGTTGACTTTATTATAAGCGCAGTTTCATATTTCATTTTCAGTACTGAGAAAATATCCAAGTAAGACATCAGAGTAGCTCTAAATCGTGCTTGTCCGCAAATCCAGACTTGTCAATATTATATGTTTATACTTACGTTTGTATATATTCGTAAATATAGTATTGTTCGCTTCCATAGACAGATCTTGAACGCGATTTGAGCTTGCACATAGATCTTTTTGGTTGAAACGTCTATACTGAACTCGACATTTATGCATGTATATTTATATAACAGTGTATATTTACTTAGTTGACAATAAACTCAGAACTTGCATTCACATCTTTTTGCTTACTAGACAAAAAGTCTGAATTTAGGCATAAGTATATTGAAAACCTAGAAGTAATATGAATTATTGTACTATATAAACCCCCTCTTTAAACAATATTCACACTTTAATACCCTTTACACGCAAACCAATAGAATATTATGTATTGAAATTTGTAGTTCAAATTCAGTTCATGTGTGAAGATACTCTGATATGTAAAGAAGTTACTTTTGATATTACATTAAAGTACAATTCAGTAAAGATTATGTCTGTTAGTAAGTAGGATTTCAATTCGATTAAAGAGAAATCTTCTTGAATTAAATAATTAATTATGTCGAACATTTTTATTAGAGTCGACTCTGCTCCAGTAGAAATTCTACACGATTTAAAATTTATTTAACGTCTACTCGAGAGAGTTATTCTATGTTGTATATAATTGAAACTGATATGATGAGCTATCAATAACAGATTTGTGTAAACACATAATGCAATTTCTTTTGTTTATCAGTAAAAATCTGCTTTTCTAGAGGTTTGTACTCCAGCAAAGAAGAGTAATTTTTTCTATACTTGAGTAGTAGAGCACATCTAACATCTATTAAATGAAAGCCAAAATTGCAAACGATTTTCAGCATAAATCAGACTGCTTTTTAATAATATTTTGAATCTACGCTAAGAACATTAAACCACAAAATCTTGGTGTTCTTCTTGAATTAAAGTTACCTTGTAACTTCTCTGTGTATCTGCACTGAGATTATATTGGGAAATGAATAGTTTTTAGCCACGCCTACTACGTATACACTTTAAATCTATATTTTATTAACTACAAAATATATAACAATCTCATGCTTTACGAGAATGGGACCGTATCTCAGTAATGGTTCGAACAATGTTCTCTTTCAAGTCGTCCTAAGGTGCTGGTTTGTGTGCATAAACGTAGAGAAAACTATCCAAAGACGTTAAATCACACGATCTCTGTGGACAATTGACTGATCCATTTCGAGAAAAAAAAACGCGTTCGCCAAATTTTTCCCTCAGTAAGTCGATTGTTTGATTGTCGATTGTCCTGTTGGAAAAACATATCTTCAATAAACATACCATTCAATTGGGGCACATACTAAACGCAAATCCTGGCTCTATAGCGATCGCTGTTGACGGTAACGTTCCCGCCCGCCACATTTTTAAAGAAGTATGATTCCACGAGCCCATAATACGCAACAAACAAGGATTTTTGTGGATGTAATGGTGACTAGAGATTATCTCGCGGATTTTCTTTACTCCAAATGCCGAAATTTTGCTTATTCACATGCTCCAAATGAGGCTTATCACTGAACTGAATATTGCTATAAAACTTCCAGTTGATTTTCAGCTCATTGACCGAACGTATGGCGCAAACGATGGTCATTCGGCTTTAATTCTTACACCAGCTTGATCTAAAGTCTTATAGAATACGTAAAATTTTCCATAAGTTGGATCCTAACAGTTCGAATTACCTTACGCAATGGCGGATCGACTCATTTGGGTCTTACTCAAACTACGGTCAACAGCAGTAATTGTTTCTTAGGTGCGCAATATACGACGTATTTGCGGATGCATATTATCATTTAGAGTATACATGGTGCGTAAACGATCTATGGTTAATCGAATTATGGGCCTAGCACACGGTAACATTCCCGCACTGAACCACAATTTTCAGAAAGTTTGTAAACGATAAAATAAGGCAGCGTAGAAACCCATAAAGTATATACATTATTGATCAGCTCGTCAAGACGAGTCGCTCTAGCCATGCCTGTCTGTCATGTTGTTATGTAGTTATTGTGCATTTTTTGGGGTTACATTTTTAAGATATTCAGCTGTAACTCGGTACATAGACTTACTTTTATTGCTGTCAAATAGATATTGTAAAATATCTTTTTCGGCTAGCCCCATATTTACTTTCCACTTTTGTCTTTTTGTATGAAGAACCGAATTATTCGAATCAATATCAACTTGAACTTATGGACGGATGCTTCACATCTCTTGTATGTCAATGGGTGTGATCCATCCGTATACAAACCTTACCTTCACTTTTGACTTTTCGCATGAAAAAGTTATTATTTTAGTCAATATCAACTCGAAAATAGACATGGTTGATTCGTATGGACAGATGATTCACATATGTATATTATATATCAATGGGTGTGTTCCTCCCACATTTTGGGTTTTGGGTTAGCCCCCATAGAAAACATCCGCCCACTTTTGCTTTTTTTTAAGAAAACAAATTTTTATTACATTCACTATCAACTATAAAATTTGACATGGTGGTTTCTTATGAACGGACAAAAATTCACCACACACTATATAGCTGCTATACAATATGAAATTTCGTGTGAATGGTATCAGAGCATCGATTCCATTGAAGTTACAATTTTTTCCTGTTTTTAGTATCATTTGTTTATCCTCTCCAAAATTAGTTTCTTCAACAAATCAAACCGATCTTTCAACAGTTTCATTTTGACTTTGCTATGTAGAATATGCATACAATTTGGTTAAAAGTCAAATGGCAAGCTAAGACTGGATCATGTTTCCACTGTGCTTCCTTTTGCAACTTTTCGTCTGACTGGGTCATCGGCCACTCGTGCCGGTGTGTTATCAGAGTAGATGATTACTATACCTACTTGCACGCCTTTTGTCTGCCTCCAACACAGCTCAGCAGTATAAGTTTGATTGTACTCTTATTGTTGTGACTGCGCAGCCATAAACGGCCGTCGTCGCCACTTCTGACGTTGTAACTACCTGTTGCTTCCGCTGTTGCCGCAGTCGTTGTTGTACATATTATTATGCGCATGCGCGCAGCGGGCACATAATCTAAAATTGTATCTTTGGCGAGAAACCTGGGGCGCTTGGTTATACCCTTCATTCATTCATAAGTTAAAGGGTATATTTGTTACATATTATTGACGCAGCAGTGTATGAAATCAATATGTTGTCGCAATTTCTACAGATATCAAAAGATACAGATACAGATATCAAAAGATATAGATACTAAAAATTTCTTCTTTCATAAATGTTGTGAAATATTGAGCGTTTATGGCGAATACGATTGCTTGGATTTTAGATGCCTATATATACGAGATTACTTGCTCTCTTATTCAACTAAATCTTCATTTTCGAACTGCATAGGTATTTCTATGCTCTAAGCCAATTGAATTCTGTTGCTGCAGCCGATAGAACTATGTGGCCCACCTAGACCGCAAAGGCATAACATAATGTGAATAAAAAAATAAAAAAATAAAAAAATAAAAAAAAGAATGAAAATGGCAACCACAGTAGCTAACAACAAGCCCAAACAGCAGCCGCTGTAGAAGAATAAAAGAAGGATGTTGTGGTATTAAAAGTAATTGTTAGGCGATGCAAGATCATTCAATGCCGAATGAAGTCAAGCCAACGTACACATGCACCTCAAAGGCAAAACAGAGTAAAGTTAAATCAACGAAGTGCTCTTCGATTAACCTCAACTCGATTGGCCTTCCGTCAAAACTTTTAGGTTGGTGGGTAAAAGTTGAGTCTTTGTTAGCAACGTTGAATGTTAACGGGCGTTTCAATGAGGCCGGAGTAGAAATCTATGTATGCGACATGAAGCCGTCATTTCACTGACGCAGTGTGTAGGATGTTCGAAAGTAGCCCCTGAAGATTGTTCTACGTTTTGTCCTGAGATCAGCGGCCTGCGTTGGCATGTTCTTACTGCTGCCATTGGGCATAGAAGCACCAGAACCTGTTCAATTTGGTATTCAAAATGTATTTCTTTTGCATCATTTGAATTGCTCTTGCAGTTTTTATTACTTATTATGCATCTGTGTCGCTTAGGGTTAAACAGGTTGAAATTCATACAACTGAATTAATCGCAAGTAAAACATTTCTCTTCGCTCCACCTAATTAGTATTTTTGTACTCTTCATCTCCGTCTATCTCTTTTACTTGTTCGTTTGAATTTTTTCTTTCACGGAGATACTACATTGGTGATGCGACTCGAGTGGAATTTTTCTGTACTCTACTCGTATCAACTCATTAATCGAGTGAAAACGTTTTGCTGGAGTAGAAATTTGTACAAAATCTGATTTTACGAGGGTTACCTTGTACATTGTGCGCCCTAAGTGTTGTTAAGTGCCAGCTGGCATTTCCATTGGAAACATTTTTTATCATAAACGTACGTAGAATGCTTTGTTGTACGAGCACTATTTGTGTTGTTTACGCAGTGACTTTCTGGGGCCTTCAACGCGTGCTCTACCATACATACATACATACTGAAAATGCAATAAAATTTATATAGCCATTCACATATGCGTGTAAGTTATAAAACGTAAAGAGCAAGGTGTCCGATTGTAATTTTTTTGACAAATTGAGACAACTGAGAGAGCTCAGGTTTTTTCGATTGGCTGAGGGCTTTACTTGGGGTTTACCTACCTTAGACGCAATACTTAACACATATTATAACATTCGTAATCAAGCGAATATGTTATGTTTAAAGCGGTTAAAAAGTGTGTAAACATTTTTCACTTGCCTTTTTATATATAGCTTAAGTGTTTCAGTGTTTGTAGATTAAATACATATAATGATGAGTATTATAAAAGCTTGGTGACATCGAAAGTAATAGTTTTTATACTCTGTACCGTAACAGGTAGAATAAAGTTTGTAGTTATGATCGCGGAAACTATAAAAAGCAGAACTTTGAAACTTGGACTTTTAAATTCTTCCAGTCTGTAAAAATTTTTGGTTGCCGCGCAAACATTACGGCTATATGCATTCCTTCAAAAAGTAAAAAGGAACTAGTCAATAAAACACAAAATGATTATTATTTATTGAAATTTATTGTATCGCCTTGAAAGTAACTAAAACAAACTAAATGCCAGTTGTGCCAACTTAATGACAAAAAGAATTTTACCAATCCCTTTCAACGGGCTTTTTAAATGATAAATTCCCGTTATTTTTTTTTTGCCAGAATTTGCATTTACACATATCCTTAAAAATCACGTTTTACAGGTTAACCAGCCAAAAAAACAATATTTTCAATTTTAAATTTTTTTTTATTATGTTTAAAAAAAATAAAAATTATAAATATAGCTCTCATACAAAAACAGTTTGTATTAATTTTGTTGTATCGAACATGTTTGAATTAAAGCAATTCTTTTTAAAATTATAGTGGTTTTGAAATTAATCCACTACATACAAAAGATAAATCAAATTAATAGGAGATGATATTGTGTACTACAGTTATATCAGTACATATTCGATGTCTCGAGAGTTGAACAGATTAGCGTGCTGCTTAACATTCCAGACGACATTTATTGTTAATTTAGTTATTTTCTATTTCATGCGCAACAAAATTATGTAGAACCTTTTATTCCATCCGCATCCACAAAAAAATTAGTAATTCATCCTAAACACATATTTGAATAAATTTTATTATATTGAAACTTGTTTAATCTAAGCATCGCATCACAAATTTAAAAATTGTAGTAAACTCTAGCGTTGACGAGCAAAAAGAACAAGTATGAGAAGGGTATTAAGGCTACACCGAAGTTAAGGTTTTTTATACCATTCACACATAGTGTGAAATGGCATTATCAGTTTGTCTGAAAGTTTGTAAAGCATTAAAGGATGGATCGTAGACTCCAATAAGTATATATATTCTTGATCAGTTCGACGAAACGAGCCGACCTAGCCATATCTGTTGTCTGGATGCTGTTGTGTATTTTTTGGGCGCCAATTATTAAGATATCCGGTTGTAAATTATTGCAATTTAATTAAGTACATATCAAAATTGACATGTCACGCCCACTTTTTAAGGTAGACAACATACAAACCAGCCTCCAACTACTTTCGACTTTTTATATAAACATTTTTTTTATTACTGCCAATATTTCCATAAAAATTGACGTGGTGGCTTCTTATGAAGGGACTCTTCACATATATATCAATGGGTGTGAATCGCCACTTTTTGTGGTAGTTCCCATAGAAACCATACACCATAACCATACATACATACACTTTTAACTTTTTCATGCACATTTTTGATTTGCGTATGGAAACTTTCTTATTACAGTATATCAACATAAAATTTAATATAGTGATTTCTTATGAACGAACTTCTCACATATAGAGAAATAGATGTGATTTCTTCATTTTATGGGCATCCCCATGCACCCACTTTTGGGATTTTTCATGAAAAATTGTATTATTTTAGGTAAAATCAATTTGACATTTGCCTTTATATGGACGGATACTTCGTCAGCTGTCAAGCTGTCACTTTGGGGTGGGCTCCAACAAACTTGCCTGTTACATTTTACCAATACCTACCTAAATTCACAGCTAGAAACTTCATGTGAATGGTATTAAAACGTCGGTACCACCGAAGTTAATGTTTTATCTTGCTTTATTTGATTTATTTTTATTTTATATTTTTTTACACCTATTGAGTGTGTAACGAACATGTAGTTTCTACGAAAAATACACCACACACATATAGCTTTACATAGGTACCTCCATATATAGACCTCCTTTCATCGAACTTATTAATGACGCTTATACATATTTTGATAAATACTATAAACTAAAACAATATACACATTTATAAGGCAGTTAATAGTAAAGAAAAAGAAAAAAAAAATCAAATCTCACAGAATATTATAAATCATTGGTATTTTGCCGCATAAAAAAATGTGCCCAGAGAAATTTAACCATTTTTTCGGTTAAAAATTTTATAAGAAAACTACTAAAAACAATTTTACAATGTTAAATTATTAAGAATATTTTTAAGACTAGCTTCTTACTTTAGTCGTTTGCATTTTTATGCCGGTTGTATATACAATTCTATGGTTCCAGGTAAGTTTGAATCTCTGTCCTCAGGGAACAAACTGCAAATATTTTATTCGTTTGTTTTGGAATGTTAACATTCAATTTTATTCAATTTATGACTTACCAATTTGTTACGTTGAGCCCCCACCATCCGCCAAGTTTCATAATTTCACATTCAGATCTGTTTACAGTGTCCCGACTATAGTCTACAAAAGTTTTGTTGACGAAGTGCTGTAACCAATCTGTTGTGTTGCCCTCAAATCCGGTCAGTTTTTCTAGCTTAAATTTTTTAAAGACATCTAAGACAACAATCTGATCATATTTTGCATACACTACTCCTCCTTCTTTGTTTCGCCCGAGCAAAAGTGCCTTTGTTTTAACTTTTTCACTTATATAATGTAATGTGTTAATATTAATCGCAAAATCTTTCTTGTCGGCTGGATCAAACCCCATGCTAAATTGTGGAAAGTATCGTGATGGCGGCAGGGTTTCATGCAACGCAAGGAGCCAAGGATCTTTAAAATCGACTATGTCGCACATCAACTTCACATTTAGTTTTTCATTCACATCAAGTTTAATTCCGAACGCTTCCTCCAAATATGGGTCTACGAAGCAATTCACATTACCGTAATGCCTTTTGGAGCCTGTCCTCAAGGTCTTTTTTGTTGTCTTCACAGTCATTGGGTGAATTATATCATAAATTGCTTCTTCAAAAGATGGACCTACACTGCTACTCCCAAAAAGAGTTGGAAGATCGAGAGGTGGTAGAGTGAACCATCTCGTTGGCGTTGTATCTATCTCAAAATCGTTAGTTTCGAATGGAATAGTAATTCTAGTTATATCCAGATTTTCGACAGTAGTGGGCGGAATAGTATTGCTATTTAAATCTTTGTTTTCGTTAGAATTGTCTTGCATAGTATTGCTACTTAATTTTGATCTTTCGGTTTCGTAACCACCCGTAGCTCCACTCCCTCCTTTCAGTGACGTCGTTTTTGTAATAAGGGTAGTGCTTTTAGTTGGATTTATTTGATTAATAGAACCTTCTTTATAGTCTAAATCATTCTCGTTTGTATTTTTTCCACCATCGTCATCTTCTACATACTCAAAAAGATTTTCCTGGCTTTGAAAATCCGCAACACTTTTGTGCTCTACTTCGATGCTATCGGAGTGTTTATGATTATAACTGTGTGCGTGATCTTTAATTTTACCACCATCAATCTTCTGTTCTGATTGGTTTTTAATCTTTGATTTTGAATATTCTTCACTGCTTTCCTTACTCTGTTCAACCTCAACTTCAGCTGCATCATCTGGCGCATGGCCAGAAATTTCGCCCTCCACTTGAGATTTGGAGAAATTACTAGGTACATTTGAATAGTTTTTGCCAAGTGGGCCAACAGCACCATTCGCATATCTATTGTTGTTGAATATGAAGTTCATGTAGTACGTTTGACTCAACACCAGCACTGGCAAAGTCGTTAACCAAAAATGGACTATCATAATCTGTATAATTTTTTTTGAAAACTTCGAACGTAACGCTCAGTGACGATTTTAAATATATTCACTAGCGAGCTTTGGAGAACTAAGAGCACTACATTGCAATTACGGGTTCTTATATAGACGTCTTAAAAATATTTTTTTTTTAAATAACGCTGTGCAAGAAATTGATCCAAATAGAATCAATATTTTATGGTGATATCAATATAGATATGGAAGGGTATAAAATCAATTATGAGTTACTAGTTATTTATGTCTCAGTGGAACTGAGTGGTACTTTTTTTTATTGATCATTGCTAAATGGAAATTCAAGCTGTAGAATTCAATGTGATTTTGTTTTATTGCAAATGCTAAGGTAAGTTTTTGTTCATTTGCATCTACAAATTAAAATTAAATATTTATTGTAAAAATTTGAATTCACCGTATCGCACGCCTTATACTACAAGGTGTGTCCATTGGAAAACAATATTTTTTCAAATAATTCCAGTTTAGTGGCACCTTCTTTATGTCAAGTCTTTTCGATGGCTTCTACGTAAAAAAAAAACTAAGTTTAGGGTGATATGGGGGCCCCCACGAGCTCCAAAACCACTACGGTGTGTATTTTCAGCCTCCTATATTTTGGAGTGGGATGGTCCGATATTATATGTTTTAACATTTTCTGACCTTTTTAATGGTAGATAACACGTTTCGATCGGAATATTCCATCTAGACCCAAATCAGACCACTTTAATTTTTAAAAAAAATGTGTGAAAATTTTTTGTTCTTATTTTTAATTAATTCTAGTCTAGAACGGACCTCTAGAGAATATAATCTATGGCTCGTAAAGAGCCTTAAGTTACAGGGTTTTTCGAAGTTTTTAGTTGAAATTTGTAGGCATTTGAAACTATTTTCAGTGTAATAAGAGTATGATAAATATATCAGATACATATGACCCTCCGAACAGGGTTTTATGGTAAGAATAGTGTATACTAATGTGAGGATGTAGAGATGTAAAGGATGGGTGGTTCTAGTTTGGAAAAATGTTGTGTCTCATGGTTACAACGCCCACAATTTCTCGCTTAATTGCACATTTTTATATGTCACTAAGCAGCTCTAAACTGCGTGCGTTACCGATAACGTCGACTATGCTGTACATCGTCTGTACACGAGTACTTATACTTATATGAAAAAGTTGGCAGGATATTTCTGCAGCATTCTTACCGATTTTAATTGAATTTATTCATTTAAAAAGTTTGTATATTCTCTCATGTTTTTTACACTAAGTTACTTGGTTACTTTATACTTGATTAAATCTGCTACCTATTAAGCTAACCAATATATTCATAGTATCTAAATCGAATATTTTAATATTTTTTTAGAAAAAGGTTACTACACAGATAGGAGAGGTGCGTTCCGAAGTAACCATGACCTTTGGACTTTTGGTGAAGACTCTTACATGCGACTTAGTGCGTTGGATAGGTACATGCTTTCCCAACTTCCAGTCAAAAATATAATGACGTTTGGTCCACTTTAAGCGGAGTTATTGCGTCTGTAGTGATAGTATGTTTATGTTATCAGTACAAAATCACCATACAGCAAAGGGCTAATATTATATTTTGTTTTAAACTTGGTAAAACTTTTACCGAAATGTTTTAATTGATGAACCATGTGTGCACGCAGAAGGATGTCTTTTGTTGCACTATAATTCGCCAGCTCATCATTCGAATGTGACCGATTTTTTTACTTAAAACCGCATTTTTACCATCAACCACTCCCCGCACTCGCCTGATTTGGCACCGTGCGGCTTTTAACCGATGAAAGTAATGATTTTTATGGACGTGGACGCCGTCCAAAAGACTTGTCCCGACATTCAATAGGGCTTTACCGGCCAACGACAACTGCGTTTCCTGTGGCAAGAAAGTTTTAACTAAAAGTTGTTAAGCACGTACCTCTTAAAGTTCTGTTGACTTTGGAAAGCACCTTGTAGATATATAGTCGTATATAATATCTTCCATTGAACTTATCAATGATGCTATTACATATATGTATATACATACTTATAAGTAAATACTATAAACTAAATGAATATATATTTGTATGAATGTGTTATACAGGGGTGTCACAGGAATACATTCCGCTCGAATTTCACTTCAATTTCAATCCCCCATGCCACAGACCTCATTTACTAGCGAAATGCAATTCGCCTGTAATTGAGCTAGCGATTTGACTAAATACGCCTCTAAAGTATATTTTGTAATTAAAAAGGTCCATCGTTACAGATAGGGGGTACAATTTCTGATTAATTTACATCTAAACAATTAATAATTTAATATGTTTTAATTAATAAATTATCATTTTACTAAATCAACTATGATTTCGCTAGTTGAATTTGCCAGTCACAGCCGACAGACAAGCGATTTGCATTTCACCGGTACCACTTTTTTCAAAAAGATTTTCGAACTTAGTTTTTAGTTTGGTTATATGGCAACGTCGCCATAGAAATGTCATAAATTATGAAGAGCGCAGCAAACATTTATTATCGTCTGCTTGCGAAAATGGGTCCGATGCGCATCTGTGGCGCTTGCGGTCTATCGCCTCCTTCCTGAGTTGCATCTTTCTTAATTCTTCGAGCGCAATGAGTCTGACAAGCGGCATTTTTTAGCATTATTTGTTTATTTTTCACAATTTGCAATTTTGTTTTCATTTGTTGATTGCAATTCACCGCGATTCATTAGTTTACATTGTGTGTTGCCACTCACATGCCACTTTAAAATAAGCGCACAGCTGGTAGATTTACCGGGTTTACTTTTTAGTTTGGTGGGCAATAAATTTAAATATTTTGAAACTAACAAAATAAAAAATAATGTCACATAAATGCAACTAATTTGCATTTAACTAAATATCCCTGTAAAATATATCAATAATAAAGCGGAACTAACACTAGACTAATTTATTCTTCCGTGATGTCTATCCTATGCTGCTAAGTACGAAAAGGTTTGTGAAAATGCTAAAAAAAAATCAAATCGCTCGAAGTTCTGTGGCATGGTGGAATTTTTTTTAGCGAAATGGCAAATCACTAGTAGCCATTTCGCTAGTGTTTTCTGTGGCACCCCGTATAATTTTGAAGGCAGTTTATTTTTATCCGGTAGAACTCCATTGGGTTTGTATGGGGGATACCACTGCAAATGAGCGGACACGTTAATTACTATATCGTACAGGCATATGTGAAGCAACCATATCGAATGTCAAATTGAAATTGATTTTTCATAAAGAACCCAAAAGTGGCCGGTGGACTTCAATGAGGTACATGGCCATTACCATACGTATATGTGAAACGTCCGTCATTACCCAAAATTTGTTGTAATAACATTCTTTCCCACATAAAACATTGAAAATGCCAGTGTGGTCTTCACACACGCCCACTACGCTAAATGTTAAACCAAGATTAATAGAAGCATTCATAGTACATATAATAAAATTTGTTTGTATAAAAGCAGATACGTGACCGGTGGGTTTATGTGGAGTCTACCCCTAAAATTTAGCGGGTCATTCTAACTGAAAGATCCTGAGCGAAGACTGGCCTATAGAATCTCCATACCGGTTTCGGAACAATTCAATGATAAGTGAGCGACTAGACACACACACAGGCAGACACCCAGACAGACACCCAGAGAGACACAAATAGACAGATGTACAGAGAGACCTATAGGTTCAACGCTGGATCGAACCGATCAAAAATATATGTACGAGTATTTTATGGAGACTTTGATAAAATTCATGTCAAAACTAATGTACTATTCGCACGATATCAGTAAATCTCAGAATATTGGGAAATCATTGGTATTTTTGGTATGTGTCCATTGAAATTAAATCATTGTTTGCGTTAATGATTTTGTATGAGAATTTCTAAAAACAAATTGTACAACTTTTAATTATAAAGATTATTTTTAAGACTAGCTTCTTACTTTAGCTGTTTGTAATTTTACGCCGGTTGTATGTACAA
Source organism: Leucophenga montana (assembly GCA_035044765.1). NCBI lineage: Eukaryota > Metazoa > Arthropoda > Insecta > Diptera > Drosophilidae > Leucophenga > Leucophenga montana. The sequence goes on along the minus strand of JAWNNQ010001361.1, from coordinate 284,752 downwards.
CTCTATAGTTCCCGGAAAGTCTGAGTCTCTGTCCTCAGGAAACACACTGCAAATATTTTAATTGTTTTGTTTCGAATGTTAACATTTAACAACATTCAATTTATGACTTACCAATTTGTTATGTTGAGCCCCCACCAGCCGCCAAGTTTCATAATTTCACAATGATATTTGTTTACAGTAGACCGGTTATAGTCTACAAATGATTTATTGACGAAATGTTTTAACCAATCTGTTGTGTTACCCTCGAAACCGGTCAATTTTTCTAGCTTAAATTTGTGAAAGATGCTTAAGACAACAATCTGATCATATTTTGCATACACTACGTTTCCATCATCGTTTCGCCCGAGCAGAAGGGCCCTGGTTTTAGTGTGTTCACTTATGTAGTTTAGTGTGTTCATTTTAATCGCAAAGTCTTTCTCGTCGGATGGCGCAAATCCTGTACTAAAATGTGGAAAGTATCGAAATGGCGGAAGAGTTTCATGCAGCGCTAGGAGCCAAGGATTTTTAAAACCGACTATGTCGCACATCAACTTCACTTTTAGTTTCTCATTCTGACCCAGTGCAATTCCGAAGGCGTTATTTACATTTGGATCTTGGATGCAGTTGACATTGCCGTATTTTCTTCCTTTCATAGGCTTTTGTGTTGTCTTTGTAGAAACTGCAACTGATCCTTGTATTATATCATATAGTTCTTTTTCAGAACTAGAATCCTCCGGCTTTTCCGTAAAAAGAGGAGAAAGTGTAATTGGTGCTAGAGTGAACCATTGCGTTTGAGTTGTATCTATATCCAAGCTGTGAGAATTGGGTGAACTTTTTTTACTAGCTAGAGTTGTATCTGTATGCAAGTTGTGAGAATTGGGTGAACTAGTTTTGCTAGTTAATTCTGTGTTTTCAATTTCGTAAAGATCCGAATCACCAGGCCCACCTAAATGTGTGGTGGATTTTATACTACGGCTTAATTTTGAAGTTAGGCTTGGTGTATTATCAGGTTTTTCTGGAGGAAATATAATTTCCTCGTCTGTATTTTCATCATCGTCATCTGGTACATACTCTATAATATTTTCAAGAGTTTGAAACTTCGCCTCACTTCTGTGTTCTACTTCGCGGCTATCGGAGTGTTTATGGCTATAACTGTGTGCGTGATCTCTTGATTTAACTCCGTTTTCGTATCCTGATTCATCTTTCATATTTGATTTGAGATTTTCTTTGCTGCTTGCTTTAATCAGTTCATCGTCTTCTTCAGCTGCATCATTTGGCGCATGGCCAGAAATTTCGCCCTCCACTTCAGATTTGGAGAAATTAGTATTTGTATTTGGAAAGCTGTTACCCAGTGGACCAACAGAACCGTTCGCATATCTATTGTTGTTGAATATGAAGTTCATGTAGTACGTTTGACTCAACACCAGCACTGGAAAAGTTGTTAACCAAAAATTGCCTATCATAGTCTGTATTAATTTCTTGCTAACTTCGAACGTAACACTCAATGACGATTTTTAATATATTCACTAACGAGCTTTGCCGAACTGAGAGCACTACATGGCAATAATAGGTTCTTATATAGACGTCTTAAAAATAAATTTTATTACTCAATTATTATGCAACGAAAGACCGAAATACGTTCAATATTTTATGGTGCTATCAGTGAAGATACGGAACGGCAAAGAATCAATTAATACTCGCTATGTGCCTCAGTGGCATTCAATGTGAGTGTAACTTTGTCATACCACTCACACAAAGTGTGAAAATGGTACAATCAGTTTGTCTAAAAGTTTGTAACTCATAAAAAGGTTCGTCTTAGACCCCATAAAGTAGTATATATTATTGATCAGCTCAATGAGACGTGTCAATCTACTGTTTGTGTCTGTCTGGTAGTTGCATTTTTATATCATACCCTGGAGGGTATACTAAGTTTGTGCAAATGTGTAAGAGAGAGAAAAAAAAACAACTCACAAAGAATTTACATATGTATATTTTTGATTAGCATCAAAGATCGGGTTATATAGTATTATCCGTCTATCATTCCTTCCTACATGTGAAGATCGAGATCTCGGAGACTATACGAGATAAAGCAATCAATCTTGGATATTTAGACTCTGCTTATTTATATTCAGATCAAGTTTGTGCTGTTTTTTTGGCTGCTACACAGCTCCTTTTAAGTTTTTTATATAGAAAACTAATTTATAATGACTTTATATTCTAATTCAGGTTGCTTACTTCCTATGGTCTTTGTTTCATATATATATTAATGGCACGCTGCGCCCACTATACGTTGAAACTCTTATACAAATCGTCCGCAAACTTCTAAGATGTGTAGAAGAAGAAGTTCTAAAATTTTTCTTAGTGTGCGTAACACCTATATTCAGCAGAATACGAGCAACAAAAATCCAAAAAGACTCTCCATGTGTATAAAAGATCTCACTAGATTTCGTCAATACTTTTAGGTTCAGTTTCTGATAAAGGCAACCTTTTTGAAAATCTGATAAAATATATCAATTTCACTATGGACATTTACAAATATATTCCTAGTTGAGAATTGCAGGTGCTATAATTTAATATATGCACCTAAACATTAAAACTTTGTGAAGAATTCAGATATTAGGCAGCCAATGAAAACCATTATTAAACTCTCATTCATATCTTTGAAAGTTGATGGCGAAATTTTCTTAAATTAAGTTTAGTCAATCGAAGGTGTTGGAGAAATCTCTCTCGCCTCAAAATCTTCAAATTTCATTTATAAAATTTTGTTTTACGAATGAAATTTAAAGATTTTAGTTCTAAAGAGATTTCTGTGTAACACAATTCAACATTTGTTTACAATATTTTTCAAGGATTTATTGAAACTTCAACAACTCACACTTTGTAGTATATTGTTTCACCTACAATGTGCCTCCATATGTATATGTATATTTTAATTTAAAAGCATGATGAAACAGTAAACTTATTTACTATCCTTCAAAATTTTTTATTTCAATTGTATACAAGTATTTTAAGTTTGAATACATTTTTTTATTGATTGACTCTTAATAACAAAAGTTGAATCATATTGATACTGGTGCTTGGCCCGATTCAACTTCTTGAATGGATGTCCGTGTCACAATTTGTTGATAGGAAATAGTTAAAAGCTAGAATTGGATTGTTCAAATGTAAACGTATAATTGTAGTTAATTTGTAAGCTTACCTATGTTTTACATGCGATTCGGCAAAATTTATGTCGCAACTGCTTCAACGTATTCTTCGTAGTCATCTTCGCCATAATTTTTACCCGTTCGCTGATTACTATCCCCATCCCCGTCCTCGTCGTCATGAGCTTCGCCATCTTCTTCAGCATCGGCTTCTTCGTCTGCTTCGTGACCTTCGCCCTCGTCACCATCTTCTCCATGTCTTGCATTGCTGGCTGAACTTTCTCTGCCTTCCAGGCCGCGGCTGCCAGATCCACCTCCACTACCTGAATGACCGTGGCTCTCAGAACTCTCATAGATGGAGCGCACATAACGTCCGCCAAAGCTATCATCAATACTGATTTCATAACTGCTGTGGTGGCTGTGGTCGTTACCCTTTTCGTCTTCTTTGTTGTCCTCTCCGCTTCGTGGTGGTCGATGATTCTCATCTTGACTATCGCTATCGTCATTGTCATCATCGTTACCGTCGCCGGGGTTAGTTTGTATTGAATTATCACCGCCAACACCACCACCTCCGCCACCACCTCCGCCACCACCACCTCCTCCTCCTCCGCTTATATCAGGATTTCCACCCTCGTCACCGCCAACTCCGTCACCCCCATCGCCTCCTTCATTCGATTCTTGTGATGGTAACCGTCCCCCTGATGGGGGACTCTCTGGAGGCATACCTCCAGCACTGCCTTCTTTCGAATCACCATCTGGATTGTTGTTGTTAAACGCAAAGTTCATATAGTACTTCTGACCAAGGACATATTTAAGCGGCAAGAGCCCGATCGTAGCAAAAATAAACAAGCAAACTAATCGCATTATCGGTACAGTTTGGGGTTCAAGCACAGCACAGAGTTTTCCCGTACGCTGTTGAACGCACTAGCTCTGATATAGTCAATTTTCTCTCTTATATATAGACGATAGTTAATGAACATTTATTGACCATGACCATAGTAAATGGAATTAAAGTGCAAGCATTGTAAGTTTAAGGGGCTTGTAAAAATCAATTTACATATATAAAGCGTTAAGCGTCAATGTGGAACGAATCCGGTGCAAAGCTTACGAATCTCTCGTTGCAGCAATCAGTTGTATTGTTGGCCTCATTGTAAAAATCTCCTTGTGGCGTACACGTATTTGAAAAATCTACTACGAAAATAAACGACATTAAAGATTTTTATTTTATTAATATGTACGAGATATATACATATAATATAGTATGGTAACTAGTTCTTAAACTCACTTAAATTTTTCTTCTATCTTCTTTTTAGGATTTTCGAAATCAATGCATCGACGGAACTGGACTGCCGTTACTCACAGAAGATCATTTGGTGCACTCACTGGGCATGAAGTTGGGGCCGGCACTGAAACTGCGTTCCATTTTGGCTAAGAAATTAGGTGGACCGTGTCCGTGTGTTTCATGTGTTGCGCAGGCGCAACAAATGCTTGCTTTGCAAACCGGAAACATGACCGGCACAACTGCTGCCAGTACAAAGCTAGAAACGATAAAAAGAAGATCATCATCAACGAATGAAATCTGTCCAGTCGCTATAGTACCCGTGTGTAGTAGTGGGCATGTAATTGAACCAGTCTCTAATGGTCCTTCGGATGCAAATACTTCTGAAACGGATGTTATTGGCAACTTGAACAATTTGAACAATAAATTGGATATTGTCAACAACAGTGAGGGTGTCGCAAAAATTGGACAAAACTCGTTGTTGACAATTCCCGATAGCTAGTTACGGCCAGATTATTATACGGCATGAGTATAATTTCAAATGTCATAAATATTCAAATCATACATACTATATGCGCCTCAACGTCCTAAGTCTTCCTAGTTTGTTCTATTTCCTTATGTACGAGTAGTTTAAAATTACTCTCAAATACGCACGTGGTTTCGTATGAATGAAATTCAATTAATACACTGCAAGTATGTTTATCAAAACTTGTAAAAATTTAAAGACATTGCAACGAAAATTGAACCTTGATCTATATTAGTGAGATTACTTGGCTGAATCGTATGTTGCAGAAAGTTGTACACTGAAAAAAATTTCATTTTTAGCATTTAGTTTATCATGTTCATAGATAATTTAGATAAATAGCAGTAAACTACATAAACTAGTCAAAAAAAAAAAAAAAAAAAAATCAAAATTTCGTAATCAATGAAGCTGAAATTTGTTCTTTATACTCTTCGCACTTCTACTTCTCTTAATGAGAATATAGTATACAATATTAATATAATTTGTTCACTGCGTTTGTAAAACTTTAATCCAAGTATCGGAGATTCTATAAAGTAGATACTAAAGTAGATATTGATCTCCTTGACAATGTGACTGGTTTTTTTATGTCGATTACATCGGAAGTTAAATAATCAATTTTATTACATCCTTCCGAAAATGACAGGGTTTTGACCACTAGAAAGTATAGTTACCACACAAAAACTTATTCCAGTTTAATTTAAATCTTATTAAAATTTTTAACTTTCCCATTTTTTTTTTTTTTTATGACACTAGTTTACTGTAAAAACTAAACTTGCTTTTACACTTTTTTAAAGTAAAGTAGGTGCGTTGAACACGAAAAACATGCTGATATGTTTTGAATTTGAGCCATTCACCTAGATAACTGTATTTTTGTGATGATTTTACTTAAAACAGCGTCTAGCATCTCGATAGAATGAACGCCACGAAGTCCGAAGTCGGTTTAGTTGTTTTCAAAAGAAACACAAAAATATTTTAAGTTTTTATACCCTGTACCCAAAGTGTAAAATAAGTTGGTGCGAATGTATGTAATGTATATTTTTTTTTGAAAATTTCATTCTGCAAGGGTGTAGGGTATTTCGCAGTCCTTTACACGCGACTGCTTTATTCTTACTTGTTTATTTTCAATCTTCACTATTTTTATCTTCTCTACACAACCACCCTTAATTTCAACATATTTCTTTAGTCAGTAGTTCCATCTGCCAAAACAGTCCTGAAAGTCGTGCTTTTGCAGTTTCTCAATTTCTATGTTAACTACATTAATTATCTCCGCAGTACTACTGAAGACTTTACCCCTGAATTTTTTTTTTTTTCTTAATTTTTGATTTAAACTTTAAAGATCCGGTGATTAAGTTACTAGATTTTTCAGCAGGCGAGCTGGCGCATTATGTAAAAAATAGCGACGAAGTTCTTCAAATTTTCGAAAATTTTGTTAATCCGCCTTCAGTATACCATTTTGCTATTATACTCTGACCATTAATCAACAAAATACCAGCTACAAATTTTGCTCTGGTGAAGTAAATAGACATCATCACTTTTGTTGCTAACTTGTATTGTCTTGCTTTAAGTAATTGTTGAATTTGCTCCTTTTCTGTTCTATGTCATGAACTGATATTTGGTATCCGAGTCGTGATTATGAAACCAAACTTCCTCACCTGTTACGATTTTATCAAAGTTGCTAGACCTTACATCCTGGAATTTTCATAGGAAATATTGGGCAAAACGAAATCATGCTTCTTATTAAACCTCACCCGAAAATCGTGGAAACCATCGAGCAGATTTCTTTGTATACAGCAGATCATTTTGCAATATTCGCGACATAACCATAGCAAGTATTTCCAGTTCCTCATCGCTGTGTCATTCGTGGATTTTCGTCAAATGTAGCATTTATCAGGGCCACATGTCTCCCGTCGGCCATAGATTTTGGCCGTCCATTTCGAGGCTTCTCCTCTACCAAATAATAACTAGTCTAGAATCTTCAAATCTAATTGTAAACAGTTTGAGGAGATGTTCAATTTGTCTCATATCTAGTTTGACATTCATTCAAAACTTTCACGTCTCCGTGCAAACAAATAAAATATCGGTAACTAATCGGACTTTTGTTAGTCTATCGCTACAAAGGTTAATGAATTCATTGTCTAATAGCTGATAGAAGGAAAAAAACTAGATATTTAACTGCTAAATGCAAATACTTCATCATCTGAAACTCAGGCGTTTTCCATTCAATCGAAACGAAGTAGTTTCATCGCCTTTCTAACACATTTCAATCTGGACACTGTAAAATCATACGACGAGAAGCACAAATATACCGTTATCTAGGTGAAAAAAAACTGTATTGTCTCGTGTTCAGCGCAACCAAATTACTAAAAAATAACTGTAACCGCAACTTTCTATAGTTTTTAAGTTGAAGTTTGCAAACTAGTGTAAAGAATGTAATACATAATAATAATTCATAATTTCAATACTTCAAATTTCAATAGTGTAAGATTGTGCTTCATTGAACCTATAGTTTTTTCTTGTTTTTGACTAACTAGCTCTACCAAAATTTTGGCTGATATCTATAGAATATCTTTAATCATTAGTTTGTGTGTAATTAATTTTCCGCGATTGAAACTAATTTCTCTACATCATCTGCTATCATGTTCAGTGTATAAAATCCTATCACAGATTCACCCGCAGCGGTCTCAGTAATATAACAAATTTTGTGTAAATATCTTGAATAATAATGGACAACAAAAATCACAAAGCCTTCCATTTAATGTTATAGAATACATATGTATGTATATAAGTACATATGTATATGCAGTTATATATGCACATAGATATATTATAGATACATATGTAGAAAATAATTATTATTTCTAGAGCAAATAAAACATAAGTAACATATTCTGCGCGTACTTAAATTTAAATATACAATAGAAAATGTCAGTTATATTAATGCATAGTTTATATTGTAAAATAAATTAATATATACACATATATATTCGGCTAGTCAGTAACGAAAAAATAACGAGAACTTTAAAAGTTGGATGTAAAACATCATAATTTATTTAACATACGATTTACCCAACACCATAAGGCTATTGATTTTACAATATATAAATATAAATGTATAAATATTTAGTATAATTTTTATTTTTATTATATTTAGTTATGACTTTTGTTAATTACTTTTTAGATTTTACACTCTATATGTTTAGTGTAAATATTTGAAAATAAATTGTCATTGCCTTATAGTGCAGAAAAGTGATTTTTTCGGAGTAAAATATATATAATTGAATGCACCGCGCCAAGCAACTTAAAATCAAGACATTTATCTGTAACTTACTAGATACAATACTATTTATTGCTAGCCGTAAGTATAGTTTATCTAGTTTTATTAAACATTTTATACATTTTTATACGTATACAAATACGAATAATAAATATATAATTAAAAACGCAAAATCAGTTATATTATTCTGCTTATTTTTTAGTGGAAGTTCGCGCATCATGGTTTAAATTGAATTTATACTTAATGTGATATACTCCCCTCATCAGCGCTCTTTTTCATTTCAGATTTATATTTTGTCTTACTCTTTTTCATTGAATGTGAATTGGGCATTTCGTTTCTTGTTTCACGTTCAAAGTATGTATTTAAGAAAGTCTATACAGCGGAATAGTTCACCTTATAGTTAAATCCACCTTGATTCGGATTTTGCACAAACAGCTTTATTTTATTTATTCTCTTTCTATACAATGTAACGGGTGTTTTTTTTTAGACGTTTTTTTTCAATCTGGCAACACTGTTTTCGGCAGCTGTTTTTTTTTTTTGGCAGCTGTCACTTGATTTATGTTCAGTTTGGTTTGCCATTTCATAATGAATAGACTTATTCCGGAACAACGTTTGCAAATCGTGCAAATTTATTACCAAAATAATGGTTCGGTTCGCGCACTGCGTCCAATATTCGGTCGACATAATCGCCCAGCAGAGTCGGTAATTCGAGCAACCATGGATCGGTTTCGCACCACGTTTACTCTAGTGGAGACGCCGTACAGTGCGCACCGAAGACGCTATTACTGCTGTGGAGGATACTCTGCTCCACAGCAGCAATAGCGTCTTCGGTACGCACATCCACTAGAGTAAACGTGGTGCGAAACCGATCCATGGTTGCTCGAAGAAGACCCGAATGAGTCCATCCGCCATCGCGCGCAACAATTGGAACTGTGCCCATCCACTTTATGGAAGATTTGGGTACGTTAATAAACAAAATTGTCGCATTTGGAGTAATGATAATCCACAAGCCATTGTTGAGACGCTGTTACATCCTCAAAAAGTCACTGTTTGGTGTGCTCTATGGTCAGAGGGAATCATTGGTCCATATTTCTTCAAAAAGGAAGCCGCTCATAATGTTACAGTCAATGGGAAACGCTATAGAGCCATGATTAATGACTTTTTCGTGTCTGAATTGAAAAATGTTGATGTGGACGACCTTTGGTTCCAACAAGACGGCGCTACATGCCATACAGCCAACGAAACAATCAATTTATTGAAGGAAGCTTTTGGTGAGCGCATTATCTCGCGTCGTGGGCCTGTGGCGTGGCCTCCATGATCGTGTTGAACTATTTTTTGTGGGGTTATGTGAAGTCGCTTGTCTACGCAGGATAAGCCCGAGACGATTGACACATTGGAAGAGAATATTCGGCGCGTTATTGCTGACATACGGACCCAATTGCTGCAAAAAGTGGTCGAAAATTGGGCCTCTCGGCTGGAATTTTTTCGAGCCCACTTGCCCGAAATCGTTTTTGAAACATAATGGCAAATTCTTATCTTTATAATAAAGCTAAATTCTTGGCCACAACATTAAATTATAAGCGTTTTATTTCTTCTTGAAAACCATACGTCTAAAACAAACACCCGTTACAAAACAAAAAATATTTGTAACAGGGTATATTGGAAACAAAATGTATGTAACATAGCGTAGCAAGCATCGGTGATCAAATAAATTATATAAATATTCCTGAACAGAGCAACAAGATGAGTCGATTTAGCTATGTGCATCCGTACTTACATATGTCGTAAAACAACTGTGAAGCGTCTTCCACATTTTTGGATTCATTACAAACAAATAAAATAACAGCAACTAACGGGACTTTTGTTAGTCTATTGCTAGAAACGTTATTAAATTAACCGCCTAACGGTACTCAATTCGATCGAATGAAAAATGACTTATTTTAAACTAAACTCATGTAATAGACTCTCTAGCTACCGCACTGCTACAATAACAACTTGACATTTTATAACTCGCGACCGTTTTACAGCAGTGCTAAAAACACAAATTCAGTTGGTAATTTTTTTTCGTAATATTTTATGTAATTTTATACTCGTTGTATGCCTTGATTTCACTCAAAAAATATTTAGCCTACTTTATAAAATAGTTTGTAGTAAGAAAAATCTGAACTGTGTACAGGGTATAATTCAGGCGAGCACTTCGACTATAGCTATTTGTTGTTTTCAATTATATTTTTATTTTACACTCGCACAAATGGGGTTAAAAAAATTCAGATATTTAATGCACTGATCCTAACGAAGGCGCTGGGTCAAGCATAACCAACCGTTTCGCCAAAATGCAGCCATGAATGCATAACAATTAAAATCAGGTAGTATGCTGGAGAGAGTTCTCTTCTGCTCTGGCTAATTACAAATTGGAGCCACTGAATTTGTTGAAGGCAGTCAAGCTAATCGAAAATGTGCAACAGACACGCAAGCGCAAAGATCACTTAGCGGCGCAATACTTCAAGAATTATTCAAAAACAGCATGCAGGGTATATGTATGTACATATATTTAAATGTACTTATTTACAATTATGAGTATATACTAGTACTAGTACTTACATATATTAGTATTTATATATTGTATTGTGCATAGAAAATACAAATAGACACCTGTATATGTACGTATGCAAGTATGTAAGTATGTATATTTTTTTAGATAGGACCCCTCGCTATGCTGTTACTTGACAGTTTCGTAGTATTTCTAATTTTTGAACTTAAGTACTGCTTTCGATGATACCTCAGAACTATATACTAGATCGTATACTTGCATTTAGAATTCTTACCGAATTATCAGTCAAATTGCCAGAAAGTAACTTTATTTGAACAATATTTTTATATGGGGACTATTGTCTATATTCTGTCCAAACGGAATCTAATATGCGGAATATTTCATTAGGTTTTTGACACAAGATCTAACCACTACTACTTTCGTTTCAAAGGACGACTAGGTGAAACATCTGCAAATTCAAAGGATGTCTAAGTGCCTGTATCAGGAATGTATACATAGAGTTTTTTATATAGCTCAGCAGTTCTTGCCAGCGCAACATACAATATCTTCTACACAATCTTCACCAGTTCTCCTGTCGCTTCGTCAAACAATTATACATGCTCACAGCCCTTCACTTAAGCAGCGGTTTAACTTTTTTAGCGTTTTGCAGCTCAATTGTAATGGTTTACGTTGGAAAGTGGTTGAGATTGTGAATTATATGAAGTGCCATGGTGTCTTAAAGCTCACAAGTTCATGGCGCCTTACATTTCTAACTGACTTCAATATAGTCAGCCAGCACAGAGGCAGGAATAATTGAGGAAGTCTCGCATTCATTGTTCATCGTACAGGGATATTCAGTCCTGTTTCACTGCGGTTTGTCGGTCCATAAAATTTATTCTTGGATACGTAATATCTGCCTGTAAATACCTGAGATTTGCAGAATTAGCTTGTAAACTTTTATTTGCCTCCAGACAACAGCTGCAACCCTGGGTATTGACCGATTTGGCGCCACGTATTGCAAGGGGATCATCACGTTATTCTTTGTGATTTCAATGCACATCATTATATGCGGCTTTCGAAAATGGTTCAAGGGAAATAAGTGTTGCGGACCAAAGAGACGGTTCTCCTGATGACTGTACAACAAGTAGAACCACTGAGTAATCGATTGATTTAGCGTTGAGTTCTGCCCATATTGCTATTGTAGTTAATATCACTGCACCGAAGACTTTATTTATTAACTACAGTATGGCAGACAGGTCAGAGTTTACGCGCTGTATCGATCTCTTGTTTCCTAATGTCGTTAGGGTAGGTGAGAGAATACCAATAAACGCGACCACCAAGCCTGCAAATATGCCTACTCGAAGGTTTCCTACTATTACAACAATCTTTCCAAGTGGGATTATCAAAGATGAATTATATGGAGCGCCATTCTGCAGAAAGTTCATGCAACACACATCGAAGCAGAATAGGTTAAAGCGTAAATCTTTATGTCGTATATGAATGAAAAAGGCCAGAGAAATTATTACTTCTGTGGAAGTTTTTATGCTATTGGAAGAGACTGAATCGTTCAAGGCACTGGGCTCAGAAGACATTTTACTGCGGATGTTGAAACACCTTGGACCTATAGCTGTATAATATATTTCGTACTTATTAAACTCCTCTACTTTCCAATTAATTTTCCTATATGTATGCAAAGTAGCAACATTTGTACTTCTTCTCAAACTTGAAGCTAAACTTGGATCTTCTTATAGGCACATTTTATTTTTTTCACCTATTGCGAAAGTTCTGGAATAATTTCTTTCACCATCGATGATAGAACATTGCCTATTAGCGGATAACCAGCATGGTTTCCGAAAAGGACGCAGTACGACTTCAGCATTGGGTGAAATCACCACTTTTAATGCTGATGAACTCAACAAAACGTGGCCATGCCAACGTACGATGTGGTCAGGTTTGCGAATTCGGTGTATCCAAAGTTAAAAATGGGTATGCCGCGGGTTGGAGTTCTCTCCCCTGCTGTTCAACCTGTATTTTTGCAAGACCTCCTCCCTGTATAAAATTAGTGACTTATATGGATGATTGTACCATTTTATCCTGGCGTGAACGTGGCTCAAGCTCTCAACCCATAAGTCATCGACAATCATCTTCACCTCCTGGACTAAAGAGGTTAGAATAGAACTAAATGTCTTTGGTGGAGGGTTGAGTATTCTGAAAGACAGTACACGACTTTCTAGATTCTCGGCTCTCGTCACCGAGATGGGTAGCCGGCTAAAGTCGTAAAACAAAGTGCTGAAGGCACTTCTGGGTCTTCCTATTGAGCTCTTGTACGATCTGTCCTAAATTATTCAAGTCCTGTCTGAAGTCCTTATCTCAGTAAGACTAAGTGACAATGCCTGTGAAGAGTTTAGAGTATTGTTCTGAGAACTGCTAGTAGTTTAGAAATGACTCATGAAGACCGCCTGTATGAAGAAACGATGATGCTTTCTGTTCACCAATATAACTAATATCCGTGATGGTGCCAGACGTAACATAACGAATTGTCAGAATTTACCGCTCTAATCGTGCATTTTTAAGGGAATGCAAGTAGGATCTTCAAAAATTATGATATTCTATCTGACAGACAGGTTGTGCTACACTCTGATCTGCTGCTATCGGAAACAACAAATCAACTTTCGTACGTGTTTAACTATTACAATCCTGTATTTCTTAATTAATTGTTCCGGAAGTAAGGAAATTAGGAAGGGTTTCGCCGCTTCTGACTATTGGCAATAAAGCCGAACTCGGGTCTTGTTACAGACCCATATCACTTCTTTCCCACGTTGCGATAGTTCTGGAGGCGTTATTATATCGTACCCTGGAGGGCCAAAGATATAATAAATTTATACATATGTAACAGTGATAAGGAGGTGTAGCAAAACCCATAAAGTATCCTACTAATATTATAAATTAGAAAGTTTGTATGGATGTGTGGATGTTTGTTGCCGATAAAACTAATGAACGGATATTAATAAAATTCATATATCAGAATAATAAATTAGGCTATAATTTATGAAGATATTGGTTAATTGAAAGTTTTTTGTGGTTAGATACACTTACTTATATCATTTTTATTTAAATTTTTATTAAATTATTTAAATTTAAATAGGTAGTCATTTGATTATTTGTTAAGGGGGAAAAAATTGTGTCTTTTTAAATTAAATTTTTATTAAATTTCATTTTTGAAGAAAATTTTGAGAAAAAGCAACTATACTAAGTATTACGCCGAGAAACCGTAAGTCTAATTTTTCACAAAGTTCTAATAAAGCTCGAGCGAAGGCTTGATCAGGCGTCGCGTGAGGCAGCACATAGAGCTGATGAGACACCAGAACATTCCCAAGCCTGGCGTCAACAGCATGCTGAATATCTGGCATCTCAACGGGCTGCTGAGACATCAGAACAATCCCATACTCGTCATCAACAGAACGCGTAATATATGGCATCACAACGAGCTGATGAGACACCAACTGCATTATCCGATGATATCTTGCATAGATTTGAAAGGATGGATCAAGTCGACAATGAACTATGTTTCAATGAAGCTCTGGGTCTTATCTGAGACAAAATAATAACGATTTCTGGAAAGAAGTTGTCCTACTTCGGTATGCCTACAACACAGCGCCGAGGAGAGCTGTCGAGCGATTTGATCAAAGAACTAAGCTACGATACCACTTTGTTAGATGCTCAGATCAGCGAAACAGAGCCACGCCTGCCACCCGAGCAAAGACATTTATGACAAAGGTGTCCTTTTTTTTCTTGATGCTCCAGGCGGAACAGGCAAAACTTTTTTAAATAATTTGATTCTAGCAAAAATCCGTAGTGATCGTAATGTTACATTATCTGTGGCTTCATCTGGGATCGCCGCAACATTACTGACCGGTGACGGCAAACTCTGTTTTTAGATTACCCCTTAATCTGGCCAGCGAAGAAACCCCAACGTACAACATTAGTAAAAGTGACGCCCGCGGCGCCCTGTTGCAACAATGTAAACTGATCGAATGGGACGAGTGTCATCATACCTGTGGACCAAAGTTGAAAAGCTTTATCTCACCACTAACATGGGAGTCCAGTTATTCCTTGGAGTTCCTAAACTCTTTGGATTTATCCGGGGTCCCATCCCATAGGTTGGAATTAAAGGTAGGTGTACCCGTTTTGTTAATGCGCAACTTGGACGCGCCAAGATTATGCAACGGTACACGGTTACGAGTCACCGAACTAGGAAGGAATATTGTGAAGGCCACAATCTTAACTGGTGAAGCCAAGGGAGGCAATGTGCTTATACCACGCATCCTAATCATACCTAATAAGAAACCATTTAATTTTAAGCGCCTGCAGTTCCAATTAAAAGTTGCATTTTCAATGACTGTCAATAAATCACAGGGTCAAACCTTAAAGGTAGCAGGAATACATTTGGGCACGCCATGTTTGCCCACGGTCAGAAGTGTATTGCAGTAATTATCTATTTAATTATATACGACCTTTGAAGAAATATTATGAATTATCATCAAAAATCAATTAACATATATTAAACTTAGAACCAGTGGATTTCGAGAATGGACAGCTAGTGTATATATATATATATATATATATATATATATATATATATATATATATATATATATATATATATATATATATATATATATATATATATATATATATATATTCCTGATCAGTATTAAATGTCGAGTCGATATAGCGATGTCCGTCTATTCGTCTGTCTATCCGTCCTTTGTATGTTTGAAAAGTTGACCAGTAACCAAATTTTCACTCTACCAGTGGACATCAAGTACTTCGGTTTGTCCTTGTTTTCCACTGTTTCTCAATCTCTGTGAAAGTCTTGCTAACTCGTCCTTCGTTCATGCCTAGGATGTCAATGTCATCAGTAATCGTGAGCATCACTTCCTCTCTCTCTCTCTCTCTCTCTCTCTCTCTCTCTCTCTCTCTCTCTCTCTCTCTCTCTCTCTCTCTCTCTCTCTCTCTCTCTCTCTATATATATATATATATATATATATATATATATATATATATATATATATATATATATATATATATATATATATATATATATATATATATATATATATATATATATATATATATATATATATATATATATATATATATATATATATATATATATATATATATATATATATATATATATATATATATATATATATATATATATATATATATATATATATATATATATATATATATATATATATATATATATATATATATATATATATATATATATATATATATATATATATATATATATATATATATATATATATATATATATATATATATATATATATATATATATATATATATATATTCCTGATCAGTATTAAATGTCGAGTCGATATAGCGATGTCCGTTTATTCGTCTGTCTATCCGTCCTTTGTATGTTTGAAAAGTTGACCAGTAACCAAATTTTCACTCTACCAGTGGACATCAAGTACTTCGGTTTGTCCTTGTTTTCCACTTGACTCGTGATCCGTGTCTATTTCTCAATCTCTGTGAAAGTCTTGCTAACTCGTCCTTCGTTCATGCCTAGGATGTCAATGTCATCAGTAATCGTGAGCATCACTTCCTTATGGAAGATCGTGGCCGTCCGTTCTACGTATGGGCAGTAGGACCACGGTGTAGGATATACTCCATCAGGAGATAAAGAAACTGGCGACATAAAGCGTTATCCTGCATGAAAACTTTCTTGGTATCAAAGGGCTCGAAGAGGTTCTTTCCAACTCTGACGGTAGCATCATTAGTCGAAGATGAACGATCTTTGCTGTCTTTGTTGTATAAGTAGTACGTATTACGTACTCAATTACGTACGTATTACGTACTCAAGGGTCTTCTCCAGGATTTCCTCGTACAAAGAATATTTAGTCACTAGTTGTCTTCTTTCTTAAAGATGGGAAAAAAAAACATTGCTGACTGTTGGACATGCGTTCACCGGAACTTAACTCAGCTGGTAGTTCATCGAAGTCTGCCACTTTGTTATATTTCAGATTTTTAAATACTAAATCGACCTTGCAAAAGTCCGTAAAAGAGGCATCATCAACTGGTTGTACCAGAAATACTTTTTTATCTGTGGAATTGGAAGATCAAATTTTTTAAATTGATGATACCGCCAAAACCGTGCTAAAAAAAAAAATACATTGCCGGATTTGGATTGAGCGACCCTCAAACAGCCCAGCAAGGAAGTCTCAGCCATAGAAATTTTGTAGTCCTCCAGTGCTATTAGCTCGTTTGGACTTTTTTGCTAACATCAATCATTTTATCGGTGGTAAATTAACTGTTTCAATAATTTTACAGCGAATTATTTTGCCAATGGTTTCAATAATTTGGTTTTGCAATGTTTTACTGATAAGAGTTAAATTTCGAAAAGGAGTACTTATATGACATCTCTTTTGTTACAATGATTTCCAAATTTTAATTTTAGAAAGATATATACTTTTTCCTACGTTTTTTACGATAATTGTTGGTGCGTTGAACGTGGAAATCGTACTCATTTTTTAATTTCATCACCTAGATAACGGTATATTTGTGTTTTTCGATTTATGAATCTACTATAACTAGCGACCAAATTTGACGTTTCCCAATCGAAACACACACGGTGTGATCTAAAAAATAAAACAAGCATAGTATTATGGTTTAAAGCTAATATTTATTCAAAATACGATCCATTTAACTCAATACAACGTTTGGAACGCTCAACCAATTTATCCATAGACTTTTTAAACACATTTTTTGGGATGTTCTTTAGCCCTTGTGTCACGGCTGCTTGTATGTTTGGAATGCACAGTGGCTCCGCTTATATGGAGATCGCGGCCAAAAATACTTCTAAATGAGTTAGCGGCCTAAAACTTTGGATATATAAGTCAAATAAAATGTAATATAGATAATATATAAAAGTTGGTGTGGTTGGGCACGCTCACCCGTGCATATATGTATGTATGAAAAAAGTTAAGTAAATTAAAAAAAAAAAAAAGAAAGAGGAGTTTTTTGATCAGCAAAATGAAATTTTATAGTATAACTAAGAATGTACGTAGTTTATTAATAGTTCAAAATACAATACGTACTACGTTTAAGCTTGTATCAAATCAAATACAGCGGTAATTTTCTTTGCCCAGTAATAAACGGATCGGAACTTAAAAACAGGCTGTTAATTAAATCGGTATTGGTTGCAATTCGTGATATTTTCCGGGTATGCTGTACTCAAAATTTTTTTATGTCCTTATTTTTTTGCTTCCGCAGCTTCTTCAGATAATTCTCCAATCCATAATAGCGCGTGTTCGATGACATTTAAATTTGTTTCCATCAACAGGGACAAAACTTCATACATATTGGCCTAAGTTGTATTTGATTTCAAATCACGCAAAACTGAAGCTGCAGAGACGTTAATTTCAGCAAGTTCGGCTATTCTTCTCCGCTTCGTTCGTTGTGAAGACTCCGAAATGTTCACTTTGGGACGTCCACGATTCGTAGCCTGACCTTCATTTCGAAAAAAATTCAATGCAATTCTCTCTGTTTTTCCCAGCCAATCAGAATTATACCGTAAAACTAAAGATTTGTTTCGTCTCTGCTTTTCGCAAAACTTTGAGAGCCTTTTGCTTATGTAAATTATACAGTTTGATAGTCCTGTAGGGTCTGCTTCATATCCTTCATCTTTGATTTTTTTTTTTTAGAGTTTCTAAAATCTTCTGCGAAAACTGTAAAATTAAAAACAGTTATCCAAACAACTGGCACTCGCTGCAATTTTAAGTATTACATAAACATTGGCACTTTTTTGCAGCTAGTGCGAATACTTTTATAATCCTTATATATGAACCTTTATCAGGGAGTAAGAATTGGGAGGGGCTGAGAGGGGCGCCACAACTAAAATCTTACCTCAAATTCTAAGAGACAAATACAAAACACAGTAAAGCAACACATTAATAAACAGTGTTAAAAACTACATCACATTTCGACAGTATTTTTAAAAATGTTAGGCTTTTACAAAGTTGCTTTCCTTTCAAGCTGCTCAAAATGTACAACACAAGTAACACGTGGTCTCACTTCTAATGCAGTTTTTCGCGATTGAAATTAAAATGAAGAAAAAAAAACATTAGTTGCGGCAACTTTATTCATATTAGAGACGGTAAAGTTACTTATTACATACAAATTTTGACTTTGATATTTTTATTTTTATATATAAAATATATATTTTATTTTTATACAATGTCGTCGTAAAAAAAGCTCTTTTCATTGCAGTTATCATTTTTGGGAAGATGAAATAATCGCACGGTGATAGATCAGGCGAATACGGAGGGTGGTCGATGGGACAAATCTGTTTTTTTTTTAATCAAAAATTCATTGAATTTTTTGGTCATATGAGGCGGTGCATTGTCATGCAATAAAAACAGCTGCTTCCTTTGGAATATTCGGGCCTAACACGTAGAACTCTCGACCTCAAACGATGTAAAACTTGTAAATAATATACTCCATTGAAAGTTTGATCTTCTGAAACAAATTCCTTGTGAAAGATACCCCTGGAATCATAGAAAGTTATCAACATTGTCTTGATTCTTGACTTCTGAAAACGCATTTTTTTTCGGTTTTGGCTCGTCTTTTGACTTTCATTCTGCAGATTGTCGCTTAGTTTCAGGATCATATTAAAAACACCATGTTTCATCACCAGCTATGATCAAATCAAGAAAATCTGGATCGTTTTCAGCTGTTGAAATGATGTCTAAACGAGTGATTTTTTGATCATAATTAAGCTGATGTCGAGCAAAACATGCACATACCTTCCTTTTACCCAAATCTTCAGTTAATATTTTGTAGATTGTATAGTAAGATGAATTTAATTAATCTGCCAGCCTTCTCATAGTGTTTGCATCAATAGCGATTATTTCACTGTTTCCACTAACTCAGCACGATTAGATGCTTCGTGTCGTCCAGGTCTTGGATCGTGTAAACCACGTGTAAACTTGAGTACGACTCATACAATCATCATCATAAACTTTTTTTTAACAATTCGTAAGTCTCAGCAAATTTTTTACCGAGTTTTAAACTCAAATATTTAATATTTGCTCTTTGTTCCATTACGTTTTTACGACATAATTACAAAAACTGCTGTTATTAAATCGTGTGTCATTTTGTAACCTGTCAAAGAAGCAAAATTTACCTTTCGAACACTGCGAATATATAATAGATGATAGAACGGCGACGGTGCTGGCTATTGTCGAGCAGGTTTACGCCAAAGGGTTGCGGTGTCGAGCAAGTCTGTCAAGGTGCTTCTGGCTGAATCTTTTCACTTCGTCAGTGACACTTGGAATACCAAGGTCCTGATCCTTAACGTAATATGGTGCTTTGACCAATCTTCGCAAAGTACTATTTTGAAATCGTTGTTGTATTTCAATGTTGGATTTTGAGGCTGTGCCCCACAGCTGAATTCCATAAGTTCATATGGGTTTGAGCAAGGCCTTATAGAGCAGGACTTTATTTCTCAGATTCAGTTGAGATCTGTAGCCGAGCAACCAGTTCATCTGCCGGTGTTTCAGACAAAGCTGTTTTCTTTTAGATTTGATGTGCTCTGACCAGGTTAGTCTCCTGTCGAGAGTTAAGCCAAGGTTTTTTACTTTTCTCACAGTAGGCAGTGTGATGCCATTCAGGCTGACCTCTGGGCAAGTTTTTGATCTGGTAGAAAATGTAATATACGCAGACTTGCCTTCATTGACGACGATGTTCCATCTTTGTAGCCATGGTTACATACTTGTAAGTTGCGATTGCAAGATTGCTAACGCTTCTGCATGATCCGTCGAAGTGTTTAATATCAAGAAGAGCTGCATAACAGTACTTCCTGTCTTCAAAGGAGCTCAATATCGTTTGTGATATTCTGTGGCACTGCTCCGGGGTTCCATGCTGACTCCTAAAACCAAATTGGTGCTCAGGGACTAAGTTGCCGTCTTCCAGCACTGGTAATAATCTGATCAAAAATAATCGTTCGAATATCTTGGACAGTATCACCAGTAGGCTGATGGGACGGTAGGAGGCGGGATCCTGTTCAGGTTTACCAGATTTGGAAATCATAATGATCTCCACACACTTCCATTGTGAAGGGAAGTGATGGAGCCTAATGATACCATTATAGATGGCCGTAAGAAAGGAAATTGCACGTGGAGGAAGACATTTTATAGTTGTTGCATCGTAACCAGGACTTTTGGTTGTTTTCAAACTAAGAAGGATGGATGGATGTCTGGAACATGGAATCATTTCATGATAAGTCAAAAAAATGTGCAAATAATCGCCTTTTCAATAAATATAGGTTATCATGAAAACTTTTCATGAGTTTATCCCCATTTCATGATATTCGCTCGTGGTTGCCATCTTGTAATTTTTATATTGGGTGATAAAACTTTTTTTGTTACTTCTGGTGTTCCCCAAGGGAGTCACCTAGGTCCAATATTGTTCAACATTTTTACTAATGAGCTTCCTTTGTCTATTAATCACGCCCATACACTAATGTATGCAGATGATGTTCTGTTAAATTGTGCTTGTCATATTCTGATGTTTCGCTGCACAGTTTATTGCAGACTGATTTGAACTCACTACATACATGGTGTCGTCTAAATTTTCTTAATCTAAATTTCTCAAAATGCAATTGTATGAAGTTTCCTCGCAGAAAACCATTAATAGTGACATATCTTTTAAATAACATTACTCTCGGTAGAGAGTTTTGTTTTAATGATATTATGGAACCTAAACTTATTTATAATAATCACATTTGTTCAATAGTAAATAAAACAAAAGTTGTCTTTGGCTTTGTTAAGCGTTGGTCTAAGGAATTTAATGAACCTTATACCACTAAACTACTCTATACTTCACTTGTTCGTCCGATTTTAGAAGTTGGCTGATGTATTTGGAACGCATACTATGCTATTCAGTCAGTTCAAAAACAGTTTCTTCTCTTTGCTCTTAGGAGTCTCAATCTTCCACCCTATCATGACATGTTAAAATTAATTAATCTACCAACCCTCTTATCACGCCGTGCTATGCTCTCTGTTGCTTTTCTTCATACAATTCGCATTGGTGAGATTGATTCTCCCTACTTGCTTCACTCCATATTACTAAATGTTCCCATTCGGCCAACTCGCCACTTCGTGCCAATGAAATTGCCTTTTTGTACGACATATTACGCGCTCAATAATTCACTCCGAGCTCTTTGTTCTATCTACAATAAGTTTTTTCTTATAACTCTTCCTTACACTATGTACAACACTCTGTACTAACAAATCACTATTCAATAAATTTGTTAATTTCATTTAGCAACTTCTATTTTCTTTATTTTTCTAAATGCGCCCGCTTGGACCACTGCTCAGGCTGTGAGTAGGGGCACAGTCGGTCAACCTGGCGTGCCAAACAAAAATTCCTCGAACGCAACTTCCTTCTTCTAGTTTCAAATTAATTTAGTTAATGTTTAAACTTAAATTAAAATGTTAAATATTAATAAAAAACGCAGAAAAGGCCAAATGAACATGCATGTAGAAGGTAGAACATCATGAAATGGAGAGCAATTCATAAAAAATTTGCATGATATTTTACATTTCATGAAAAAGCTTTTACATGCATTATTTGTTTTATTTATTTATTTATTTTTTTTTTGATTTATTAGGAAATGTTTTCATGAAAAATCCCACCGTATAAACGAATAATTAAAATAAAGTATAGTAAGTATAAGTATAAGTAAAATAAATTTGTTATATGTTTTGCCTTGATGCACGGAAGTGCAGCTATACTCAAACAGCTGTATCGTGTATACCTAGCCTTAGATCGGACTACTGTCGATTTTGAGCACTAAAGCTTGTGCGATTTACAACACTGACCTATATATATAATTGCTAAAAATAATAAATTGACGCAGTTGTTTGTTGTGACATTAGTCTATTAATATTAATTAATAGA
Organism: Leucophenga montana; assembly: GCA_035044765.1. Classification (NCBI taxonomy): domain Eukaryota; kingdom Metazoa; phylum Arthropoda; class Insecta; order Diptera; family Drosophilidae; genus Leucophenga; species Leucophenga montana. The sequence continues at coordinate 262,027 of JAWNNQ010001361.1, read as the reverse complement.
TTTAAATCGAAAATGTCAAATTCTGCAGCAACGATTTTGGGCGATATCTTGGGCGATGTGTCATCGCGTTCAGCCTATTCACAAATAATGATCGGAGCAACTAGCGGCTGGCTTACAGGTTTTGCTACTATGAAGTTTGGAAAGATCGCCACATTCGCTATTGGCGGTGGCATCATTTTATTGGAGATTGCTCACCAGGAAAAAATGATTAAGATCGACTGGTCCAAAGTTACACGAACGATGGATAAAATCTCAGACCGGGTTGAGACTACTGTGACTGGAAACGAGAAAAATTGGGCAGACAAGATCTCAAAAATGTTTGAAGCAAATACAAGAGTTTGTGTGGCCTTCATTGGAGGTGTATTTCTTGGTTTCAGCTGTGCCTAAGTTGTAAGTTTTGTTCTTCGAATTCAAATTTGTATTAAAGTTCTTGTATAGTTATAAAAAAAAGTTTACATTATAATCTGGAAACGGCTAAAATACATATGTGAACTCTTTTGAAAGGTGAGTTAATTCCTTAAATGAGTTCATTAAACTGAAAGGTCGTAGCTCTTCTTAAATTGTGCTATGTTTGAAACTAATTACAATGAGCTATTCTGCACAGAAACTGGTATTTATATAGCTGACCGCTGTTAAGCTTATTTAGGTGCTTGAAAAAGTGGTCATCAAACTTCTGTAGTTTCACCGAGTTTATCAAGAACTCATACATAATAAGTATATACGCATATTACAGTGAGTGCATCTCCAGTATGCTGCATAAGTGCCCCACTTGGAGCACGCATTTTATTCCGCATCTTTTAGTTTACGTTGTGATTACTTAACTGAGTAGATATTCCAACTGAAACGTTAATAAAATTCCTAAAAAATTACACACAAGTGTTTTCAATTTCCCGAAATCGAATATAATTTGCAAATACATATAAGAATAATTGCTTTTGCCGCCATTCAGCAGCAGCATTTGAAGCTAGACTTTGTCTTCATCTTCAAAACCACGTCGTTTGCGATGGCCGCACTTTCTAATGATATCATTGTCGCAGGCTCCTAACTAGCTGCCGGTGCTTGTATTTCCTGTCCGAGTGCGCTCAGCTCCTTGAGAAATTGCTTGGAATTACTTAGTGTAGATGAACCGTAAACAATGCGTCGATTAACGTTGGCTGTTTGTTTTTGCTTGATGAAATCGACCAGATTTTGGTATTCGATGTAATTGCCACCGCCAACCATGAAGACCACTGCATCCTGAAATGGTGCGCGATTCTTTGGCATAACGTCACCGCCCTTAAGTAGTTTAGGATCCAGATAGAGATAGTCATCGGTTTCTGCATTACTGCGGCATTCCATGACTTGTTCCGTGATTTTCGTTACTGGCAAATTCTGTAGAAAAGAAGATATAAAATTTAAATATGCGTCTAAATAGATTTGTGTTTAAATTTAAAATGCATATTTGTCTGCACTATGTGTCTTCGAAATATGTCATCGAATAAACTTACATGCCGTTTCACTACAAGATTTTTGACACCCTCCATGACGAATGAGGATCCCTGTGATACGAGTTTGGAAAACATAGACACCGTTCTAGTACCACCACCTTCGTATTGTGCTGCTTGATTCAGGCTAGGCGTGCGATTCATGATAGCTTTCCAACGCTGAACATACACCAGCGGTGACAGATTACAACCGGACTGTTGCAACGTTTCCTTCATGCGTTCTAGCTCGGACTCGGGCAAGTTTTGCGCACAAATGTAATATATGATATACAAACGCATTTTATCTTCTGGTGTTCCAAATTCTGGATCGCGCAACAACTCCAAAAGCGGTTTGTCTAGCGTTTGCCTGGACATAATTTTCTCCTCGATTTCAAAAAAAGAATCTAAGCGCCGCGACTTTATAAAATTTAATATTGCTGTGGCTATCTTTGTGTGCATATCGATTAGACGCTTTTTCTCCATCAACTGAGGCAGAGAGTTAACGGCGTCCGTTAGACGTGCTGTGGTATCATTAACCATTGAGAATGCAATCTCTGTTTCACCCTCAATGCCCATGGATGTCTTAAGTCGTTTAATTTCCTCTTCTGAATTTCGATACGATTCAAGCTCCTCCTGTATGGCCTCGGCGACTGTGGGAAACGGACTGCCTTTGTGTGTGGTCCAAAAGCGATCATTACGATCGAGATCGCAGGCTTTGGGCTTCTTACGTGTGCCTAGAATAAATGTAACGAAAATAATTGTATTAAATATCATATGAAAGAATTACGTATTATACCAGTATTTGTTGTTGCATCATCTTCCACGTAAACTAAATTTAGACCTAAATCGAGCACATCATGCAGTAATGCCTGATAGGACCATGTGTGATGCAGAGGAGTTGCCAGGTCTATGTTGCGATCTAGCAGCAACAGCACCGGACGTTGAAAACTGAATACACCACCACCTGCCTGTGTTGCATCCATATGAAAGAGATTTGAACGTGCATCCCATAAGTTTTCACGCAATTTCTTCTCTAGCTTGCGTGCCACCATCTCAGCGGCGCTATTTCGTGGACAGCGTATAATCGGTACATTGCCCAATGTGACAAAAAGCGCAAACAAGGAGTCCACAATGGAATCCATAAGTGCCTCCATTTCATCGTCGCGTGTATTGGCACGATTTATGGAATAGTATGATAAGCGTTCACTTTGTTGATGTTTCAGTATGAAGAAATCATCTTCGAGACTAATAAAGTTAACGTATTGATCATAAACACGATGAATATTCGCTACACAGCCAGCTTGCAGCGCTGCCGCGGCCAAATCCTCAATCTTTTGACGTGTAATGGGCGCCAGAAAATTAAGATGATAAACATCATATAATCCATTACCAAAATCTTGTTGTATGCGATCGAGATTCTCGTCCGTGGGCAGACAGAAGTAGATGGCCGGTACATCGGGTATGGAGTCACGGTCGGAGTGCAGTTGTCTTTGTATCATGAGTATACACAAATGGATGATTAATATTTTGATATATGTAGATATGTACATATGTACGTTATCAGTACTTACACATGCAGTGTCACGCCTAATTCGCGTAATTCTTTTATGGATATAATGGGCGATATTATATCCTGCCCAACACGGTCATATATGAGTATTTTCCATACAGGTTCCGCTGCCAGCGCTTTGGGCTGCTGCGTATTGAGATTAAGCATTTGCTTAATAGCATCTACGGCGATAGTGTAATGTAGATAAAGTAGTAGGGCCGGCAGTAGAGTTAACATTAAACATTTTACTTACTTATTTGTCGCTCGCGCAGCGTCAGCATTTTGCATATATATAAATATGTTAATTTGGTGGCCGGGCCGTAGTCGAACTGCAAACGAAACGCGAAGTACAATGATCAGTTAAATGATAGTTTTGTATTAAAACTTTCAATAAATGCAGTCACAAAGTGATGTGATTTTAATTTAACTAAGCTGCTTTTTTTTAAACAATTAATTAAAGCAAAAACATTGAACACGTCATCAACAGCTGACCAGCTGAGCGCAGTGAGGCCAAGTGAATATATGATATACAAACGCATTTTATCTTCATTTATTTTGCACAAATAGTAGTTGGCAGCACTGGCAGTCGGTTAATCGGTTATAATTTGAATTCGAAAAAGTGCTCCATTTTGGTCAGTACCGAAATACGTAAACAAGGATGAAAATATTGTAATTTGTTCCATTATTTTCGCAATCATGTCTATATATAATGACTAATGCCAAAATTTGCGATTTATTTTATTTTTTTCCTGTATTAAATTATAAACAAATTGAAAATATGAAAGAAAATGAAATAAAAAAGAAAAACAACACATGTGAACAAAATCGCATGTATTATTAATATTATTTATTCTTATGAAACGTTTATTTAATTTGCATATTCTTTATTAAGTCCGCTGCATATATATATATATATATATATATATATATATATATATATATATATATATATATATATATATATATATATATATATATATATATATATATATATATATATATATATATATATATATATATATATATATATATATATATATATATATATATATATATATATATATATATATATATATATATATATATATATATATATATATATATATATATAGAGAGAGAGAGAGAGAGAGATATATATATATATATATATATATATATATATATATATATATATATATATATATAGAGAGAGAGAGATATATATATAGAGAGAGAGAGAGAGAGAGAGAGAGAGAGAGAGAGAGAGAGAGAGAGAGAGAGAGAGAGAGAGAGAGATATATATATATATATATATATATATATATATATATATATATATATATATATATATATATATATATATATATATATATATATATATATATATATATATATATATATATATATATAAATTTAAAAACTGTAGTAAGAAACCCGCATTGCCAAGGAAAGGGGATAGTGTGAAGCGTATTAAAGCTTCGGTTCTACCGAAGCTTTAATACTTTACTTTAAAAAGTGGTCAGATAAAAAATTATGTTTTTAACACAATTTTATTTTTTACTCTAAAGCCTACTTTCAACAATAGTTTGCCACCATTATCTTAGACACCATAATGTATAACAACAAAGAGACAATAATTACCACTAATATAGCTATTGGACGATCCGTCCTAAACTATGCTGCTCCTGTCTGGACTCCTTACCTTAGTAAGACTCAATAGCAACGCCTGCAAAGTGGTCAAAATAGTGCTCTGACGACAACTGCATCTAATACTCTCGGTCGACATTTTTGTTTTAATGCCCTAGCTATCCATAACTTATTTATAATAATCACATTGGTTCAATATTGAGCACAGCAAAAGTTCTTTGTTTTGTTAAGCGTTGGACTGAAGAATTTAATGACCCTTATACCATTAAACTCCTCCATACTTCTCTTTTTCATCCTATTTTAGAATCTGGCTCCTGTATTTGAAACACTTACTATGATATTTAACAGGATCGAACTGAGTCGGTTCAAAAATAGTTTCTTCGATTTGCTCGTAGAATTCTGATTTGGAACCCCAAAGCTTTCACCCTACCATGACAGGTCACAATGAATTATTCTGTCAAACATTCTAATACGCCGATGTATGTTTTCTATTGCTTTTCTTCATAAAATTCTAATTGGTGAACTTTATTCTCCCTACTTGCTGCTGTAAATATCGCTAAATGTCACCATTTGGCCAACTCATCACTCTGTGCCAATAAAGCTGCCTTTTTGTACAGCAAATTATGCCTCAATAACTCACTCCGAAAACTTTTTTCTACCTACAATAAATTTTATGCTTATTTCTCTTTTAAATGTTCCTTAAACTATGTGAAATAATTTATGTTAACAACAAAATACTATGTAATTATTTTGTAAATTTCATTTAGCAATTTTGCTAACTTCTTTGTTTTTGTGATTGTTCCCAATTGGACCATTGCCCAGGCTATGAGTTTTGGCACAATCGGTCAACCAGACAGGCAATCAAAAGTTCTTCCAACTGGTCTGACTGACCGCAAGCTTCATCCTTTAGGTATAAGTTAATCTTTAATGAATGAATGAATTTTTTAAATTAATGTTAAATATGTAATTTCAATTTCAATACATAAATATTTCCATAGCATGAAATATTGATTATACGTATTTACAATGAAATCAATAGAGAGTACAATGTTCGACTTGACAATAGACATATTGCATTTATTTTCATAAATACGGCGCCATTGCATGTAATTATTTCAATACAGGAATTAATAAATTTAAATGATTAGCAGCAAACCGCGAAAAAACAGCTGTTTGTCAATGTTTCCTATATAATGTGCAAAATCTTACCAAAGTCTGTTTAAAACAACAGTGCAGCAGTCCCTGCAACTGGTATTTTTAATACCATTCATACACAGTGTAATTGACATTTTGTTGCGTTGCCGATTGTGTGCAGTTGATTTCCACATTTTGAGTTGAGATGTTGTTTTCGCGGCGATTTTCGTCGGAATGTGTGAAAAATTTAAAGAAAATATGTGAAAAAAAATGCACAATAAGAGTGAATACAACCAATGAGTGCAAATAATGATAAATGTTAAAATAAATTGCAAATTACATAATGTGCTAAAACAGATAAAGAAAAAAACAAAAATAAAGTGTGGTCAGACAGCACAAACAAAAAAAGAAACGCGTCCCGCCTTAGTTTACCACTGTTCCTCTTCTCCGGTTCTTTCGACGCTCGCGTGTCTGTCTCGCCAAAACAAAAACAACAACAACAACAACAGCAACAACGAAACAAAAACAATTCGAGAGCATTTAATGCATTACGCCGGATAAGTGTGGAAAACTGAAGAAAATCGTGCTGGGAGGGTTTCATAATTGTTTTTGTTGTTGTTGTTGCTGTAATTAAAGTGCAATTAAGTAAGAAAAACGCAATTTTCGTGCTTAATTCAATAAAATGCAAATAAGAAAAATAAGAAAATGCAGCAGCCACTATTCGAGGATAACAGCGACGTCGTCGTCGCCAGAGACTGCGACAAGAAGAAAAACTTCCTCTGCAACAGGCAGCGACGCCTGCGGCGACCGCAGCTGCGACGTCAGCATAAGCTTTAAAGCTGACGCAAGCAGCGACTGCGGCAGACGTTTTCGTTTTGCTTTGTTTGTGTTTTTAAATCTGATTTTGAGATCTGCCAGCGCTCAGCTTTTAATTAACGTACAAAATCAGGTTAGTTTCAGTGTTAATATTATATTTAGTTGGACGTTTATTCAATTTGATTTAAATAATAATAAAAAAAAATAGAAAACTAGAACGTTCTTTGTGATTGAGATACAACAAGTGGCTGTGAATTGTGGATTTTAATAATTTTTCAAAGCTCAATTAATAAATAAAAACATAACTCTGCTGTAATCGTTGTTTTCCAATATTTAATAAACTATTATTATCTTATATATTTATTAAAGTTTTTTTTTTTTATAACATTTCATACTAGCTGGCCTTCTCCCTGCCCCACTTCGCCCTTCTTCATGACCCCTCGGGTAATAAAATTCTTCATACAAAACTACTAAAATCGCGATTAAAAAATAGGGGGTGGGGATGAAAAGTACTAAACCACCTATTCTATTATGTATATATAGCTGGTTCCCGGCGCGTTTCTGTTTCTCCACCTGCTTCTCCTTCCCTTTGCCTCTAATTCCATTACCACACCTTCTCCCTGTTCCACCCTGGCCCTCTTACCCTCCCACCCATTCCCGCACCTATCTTCCACTACCCCCTTTCACCTCTGCACCTACCACCCTATAAGCTTGTGGCTTTCATAATCAAGAGTCTCGTCGTACTCAAATGCATATTTTTGTAAAACACCCCACATGTTTCTTGTGAATATTTGACGTCGTTGTTGTGCCTTTTCAGCAACAGCGCGTCTGCGAGAATCTGCTGCTACAACGGTTTCTGTCACTCTTTGAGACGAATTGTATGTCGCTCTATGAAGACGCCGAACTTGAGTCTTGTTCTGGTGTCTCATCAGCTCGTTGGAATGCCAGATATTCAGCATGATGGTGACATGTGCTGCCTCACGCAACGCCTGTACAAGCCTTCGCCGTTCAGCATGTGGACATGTATCGTCACGTCTAGAAACTCTCATAGATTGAGCTTTATTAGAACTTTGGGAAATATTAATTCTTAGTATAGTTGCTTTTTCTATACTACCTAAAAATCTACTTCAAATATGAAATTTAATATAACCGATAAGATGGTAACCGAATATGAACAAATCACAAATCCTTTATAAAAAAAGACAAATTTTTTTTCCAAATAATTGAAGGGTTACCTATTTAATTAATTTAATAAAAATTTAAATAAAAATGGAATAACTTGTTGTAAGTGTATCTTTCCACAAAAAAAAAGCTTTCAATTAACCAATGTCTTCATAAATCACATCTGTTTTTCTGATATATAAGCTATATTATTGTAAAGTTTCATTAAAATCTATTCAGTAGTTTTTGCGTGAAGGAGTAACAAACATTCACACATCCACACATCCATACAAAGTCTCTCGTTTATAATATTAGTAGGATATATCGACCTTAAAATTAATATTGGGTGTTTGTATTAATTCGTATCGTTTTTTTCTTTCGAAAATTGAGGCTTTAAGGGAATTGACGATTCTCAAGGCGGTACGATCTGACGATGCATTCTTATATACCTCACCAATATGTATATTATGAAAAATATTAAGCTATTTTTTCTGTATATTCCTTAGTTTTCGAATTATCGAATTTTAAAACTAATAATAATTAATTTTACCTTAACGTTTTCAGTGTATTTTATTTTATATTTAAAATGTCATATCTCGAAATTTAAGCGATATATTGCAATATTTTATTCGTACTTTTCGTCTTAATTTGATGAGTTATATAAGAATCAAACGTCACCAACACACACACAATCACACACACATATACACATATAGTAAAGGATTGCACTCGAACAGCTATGGTAGTTATACGTTGACAAGCATCGCAAGAGTGAAAGAGTTAGGATTATATACAGGGGTCGGCGCTCGAAGTGTTATTTATTTTATTTAATTAATAACTTCAGTATATCGTATAAACTATTCAAATTTTAAGAAAAATATGTTGTTGTTCGATGTAGTCACTTTTAGCGCGGATAATAGCATAAAGTTTGTCCGGGAAGGCTTGGTATTTTGTCTCATTCTCGGCGAAGAGCAATTTTTAAGTTCATTTATAGTTGATACTTTGACCTGCAGAATGAACCATATGGAAAGAAATTGGGTTTAAGTCTGGGAAATATGGTGACCATTGTTGTGAAGAAGTGCAGCTGTATAAAACATTCTGCTTCGGTGCTTTGTGGGATAGTGCCCAGTCTTATTGAAACATCCAATGATTTTTACTGAATTGTTTACGTGCCCAAGGTAACAACACATCGTTTAAAATCTTTTCACGATAGAATTGTTGATTTACTTTTACGCTCTGTTCAATGAAAAATGGTGAGTGTCCATTTTTTCAAGGTAACTAGTAACGTGATAGTGTTTTAACACTTTTACTCTTGCTAGGCATACTGCCTTTTGTACAGGTGTTAAGTCTTTATATTTTGTAGGACTTTAATCGTACTTAATTTTTTAATATATGTCCCATGCTACCATTTTCTGCCATTTCTGCCGATATTGGTGTTTTTGAACGTCCACCTCCATGGTGTTTTTTGATGATACCAGTATCATTGTAACGAGTAATGGTCCGTTTCACAAACATTTTGTTCACACGTAAATGACGTAGTTCATGAACAATGGCTGGTTGCGATTTGCCAGCCAAATAAAAAGCAATAATACGGTTGCGTTCGAATTTAAGTTTGATAACTAACTACGGCGTAAAACGATATGCTTGTAAACAACATTACAGACTGATGCTTGACAAAACAAGAGTGCGCTGTCATTAGCCGTTTTATTGCTACAGCCGCGTGAAGTAGGTAACACTTCGAACGCCGACCTCTCTATTATTGTACTGTGTACGAGTGTCGTTATTATTTTGGTGACTATCTCTCTGTTTGTAATTATGTTGTGATTGGTGCATGGCAAACAAGTAATAATAACCAATGCATAAACGTAATAACATTCAAATTGTAGTATTGTGAGTGGTAATGGAAAATAACCATATCTGAAATTCCATGTTCAGTCATTCCCAATGATCTTGCCAACTCTTATTGATTTTGTCGCGGGTCTTCATTAAACAATGCCTCTAATTACTTCCGCTGTGCCGGTCTGTGGCTTTAAAATCACTATTATTAAAGAGTGAAAACCACTCATGGCACGTCCTTTCACTTATAGCATCCTCACCATAAGTGCTTTGAGAGTATTCGGTGAGCCTCAGCTGCATATTTTTTTATATTAATGAAAGAAATTAACACCTCCCACAATTTGGCTTATAAACTGACATTTTTAATCACGAATAACTTAATGATGTAAACAAAACTTGATATAGGGTTATGTTTTATAAAATACACAAATATACAACACGCTGTATATAATGTATATATTTCGACTACTACACACCGCTAACATAAGACATAAATACCATCGATAAGCCGTCGGCCGAGATCATGAAGGACATCCAAACCGATGACAATAACTATACTTCCAGTGGACCAAATGTCATGAAATTTATTACTGGAAGCTGGGGAAAGCAAGCACCTTTGCAACGCACTAAGTCGCATTTATCGTGAAAATGTCCTTTTCGGAAAGTTCCGTTTTCCCTGCTTCACAAATGCTTGTAAATTACTAAAATGAGTAAAAAAAAAATAGTGAAAAAATTAACAAAAAAAAAAGCTTTTAAAATGTACTAAACCAAAAAAAAAACAAAAAAAAACAATAATTTCCAATATTTTCAACTATTATCATACAAGTTCTGTTATTTATATATTGAGAACTGTCCACACTAATGTCAAAAGCTAAAATCTGGCAACACCATAATAAAGTTTGACATTTTTTGGCATATACATACTCACAAAGTTTTGATGTACAGTTGCTATTTGTTTTGTTTACAATGAGTTAAGAAAAGCAATTTGGCCAAAAAATGGAAATATCAAGAGAAGGTTTTCGTTGGATTATTTTTCATAACTTTCGACGTGGATTATCTCAACAAGAATGTGTCAATGAACTCAGTTCTTTGTATGGTGATAAAGCACCATCAAAAACCACAACAAAATCGCTGGTATAGTGAATTCAATCGTGGTCGTAGTTCGGTCGCCGACGAATTCCGTGAAGGTCGTCCAAAATCGGTTGTGGTGCCCAAAAACATCGATGCAACTGATAATGCAAAATCGTCATGTGACATATCGTGAGATGGAGGCATCCTTGCAAATTAGTTCCACTTCAATACATTCGATTTTTTATGAACACCTGCTGTAAAACAATTTGTTCTCGTTGGATACCCCATAACTTATCAATCGCTCAAAAAAGGCTCGCGTCGATTGGTGTAAGGAAATGATTAAAAAGTTCTACCGTGGTGCTTCAAAAGACGTGTATAAAATCGTGACAGGTATGCGTATAAGCCGGAAACAAAAGAGCAATCGACCGTGTGGATAATGCAAGACGAGCCAAATCCAACAAAAGTTGTTCGTGGTAGAAGCACAGCGAAGCAAATGATCGCCTGTTTCTTCGGCCGAATGAACAGTCAATTCTGAGTGGTACACGACCATTTGTTTGCCGGAAGTCTTCGGAGAAATTCGTAAAACCAACCGCCAAAGACGAATCATTCTCCATCATGACAATGCTAGCTCTCACACATCTCGTCAAACAAGTGCCTTTTTGAGCAGTCAAAACATCGAATTAATGACTCATCTTCCGTAAAGTCCTGGTTTGGAACACATGTCAATAAATAAAAACGTAGTCGATTTTTATTCACAAATTGTAACACAAAGTGTGACGTAAATATTTAATGTTTGGACTGAAGGAAATTACTATACTCGTATAATAATTAAGTATCTATGAATATGGTTAGATAAAATGCGTCCACCCTTTTAAAAGGGTATATTAAATTTGTGCAAATATATGTAACAGACAGAAGGAGTCTTGGCATAGCCTATGAAGTATATATAACAAGAGCCGATTTATGTCCATCTCTCCGTTATTAAAATAGTTTTTGATTTTGCTATTAATTACGCTAGAAATGCAATATTTGTTGTAAAATATTGCATTTCAAAGGTCCAGATTGAAGCAATGGCTAATTAAATCATTTTCACCCTTAAGTCTGGACTACAAATTCCTTCTTTACAACACCTTTATAATATCAATGTCGACTTATGCGAGTGGAGCAAATTAGAAATTATTTAATGAGCCCAATCTAGAATTCTTAGAATTATAACTGGTGCATAGGTACATTTGAAATGAGAACATCCATATTAATTTCAATATTCCATTAGTGAATTTGAAGTAGACGGCTTCAGACGCAATTATGTAGAAAGATTCTACCACAACCCTAATTCCATCATTTGATTGGTACCTTAACCCAATGAATAATATTCATCATAGTTTTTGAAACTAGTTTTGATGAAGATCGACTCCTATTCATAACAATCGACCTTAGACCAATGAACGGCAAGAACTAAATTCAGCGAACTCAGTTCGTTTATTAGAATAAACTAGTTCAAATGAAATATTATTATTTAGTAAACTACGAAACACTTCTTATGAGAAGGTGAAAGTGTATTTTGAAACACTTATCTACCCTGTTTTTTAATTCTGCAATATTGTCTTGCAACCAGGTTAAAAACACGGAACCAGAACCGGAAGCGGTTAATGGAAGCGGACCGAAGAGCCAAGAACGAAAGAAGCACGCCAAGTTCAGTTAAATGTTTTCTTCGATTACACGGCGCATCGTGAGTTCTTGCCAGAAGGTCGTACGGTCAATAAGAAATTTTACCTTGAAGTTGTGCATTGCTTCCGTGAACTAATACGAAGAAAATGTACGAATAGTTGCTTGTTCCATTTTTTTTTTGTCCAAAAACAACACCGTAATCATGCCTCAGCCACCGAATTCACCGGACTTCGCTCACTGCTACTTTTATCTGTTCTCAAAACTGAGAAGACCCATGAAAGGACGGCATTTTGCTACGTTTGAGAAAAATGTCGCTACCGCATCGCTGGATAAGATCAGAAATGCTTCGCGGAATGGATAAAACACTGACAAAGCAATAATACACTTATATCTGTAGTGGCCAAAGAGATATTGATGAATAAATAAATATTATTCGAGAAAAATAAAAAGAACACCGAAATAAATTGGAACCGGTACAGAACGACATACCGAAACACACGGTTCTTGTTTTCCATGGTTGAAATTGTTTCTTCATGCAGTAGCCAGACAGTTTCATAGAATACGAGTATTTTTGCATTGAGTTTGATTGGATTTAATTGATAAATAATATTTTTCAAATATGAAATCATTGTTCTTAGTCAGTTTGTTGCAAATTGAGAATTCTTTTTCCGCTGATAAGATAACAAAATTCTAATTGACATTAAAAATCTCGAATAAGAGTTCTTCAAATAATAATAAGTAAAATAATTATCAGCAAAATAATAAAAATTAACATAAATTTTTAGAATAGACAACTGGTGGCGGGTTATTATTTATGACAATGAGAAGACAAGAAACACGTTAACTTCGGTGAAACCGAAGCAACAATACTTTTCACACTTGCCCTTTTTTATGGCAACGCTGGTGTTTTACTTCAGTTTTTAAAATTTTGAAATGATGCTTTGGGTTAAAATTGTTACATCTATATAATTTTTATGATGGCTGCTACGCTTACAGTATTAAACCGATGATTTTGGCATTATACTATTTGAAAGTCATTCATTAGAAGATGTGCACAATCTTTAAATCATCAAAAATTGGTTGATTATTTTGACCGTAAGAGCCTTAAACAATAGTCACTCACACGACGCACCACACATACATAGGCTTTACATGAAATAAACTCAAATTATGAACGATAGCATGCGACCAGCAATGTTGATAAGACTTGCGAACACTAAAGAGATTACGTATAATACTTTGTTTGAGTGTCTCTATTATTTAGGTGACTATCTTTCTGTTTGTAGTTGTCGTGATTGGGGCACTCATATTATAAAGAGAAAGAGAGAGAGAAAGAGCGGATTTTGTAAGTTTAATTATATGTAGAGGGTAATCTCCAGAACTACTGCACGTATTTGAAAAATTCTTTCAATATTTGAAATGTACATTATTCCAGATTGACATAGGCTATATATAATTTGGAAACAAATGGGCGTTATTCCGCCCCATACTTAAATCATACAGTATTTTACAATCGATCAAGAGTTGGCTGATATATTTATTTGATTATAATTTGCGATGCCACGCCCCCATATAAGAGAAAAACTAAGTTTGTCGTGTTTTGACTTTGTACATATGTATACAAACGGCGCCGGAAGAAATAGGATCCACTTGAAAGGTCGGTTGGTGCCACGCCTTCTATCGTATATTAGAGAAAATCCAAATTCGTCATATCTCAGTAACATTTTGGGGCAGGTGGATGAGATGTGGTACATTTGTAAAGGGCACCGGGAAAATTTATTTGTTTTAGGCTCTTTATATGAACCATAGATTATGATTATGAAAAATTAAAACTAATTCAAAATAGTCGAGTATACTCTGTGACGAGATTCTCTGCACCCAGCCAAAAGGTCTTTATGTGTACCATATGTTTGTATGAGAATTAAGTTAATTTATTCTTGAATAGATAGCGACAATCGCATAAAATTCTTTTTTTAAAACTGTACAGATACATTCATCTCACTTTCTCATGCAAGATTTTATTTTGCCAATAAGATTGGTTTATGCATATTTATTTAGAAGCTATAATGTGCCGCATTTGATGAAAACTAGTTCGCGTTCTCCATACTTTGCGGTGTTTGCGGCCGCGTTGCTATTCGATGCGACGCAATGCGGCGTTGTGTGGAACGTGGGACATACTCATACCTATCGTATGTATTCGTATGTGTGTCGCATTGTCCTTGAACTTGTTTGTTTGCAATGGGTTTCACTTTTGTTTGTTTTGCCAAGCGTTCAAAAGCCACAGCAGCAGGCACAATGGCGACACCAAGAATTGTCCTGGCCTGGCATGAATGATGTTTGCCTTAGGCGATTGCTGTTTACTATTGTAGAACGAAAATATTCTATTCTCTATGTGTGTATTTTGCTATTTTTGCACTTGTTTGTTTCTATAAATTTTAAATCAGTTGATGCGTTTTCGTTTAAACTAATGCCGGAGCTGTAGCTGCAGCTGTAGTAGCGATGTCAGCGGAAGCGGATGTCATTTGGCAGCCATTGTCGCCGTTGTGGGAAATCAAAAAATCAGAATATGTGTGATTCCTGCGAGAGTAGTTCAGACTCATGGAAAGCGACAGAAAGAGTGAGATAACGAAAGCGAAAGAAGAGGTCGCATGTATTGTTTGCGCTGCACTCGAATGTTATCTTTGCTCTCGGTTGCCTTGCTCAGAGATATTTTACTCCTGCGCCGGAATGTGGGTTGAAATATACCAAATAAATGTTTTCATGAATTTTTTATTCTTAACATGGAAAAAGAATATTTGTGAGTAGGGTATATTGTGCTTGTTTAAATATTAAATGTACATATGTATATAAGATACCGAAGGTTAAGTTTGAGACATCATAATTGATACTATTATGTATGGCCAGCGTTTGGCTTAATCAACCGCAATCTATGAATTCTCTTTCGGGTTCGAAGTGTTTTATAAAGTATAACTGGCTGTAAACTATATGTGTGTTTGATTCATTTATGACTTTTTAGATAGATTATGCACATCTGCCATTGATTACTTTTCAAATAGTATTTTTTTGTTTGTCTAAATTGGTTCCATATGTACTGTGAACGTAGTAGCCGCCAAAAAAAAAAACGACTTATCCATTACTATACATTACATTCGTCATCAACTCTTGAACACGAGTCGATCTACCCATATCTGTTCTTCCGTACGACTTTCAGATCTATCCGAGAGACTCTTGGATACTAATAAGTAATGTGAGTTCAACGTGTTAAATGGTGCACAGCTCCAACAATTTCGAATATATATTCTTCTAAATAGAACCGTTAGAAACCTCTGAACCAGCTTATATCCTGTGCAATTAGAGCACAAAACAAGGAAAAACGCTGCAGCCGAGTGTGCTTGAAATCGAGATGTACCTTAGTTAAGTTTTATATGCAGTATACGGGAGTTTTTTTTTAGACGTGTGTGGTTTTCAAGAAGAAATAAAACGCATATAATTTAATGTTGTGGCCAAGAATTTAGCTTTATTATAAAGATAAGGGTTTGCCATTATGTTTTAAAAATGATTTCTGGCAAGTGAGCACCGCGGCTGGCTCGAATAAATTCCAGCCGGGAGGTCCAATTTTCGAACACGTTTTGCAGCAATAACGTATGTCAGCAATAACGCGCCCAATATTCTCTTCCAAGGCGTAAATCGTCTCGGGCTTATCTGCGTAGACAAGCGACTTCACATAACCCCATAAAAAATAGTCCAGCGGTGTTAAATCACTCGATCTTGGAGTCCACGCCACAGGCCCACGACGCGAGTTAATGTGCTCACCAAAAGTTTCCTTCAATAAATTGATTGTTTCGTTGGCTGTGTGGCATGTAGCGCCGCCTTGTTGGAATCAAAAGTCGTCCACATCAATATTTTTCAATGATTCCCTCTGCCCATAGAGCACACCAAACAGTGACTTTTTGAGGTTGTAACGGCGTCTCAACAATGGCTTGTGGATTATCATTACTCCAAATGCGACAATTTTGTTTATTAACGTACCCATCCAACAAAAAGTGAGCTTCATCACTGAACAAAATTTTCTTGTGAAAATCGGGATCGGTGGCCATCTCCTTTTGGGCCCATTCACCGAACGTGCGACGCGCTTGGTGGTCGCACGGCTTCAATTCTTGCAAATGGCAAACCAAACTGAACATAAATCAAGTGACAGCTGCCAAAAAGAACAGCTGCCGAAAACAGTGTTGCCAGATTGAAGACCACACGTCTAAAAAAAAAACAACCTTTATTTGTATAGGGATATATTCTACAAAACAAAAATAAAAACATAATTAAAACAAACATCTTTTACAAGGATTGATGCATACTGAGAATAAATATCCAAATTTTAATTATAGTCTCCAACATCAGTTCATTCAAACATACGGGCGCAATCGTCTTTTGATGCTGATCAATATCCTTTATGAGGTCTGCCACGCCACATTCTGCCTGTTACATACAGTTGCACAAGCTTAATATACGCTATTTTTTTATAATTACATATTAACATAGTATATGATTTCTTTTATATTTAAATGGTGGTCTGCTAACATTATGTTATAAGTTGGTAGATCAAAGAAGAACAAAAATTATTTTATTAGAGCACATAATTAGGTTTCCTAATTGCTAACTTTATTGACTTCAGATCATGTCAATAAAGTTAGCAATTAGGAAACCTAATTATGTGCTCTAATAAAATAATTTTTGTTCTTCTTTGGGTGTGAAGACTTAAGTTTTAAGTTGATCGTATATAAAAAAAAGAGAAAACTTAAAACTACAGTTTTTCTACTTTTCACAAGCTCTAAAATAATTTAGTAGTCAGTTCAAAAAACAACCCTGCACCGTGCATTTCAAGTTAATACTGATTGTAATAAATAATAAAAAACGGCCAAGTGCGAGTCGGACTTGTGCACAAAGTGTTCCGTACCATTATCTATAAAAAAAAATAATGTCTTGTATATTTGTTTTATTTTATTTTTTTAGTCTACCTGTTGCCGTTATCAATATCGAGCAAAAACGAGCAAAAAAATCACGTTTGTTGTATGGGAGGAGCCCCCTTAAATATTTATTTTAATCTGTTTTTTTTTAGTATTTGTTGTTATAGCGGCAACAGAAAAACATCATCTGCTAAAATTTCAACTGTCTAACTATCACGGTTCATGAGATACGGACAGACAGACGGAGGGACAACGGAGTCTTAGTAATAGGGTCCCGTTTTACCCTTTGGTACGGAACCCTAAAAAGTATTTAAGTACAACAACCTAAAAATGGATTTTAGATTTGGATGGCTAAAAGACGGAGTGACATTTCGACTTTGTGATCCTCAACGAATACCCAGAGATCCTCCATATCAACTTTTGTCGAGCTGATCAAGAGTATTTATATACTATATGCGGTCTTTTACAGTTCATTGTATGTGTAAAATACTCCGTGCCAAAATGCATATACTTACTATTCACACTATGAATAAAAAGTATAATTATCATGCCATTTTGAATGGAAGATATAGTTTAAATACAAACACTACCAATCACTACTCGGAATTGGTAAAAATTTTGGTGTAAATTTTTAAAATTTGTTGTAACTATTAACTTTAAATTGTCATTACAAATGCTTAAAAAATTGAAATTAATAAACTGCCCACTTTTTTGGATTTATCATATAAAATTGTTGTTTTCAGTAACCAATTTTAAAAGTACGAATGAACTGAATGCGAATTCTTTTTACAATTAGACTACGGAATATAGCGGAATATGCTCGTCACGCCCATCATAGAAATATAGCGCCAATTTTACATGCATGTAAATATTTCTCTTACATATTTTCTGTAGAATATTTAGCTAGCGAATCCTAATTTAATTCTTACAATATGAATAATTTTATTTAAAGTCAGATTTGTAAGAAAATGGCCAACAACAATTCTTCTAAAGCGCAATGTATATGAAAGTATATGTACTATGTTTGGCGGTCACAGTGGTTTGTTTGCTTCTATAGGTTGGTTCACAAAATTTTTTTGTAATATTTGTTTTTTCTATTTGTGCTCTCATTGTTTTTTGCACTTATATTGGTAGTACTACCAGTTGTTGTTGTTATTGTTCGTACTTTCAGCATTCCAGCAACAAAAGCTCGAGCTACATGCCTCATCGTAAGATACACTAACACGTGTATCTAATATACTCGTACATAAATATAGGTACTACGTGTAAATATATGTACTTATGTATAGTACATTTGTATGTTTCTTTGTTTGTTCTTGTTGAACTAGATTTTTGCATCAGGATACTTTCTAGCTTGCCTTGTTTCTTGTTATTCGAATGATGTTGTTGATGATGACGATGACTGTGATGATGTTGGTGCTCTTTGTTTTCCAAATTTTTTTTTTCATAGAAGAACCCCTCAGCATTTTTCACTTCAGTGCTTTGCGCTGCGCTGACTTTCGCCTCTTTCTTCATTTGGTGGTATACACCACTCTTGACTGTAATTTAGTTCATGGCCGTCGCGACGTCATAGTTAATGCTCTTCTCTGCCCAGAAACTGGCTCTGTCGCTGCAGCTTTTGTTAAATGTATCTGATGATGTTGATGGCGATGATGGGGCGTGAGAGCAATGGCTGAGCAGAGTTTATTAATATTTTAGCGCTTAAGTGTTTATTCGGCTAGCTTTTAGTTTGCCTGCCTGCTTGAGTAATGCTGAGTTGACCTGACCCCAAAAGCGCGTGTTGAGTTATAATAATATATTTTCAGCAAACATTTTTAGCCAAATTAAACACTCGAAATTTGACGACGCTGCACAGTGCTTTGCAAGTAAACTAGTTGAAAACTTTATTGACTTTTCACATGTTTTGAACATTAGATATGGTTGTAATTTTGATGAATACTCGGGAAGTCGATTATGAGTTTAAATTAACTGAGATTAATCTTAAATCAATCCTGAAATTGAACAATAGTATAATGTACTTTGGTACATATAAAGTGTGGCGCAGAAACGAAATTTTGTTTCTTTAGTTATGCTGAAAAAGTAGAGGAAATCACACAAATAAGTCTAAGCAATTCATCACAATGAATAGTGTAAATAAGGAATGATAAAACACCACATCTTATGCCTTTTCCTCTAACATTCCCGTTACATTTCGTTACAAGGATCGAGCCAGCCAAATGAATAGACAAGTCAAGTGAGCAAAACAAAAACAGAGCAATTGATTCGATTCATTTTCTCTTTAACTTCTTTTTTTGGTGATTGACTCGTCCGTCTCGTTCTCAATTTAGCTGCCGTTCAGTTTGCACTCTACTATAAACAAAAAATTAGTTCAGTTTGGTTTACAAAATGAGATAACAAAATTTCATTATAGTTTATCTAGTTTCCAACTTTGCCATCCAATTTTGTTCGACAGGATGTGTGATAGAAGATCAAATAGAATACATTCTATGTACGGTCTTGTGTCATTTTGATTCATCTTGCTGTAATATTTGCATATTATGTAATAGCTTGAAAGTCTGTATACTGAAACATTTTAAATATTGTGCTTTTTCTCAGCAGGCTATTGAAGGAACATGCGAGTATGTGTTGCTCTTGATCGAACTATACATAGATGTTCTGGTTCTTTATACATAATTCGAAACACGATTATTATTTTAGTTTTATTTTCTAATTTTAAGCTGAATCTAGACTGGCTGGAAATAAAGTTTGCCAAAGTTGACAAATATTTTCATCACTGCCAAACTTTGTCGTTTCAATCTACAACGACGACAAATGTTTTTAAAAATTAACAATTAGCAAACTTTTGCAAAACATTTCTTAGTCAACTTTTTTATCGGTAAATTTTTAAAGTTTTTAAATGTTTTTAGTTTGGTGTAGATTAGAATTTGTCGTTTGCCATCATTTATTTGTCATTTACCGCCGGTGTAGATTCAGCTTTGCTTTTCCGTTTTATTTATACAAAATAACCAGCTTAATTTGATTGCATTGGCTAAATATTTAGCAACAATATTGCATTTACACTACATTATGTAATTGGCAGGTCGTGTTGTAATTTGACAGACATCCAAAATTGCTAGACAAAACTGTGAAAATAGGTCTTAAACAAACTAAAAATATAAATAAATAGTATTGTTTTATCCCTTCTTATTTTAAATTCTTTTGAACTTGTCACTTTTCAGGTACAATTTTTGGGCACCAATGTGTATGCTATCCAGTTGAAATATGGCAGATACGCTTCTTTTTAATGCAGTTTAATCAAGTTTGACCCGACACACCCATTTTTTGTGGTAACCCACATACAAACCCATCGCCCACTTTTGACTTATTGTATGAAAAACTTTTTTATTATAGTTAATATCAACTTAATAATTGATATGGTAGCTTCTTGTAGACGGATGCTTCACATATACATTAATGGGTGGGACCCGCCTAGTTTTTGCGGTATACCCCATACAAACCTACTACCCACCTTTATGTTTTTGTATGAAAAACTTCTTTATTAAAGTCAAATATTAAGGCGAAATACGATATGATGCCTTTTTATCGACAGACGCTTAAAATACATAGACTAATGGAGTGTCCCGCCCACTTTTTGGGGTGGCCTCCATACAGACCCATCGCCCACTTTTGTGTTTTTTATGGAAAAATTCTTTATTTAGATCAATATTAGCTTGAAATCGATTTGGTGGATTTTAGTGAACAGCCGCTTCATATACATATACAAATTGGCTTGTCCCGCCCACTTTTTGAGGTGGTCCTATACAAACTCACAGCTCACATTTATGCAATTGTATGAAAAACGTCAATATCGGCTTGAAATTCGATATGGTGGTATCTTAAAGATGGTCGCTTCAAACTTGTTGGGGTGTCCCTTGAATAAACCCACTCCTCCGTGTGAATAGTATTAGAGCTTCTCTTTAACCGAAGTTAACGCTTTTCTTGTTTCTTTATCAATACAAAAGCACTGTACCTACATTTACTTTATACTCTTCCTTAGAAGACCGAAACAGAGTATAGTAAAATTTTTGTCTTGATGCTAACATAACTTTGTTTATATGGAGTTTGACATAAATGTCGAACAGGAGTGTGCCATATACCTAGTGTGCCATATAACTAGTCCCTCAACTTTTAAGATACCGGTTTCAAATTTGGTATAAAGACTTCAGCAAATTTAAAGAGGATGTTTTTTATACTTAAATTTAGTAAGAGCTACATATTAATTACAGGTTACTAATTTAGTACGAATTTTGCTAATAAAATTCGTATAAAATGTATGGGAGAGTTGGGTGATTTTACCGATGTCTTGCTTTTTTTTATATAAAATCGCTTGATCAAGATATCAAGAAGTTTGCTAAAGTTTTTCTTCAATATCTACACTGCATATTTGATTATTTGAAAAAGAACTGCAAAATGATTCCATTTTCTAAGTTTTATATTTATTTGTTTTTTTTTTTTTATTTTAAAATACCATTTTAAATGTATTTGACCAATTTTAAAACAATAATTTTTTTATCATTAATAGTTGCTTCAATTCAAACATGTTCGATGCAACAATTCAAATTCAAAGTGTTTTTGTATGGGATCTATACCTTAAATCGAGGCCATCTTTGAACTTGTGTTGCTTCTGGTTGTAAACAGTCTACATACTAACTTTCAAATCAATATTTCAAAATTGGGGGAATAGGGCGGACAGGAACGCACAGACAAATATACGGACATGGCTAGATCGACTCGACTTGTCCTGCTGATCAGGATTATATATACTTTATGGGGTCACCGATCTTTCCTTTAAGGGGTTGCAAACATTGTTAATAGTTTATAATACTATTCACATTTTGTTTGAAAAGTATAATATTCTGTTTTCAGTAGTTTTTTTACGCGCTTTGAATTTTGGCTGGGCAAACAGGACCAATTTCGGTCAACATTAAATAGAGGCTAAGCGAACGACATACATGATGTTGAAGGCAATTCAGATATGATAATCTCTTCGTGAGCAGCAACATCGGCATGATTCTTGAGCTACACGAATTTAGCCACGACGAAAACATAAGGATTAAGTAAGGACATTCTCATGGCTGCAAACAGTTGATAATGGTTTGAGCCAGTTGGGGAAGTATTAGAAAATTGTTGAATATCATTAAAAATCGTTGAAAACTAACTAATCAAATACTTTATAAAATAAAATAAACTTTGTGGCACATTTCAAGTTGCATTGTCTGGCTCAGTTAAAACGAGTGCATATTTTCTGCTCCAAAATTTATGAAAAATGAGTTAACGGTCTCATAATAATTTAACATTAATGACAATGATTAATGGCACTTTATTGTCGTTTATTGTCTTATAAAACCCCACGGTTCATATGTACACCGTACTTCATTAGTCCCCCGTCCATAGCTTTCATACATATTTTGGAATTGCTTGTTAAAAAATCTCCAACATTGGTCCAGTTCAGACCAATATAGTCGATTCTATATTATTTTACAAGTTTGCAACTACCAATAAGAACACCTGTTAAGAAAAAGAGAAATGTTGAAAAAAAAATTATTTTCGACCTCATATTGTATGACGGTGTAGCACTGTGCAAAGCTTTTAGCGGTTCACTTTGACGTTCTGAGTGATTATATTTAATTGAGTGTCACACTTCATCTTATTATACTTTTGCTCAGTTTCTACAATTTCATCATGTTTTTGCAGGGCGGTGAAGTCATACAGGAGAGCATAACCTCGAATATCAGCGAGGACCTTATTACGCTAGAGTTTCAAAAGACAGACGGCACACTCATAACACAAGTCATCGATTTTCGAAATGTAAGTTGAGCTTGGCTGCTGCTGGCTGTTTTTTTTTTTTATTGTATAGCCATCATCTTATTTAAGCAAGTTTATTATTAACAAAAGCTTTTATTGCTCTTCTTTTCTTACGTTTTTTGCTTCTTCTACTGTAGGAGGTGAAAATTCTCAAGGCACTTGTGCTCGGCGAAGAGGAACGCGGTCAGAGTCAGTATCAGGTAATGTGCTTCGTAACAAAATTCATTAAGGGCGACTTCATTTCGTCGGATGCCATGGCCAAGTTGCGCCAGAAGAATCCGCATACAATACGTTCACCCGAGGAGGATAAGGGCCGGGAGACCTTCACCATGACATCCTGGGTGCATTTAAATCGCTCGTTGCCCATAACGCGTCATCTGCAGACGCTGTGCGCGGAGGCCACCGATGCAACGTACGTGCGCGATTTGGATCTAAAGGCATGGGCTGAGTTGCCAGGTGAGTGGTGAAGTTTCAGTAGTTGTAACGTAGTGTAACCCAGATTAGTACTAGTCACATAGTTTTTATGTACACACACTTGAATTTCAATTTAAAAATGCCGCGCACTCAACGCAAACAAACATTTCACACTTCCTCTGTTATTTTTCCACTTGTGCACAGGCTCCTCCATTTCAAGTCTGGAAGCTGCCACAGAAAAGTTTCCAGTTCCATTATCCTCACGTTGCAATGAAGTGAGCAGCTTGTGGGCACCATGCTTATGCACACTAGAGACCTGCATTGGTTGGTATCCATGCGGCCTGAAGTACTGTAAGGGCAAAAACAACAACAACGGTGGCAACGGTGGTGATACATCACAGCAGCAACAACAGACGAATTATCGTTGCGGCATAAAAACCTGTCGCAAATGCACACAGTTTACCTATTATGTGCGTCAGAAGCAACAGTGCCTTTGGGATGAATGACGACGTGATGGTTGGATGCGTTGCAATGCACAGGAAGCAGTTTTGGAGGTGGCCGAATACGACAACAACATCAATGGAGGTGATGAAGGAAACTGTTCCTGGGCGCTGGACGGTTTGCACAGCAACCAAAGTGACAGCAATGGCGTCTACTCAACGACAATAACAACAACGACCACAAATGTAGTAGTAGCAACAAGAACAACGACCAACAAATTACGCCAAATTCTTTTGGCAATGCAACAAATGCCCTTTGCACTTTGGAATTATCAAATTAACAAATATCAACAGATAAATTCGCTGCCACTGCAACTACTACAACAAACAACAACATCAACGACCACTACAATTGCAACATCAGAACGGTAGCAGTAAAAGATACAACAACTAATTTAAGGATACATCATGATTTTTGACTTTAATCGGTTACAATTGTATATAGTGTATACAGTCACTGACTCACTCGTTCAACATACGAGTATGTACATGAATGTGTAAAGTAGGTATATAAATAGCTATTTTTTTATATGTCTAGAGATATAGCATTAGACAGAACGAACTTTAATACGCTGCTTTATATAGTTAGTTATATATTGTAGTTGCATCGCTCAATTGTCACAAACACGTAAATTTCATACTCTCATAAAACTGTCATCATCAATGTTAACAATAAGAATTAGTTTGTGTGAGTTATATAATTATAATACATTTTTAGTTTAGCTACAAAATTATGTTTCAAATACAAAAAATATTCAGGAGGTGATGGATTTTGAACAATAAGTTTTAAAAATCGAAATTCAATAAATTTTTATTGAAAATGTTTCATTCTGTACAAATGTAGACTCAGAACAACAAAATAATCGAAATACTATCGAAATTCGGTCGAAATCGAAATTCGTCACATGTCCGATAAATAATATTAAACTAACTAATGTCTCGTACTAATATAAACACTAAAAAGTTGTTAAAACTGAATTATAATTATATACTACGCTCTATTAGGACAGCCTTACATATTTTGCGCCTTGGTAACCCTAAGTATTGTCAGGTGCCAACTGACATTTCCATTTTTTAGTATAAAAGTACGCAGAACGTTTAGATGTACGCGAAAATTTCAAAGTACTTTGGCCACTCAAAAGTGGGTACCTTCAAAGAACAAAAGAACTTATTGGGTGCCAAGTCGATGTTTTGAGTGCTTAAAAACTCTCAGTGTAGGATGATCCGTCTTCGACGGTTGGTTTTCTAAATTCTGCGAAAACTTGTGGCAAACAAATGCTTATGTACCATTTAGAACTAACAATAATACGTTGCTCTAATGGAACTATTGCAACATTACCAGTTCTTCCGACAAAACAGGTGACCATTTGCTTCGAAGTGCTTCGTCCGTGAATAATTTTTGTTGGATTTGGTTTGTCTTGGAACACTCATACAGTCGATTGCTGTTTTGTTTCGGGTTCATATTCGTCACCTGTTACGATATTAAAGATGCTTTGAACCCTTTACTCTTTGTTGCACCAATCCATTGTGCGATCCTTTTATTTGGGCGTTTGTCAAATTATGTGGTAGTCAACGGGAACAAATCTTTATGATGATGAAATGTTCATGTAATATCTAACGTTTGCTGGTCCAACTAATGCTCAAGGATGCATAAATCTCACGGTATGGTCTTGTTTTGTCAGTTCACGCACAACATCGATGTTTTCTGGGGCATAAGCTGTTTTTGGACGACTTTCTCTAGACTCGTATGTAAGCGAAACGCTTTTAAGTGGTCGTCAACGTTCGAATTCAGCATACTAGTTATAAACAGTATTTGTTGATAGAGTTCCATTGAGAAAAGTGAAAGTATATCGATATATGCATTCTTGTTGAGGTAATCCACGTGGAAAACGTAGTGAACTACTGAAAAATTCGTGCTGAGATGAATTTTTCAAGTCACAGTAAACAACACAAATAGTGTTCGTACATCAAAACGTTGTACATTCGTTTATGATCAAACATTTGAAACTATCCAATGGAAATGTCAGCTGCTACGTAACAACATTTAGGTTTACCGAGGCGCACAATATACAAGACAAACATCGTATAATCGTATAATGAAACGATTACAATATTAACGACATTATTACTACTCAGGCTCAGGCATTTATAACAATTTCATTTAAGTTTTTATTTTTATATATCAACATTCTTTAGTATATTTTACTCATGCTTATCTAGTGCTTCATGTATGTACTAATTTCTTTTTTTTTTTAATGTACGTATACATAATATATTCGAAGTCATTTTAAAGACTGTTAAATAGTACTTTAGGTGCAATTAGATTATGCAAGAAATTACGCGTTCTTTAACGCTTTCCCCAGTAAGCATTCGCAAAATACAGTAAACAAAGAAATCCGGACTGTAAAAAATTATACAATTTGCTTGTTAATTAGTATACAAATGAATTTATGAAAATAAGACTTTTAAAAATTGATATGCATATATATGTATGTTTGTGCATTAATTACTTGAAAGAAGTAATAATTAGAAATTACCTTGATTTCTCCTTATAAGAAATATAAAATTTAAATAAATTTATGTAAAATTTATTCATAATAAACTTACCTGGTATCCGTTGTTACGTCATCTCTTGCTTTTATACGGTGTCACATCAAATTTTGCTAGTATACCCTATTTTTGACGGCGTCATATAGTTGCTGAGCTTAAGATATGAAAAACTTTGGTTTTCTCATCTATGAAAAGGGGGGTTGTTTCAATGGATCTATTTTCTTCCGGTGTCTTTTACATATGCTCTGTTGCACCGTTCGTATATAAATGATTTATAGCCAGAAACGAACTTCTGGTCGATAGTAATACACGATAGTAATAACGAAATGTCCAACGGTCCATGCAAACACATACACAATATATAATAGGGCCTTTCCACCGACTAACATTTTTCACATTATCGGTGAATGTCTGTACATTATTCCATAAAATGCAACTTACTGTACACTGTTAACTTTGTACATATGTAAGGTTCTTTATGTCAATAAAAATTAGTCTCTCGTAAACTTGCAAACGGAAAGATACTATTTTACTATCTGCTCATCAGTATACTGACAGTAATCTTTGCCAACAATCAGCACAAGCACCTCATATTTAAATAAAGCAAACGTCATTTTACCACTCACACATGTTAGGTTAGGTTAGGATGGCCAACATGGTTGAACCCCACATTGTCACTTAGGCCAGCATAGGCCACTTGTGATACCATATATTTTTCCTATTTGAAACGCAGCTACTCTGAGAACCACTTTTGTCAGTGTCAAGAACGTCGAGATATGTTTAATCTCTTTTTCCGTGATCTCAGTTAAGTTATCCAGGAAGGTGCGCCATAATAACGTCAGTCTCTTCCTACTGTGGGCCGGACAGTGACATATCATGTGCTCGACCGTCTCCTCCTCCTTCTGAAGAAGTCCCAGGAGTTTCCCACAATAACAGCTAATTGATCTCTCTTGTGCTGAAGTAGTGTTATTCTTCGTTTGAGATTATACTTTCGCCAGGTGAGTCTAGAGATTCTGCAAGTGCCAAGGTTGCACCATCTATTGGTTGCTATACCGATCATCTTTGCTGAGATCTGTAATTTACATGTAGCCATGGATATACCTACTGTGGCCTTCCCTGGCAGAATATCAGCAGTGGTATCCTTGGCTAGTTTATCCGCTTCACAACATCTCTCTACATTTTGGAAACCAGGCACCCAGAGGAGATGTATAACATAGTGCTCTGCAATCTCGTTAAGAGATTTACGACATTCCGTTACTTAGTGTTGGAGCTGTAAGAGTTTAGCGCTTTCAGGGCAGCCTGACTGTCCGAGACGATAAACACATGCTCTTGAGTATGTGAGTATGATAAGCGCTGCAATGATCGGGTAGTCTAAAGGATTCTCTAATCCCCAGATTCGGCGAAAATACACCTCCTCCTACTCGACCATCCAGCTTAGAACCGTCTGTAAAGATGTTAATAGCGTTTTCTCTATAGTGAGGAAGGTTGTTCCATTGTAGTCTGGTGTGTATTATGACGTCATACTTTTTAACGAAGTTAATGTTTGGTATGCAGTAATCCGTATTTGATGGTATATTTTCTTGTAATTGTAGTATCCTCGAGTGGCCGAAGGAGCTACCATGCCAAGCTGAAGATTCCCTCAGTATAAGAGCTGTAACTATTGCCCTCTTTCTCGCAAAGGGATCAAGTGGGATCAAATGGAGCAGTACGTTTAGTGCTTCCGTCGGTGTGGTACGTAAAGCTCCACTGATACATAGTTCAGCACTCCGTTGCACCTTACGCATTTGCTTAAGAGTAGGAGCCCTTTCTAGCGTTGGCCACCATACACATACTCAGTAGAGCAGAATTGGTCTAACTACTGTAGTGTATAACCAGTGCACGATAGATGGAGAGATGCCCCACCTTCTTCCAATAGCTTTTTTCACGCAAAGAGTGCTATGCTTGCCTTCTTAATACGCTCTTCCGTGTTGTTGTTTCAGTTGAGCTTATTATCCAGGATCACTCCTAGCATTCGCTGATAGTAAGACTAATATTGTTAAGTGAGGTTAGAGTTAGTATCGGAGTCTTGTATTTACTTGTATAAGATATTCCAGTCGCAGTCAATAATTTTAAACACGTTTATTATATTTTTGATTATTATTTTATTTCACTTAAACTCCTGTTTTGTCACTTCGAGATCTTAGCAAAGAAGAAAGAGATTTAAATATAAAAGCCAACTAGTAGCATTCATACACAAGAGAGTCGACTCACTCTAACTAATACGATATCTGTTTCTTTTGTTAATGTCACATTAGACAGCCACAGTGACCCAAACAATAGTATTGAGCGAAGTCAGTCACAGTGACTCCAACACACCTCCTCATTTGTTTTTTTTTGTCTTATTCGCAAACTAACCCTGAGGATTTCATATAGATTTCCTCTTTCAATTGACCATTTAAAAATGCCGTTTTCACATCCATATGATGAACCTTGAAGTCATACTGATTTGACAAAGACATAATAAAACAGAAACTAGATATCCCTGCTACAGGCGCAAACGTTTTATCATAATCAATCAAATATTGTTGCGTGAAACCACACGCCACAAGTCTAGCTTTATATTTAATAGGATGTCCCAGTTCATCTTTCTTTATTGTGAAAATCCACATAGAGTCGACAATATTTTATTTTTCGGTTTTTCAACAATGGTCCAAGTTTCATTTATAATATGAGAATTTAACTCTTCTTTAATTGCCTGTTCCCATTGTAACCTATCATGACCTTCTTTTATTTCGTTAATCGAATTTGGTATGTTACAAACAAAATTTTGTGAATATAATAGACAGTTGTTTAAAAATCTATAAGATGTTGGTGGTCTACCTATTAGTTTTTCACTTCGTCTGATTTAAAGATATTCTTCCGTACTCTCATTCGGGAAACAAGGCTGCTCTTCTTCCTTACTATCATTTTTCTTCCTTACTTTCATTCTGGAAGTCAATACCATCCGTACTTTCATTCGGGACACTGCAGTGAATACTTCCCATACTATCATTCTGGGAGTTTTTTTCTTGTTCCATACTTTCATTCTGGAACACCGATGTTCAATTCCCAACATTTTAGCCCTCTACAATTACATCTCGAGCAACAAAAATTGCTTAGCTTCTACAGCCCATAACTTATAACCATTTGTCTCATAACCAACAAGTATACCTTTTATTGATTTGGCATCAAATTTTCTTTTTCATGTTTTGTTATGCATATATACTGTAAAGCCAAATACTTTCAAGTATTTTAAATTTGGCATTCTAATAGAAGCCACATTTCAAATGGAGTTTTCTTTTTATCACACAATGCCTTACTTGGACTTTTGTGTTTATTAGGTATGTAGCCGTTAATACAGCTTTACCCCAGTTTAGCTTCATTTACCATACGTTTACCATTCTTTTTTACCATAAAAGAAAACTCTGTATTTGGCTTGAAGCCTTTTAAAAATATAACAGTCTTTCTTAATATGAGCCTTTATATTACAGTGATGACATCTAATATTTGCTCTTTTATTTATTTTATGTTTAAAATTATTTTTATTATTATGCACGTTTACCTTATGGTCATTATGTCCACCACTTCCTACGGCTTGTAGGACTTTTAAACTTGTGTCATTACTACATTTTTATTTCATGATCTAATAACCGATTTTTCACAAAAGAAAATGTTAGACTTGATTCGTGCAATGTTTCAACCGCGGTTATAATTCCATCATAGGCAGAAGGGAGTGTCAACCACAGATGCAACACTTTGTCCACCTCCTCAATTTTTCCACCCGAAGCAATTAGTTCAGTTATTAAGTCATCAAAAACGTTGAAATGATTTATAAGAGATGAATTATTTTTTAGTTTTAATGACAACAATTTCTTTCTAACTGAAAGCTGAGACGCCAAGCTTTTACGCTCATATGTATGTTGTCCAAATTAGCAATAATTTCTTTCGCAGTAGACTTTGTGGTTGCGACACTGAGAATCACTCAAAAATTCAATAATTATTGCAACTCTTTCGGCTTTTTCCCACTGTTCAGTCTCTTTCTCTTTCCCTACCTCTCCCACCTTAGCCACTGCGGCCTTATAAAGTGCAGCCGACCGCTCATCATTACATGCGATGATTTTGATGTTACCCTGGAACCACCTTGCATCCTAGCAGTTTGGTGCCGGGACTGGACAACGCCCTCGCGACCCACTTCCATTGGTATCGTGGGACCATACCAGCTTCGTCATTTTTGTCAATGACTCCCAAAATTTGGCCCATGGTGTACCACTAATCTTGTCTCTCTTAGGCGCTGCAAATTGACTCTCCTCAATAGATTTTTGCCTCTTATTGACGTTGTTCGTTCCGCATAATTTTATGTTTAAATCTGGTACCACCGCTTTGGCCCATTCGGTATCTTCCTTTATCTTCTCGAAATCATACATAGAAGTCTGGTCTTCCTTAATGGGTGCAGTAGCACGCCGCTTATGTATGCGAAAGGCTACGCGACGGTCAGCATGGCTGGCTTTCTTTGGGTCAGGTCGAACGAAGTTTTTGGCACGTCCACTAACTATCTTACCATCCTTGGGCAGACTACTAGCTGAGGGACCAATTGCGATACGCTGTTTGGTAGAACCTCCACTAGAAGAAACCTTCGGGGGTAAGACGTTTCCTTCAGGCCTCCCTACGCTCTTCGAGGAGCTAGAGCTCAGTGGTGCTGTAGAGAATGTTGGGCACAATGAAAAATCAGGCTCTTTAAGATGATCACCTTGTATTGTCTGTCCTCTCATGCCAAACTTGTTCAGTGAAATCGTCAAGCTCTCACATAGTGCTGGTAAAGTGTTTAACATCGTCTATGCATATGCCTTATCTAGATCCCTATTCAAAGGTCTAGCTGTGTATTTTATAAATGAAGTATTGCAAAATATATTCATTGTACGCCATAGGTTTTCTATTGACTTTGTGTTTAGTGGCCACTACAGTGACAAAATAATAATTTTCTGATAATCTATTGTGCTTTGATCTGAAAAAACCAATAAAGACAGGGAACATAACATTTTTAAAATCAATATCCAAGTTTCATTATACAATATTTTTTTTTTTTTATTATTATTAATTTACAATCTATCAATAAGACAATAAGTTAGTTGAAAGTTCATAATATAACAGAAATAGCTGTACTCCAGTGAGAACAGCTATTATATTCAAAATTCTATAATTAACAGTTTATTTACAATATATACAAAATTTAATCTCTAAAAGGTAAATCTAACACATGATTTATTTTAAGTATTCGAGTTGTATCGCTATTATCTAGTAGGCCTATTGCCAAAACAGTTAAATGATTATGTAGTCTCTCAATATACCTTGTGATTATTCTACGTATTTCATCTTTTATGTATGGAATATTTAAATCTTTGTGAATTTGGTCATTAACCACAAACCAGGGGGCATCAACAATAAGTCTAAGCGTTTTGGACTGATATCGTTGAAGAATTTCAATATTTGATTGGCTTGCAGTTCCCCATAATTGGATAGCATATGTCCACACAGGCTTTAAAATAGCCTTGTAAAGCCGAAATTTGTTCTCCAAACTAAGCTGCGATTTTTTCCCAGGCAGCCAATACATTTTTTTTGTTTTTATGTTGAGTTTCTTCGTCTTGCCTTTAATTTGACTTTTCCAAGTTACTCTCCGATTTATATCGAGTCCAAGATAATTTGTGGAGTCACTATGAGGAATTTGTGAATTATTTAAAAATACTGACGGACAATCTCCTCTTCTCAGAGCAAATGTGACATGTTTCGACTTCTCAGTATTAACCTTTATTTTCCATTTCTTAAGCCATCGCTCTATTTCAACTATTTCATTTTGAATATCTTGAGATACTTCTGCCGCAGAGTCTTTAGATGCAATTATAGCTGTATCATCAGCATAAGTGGCTACTTGAACATCACTGACAACAGGAAGATCGGCAGTGAATATTGTGTAAAGGACAGGTCCCAGAATACTGCCCTGTGGAACACCAGCATGGATACTATATAGTTTCGATGTTTTCCTTCCATTTGAACATAAAAGTGTCGATTGCTTAGATACGATTTCAATAAGAGGAAAAATGGAACAGGAAGCAGTTTTTTCATTTTATATAACATGCCTGGATGCCAGACTCGGTCAAATGCTTGTTGTATATCAAGAAATACTGCCGCAGAATACAGTTTCTTCTCGAATCAAACAATCTACTCATAAGTATTCTTTCAAATACTTTGGAGAATGTCACCAGCAAGCTAATAGGACGGTAGGGCGAGAGAATATTTTCAGGCTTGTTTGGTTTTGGAATCAATGTCACCTCCGCACATTTCCATTGTGTAGGAAAGTGATCCAGCCTCAAAATCGCATTGTAAATTAGTGCTAAAAATTTAATACACTTTTGAGAGAGCATTTTCGTAACTCTTCCGTCTATTTTATCATAGCCTGGTGACCTTTTTTGATTCAGTTTTGCGAATTCTTCTTTGATTTCAGACACAGTAATTCTACGAATTGGCATGCACATTTGACAAGGTACATCCAGAAACTCTATTATTTCAGTATCTTCAGGCGCAAGATTTGAATTTGGTTGAAATGTTGAGTGTAAATGTTGTGCAAATCCCTCAACTTTAGCTTTGGCGGTTTTACACCATTCTCCATTATGATTACGTATAGCAACATTTCGTTTTGCAGATCGTTTTAAATATTTGGTAGCTCTCCAAAGGCTGTATTCATAGTCTTTCGTGTTAGGATGCAGACTTTTGAAAAACTCTGCAGTTGCTTCATTTCTTACTTCGTGCAAGCGTTTTTTAAGTTGGAATGATGCTGTATTGTACCTAGTTTTATCTGCTGGAAATCTACTGGTTTGTCAATTTTTCCGAAGCTTTCGTTTATTATTTATAAGGTTCCTAAGCTCAGCTGATATAAAAACAGTATTCGCTATAGAACTTTTGGCTGGTGCAGTACACAACAGACCTGCTTCATGTATAATGTTTGTAAATGATTCCACAGCCGTATCCACTTCTAAACCAGTTTTGAGAGATATATTAGTATTTAGTTTCGCATCTATCCAATCTTGAAGTGCTAAAATATCTGTCCTAGATGTGACAATTTTATATTTATTTGATAGTGCTGGAAGAGCAGTGCCATATGTAATTATAATTGGCGAATGGTCTGAACTTAGGTCATAGTTGTCCGAAATTTCCAGATGGTATTCCAAAACAAACTGCAAAATCCAAAAGATTCGGTATTTTGCGGGGGTCTTACGGTTAATACGTTGGTTTTCCCGTAGACAGTGTTGAAAAATTATTGGTGTTTATGCATTTATATAGCTCCTTTCCTTTGGGATTTGCTAACCTTGATCCCCACCAAGGGTGTTTGGCATTATAATCTCCACCAACAATAAATTTACAACCAAGTTTTTTGAAAAAGTTACAGTAATCTTGTTCTTTAAAACAAAATCGTGGTGGAAAATACACTGCACAAACTGTAATATCGAATGACATGCATTCAACATTAATGCAAGCAGCCTGTATAGCATTTTCTTTAACTATTTCCATGATATTATATTTAAGCCCTCTTTTAATTAATATTGCAGAGCCGCCATGAGCTCTATTATAAGGATGATTTGCAACTATTAGATCATATCCATGAATTTTAAAGTGTGTCCTGTTGGTAAAATGAGTTTCTGATACCAAGAGGATATCAATGTAATTAGATTTAAGGAAAAGTTTTACTTCTTCTGTGTGGTTGGAAAGCACATTTGCATTCCATATAGCAATTTGAAGATCTACTTGCATATTTTTGATATTAACAGAGATATCATGTTGAGGGGGTTGTTTGTTAATTCAAACTGTTTGGCTAATAGACCTTCGATTCTTTGAAAAGGGTCTTCGTCATTTGAACTTCTGTTTTCTCGTAGTACTTGCACATAAGATGAGCGGTTTCCGCTAGTATTAAACTCATTTGGTCTGTGCGAAGATGAAATGCTATGCTCCTGAGGTGGTTTGCTTGAATGCTGACGAGAAGAATGGGTATTAGGCTTCTGCTTTGCAACTAATTCTTGATAAATTTGCATCCCTTGTAGCTAGCAGCGTGATCTTGTAAGCAGCTAACACATTTGGCAGGCAAATCCCTGTCTGAAGTAGGATGGCACATTGAACACTTAACGCATCTAAATGTTTTTGTACAATACGTCTTGGTATGCCCAAACTCTTGGCATCGAAAGCATTGTACAATGTTAGTTACTTTCCTGGGAGGCTCTACTTTAATTACTGCATTGCTTAGGTATTTCAGGTCATAAATTTCTGCATTGTTGTTGTTCGGTTCCAGATCAATAAAGAATATGTTCAATGGATGCTTGGTAATACGACTCCTAACATTGCTTATATTCCTTGCGCAATGACCTAACTCTTCAATTTCATTTTTAAATTGAGTCAATTGGTGTAGAAAAATGTAGATTTTTAACTACAACTCTAAAAGAACGCTCTTGTTTTAACTGGTAAGTGTGAAACAAAACCTTATCTCTCTTAAGTGTTGTTATAAACTTTCTATAACTATCCACAAATTTAACCATAACGCGTATTTGACCGTTTCGTTGGGACTTATAGGTAAAATCTTCTTTCGAAAGAGTTTTGGTAATATAATTTATCATACCATTTATGTCATTAACATTAGCCAGTATTATTGGCGGAGGCTTTGGAGTAGTATTTCGCTCAGTTGATTCCTCTTTGTTTTTTCCTATTTTCGCTTCAGCATTTCCAGTTTCCTCTTTATCCTCCTCCGTCTCATCACTGCTATCAAGAATCTCAAGTTCAGCAAAACGATTTGTACTTTTAGATGTACTATGTATTGGGTCTAACAGCAGTTTTTTCTTGGAAAAATTTGGCGAGCTGCAGATTGACCGTTTGTTTGATTTTGTTCTCCCAATTCTTTGCCAATCCATAGCTGCTTCAATACCGCCGCCGCTACTCATGATGCTATTTTTAGCACAGATGCAGCAGGTGCAGGCGAACTGATACAGGAAGTTTGTTTTTATTTATGTTGTTTTTTTTTTTGCAAAAGAAATATTAATGTGTCGTTTGATCGCAATGAATACGTCTTTACACTCACAGTCCGATTGTAACTGACCGATTGTTCTTGCTTTCCGTTTTCTTTATTTTGATTACTTTGAAGCCTTTTAAATATATAACAGTACTTCTTAATATGACCCTTTATATTACAGTGATGACATCTAATAATTGCTGTTTTATTTATTTTATGTTTAAAATTATTTTTATTATTATGCACGTTTACCTTATGGTCATTATGTCCACCACTTCCTACGGCTTGTAGGACTTTTAAACTTGTGTCATTACTACATTTTTATTTCATGATCTAATAACCGATTTTTCACAAAAGAAAATGTTAGACTTGATTCGTGCAATGTTTCAACCGCGGTTATAATTCCATCATAGGCAGAAGGGAGTGTCAACCACAGATGCAACACTTTGTCCACCTCCTCAATTTTTCCACCCGAAGCAATTAGTTCAGTTATTAAGTCATCAAAAACGTTGAAATGATTTATAAGAGATGAATTATTTTTTAGTTTTAATGACAACAATTTCTTTCTAACTGAAAGCTGAGACGCCAAGCTTTTACGCTCATATGTATGTTGTCCAAATTAGCAATAATTTCTTTCGCAGTAGACTTTGTGGTTGCGACACTGAGAATCACTCAAAAATTCAATAATTATTGCAACTCTTTCGGCTTTTTCCCACTGTTCAGTCTCTTTCTCTTTCCCTACCTCTCCCACCTTAGCCACTGCGGCCTTATAAAGTGCAGCCGACCGCTCATCATTACATGCGATGATTTTGATGTTACCCTGGAACCACCTTGCATCCTAGCAGTTTGGTGCCGGGACTGGACAACGCCCTCGCGACCCACTTCCATTGGTATCGTGGGACCATACCAGCTTCGTCATTTTTGTCAATGACTCCCAAAATTTGGCCCATGGTGTACCACTAATCTTGTCTCTCTTAGGCGCTGCAAATTGACTCTCCTCAATAGATTTTTGCCTCTTATTGACGTTGTTCGTTCCGCATAATTTTATGTTTAAATCTGGTACCACCGCTTTGGCCCATTCGGTATCTTCCTTTATCTTCTCGAAATCATACATAGAAGTCTGGTCTTCCTTAATGGGAGCAGTAGCACGCCGCTTATGTATGCGAAAGGCTACGCGACGGTCAGCATGGCTGGCTTTCTTTGGGTCAGGTCGAACGAAGTTTTTGGCACGTCCACTAACTATCTTACCATCCTTGGGCAGACTACTAGCTGAGGGACCAATTGCGATACGCTGTTTGGTAGAACCTCCACTAGAAGAAACCTTCGGGGGTAAGACGTTTCCTTCAGGCCTCCCTACGCTCTTCGAGGAGCTAGAGCTCAGTGGTGCTGTAGAGAATGTTGGGCACAATGAAAAATCAGGCTCTTTAAGATGATCACCTTGTATTGTCTGTCCTCTCATGCCAAACTTGTTCAGTGAAATCGTCAAGCTCTCACATAGTGCTGGTAAAGTGTTTAACATCGTCTATGCATATGCCTTATCTAGATCCCTATTCAAAGGTCTAGCTGTGTATTTTATAAATGAAGTATTGCAAAATATATTCATTGTACGCCATAGGTTTTCTATTGACTTTGTGTTTAGTGGCCACTACAGTGACAAAATAATAATTTTCTGATAATCTATTGTGCTTTGATCTGAAAAAACCAATAAAGACAGGGAACATAACATTTTTGAAATCAATATCCAAGTTTCATTATAAAATATAAGAGGAAAAATATTACTTACAAATTTCGCACGGATCAGCAAACTCATTCTGATGGATTAGATCCCTTCAATGGAATGAAACGATTTTCGAAAATAAGGTCTTTATACATTTACTATATGTACCATTGATCAAGGCCATTATTGCTGAAACGGGATAAACCAGCCGACGAATGACACGGTACAATACGACTTGATTTAATTACAGTTACCTGTCTGGATTTCTTTGACTGTAGTTTTTCTTTATAGCTCGAAAGTCAAATTTTAACATCACTTTTTTATTTATGCTTTTTTATCTTAACTATTTTATAGAGCAAGCTTAAAAAATACATTTTAATAAAATATTCAAATGTGGCCTTAGTATATTATGAGAAAAAAAAAAGTAAAAAATTGAACTTTGTATAGAAAACACAGTAAAAACTCGTGAAAAAGAATTTTAGATAGCTTCAAAGTTCAATAGCCTCTTCCGTTTGTTATAGAAAAGCTTTCAAATTTTGAAATAATTACTTATAAACTTTTCTTATAATGTGCAAATAAACGAGTCTTTACTGTATTAAATAAAAGGTGTGTTGCAACTTGTCTATTTTAAAGCTTAATTTAATTGTAATAGCAAGCTTTCTAAACGTGTAGCACGCCTAAAAGAAGAAATTTTAACAAACAAAAAACTTACTAAACAAAAAAAACAAAAAAAAAAAAAAAAAAAGAAATGGTGTTCAAACAATTAGAAACTTATGTATTTAAATAAGCTACAAGATATCTTAAAAGAAAAACAGAAAACCACAAAACAAAATAACGTTGTACTTCCTGCAAAACTTTCCAATAATTAAATTTAAATAAATCTCCAACAAAAATTCCAGTATTTATAAAATAAAGCATAACTTTTCCAGTGCTATTTAATTAAATCCTAATTCGCTGCTCAGTTTTTTTAACAAACAATACAAATTATAGTGCATGACATCAATTCTAAATAAATACGGATTTCAAGTGCTAATTATAAATTTTGAGGAATAATTGAAAATAAAAATTTTAAAGTAAAGAAAACAATAATCTACTCTGCGTATTTACAAACCAAATTAATAAATAGTTTACTATTTAGAAAATATAAAACAAAAAAAAAAAACAAAAAAAATAATATTTAAATCCAATAAGAAATTGCGCTATTTTCCTATAAATAACATTTAATATGCGAAAAGAAAAAACTAACTCTACATATATAAACAATTTATTTTTATCCTACCACTTAAAACTTAAGAAAAAGATAATAATTTATTGACTCAATAAATTTCTACGCAGCAATAATATTTATTGTAAATAAAAGATTTGTGTCTTTGAAAAAATCATTTGAGAAAAGAGCAAAAGCAAATGAAATGAAATGTAGCAGCATTTCAGGCGTCTAAGCTACTAAAACAAGAATCCTTAAATCTTTAAACGAAATGAAGAACAAACAAGAAAAAACTTTAACTTCGGTGGAACCGAAGCTTTAATACCATTCACACGAAGTTTTAAATTGTTTACTTAGCAGCTATAAAGAAACAAATTGTCTTTATGGGAACTATCCGAAAAACTGGACTTCTGTTCATAAGAAACAACCATTTCCAATTTTAATTGACAATGACTACAATTTTGTTTTTCATACAGTTGAGGGTAGTGGGTTTGTATAGTGGCTAACCCTATAAGTGGGCGGAGTGCACCTACTGGTAAATAATTGAAGCATATGTTCCTAAGAATCCACCGTATCAAATTTTCACTGTAATAAATATGGTGGGTTTGTACGGGAGCTATTCCCAAAAGAAGGCGGGGCACATTGATATGTATAACTAACTTATCTGCCTAGGACAAAAATAAGCATATATACCGTAATGTAATTTAGTCATACCTATAATTAAAAAATTGGTACAAAAAATGCACAACAACACACAGACAGACGGACATGTCTAGATCGACTCGTCTCCTCGTGTGTATGTGTACTTTATGGGGTATTTAATGCGTTACAAACTGTCTGACAAACTGATAATACCATTTTACACTATGTGTGAATGGTATAAAAATATATATATATATATACATATAGTATAACAAATGATTGCATGTTAAGTAGTAAGTTATTTTTAGCAATAAATACGATTGAAACCGAAGACGAGTAAGGATAAAAATTGCAAATAACATACAGACAAACTTATATACAATATAGTATATATATATATATATATATATATATATATATATATATATATATATATATATATATATATATATATATATATATATATATATATATATATATATATGTATAGTATATGTATATAAATTTTGAAGTGCAAATAAAAGCAAGAGAAGCATTAAAAAAATTCGAAAGTGAAGTGGAATTCAACATTTTTAAGAGACGAATATTTTCTCTTTTCTCTTTTTTCTAATCATTGAAATAGATAGAAAATATTGTTAGCATGCAGCAAACAAATAAAG
Source organism: Leucophenga montana (assembly GCA_035044765.1). Lineage (NCBI taxonomy): Eukaryota > Metazoa > Arthropoda > Insecta > Diptera > Drosophilidae > Leucophenga > Leucophenga montana. The sequence goes on along the minus strand of JAWNNQ010001361.1, from coordinate 222,151 downwards.
CGTAGTCAAGCAAAGGAGCAAAAAGGACGAAAGTAAGTGTTTCGGAAGTAAATTTTCTGGTATAGAAAAAGCTGAGAGTGCATCTTTAAGTGTAAGTAAACAACGAATTATGGAACCAAGGACAAAGAGAAAGTAGAAGCTGGTGGTTGTAGCGTATACATAGAACGGAAATGCCAAAGTAACCAGTCGAGACACGCGCGCTGAATTCTTTTGGCTGCATGGTTGTATATATATACTATATAAGTATGTTGGTCTATATATGTATGTATAAGGTATTTGCGTGTTAAGTAGTCTATTTCTTGGCCTGGCAGCTAGATATGCAACAAGAAATATATGAAAAATAAATGAGATTGCTGCTTTAGAAAGAAAATCCGAGTAAATTCTTTATTCGATTTGTAATGCAGGTACATATTCTTATCCTATATTATATTTGTTATGGTGCTTTAATTGAAGAAATGTAGTGAAAATAGATTAACCAAATCAATAGACTTATACTTCTATATAGGGTCTTCCAATAGTAGTGCCAAAAAAGAAAAGAAAAAAGAGCTACAGTTGAGGTGCTGGACTATATCAAACCATGTACACGTCATATTTTTATCGTAGTAGTATAGTTATTCAGCTAGTTTTCCTTGAAAAACGTGAAATTTAAGGATATGCCCGAATTGTGGGCGACAGCATACAAACTATAAACTATTTTACAAAACAGGCAAATCATGGACTACTTTAAAATTATCACAAATATTTCGAAAAATTGTCAATTTCATTGGTTTTTATACCATTCATTCGGACATGGCTAGATCGACGAGACGAGTCGATCTAGCCATGTCCGTGTATCTGTCCGTCTGTCCGTCTGTTTGTAGTCGCGCATTTTTTTGGGGACCAATTTTTACGCTATCCAGTTGAAATTTTGCCGTACACTTCTTTTTACATATACATATACATATACAAATGGGCGTGTCCCGCCCACTTTTTGAGGTAGTCCCATATAAACCCACAGTTTACTTTTATGCATTTGTATGGAAAACCTCAATATCAACTTGAAATTCGATATGGCGGCATCTTACACATTTACTACATCGCTTCGTACACATCTACTAGTGGGCGTGTACCACCCACTTTTTGGGGTAGCGCCTATTTAAACCCTATTTATGTTTTACAATACTATTTAAAATTTCGTGTGAATTAGAGCTTCGGTTCAACCGAAGTTAACGTTTTTTCTTGTTTTTTTTTCGAGTCACTCTTCTTCAAGTTTAGACCAAATCTAGACGGGGAACTTTTCTCTCGGACAGATGACCGGACGGACATGGCTATAGCGACTCGTCTTGTCGTGCTGATCTCGAATATATATAGTTTATGGGGTCTGCTATGCTAACTTCGCTATAGTATAATAATTCATTATATATAATTCATTTTCACAACTCAAATATTTTTTTTTTGTTCTGGGTAAAAAATCGCTGTTGTTGACTGTATTCCACTTCTAGATACCCTGTACCTTCAACGCAATTAAGTTCGGCTTCTTCGAATTATGTTTACCCTCTGATTCCCTAGTTGTTAAAAATAGTGCTAATTTGATGTACAGTGTTATTAATTCAAAATATAATTTATTTAACACTAGTGAACAAAATATGAGTGAGATTTTATTGTCCGGTGAATTGATGTTCGCTGATCAATATTCGTAAACAGGAGTCGTGTATAACTCGTATGTTTCTTCAGAATTTAGTAGATTGAAGCTTTGCGAACATTTCAAGCTTCATTTGAGCTAAATTAATTTGAAAATGGCGAAATGGCTTAAGTGACCTCAAATAAAAGGGAATATATCCGGTTTGAGTGTCTAGATTTAAAAAAATTATCTTGACAGCTAACATATTGTTTCAACCATCCATACATCACTTTTCAATTAGACTTATTGTTTAAGCGCTATTAAGGATTCAATTGAAAAATTTCCCTGAAATTACAAAGGTTTACTGGGATGAAGGCATGCTCAACAATTATTGTTAGGCACTTATACGTGACACGGACCCTAATAAATGTAAAAGACAGAGTTCCAGTGTAATTCATGGATTTATTGATCGGTTGAATCCTTAACAGCGCTTAAACAAATAGTCTTTAACATCGAGAAGCTCAAACCGGAGATATAAACCTTTATTTGTAGTTACTTTAAAAAAGAAAGGTTTTTCCATTTATCTCAAAAACTAGAGCGGATAAAAGAAGGTCTCGCGAACTAATTAAAGGACCCTTAGAATCTATATTTATATACAGCAACTACAACAAACGCCGCACATCCATATCTAGAACTACACTGTATTAATGACACTTAGGCACTTTATTCTCTTAAGCGCTCGCTGAGTTATTGCACGATGTGTTTCCATATCGGCAGCATAGAAAATTGAATTTGGTCTGAATATTATCCTATTGAATAATTGTGAATATTCGTTTTTTGATGCCGGTATTATCTATTTATGCCATTGCATTACCGTGCTTTATAATTTATGTACGAGTTGAATGTAATAAATAAAATTTATGGATACACAGCGTTTATCATTGCGTATGCAGAAGTAGCGCGTGCTTTATATTCGATTATATGAAACGAATAGTTATTATAGGTATACACAAGCGCTGAACTACTCATCACGTGCTACTTATTTTGCTTTTTTGATACAGCTCTCCAATTGAGAGGTACTTAATAAAGTTTACACTGCTATAGTGTTGAATTGGTAGTACAAATCGATTGATTTTCACCTTTCGTCTGCGTCTTCGTACATGTACGTTCATGCTTGGTTCATTAATCAACATAAATGCAAAGCCGAAAACATAACTCCTAGAGAACAGACTTTTTGAATAATAGACTGCTTTTATGATAAATGTAAGGGATCAATAGTAGGGTGGTGTTGTGGAAAAAAAATATTTTTCATTAAACGGAAAGTCAACCTCAGTGTAGTTGCACACAGAGAACACGCTATAATTTATGTAGAAAAACTAAGTTTTTACTGATGAGTCCAATCGAGACGAGCTAAAAAGGTCTTCAAATATAATACATTTAAGAAATGTTAATAGACGTATATGAAGTCAGATTACTCTAATCCGACATATAAGTGAAACTAGATAGTTGAGCTATCGATGCATCATATATTTAATGATGTAAGTATACAATTTATACAAGATCTACTATTATTAATTGTATTCGCCTGTTGTATGTAGTTGACCAATTTATGAAGAATAATTCAATTTCAACATTAATAATTGCTTTAATTCAAACATGTTCGGTACAAGAAAATAATATTTTGTTGTAGGTGAACTTTACCATCTAGTGGATAAATAATATTTTAACCTATACCCACTTTCAAACAAAAATTTCAAATATTGTGGGAATAAGGCGCACAGTAACGCACAGGCATATGGACATAGTTAGATCGAGTTCCCTTATCATGCCGATCACGAATATATATGCTTTATGGGGTTTCGAATTCATTGCAAACATTGTGACTAAATTGTAATACTATTCACACTGTGTGTGAAGACTTAAAAAATAAAGTCGTTTTTCTTATACCTTGTACCCTGTAAGAAGCAGAAGGAAGCGTTGCGGACCGCATAAAGTATATACATATATTCTGATCAGCATCAGAAAACTATTCGATACAGACATATCCGTCTGTCCAACGATCGTCTGTATGAACGTCTATATAATCTCGAAAACTATAAGATGTAGAGGCTTCAATTTCAAAATTTCAAATTTGTTTTTGATGTTCTTATTATATTAAACTAAACATGCCAATGTTGGTGTATCTTACTTAAATCCTAGTAAAATAACCCATTTAGGTGTACATTTTGTATATGTTTCCATTTAAAAAAATAAATCCAATTCAAATATATATAAAGCTCGATTGGGTTGATTTGCTGCAGTCCATAATTGTACCGCATTTTATACAATTTTCCTATTTCCATTAAAAATTTCATTGAGAGAAGTTTTAAAAGTAGTAGTAGTAGTAGTTAATCCTGAGTCCGCTAGCACGATTTCCTAAACTGTCTAAGTTGTGCTAGTTTCTTCGTCACATTTAATGCATTTAGTTGTAAAAAAGGCAATTTTTGTAGCATGGTCCTCAAAGCCGTGAAACAATTCAAAAAATTATATTTTGTTTTGAATAAAGTGGTCGCAATGATAGCTTCATCCTTGTACAGGCTTGCACTGACTCCTTCGTAAATGTATGTCAATACAAAAGCGAAAACACTCTTATCAGCGTGTGAAAATATTCAACAATTTATTTGTCAACCATCTTAATATGCTACGCCAAAAAAATGTTTTTATTTCGGAGGGTTGGCAAACAAAGCTAAAATTTGGACAAACATGGACTAACGATGATCAAATGAATTAATTGCATTTACAAAACTGAAAATTTCTCTCTTCGTGGTGCCAGACTCACAAATTAAGAATTGATATTTGGAATGGTTTTTTCCTTTTTAATATTTTTTAAAGGTTGGACGAACGAACTTCTGTGACTTGGAAATAACTGAACTAACATTGGAAAAACTAACTAGATTTGCAAAGATCAAAATTTTACGCTTCGGGCTGCCAACTTCATTATTTTGGAGGTTGGACAAACGAAGTTTAACCTTGCAAAAAACCTGAACTAACGTTAGACAAACGAACTGCGTTCTTAAAAAATCTACATTTCATACTTCGGGCTTGCCTGCATATTCCAAAAAAAAAAAAAATAATTAATGGTGGGTGGGTGTTCAAACGAAGATTAACATTGGACAAACCTGGACTAAGGTTGGACAAACGAATTACATATAAAAATTTTAGTTTCACTTCGGGTGCCAACTTCACACGGCGGCATCCGTCACATGATTTTTACCTTCAAGAAGTTTTTTATTTGATAGCTCTACACAATAATTGATTAAGTTGCAAAGTTAATTAATTCAATAAGGTTAAAGGTATTTTGGGTCAAATTTTTTTATTCGATTGTCATCAAACTCGGTTTGTACATATAGGCAACAAATAATTAAAGAAAAATTAAATAAAATAACGTTTCTGAGAAATTGGCTGGTCTAATCATTAAATATAGACTCTTGAGACCCTTGGAAAAATCCAACCATATATATTAAAGTTCACTTTTATAAAGTCAAGTTCAAAGTTTGCGAAACGTTTAAGGCTATGCGGCGCAACAAGAACTTTAAGCATATTTAATCAGCAATCACTCATACGCCACGTTGTTTTCGCGCCAGCTGTTGCCGCAGAGGCATACATAAACTTAGTGGGTTTTGTTTTCCGACATCATCACGTCACAACGTACTATTCTTGTTCTTGTTCTTCTTGTTTTACGGCAATAACTTCACCGGATCACGTGCGAGACAATGACGACTTGGCAACTACTTTGAAATGGTAAGTCGCGTCTCAAGGCAGACAATATATATATATATATGTATGTATCTAGGTATGTTCTATGAATAAAGATATAATTGAATGTAATGCAAATCTGAATTGAGAAGCAGTATAGCAGTCAAGCTTTTGCTTTATTATGCATCTAATTTGTGTTGCTATGTTATAACACGTATTTGCACGTAGTCTACTTTTGTCACGGAGTGTTCAATGATTTAAATGAAACATCGAAAACACCGTAAAGTGTATGAAAAGTAAGACTTGAATGGCTAAAGTTTTGAATGTGTCACTATTTAATTTTTATAGTAAGTTATTACCGATCCGGATCCATATCGCTGAAACTATTTGTGACTTCAGGGATGATAGTAGAGATGAGCTAGTCAGTGATTTGTGAGTAGCAGTGATTATCGTGACTGCTACTTTCAAATCAACGTGATTTTGGACTGCTACTGCAATCGCTGTAAAAATTAAAAGCAAAAAAAAAGAAACTTATTTTATTTTTTTTATTCTTTTTTTGTGCTATTTTCTGGAGAGGTTTAGCGTGAAATGTTACAAAAAACCTTTCGAGAGTGTGGGTCATAGTCGGAATCATTTGGCTACCACAACAGGATACGAACTCCTTACAAAAATCATGGGAATTAAGTGGTCACCTGATTTGTATAAATTCTAGTGCCAACTATTGTTGATTGCAGCGCCCATTCCAAAAACCCATTGGAACATGTATAGCCCACATTATCCTTCCCGGGACTGACCAAGTGGCATATCTTCATTACAATTCTTTGAGACTAATTCCATACTTCAGGAAACCGCCATCAGTTTCTGGAATATCTTCTTTTTTGTGCCATTTACTGGAGAGGATTGGCTTAAAATGACATAATAAACAAGAGGACAGTGTTGGTTACAGTCTCAAGCATTTTACTCCGTAACAGAAGAAGTATTCCTTAATAAAAACTTGGGAATTGAGGCGGGAAGATGGTATTTCAGGAAGTCATCTGTTTTGGATTTAATTCAGTGACAACTATTGCTGATTTCATTTCCGATTCAAAAAATTTACTGGATCACCTATTTTTTCACATAGTCCTTTGCAGGATTAATCAATTGCCAAGTATTCACTACAACTTATAAGGACTAAGGCAATACTACGTGAAACCGCAATTGTATGTTAAATAAGTTCTGTTTTCATGTCATTTTCTTAAAAGGATTAGATATAAAAAAAAAACAAGAAAATAGAAAGAAACGTTTAATTTTCCTCTCCAGTGAAATAAATGCCAACCAAGCAAAAAGATTGAATTCAAAACAAGTGCCTTAATAGCTTTATAAAATATGCAAGTCAAGTGCTTGTGAATCAATGAAGGCGACTGAAAATCACGAATATCAGTTGCTACTCGATATTGTAAATGTCAGTGATTGAATAATAATAATTTACCGCCATCTCGACGGGCCTGCATATAACAGGAATGGGATCATCACCGCCTTATAGATTATTCTCTTCATACTTCGAGAGATAGCTCTATTTATAATTTGTTTGCTTAGCCCAAAGTAGCACCGATTAGCAAGCGAGATTCTTCGCCGCTGTTGTTTTTTGCTGGTTATCTATGTTCCCAGGTATACACAATTTTCTACAACACTGATGTTGAAATTCTCCATCCTCACAAACCGTCCAAGGCAAGATGGTTTGTGAGTGGACACCAAGCAATTATTCTTCTCCTCGTTCGATGGTCTGTGAGTATGGAGAATTTCAACAACAACGCCATCCTGAAGATTAGACGAGGAATTATGCTTACTAACAGCTGCTATTTTTGGGCTCAGCAAGCAAATTAGAAGTAGAGCCCCCCTCGAATTTCGAAGATAAAAATCTACAAGACGCTGATAATCCCGGTCCTGCTGTATGACGCATAATCATGGACACTAACAAAATCGGGCCAGCGTCTTTGGGAATGTTCGAGAGAAATATTTTTCGTCGGATTTTTCGTCCTGTTATAGTTGGCGACGACTTTATTATATGGCTGTATGATAAGTATGACATTGTCCAGCACATACATTCCAGCGTCTGCACTGGGCTGGTCATCTTATCGGAATAGGACGAAAACTTGAAACTAATTCGTGAACAGCGTCAAAGAGCACGTCCGATCTTACGAAAACTTGAACAGGTCTGTGATGGCCTTAGGAAGCTTGGTATTGCCGTAGACTAGCGCCAGCGCGCAAAAAAAAATATATATAAAGTGAATGGTGGGCCTTCCTACGTGTGGGCATGACCTATATACGATTGTAGTGTCATTTAAGTAAGTAAGTAAGTAGTGCATTTTCTTGCACGTTCTTATTATTTTTTATGCTTTTCACTCATACTGGTGTGTCACAGTAATCTCTTTCAGTTTATAGGTGTCACAGAAATCTCTTTTAGACGGTTTGAAATCACCAGCCTTTTGCAAGGTGAAATTGTTGATTGCATATGTAAATTCATCAAATCATAAGGTAAAACCTTGTTTATGTGCAAGTTGAATGTATTTTCTTCGTAACTGCGTCTTAGGATTTAAATATTTAGCACATTTTATTATCCACCAGGTCGGTTTACGCAACAACAACGAATGGCAGATATGTACATATATTTCGTAACATCAGAGTTGCCAATACAAAGTTAGTTTTTTGTCGCAACATAAATCATAATTTAGTTTTGTGTATTTTCTAAAATAAATAAAGTAATAAAATAAGTAAAGTAATAAACAGCACACCAAATATAGACTTCACAATGTTCTCCAAGTAAGTCTGAAAAAAAAAAAAATGTATTTACATAGTCTATAATCTATTTTTGTTATCTACGACAACTCTGCGTAGCACAAAACTCGTCTGTCTGCACAGTAAACACTGTTTTGAATGAAATCTCCGAGCTTTCTGTGACACCTACGAAATTTCTCTGAGAAATTCAAATCAGCAGACGGAGTTTTGTGTAGAGAGTTCTGTGACACCGCCGATAGTGTGAAATTGTATTATCAGTTTGTTGTAACGCATTAAAGGATTCATCGTAGACCCCATAAAATATATAAATTTTTGGGGCTACGATGCCTTTCATGCGTTATTCTTGATTAGCTCGACGAGTCTATCTAGCTATGTCTAATTGGATGTTTGACAAAATTTAACTTGACAAAATTTTCGCTATTTTAAAGTGAATTTTCAACATTTCTATGCATAGTTTTATGTATTAGTATCCTTAGTCGTTCGTTCGTTCGTTCGTTCGTTCGTTCAAATTGGAAATTCTCGTAAATTGCATGTTGGCGAAAATTCAGTGACAAACTGACTACATGATTTTATAAGCTGGGTATTTAGCAACAACAACTAGGACAACAGCACAAACTATAATTTTACACTGCAGGCAGCAGAAATAGCAACTCATCCGCTTGATAATACTTAGCAACAGCTACAGTTAAATCTGTAGCATTGGGGCGAAAATGTGAATGCCAACGAGGACGACAAACTATGACAAGCTACAAACTTTGTAATGCAGCTACATGACGGAAGTTGTTGATGGCAAAATGGGTGCACTGAAGGATGTCACACGCTCAGATTATATGTTAAAGTAAATTTCATGATGTTTGACATGCGAACGAACAAAATGAAAAATATGCGCAGTAACTAAAAACAACAAGAATCGAAGTTTTAATACCCTTTATACGAAATTTTACAATGTATAGCAGCTATCTATATATACTAGGGTGATTTGATAAGACAGTGACATTTTGAATTTCCCGCGTAGTAACTTTAAATGCAATACTGTGCCTGTCAACTACCATCTGTTAATAGACTACTGTCGAATTTAATGCAATCTGCATCATTAAGTATGTATTTGACAGCCATTGAATGCAAATATGAAAGGCAGGCAGGAGAACAGAAATCAGATGGTTGACGCGCCGGTGATTTGCTTACTGCTTAATCGGTGATATGCTGCCATGGGTTGATGATCCACGTTCATGAAACATCGCAAATACTTGACTATATTGCGGGGTTACCAACGTCAAACACTACTTCGAAGTTATCACACGTGGTAAATTTAAGGTAAATTTCGGCACATACCTGTTTTATGTCACTCTGTCTGTCTTTCATTTCTACTCTCAGTTGCTGTGCACCGCACGATGGAATTGGTACTGACATGTGTAAGAAGTACCGAAATAAAATAAGATCAACTAGAAGAATGGGTGCTGCCTGGCCTTCATATAAGAAAAAACCATAGATTAGCAAAGTATTAAAAGAACTTATAGGTTATGTTACGTCGGCTGACCCTTTGATAGCGGGCTCCCGGTTCTTTGCATATCCTACAACCATCCATGTTGGTTATGTATAGCTTTTTCGCGAGAGCGGCTGCTAGACAATATTCTGTTAGAATGCTTACCAATAATCTGTAGTCTATCCTCTGGAGCTGCAGCCGGTAGTGTGATAGTTTTTTGTTGCGTTCTTCGCACATTACTGATACGTCCCGTGAATCACAGTGGCACTAGTAAGAAATAAATAATACTCAATCACTGATATTAACAATATCGAGTAGCAACTGATATTAGCCATTTTTCAGTTGCATTGATTGAATCACAGTTAGTTGAATATTGCTTAACTCTTAATTGGGAAAGAAAGAATCTTTAGCCCAATAGCCGGAAAGTTGAGCATTCTCAAGGTCACCTCCAGCAATGGGCAGATGCTAATCGCTCGAAAATTTCATCAATTGGTCAAGTGGGACGAAAATGGATGACTTGTAACAGATGCACAGGAATCACAGAGACTATGGAGAAGTCAATTGCCGCCGATAAAGAAGTATTTATAGAACCACTAATTGATGATAGCTTTCTTGTAGAGCCACCGGACTATAAAAAGATCGGCTGAGTAATTTAAAAGCTGAAGATTAACAAAACGGCAGGCTCCGACGAACAGCCAACGGTGGCGAGAATTAGTAAGGCGTATGCACCAACTTTTATGCAAGGTATAGTCCGTTGAATGCATGCCTAACGATTATAATCTCAGTATTATTTGTCCTATCTTCAAGAAAGGAGAGTCCACTGTCTGCGCGAACTACAGTAGATAAAGTCTCCAATTGGATATACTGTGTAAATGGCCGGATGTCATCGATTATAAGGTCGCTTTCGAAACGCCGACAATAACGAAATAGTTCAACTCCCTGCCTAAACTTGATATTTCGGCAAAAGAATCTTCGTCTTTGAATGAAGAAACTCTCACATACACAGTGCGTCGTCAGAGTAATAAATAACCTCTCCCAGCCCATTTATACGAAGATAGGTTTCATGCAGGGTGATGCTTTATCGTGCAACTTTTTTAATCGCCTAGTGGGGTATATTCTACTCCAATGCCCATACGCTGAACAGTCGGGCACGATCTTCCATAAGGAAGTGATGCTAATAGCGTATGCTGATGACATTGAAACGAACGAACGGCGCGTTAGCAGGGCGTTGTCGGAGATTGAGAAAAAGTCACGTCTCGTGGGCCTAGTGGTAAATGAGGACAAGACGAAGTACTTGCTGTCCACTCTCAGATCATCAGCGCATCTTGGTCGGTCTGTGAGGATGAACAATTTCAATTTGAATGTTGTAGAAAACTTCGTCCATCTGGGAACAGAGATATCGTGCAACAACAATGTCAACCTGGAGAACAGACGAAGATGCAGCTTGCTAACCGCTGCTACTTTTGGTTCAGTAAACAAATTAAAAGTATAACCCTCTCTTGGAGTACGAAAGTATAAATCTATGACACTAATAGTATAGTTATGTGGTCATGACGGATAAACGATGCCGCCACAATCATAAGTAAGTAATATTATTACATATTCAATATTATCTACTATTAATAACACTTAATGACACTCTTATAGGACACATAGACTTTTTTATTGTAGTTGAATAGAGTATCAAAATTGGCATGCCACGCCCACTTTTCAGGATAGCCCCAATACAAAGCACCCCATCCATCAATTTTCACTTTTTCTATGCAATTTTATTTATTGCGTTAAAAATTTGCCATGGTGAAGGCCCACTTTTTGAGGTAGCAAAACCACACGCCTTTTATCTTTTTGTACGGAAAACGTTTTTATTGCAGTCGATATCACCTTAAATATTGGCATGGTGGTTTCTTATGGAGTGATGGTTCACATAAATATCAAGGGACGTGTCACGCCCACTTTTATAAGTAGCTTCCGTTGAAACTTACCATTCAATTTCAACTTTGCATCGAAACTTTCTTATTACAGTAAATATCAACATAAAATTGAATATAGTGGTTTGTTATAGACGAACGTATTACATATACAGAAGTAGATGTGATTTCCTAATTTTAGGGGCATCGCCATGCACCCACTTTTTGCATTTTTCATGAAAAATACTATCATTTAAGGCAAAATCAATTATACATTTGGCTTCATATGGAAAGACACTTCGCATTGTTATAAAGGGGCGCGGGTCACACCAATTTTGGGATAGGCTCCAACAAACCTACCTAAATTTAAAGCTTGAAACTTCATGAGAATGGTATTAAAGATTCGGTACCACCACGTTTTTTCTTGTTTTATGCTGCTTTTATGTTTTTTTATTTTACAAAAGTAGGTTGACATGATCAGCCATTTTGCATTTTTACTTTGTTTTTGACAGATATAAAGGTTAGACGTGTTTTGGTATGGTTGAGGAGTTTTTGCTATCGAAAAAAAATGGAGCAAAGAATCTGCATTAAATTTTGTGTCAAAAAAAAAAAAAAAATAAGTGCTCCAACGCCCTCAAAATGTTGACTGTGGTATTTGCCGAGTCTACTTTGAGCAAAAGAAATGTTTATAAGTAGTACAAGCTCTTCACAGGAGGCCGAGAAGGTATTAATGACGATGCCCAACACGTCGACAACCGATGAAAACCTTGACGTTGTTATGGACAATGGTTGAGTGACATCAACAACGATCCAGATTTCCTGGAAAGTTGTCATAACTGGTGACGAAACAAGGGTATGAGGTTTTAACGTCGAAACTAAAGTCCAAACATTTCAATGGAAGCGCCCAGAAAAGTAAAGGTCGAAAAATTACCGCCTAGTTCGGTCAAATGTGAAGATTTTACTCACTATTATGTGTTGACAAACTGTGCACAGGCAGATAAGTAAGAACTGCCGATAATGTATTTATTTTTAACAATAGATTTTAAGAAGTTTTAAGTTTTTTTCCTTTAAATAAAAATGTTCAGCACTCGTCGAAATGATTCACTAAAACGAAGTCTTCGAGTTCGGTTCTTTCTCGCCTTCGATTTTTCTCTTTCAGCATATTCACGTGATTATTTAATAATCATGCCTCAGTCACCGTATTTAATCAGAAGTGCTTCCAGGATTGGAAAAAGCGCTGGCTGAGGCAGATTACTTTGAACGGGCATAAAATTTTAAATATTGATGAATAAATAAATATTTTGGAGAAAAATAAAAAGCCTCTTTTTATTTGTCAGATAAATTCGCCCTATTGATCAGATGAGGAATATAATTATTTTAATTTATGAGTTCGCTGAAGCTTCCATTAGGGAGTTGCAAACATTGTAACTAAAGTTTAATACTCGTACTATTCACACTCTGTATGCATAGTAAAAAAATATACAAAACCAAAAATCAAAAGAAAAAAATGACCAAACCATCAAAGCAAAAATTGCAAATTAAAATTTAAGCTGGATTTAAATTGCCTTAATTTGTTAAAGCTTAAAAATGCATATCCTGTTTAACTTTCTGTGAATCTTTTTATTGTTGGGGGCTTATTTGCTATTTTTTTTTTATTGTCAGTATTTGATTCCTGTATATAGACTTGACAAAACGCTTTAAAGAGAGCGTTATAGAAAAGCAAGTGTTAAATGGCGAGAAACACCTTTGTCTACAGATACATATGTAAATAGAGAAAAAGTAAATCAACAAATTGAAAAAGAACGACAAGTGCTAAGCCGCTTAACTGCGTTGTATGTTTAATGGTGTAATTTAATTTGTAAAATGGTTTAATTTGAAACTATAAACAAGACAGAATGTTGCTGTTAAGTGTGTTCGACTACGATATACTTTGTACGCGAACTGTACTTTTTTGAACCATAGACTTGTAAAGAGCTAGATTCTTTAATCGGTATTAGCGTAATCATTTCTACTTTAAGTAACAAAAAAGTTTACCTTAAAGATTCTAGAGTGGATGATAAGTTAATATGAACGCTTCCTCTAATACTGAGGTTGGTACTTCCATTTGATTTACTTTTTTCTTTTTTTTTAAATTTATCTGGCGATGGGGGAGTCTTACATAAGACGCCACCATGAAGGGAGCAGTGTAAGATTAGTACACATTAAACCTAACCTCCGATAAAATAATGTTTAATAATAGCTATGAAACATGGTTTTAATAAGTGCGGACAGATTAATGTAAAGTCGATGGTAACAAATTGTTAAAATAACTTATAGAGGACATTGGGATAAAACCGCTTCTGTTTCATACAGCAGTTTAAGGCGCTCATTGTAGCCGCTAGTATGTTGATTGATTTGCTTCCTAACCGTAGACATTCGCAGGTCTCGACGGTCTCATCAGCTAGTTCAGCTATCGCAGTTTAGTTACACAGGCAGCCACTATTTTTAGGATGGGCATGCGCCATTTGAGCCTCCGATCCAAGTGCAAAAGTGCAGTGCTGCGACTTGATACCATTAACGGCCACATGCCAATGATTTGCCTATCTGCTGAAGCTATCTAGGAACTCGTACGAGAGCTCCGCGGCCACACTACGACTGGCTGAGCTGGTCACGAAAACAGTGTCATCTGTATAGGTAGCGAGCATTGCGTCGGCTGCAACTGTAGCCGGCATATCTGCAGTATACAGTGTGTGCAGGAAAGGTCCAGGGACAATTCCCTAAGGTACTACCATTTCTACACTGTGAATGTCCGATCGAACATCTCGAATTTCTACCACAAAGTTGAAGAGACTTATGCTTGTAGAGCAATCCTTCATGCCTGACACGATGGAATGCATGCTCAACATACAAAAAGACAGCAGAGTTTTACCGCTTATTTTCGAAGCTCCTGAGGACATGCTGAACGACTCGATGTACTTGTTCTGAAGTACCATGGCGTATACCGAAGCCGAACTGATGGTATGGAATGGAATGGGAACTTCCAATATTCTACCAAGAAAAATTCTTTCAATTATCTTGGATAAAGTAGTCTGTAAGACCTAACAAGATTTCCCGATTTACCAGGTTTCGGAACCATCAGAATCACTGCGTATTTCAATTGAGAGGGAAAGTGATGATTGCGTGCTGAAAAGCAGCACTAAGAACATCACTCCTGCGTCCGGAAGGGTTTTTAAAACTTTCCATCTCCGTCCACTCCGTTGTAGCCAGGGTTTTTGGCGGCTTTGAGATTTAGAGAAGAATGTTGTTGACCCTATATTGACCACTCTGCACCATCATAAATGTTACGCAGAAATATCTCCAGGGCATAACTAATATATGTAGCTGTTCTGAGCTCCATAAGGCGAAGTTTTGAAGCGATAGTGTAACCAGCCACTCGAAAATCAATAATCAACGGTAAGTGATCAGAGCTCAGTTCATATGAATATATCGTAGGTGTATCTAAATCTATAATATATAGAGTATCTATAGATATGTACGCGAACAGACAGGCAGGCGAAGAGTCTATATTAACTCGACTATTGATGGTTATCAATAGGCGAGTTATAATAGTGGAGTATACCTTAGAGGGTTTGCCGTGCGCTTCCATGTCTATTAAATACATTTTCACACACTTAATATAGGTTTTTATTCTATCGGCACAGCGTATAAAAAACAGGGATTTCTCACAACTCATGATATACTTTTACTAAAATAAGTATTCACTGATTGCTTGCTTGTGAAACACAGAGAACATGTTTATGATAAGAATAGTACTCATTATAATCTATATTGCTACGCTATAGCGACTTGCCCAAAAACTAATAAAAATCCTTTCAAAGGTAAATTTTTTCAAAAAATTATACTGTGTTTGGTTAATATTCCGCTTCCCAAAACAAATTTACTTATTAATTAATAGTGTTCAAGTAAGCATGAAAAGTAAGCATAAGTCCGGGTAAGTACTTTTATTTATTTTCACTAGACAATTACAATGTATTTATTTCGTTAGCTTCATTGAACTTGCGCAACAATGAACGCATTGAGAGGTGGTCACATAATAATTTATTTTAAGCGAACAAAGAATATTTTTATTTACCATTTACTTCCGTTTCCCTGCCTTTGAACGTTATTTTAGAGAAAAAGATATGAAAGAAGGGCGAATTGTTCTATATAACTTGAAAAAATAACAAATATTACCTACTACAAACGAACAAACTGAAGTCACGATAGCGATTTCAGCAACGCCATGCTCACAACGTGACGTATACGTACTGTATCCTTTTATGTAAGCACATTCTCTCGTCTTTCGCACTATATTTTATATTACGAGTATTTGCTCTAAGTATTTTGCCATAAAATACTCTTACAATATATACTTACCACTGTCCATCAATCGACCAATGTGCACGTTCGCACTTCTGTTTTATTTTATTTTAATTCGATGCATACATCTGTTAATATATGTGATGAAGAGGGCGGCGACCAAATGAAGTATTATAGGTATATCTACAGTGTGCGCCATCTTATATCTTCGGTATGTCAACAGTGAATAACTCTGTCGATTTCGACAAATGAGCATGATTCTAATATGTCATTCAATACCATTTTATCTATGAGTCAATGCACACCGAAAGAACGCGCTGAAATTGTGGGGCTCTAAATTGAAAACAATCGTTCAACATGGGAGAAATTTGGCGCCTTCAGACAACACAATTCATAGTTTTGCTCAAATGAAGTTGTTCAAGCGGTAAGAGAGAGAGAGTGTTGCCGATAATCCAAATGTGTCAGGAGTTAAACGACGACTCTAAGGAGGATTGTGTGTCCGCAAATCCATTTTCAACACACCGCAGTTCTTGCAGCGCAAGTTCCCGAGATACGTTGTTTCGAAAAATTGTGATTTGGAGTGGCCTCCTCTTTCTCCCGCTTTCACTTTTTCTGTGGAGTTTTTTAAAAAGTAAAGAATTCTTGTTTTGACTGACACACTTACAAACGAACAACCGGAACTGATAATACTAGAAAGCCGTGTGAAGTTGGAACACCGAAGTGCGGAATATTAATTTGTTTTGTAAGAATCTTTGGGTTTCTCTGGATTTATGGGATGGTACCAAGTCATGTTGAAACATCCAATGGATACTACCTAATTGTTTAGGTGTCCAAGGTAATAAAGCATCGTTTAAAATCTTTTCACGGTAGATTTGTTGATTTACCTTCAATGAAAACGAGTGGTAAGCGTCCTGTGGCAGTTATCGTGTCCCAAACCATCACTGATGTAGGCGCTTGCTTTCCCAGAGCAATTCTTTGATCTAAACTGTCTTTTGATTTGCACTTTAACCGTACACAATTGTTTGCTTACGTAAAAGTAAAGCCGTACATTGAACCGTAAAAACTTTTTTAAATCAGAAAAGACTACTTTTCAAGCTAGCCACTAACGTGTATTTTGTAGGGCTTCAATTGTAGTTGAACCAATTGAACTGAGCTTTGTCGTGGATTACTTTGAATTCTGGCCTTCATCATTCTCACCAATTCTGCCGATGTTTCTGTGTTTGGATGTACACCTCCATGGCGTTTTTTGATGCTACCAGCATCATTGTCACTTGTAATTGTCCGATACACAAACATTTTATTCACACGTAAATGACGTAGCTCATTAACAATGGCTGGTTGCAATTTTCCAGCCAAATACAAACCAACAACACTTTTGTGCGTTTGAATTCCATTTCGATAACTTTTTTTAACTGAGACGTAAAATAATATGCTTCCGTAGTAGAAAACAGACTGACTCTTGACAAAACAAGAGCTTGTTGTCAGTAGCCATTTGATTGCTACAGCAGTGTGAAGTTGGAGGTTGGATAAACGAAGTTTAGCAATGGACAAACCTGGACTAACGGTGGATAAACGAAATGCATAGTTTGAAATGTGCATTTCATACTTCGGGGTCCAAGACACAAAATTTGTAACTAAAATTCCAAAAATTAAATCATTAATTCAAAATTTGTAGTGGGTGGGCAAACGTAGTTTGACCTTGCACATATGTGGACTAACGTTGGACAGACGAAGCGAATTTATAAAGATTAAAATATCATACTTCGGGTTGCCTTCGCAAGGTTATACTAGAAAACTTATTTATGGACAGCAGTTTCCTTTTATGGTAGGGTTTTGAGAAATTCCACCCTGAAGAGTGAAGAAGAGGTGTTAATGATTTTTGTTCCGGTTTTGCCGATTCTGGAAAATTATGCTCGCATGAGGCAAACGACGTGTAGCATGTAACGTTATACTCATAGCATAACATAGTTGGTCTAGATTGATCTTTGCACAGAGAGCGGCACGCTTTTAAAATCCGGCTCTAGCTCGTCGACATTGGGGTGTGGTTATTGTTCTATATACAAATAGTTTGACCAGCTACGCATTATATTTTAGATTAGCTTGCCAGCGACAAAAAGATTTAAATAATATATAAAATGAAAAGGGGAGAGGTTGAAGTAACCAGAAATTATTAAGAATATAGTTGAGTTAAGAAAATAAACCAATTAAGAAAAATTAATGACATGTGTTGTTCTCTGCTGTTATTGAGGCAACATGTACGCCCACCCTTCCATGAATATCAAAAGCCAAAAGAAAGATAAAATATGATGATCCCTTCAATTATTAAAAGAGGTTAAGCCATCAGCGTGGAATTAAATACGATAAAGATTAAGCGAACATTATTCAAAATTTATTTAATCAAAAAAAAAAAAAAAAATCCTTTCCTATAAAAACTAAATATAAAATAAGGATAAATTATTGTACTTGTTGTAAATGTAGTATAAAGTAAATCTTTGTGTGGGTAGAATTAAGTGATAAAAGTTTAATGAGGGCTCGATTCTTTTTCTGAACTATTTTTGAAACTAAATATGTTTTTATGTTTTAGATATATTCTACGCAATAATTTTTATTCGGGCTTGCTTTTACTGTGCAATATATCACTGTGATAATTAATTTAAGTGTTTAATTTTTATTCAAGATATTTACTTTAAAGCATCACTGTGGTATAGATATGATTAATTTACGTATTTCGATACTTAATTAAGATATATACTGTTAAACAACACTGTGATATATTCTACACTATTTAATTTAATTATTCATTTTTCTAATATTTACTTTTTTTTAAAATCACTAATTCGCACTTTTAAATCTTCAAAGTTTTTAAATTTACATGCACAGATCAAATATACATATTGTTGCTACAGCAATTATACAGCTGATCGTTGCCATTTATGTTGTCTGAGGTCATCGACCTTTTCATATACTTGTGATATATGTACATATTAACAAAAAAAAAAAACAAAAAAAAATATGATCCACAAAATTAATGAGCAATATATGTATTTGATCATTGCAAGAGAAAATAAAATAAACTTGAAAAGAGTCACTTACTTTGTATTATCTGCAACGACGAAAGCGCTTTAGTCGATGAGCTGGACTCTTGCGGGGAAAACGAAATATAATATATTAATTTGTTATGAGTAGGCGGCAAATTAGTCATTTAAGAGCATTTTTTTCCATGCACCTATATTTTCATATACACAAAAAAAAAAGAAAAAATCTAATTGTCTTCCACTTACTAACGAATTTCACTCTTTCTCTATCTCTCTCTCTTTATATAGGTATAATAAAACTACTTTTTCCCTACTCTAAGCACATTAACTGCCTTATATATATAACCTACATAATTTATAAAAATGTACAAGTATCGGGAAAAACGGAGCCTGCTAAACAGGGTTTCGCTCGGACGGACGCTTCTAATAAAAACTGCATCCAATGCTCACTCCAATGACCATATCAGCCTGCTGTGTCAACTTAGGGTTGTTTAAAATGTCAGCTCTCTCTCCCTCTTATTTTCTTCGCACGCTCTTAAGTACAACGCATTTCCGCAGTTATGCGTTGTTGTTGTATTCATCTACAAATTGTGTATTTTGTTTAAATGAATATTAGGTGCCAAAACCTAAGACAAAAAAAAAAAAAAAACCATGAACTAAGTGAATAAGCAAAAATATGACTACGAGAACGAACTAAACTAAATAATAGGTTTTTTAAAAGAAATGATGACAAAACTTACCCTAAACGGGTTATGACACTTCAATAATGCGGAAAATTAAATTTGACAAGTCGAACAGCAGCACTTTTGCGTTAGTAAAATTGTTGTTGCAGCAAAACTTTCAAATATTTTTATGCTGCCGCAGAAGCGAAATAAATGCTATTGTAGCGATCGTTTTTAGCACTTATTACTTTTAATTAGGCTTATTTAAGCTCAAAGGTTTTATTCAAGAACTTCAAGTTTTTATTATTTTTTTAAACAAATTTCCTTGTCATTTGCACTGAAGTTTACTTTTCGAGGACTGAATACAGAAAGAGGCCAAACTGTTTCACTATCGCCTTTAAATAACATTCGAAAAAGAGAAATTTTAGTCAAAATGTCGAACTTCCGCAAAATGACACATTAAATAGCATCTCTAAAAATCTGCCTTACACTTTTTCTAAGTCGATCGGTAACATCAGTGGTACTAAAATGTTAGCGTATGCAAAAAAGTATGCTACCTGTATATAGAATCTCGAGCTACAAGCGCCACTACAGACGGCTACCTCTATTGTGGTCTGATCGGGAACTATGTTGTATATTTCACTAATATTTACGTTAGATATACCAAATTGAGCGTTTCTTGCGTTATTATCAACAAAATAAACAAAAATTTGCATGCAAAAATATAAAAATGGGACAGATTTGTGCTGGGCTACTCCTTAAAGTCGGAGTGATACTAGTTATCTGAAGAGGGAAAAGGAGAGCCTAAGTATCTAAACTTGAGCAGACGGCCGTGTCTATATCGACTCGTCTTCCGATATTGTTTAAGGCTCGTTTAGCCTGGTGCATGCATTTGCACAAACTTAATATACTCTTTTACCCTATAGGCACAGGGTATCAACAAAAAAGTGTTTTGCTTTTTTATGTTTAAAAAAACAGAATTATTTGCAATAGAATATGAAAATCAAGTATTTTTGTAAGCAGTATTCTTTCTTATTCGTTTTTCGCATTATTTGCTTTCTCGTTTATTTCATATTGACAGCCGGAATAAAGCTGCAAACGTAAGCAGAGATACTCATGCATACACGTACAAGTATGTATGTGACAAATCAAATACGTCTGCTTGACATTTTAATGACTTCCATACGTATTGCATACTTTTGGGCGTCACTAGAAAACATCAAATTGCTTCACATTTTTAAAAAGAATTTACTATTTATTACAAAGTTATTGATTTTCATAGCTTACTCATGCAGAACTCACTCTTATCAAGTTTGTTTCTTCATTTTCAGCATTTGTCTTATGACATTGCATTACATATCACTATTTTTGCAATAAATTCTTACAAAATGTTGAAAATAGTAAGCCTTCTTGCGTTGTATAAAAAAACCTTCTATTTCATATCACAGTTTAAAGTCCTTTTTATGAAGCAAGAAAATAGCAGTGGCAGCATTTTGAATGCAAGGCGGAAATAAATATTTTGTATCTTCTATGTCGTTTTTCAAGTGGATCTAAGGGCGGTGACAACTGTGCTATTTATTCGTCTTTCTTTCTCTAACTGTAAGTTTTGTACTTTTGTACACTAGGTTCTTTTATCGGTTGAAGTTTTACCATCTGCGCCGACATAATTTTTAAAATACACGAAAAAAGTCAAGTACACACGCTGCCATATATCTGGCAAGTTTAACAACTTTCATTTAGTTTGCTGTAACTTTTAGTTGAAATATGCAGTTATTTCTCACTAATTTTAATGCAATGCAATGAAGGTGTCTGATGCGGCAGTCCAAACAAAGCTTAATATGTATGTATTGTAGACGTATTAGGCACAAAAAACATGCTCACAACTAGAGTTGAGCGATATTTAACTATCTGTTATTCAATCACGGCGACTGAAAATTCACTGATATCAGTTGCTAATAGAGTAGTTGTAAATGTCATTGATTGAGTATCGTTTGTTTATTACTAGTGCCACTGTGATTCACGGCGTATGATTAAAATATCATGCATTTAATGTTAGCAGCACAACAAGTTGATGCATGATACTAGCACTATATTAGTGATACGCCGTGAATTACAATAACGAGTGACAATTGATATCAGTGATTTATCAGTCGCCGTTTTTTTGAATCACAGGCAGTTGACTACCGCTCAACTGATGATACACGTAGTGTTCACATGCAAGTAGTTCATATTTTATAAAGCTATTTAAGCACTTGTTTTGAATTCAAAATTTATGCTTAATTGTCTTTTATCTCTGCAAGCATCTGGTTTCTTTAACTGGAGTGGAAAATGAAATGATGAAAATGGTTGTGTGTATTCATGGGTATTCGAGAATGGTTTAGATTCACAATTCGATCCAATGTAAATGCCCGCGAGTGTACTTGTCCCAAAAAATGTAAGATAGAGGGATGAAATGTTGTATATAGGGATGGTACAGGTAAGGGGATGGGAAAAGGAAGGGGTAGAGGGACAGGGGTAGAGGGGCAGAGAAAAATGGGAATGGGAGGTAGGGGAAGGGGCAGGTGGAGAGGCATAAACGCACCGGGTACCAGATAGTATACTACATATTTGCAATCAAAATAATTTTTTTATAATTCACGAATACTTTATGCATTAAACTACTACTGCAAACTCTCTACTTCTCTACTACTACTACTACTCATACGAAATGATATATGTAATTTTTACAATTTTAATTTTTTTTTATTTATACTTTTTTATCTATCTTTCTGGAATTTGTTTATACTAACATTATCAAGTGATTCTCAGCCATTTTTGACTACCGCTCAACTGATGATACACGTAGTGTTCACATGCAAGTAGTTCATATTTTATAAAGCTATTTAAGCACTTGTTTTGAATTCAAAATTTATGCTTAATTGTCTTTTATCTCTGCAAGCATCTGGTTTCTTTAACTGGAGTGGAAAATGAAATGTTATTTTCGCATATTTTCTTGGGTTTTTTATATCCAATCCTCTCTAGAAAATAGCATCAAAACACAACTCATTCAGCATAAAATTGAATTAGTCCTTACTAATTGTAGTGAAGATATGGCAATTGATCAATCTTGGTAAGAAGAACTATGTGAAAAATAGATGATGCAGACAATTTTTTGAATCGAAATAATTCCAAAACCGATGAAAAAATCATATTCCCGCCATCTAACAGTGATCGAAGTAGCACGATAGTCACTGCTGCTCAAAAATCACTGACTAGCTCATCTCTACTCACAACGAAAAAAAGCTAAAGAAACAATATGTAGTGGCGCTTCTTATCCATAGTTTTATTCATACAATTTAAACAAATTTCATAATGTTAAGTTTAATAATTTGTGTTTTAATCAAATTCCGAATATATTCAAGTGTTGTGTGAATACAACCCTATCTTCAGACGTTACTAAATCATCATGTACCTCGTTGCTTTTGACAGGTACTTGAAAATTAATGGCGATTCAGAAAAAGGTTACTTAGCCATGCTGCTTGAAAGTTCTTATTATACTATTATTTGTGTAGAACATAATTTTAAACTGGTACCTAGAAAGATCTTTTGTTTTGTCTTTCTTACTTTGATGTCCTTAGACTAGTTCCTTCTGTCGTCAATGATCCATTCGTATACCACTTAATCGTATGTGGTTTTAACGCATATTACTTTTCCGACGTCCAAGTCTTCTTATCGGACCATTTGATGGTGAATTTCCGATTGAAAACATTCCTCCTTGTCATCTCGTTACTTGGCATGGACACTAGTACTTCTCCCTGTGTCCATGTAGAGAGATGTTTCTAACAGCAAATTTATTTCGGTCAACTTTATTTACGTCAACTTAAAGTCTCAGCAGCGTTTCCTTAGTTTTCTAAATTTTTTTTTAAAACCAAGTTAAATTTGACAGCAGAAAACTTAGTTTTATTTAATTTTGTTCGCGCATCCAATTCTTGCGCGTAAGCATATAAAAATCAAGATAAATCTATTGAATCATTAAGAGTTTAAATTAATTTAATACATTAATATTGATTTATTGATATATTTTCCCCTCAATTTTTTTGGGATTTGATAAAACGTGCGAGAGGGATAGCTATATATACATACAGCAATATTTTCACGTCGACTCGTATAGGTCACACTTGACTTTTGATTATGCTTTTATTAACAATATTTCGCACACAAAACCGATATCACCATATGTTTATATTAAATGTGTCTGTTTATAAAATATTTGCATAGTCATTTAATGCATATAATAACAATAGCATTATTTGCAGGCGCTTACTCTTTTTCATTCTTACTAGAATGGGAACTATGTGCAAGCTTAATTAAATATTAAGTACATATGAAGCTCATAAAAGAATGATACAGATAGCTCTTCTCGTACATATTATTATTCGGTACGATATCGCGGCGATATCACATATAAATTGCATTCGGAATCGGCAGCATAGTTTTTTTTTATAACTGCGCAAAGCATCGAAAAATCAGAAGAGACATCATCAGTTTGAGCTACTGCATGCATGAAGTTACCCTCAGTCGCTTTCTTTTACAACGGAGTCTGTGTGATCTTCACTCGAATATATATATTTTTTTTTTGTATCAGTGACAGTGGAGAATGTGCTACAATATGGTTAAGCTGAAAGATGATTTACTTGAGTTTGGTCGACAAGGTCATAAAGACATAAATTAAATCACCGTCAAATAATCATTAAATTCGTGAAATTCGTGCTATGTTATATCATTTTAGTGCCGGGAAGCAAATACCACAGATTAAGTAGTTGTAGTGGAAAAATTTTATTGTTCTCACACAATTCTCACACACACCGACAATTCTTTATAAATTACAATTACTCCAGGGGGATGGAGTTGATGGGGAAGTAGTGGCTGAGGGAAGGAGAGGCAGGTGGAGGGGCAGAAAAGCGTCGATTACCAGCTAGTATATATGTATATGTACATATATATATCTTTATATATAAAAATCTTCTGTTCGTGTGTACGTGACAGAACTCCTTCTAAATGGCTGGACCAATTTTGATGAAAATGGTTGTGTGTATTCATGGGTATTCGAGAATGGTTTAGATTCACAATTCGATCCAATGTAAATGCCCGCGAGTGTACTTGGCCCAAAAAATGTAAGATAGAGGGATGAAATGTTGTATATGGGATGGTATAGGTAAGGGGATGGGAAAGGGAAGGGGTAGAGGGACAGGGGTAGAGGGGCAGAGAAAAAGGGGAATGGGAGGTAGGGGAAGGGGCAGGTGGAGAGGCATAAACGCACCGGGTACCAGATAGTATACTACATATTTGCAATCAAAATAATTTTTTTATAATTCACGAATACTTTATGCATTAAACTACTACTGCAAACTCTCTACTTCTCTACTACTACTACTACTCATACGAAATGATATATGTAATTTTTACAATTTTAATTTTTTTTTATTTATACTTTTTTATCTATCTTTCTGGAATTTGTTTATACTAACATTATCAAGTGATTCTCAGCCATTTTTGATTTTCGCGTCATTCTTTTCTTAGTAGTTTACAGAGCGAATATTTCTTTTCTTGACCCACTCCTCAAAGCCGACGAGTCAGTAGTTGGATCTTTTGCGTGCTTCTTAGTCCATCGACTATATATACATTCTATTCTATGTTACAAAAAATATTGCGCCTCGCACTTAACAAAGAATATTAAAAAAGTTAATGTGAATTATTAGTAGAGTTATTTAGTTTAAAGTAAAGGGAAGGTTCAATAATAAGTTTTAAGCCAAAATAGCCGAAAATGGTAAAAAAAAGTATAGAATTAAAGGAAGTAAATTATACATTTTGAATATTATTTTAAAAACGACAATTGTGTAAAGTAGGTTTTCGCTGAGTTTTGTATGCATAACGGTCGTATACATCTGACGCCTCCTTCATCGTATTGGATTGAAAATAGTGTCAAATATCTAGAAATTTCAACTAATCGTGACAACAAACAACGAAAATTGGTAAACTTGCCAGTCGTCCGGCACCGTCTGAACATGCTTTAAATCATACAATTAACTTCGCTCGGAATGTGCGCGATGCAGTTAAAAAATTTATGGAATTGTTCCGCAAATTGATATCGAATTATGTTTTTTTATAGTTTGTCTCACTTGCACGATGTCATTCTCTCTCCCTCTACTTTGTTTAAGTCTGTAAACAACTATAATATAACCGAATACCACGCTTGTTGACGTCTTCCCAGATCTGGTCGTTCCATCGTGAGCATGGTCGTCCTCTCTGACGTCTTCCACCTACCAAATTTAGGTTGCCGTTGTATACTTTCTGTGCTGGAGCTTCGGGGTTTATCCCAATAAGATGACCAGCCCAAAGCAGCCGCTGGAATTTTATGTGCTGGACTATGTCAACTTCATCATACAGCTTGTGGGTTATACGGATACTAAACTTGTAACTTAAACAGGTCCAAAGTGGAGCACGCTCAAATATCCTGCGCTAAAGTTGTTGTTACTGGTTCTGTTCTCCGGTAGAAAAAGTTTTCTACAACATTGAAGTTGACATTCTCCATATTTACAGACCGTCCAAGACGCGCCGCTGGTCTGCAAGTGGACATCAAGCACTTCGTGGACATCAAGCACTCCTCATTCACAGCTAGGGTCATGAGACGTGACTGTTTCTCAAACTTCAAAATCGCCTTGCGAACTCTTCATTCTTTCGTGCGAATGATGTCATCAACATATGCAAGTAACTGATGACATCATGTAGAGGTTCTTTCCTCACTGAAGATGCTGCGATACCGAGTTCAGAGAGGGCGTTGAAAAACCACGTTCTTATTGAAATAGGTGGTGTGCGTATTTGTTATACTCACGAGTCTTCTCCTCATGAAAAAATATTGTCTTATTGTTCTAGGATTATGAAGCGTGAATATTCTTTTGTTTAAAATTTCAAATAAATAAATAAATATTGTATAAGAATATCTTCCAGAGCATTATCTTAATAAATTTTATACGTGCGTTCGAACTAAAATGAAATGCTCTGTTTATGATTAATCAACAATGAAACGATTATAGAAAGACCACAAAATGCATAAATTAATGAAATTTATTTACCAGAAATTGAATAAAACAGTATAAATTATTAAAACAATACTTGGCAGTACTGGCAATTTGCACAAAATAGTGGGAAGGGGTGATTGATAGAGGGGAGGAAATGCATGTTGTCACATGGAGTGCGTTTAACAATGAGGCTCCTCATACTAGATTACACATTCAAATATGATACGCCACACCATCTGTCGCTCGTTTTCTGAGAACGTGCGCATACAACCCATTATATTTGTCGTTCCTACTCTTGTTATGCGTAAAACTAAGTTGGATGGTGCTCATTTTGACTGCAAATTAACTCATCACCATACCTATAACACATATGTACATGTACCTACAATATAACATATTTATACCATTTCTATGTGTCATAAGAGTTTAGTAAATTTTTGCAAATTCAGCGGTTGATGCCTGCATGCAGCTTACTTGGTGTATCTCGTTCACTATCTACTTCTATACGTCTATATCGAGATCTTCAAGAAGAGGTAAAAGCTCAGCAGAGCTGATTAAAACAAATAAAAAAAAAACTTTAAGTTCGCTTAAGATCAAGCGGTAAACAGTGACGAACATCGAATTAACTACTAATAAGGATTAAAGTATTTATAAATAGGGAAGCGCAAATCATTCACACACTTTTTAACCCTCTTAAACACAATATATTCGTATTTTAGTTGATAAAATTTTAAAAGAAGAGGAATCAAATAAATATTTAAAAATAGAAAGAATCGATACACCAACAAAAACTTAGATAACTGTTTATTAATTAATTGCATAACTGTGAATTAATTATTGCAAATAAGTTGCTCACTCATTGCCACTCTCTTTCTGGATGGCCCTTTGAGCAGGGCTGTCCAAAAGAAAGGTACTCGAAATCAATAAAATCGTGAATAATAAAGATAAGCTAATTGAGTAGATTGGGTTTTGACTGGTTTCTAAACTCAACTCTTTCAAGAAATTCTTGTTAAATAGCTGTTACTTTTATTAATTGTTTTTCCTAGCTTCTTAGTCATTATAATAACATTAATCTAATAGTCATTATAATAACAATATCACTAGTCTACAAATTAAAAAAAATATGTATATGTAAACTTCGGTGGTGCCGAAATTTTAATATCATTCACATGAACTTAGCAGGAGTAAAAAAAACATTTGTAAAATCTAATAACCTAAACGTGGGCACGCACTTTGATAATTATACGAACCGTCTGCCCATATGAAGCCACCAAATCAAATGTCAAATGTCAAATTGTTTTTGTCTGAAAGGATAAATTTTTTCATGAAAAGTTCCAAAAGTGGGTGGTGGGTTTGTATGGGGCTGTCCCTAAAATAGAGAAATCATACCGTCGTATAAAGAACCATTTCATTTCAGTTAGTAAACGTAGAAAATAGTTAATAAATAACATATTAGCAAGAACGATGGTTAAGAGAGAAAACAATTAAAGCAGTTGTGAATGATGTACTTCCATTCGCTTCTAATTCTTAACTTGTTTAAACATACGTTATAGTTTATTTATTATGAGCTGATGCTGAAAATACAGCAAAGGGAAGCAAACATAATGATGTTTAACGTAAAAAAAAAAATCATCAAGACCAACGTCATCAAGACCGATATTCTTGCTTTAAGCCCAACACACTGTGCCGGATGGTCTTGATTTCGAGACCATTTTCTTAATTTTATACTGATTTTTGGTTGAACAAATTCATTGTATTACATGAACCAATTTCTTTTATCTGAGTGCAATTTCGTTGCTGATGTCTCCATTGAGTCGCTTTTAACACATTTTTCCCTGTCTCTAACGTAATCTCATTTTTGTTTTGCAGTCATTTGTGCTTAAGTGGTTATGACAGTTGTTCTACTTTCGATGCACGTTGATTTTTTATGTCAGCGCACTTTTGTATCTTTTGTCAAGACTTCCTGCTAATACTTCACCATTCCACCATTAATTAGACTAAGCTTGGCTTGTTGTGCTTTTTTTCTCGACATTTTTATTTCTGTCTTTCATTCTTTTTGTGTTGCACGTCAACACTTGCGACTTTCACATTTCAATCAACGTAAAACAAGAAAACCGAGTGGCAAGTAAAGGCGCAGAGTCGGAGAAGAGTGAATGACAACTGGGGAAGCCAAAGCTATAGCAATGGATGGCTGCAATGCACCGGATGTGCAAATGAAAGTGGAACTGCAACAGCAAAAACTTTAGTTTACCATCTATTTTTGAATTTGCTATTGTCGTTGAATGAGTTTTCGAAGTTGTTGTCACTTTATTCAGCAACAACTCAATTCAGCTTTCACCTCAACATTTAAGTGCACTTTTATGTATTATGTACCTTCTTTTAACACTTACCGCTGAATAAGTCAAAGAGAAAGTTACAACAGTTTTAAAGAAATAAACATCATCTACAGTCTATTTTAATTTTTCTCCACATTTTTATCACGGAACTTGCAGTGCATGAAAGACTAAACAGATGCAAAGAAAGTTCTTGCATTTATATTATTGAACAGCTCATCGATTCAGAAACGAATCGTTTAAGCCATGTCTATCAATATGTTGTAGGTTGGTTTAGGTTAGGTTAGGTTAGGTTAGGTTAGGATGGCCAACATGGTTGAACCCCACATTGTCACTTAGGCCAACATAGGCCCCTTCTAAGACCATATATATTTCCTAATGTCTACCGCAGCTACTCTGAGAACCACTTTGTCAGTGTTAAGAACGTCGAGATATGTTTAATCTCTTTTTCCGAGATCTCAGTTAAATTATCCAGGATGGGCAGTGACATAGCAAGTGCTCGACCGTTTCCTCCTCCTCGGCATTTTCACAGCTTCTGCAGAAGTCCCAGGAGTTTAACCGTACCCTTGAGCATGTCTCCCTAGTATGCAGTGGCCTGTAAGGCTCCCACAATAACAGCTATCTGATAGCTCTTGTGCTGGAGTAGTGTTATTGTTCTTTTGAGGTTATATGTTGGCCAGGTGAGTCTAGAGATTTTGCACGTGCCAAGATTGCACCATCTATCAATGTGTTGTATGAAATAAACGAAAAAATTTTGGCGAGATTAAAAACAAGTGACGAAAGCCTACCACCAACTCACGGAAGCTATTAATTTTAATTTTGTGACAAAAGGAAATGATTGAAATCCGATTGCAATATTCGTAAACTTTTTACTTAAGGTTTAGGCTTTGATTAGGCTAGCTATTTTTTATGATGGCTATCACGTTGACAGTATAAAACCGATTTTGACAAAAATATGCCTACCAATTCAAAGGTACTCAATTGTAATTGTGCTCAATCTAATTTATAAAAATTGGTTAAATATTTTATATGTAAAAGGATTAAACAATCGTCACTGACATCAAATCAAACACACGTAAGCTTTACATGAAATACAAACACACGTACACACACACACACGCACACACACACACACACACACACATACACACACACACACACCACACACACACACACACACACACACACACACACAACTTCTGGTAAGGAAAAAGTCTTCTGGATACGACGGAATCGACATAGCAACAATCAAAGCATTTCCCTATAATTGTCTACAACTAATAGTGGAAATATTTAACGTATGCTTAAAGCTTGTGGAAGTGCGCAGAGGTACTCTCAAAAATATTCGAAAGAATATTACTTTGTAGAGTGCTACCGACACTAGAAAGCGATATTCGTCGGGGTCCATGTCTTATTCGCACTTCGACATAAGGGTAACGATCGGGCACGCTTCTATGGCGTGGTGATTCCTAAACGAAACAAAGTCTATGCTTTTGGCTTGACAAAAAGCTGACTTTCAAAAACCATATAGTGACGAAAAGGAAGCAAGTAGACCTAAAAACGCATCGGATGTATTGGCCAGAAATCTAAGCTTAGTCTGGACAACAAAGTCAGACTATACAAAGCCATACTTAAGCCGGTCTGGAATTACGGCATCCAGCTATGGGCAGCTGTATCAAATATCGAAATACTTCAACGGTATCAAAACATCACCCTTAGGAAAATCACTCGAGCTGCGTGGTATTTGCGTAATGACTATATTCATAACGATCTTCAGATGCCAAGTATAGCTGAAGAAATCAAGAGACATAGCACTAGATACATAGAAAAACTTTATCAGCACTGTAATATTCTGGCTATCAATTTATTGGAGAATTCAACAACAACGAGGCGGCTTCAGCGAGTGCACCCGTTAGATCTGTCATGTCCAAGAACATAGGTTCAGATTAGGTTATTATATGTTAATATCATATGTAAAATTATGTAAAACGTAAATGTGAAAATTCACTAATCAGAAAATTTGATTATAGTTCTTGCATCGAACTGATGGCAAATAAAAAGATAATAATAAAAAAGAAAAAAGTCGAGTAAATAACAATGAATATATTGGAATGATTCAATTTTATTTTTTAATTCACAAAGAGTGCTCGATTATTTTATCATTCCTTATGAAACTTGAATCATTCAAAATGAATTGTACATTTTGAATAATTTGTTTTGAAAACTTTATGAAAATCACCAATTGAATTGAATGGAAAATCTAATCATTGTTTATTTTTTTTTTTTTTTTTTGGAAAAATTCATTTTCAAACAACATAATATTGTTATTGTATATCAAAATACAAAGCATTTACATTTTCAGTTAACCGGAGCTGGTTACAAATTGAACTATTTGTAATTGGGAAGGAGAAGGAAAAATACGGAAATTTGAATCGTTCTTTTTGATTCTTGCGAAAATAGTTTTTGCTTTAACAAGTCGCAAGCGACCGACAACTAAATTAATTTGAACCGGCAAAAATCTCAAATGAATGAATAAATAAATTTATCGAATAATGAAATGAATAAACATTTGATTTTCTCATTCAATGCTACTGTTAGTGAATTGAAATACATTCCGCATTGAATATAATGATTGTTGACATTTTAGAATATGTTGCATTCATGAATTAAATGTTAATTAATGAATATTCGTACAGTGGCTTATGTGATACCCGATGTAAAATTTGCTCAACGATGTTATTTTGAAATAAAATTATATAATTTTTGCTTTTTGTAAAAGAATGATTCAAGTTTGAATGAAACTGAGAATCATTCAGGCATTGAATTAAACTATTTTAGAATAATTAGTTTAAAAAAAAAACTTTAATTCGAATCATTCAAAATGAATTGTAAATTTTTGTATCATTCTTTTTTAAATTTAAATTTTGAAATTTGTCATTCTTGCCAAAACAGCTTTTGCTTAAACAATTTAAAAATAGTTCAATATTGTTAACTGAAAGCTCCGGTTAACTGAAAGTGAAAATGTCTTTTGATTTTATAAAAATATTATTATTGTTTGAAAATATGTTTTGCCAAAAATATAGTGAATACATTTTTCATTAATTTCAATTAATTTTTTTTCATAAAGTTTTCAAAAAGAATGATTAAAAATGTACAAATGTACCTGCATATGTACCTATGTAGCCACGAACAATGTACCTATGTAAATATTTACCTATGTACCTATCTACCTATGTATCTATGTTTGTACCTATGTACCTATGTCCCTATGTACCTATGTACTAGAGTGCTGCACGACTTAATTCATTGAAACTGCTTTATGAATGTTCATTCATTTAGATGCAATTCATGAATTCAAAATATTCTAAACATTCAATATTCATTTCATTCAATGCATTAAATTCAACTTCACTAACATTCACACTGAATGACTGAATGAAATGTAAATTCATTTCATTATGAATGCAACTTTATCCGAAATATTCATTCATTCATTCGATTGCGTTGAAGGTTCGAATAAATTCAGATGCCAGTCGCTTACGATGTCAACACGAACACTTTCAGCAGCCGAAGGCTTTCTGCACCCGAAAAACAGGTAGCTAGTTGCATATTGGTAGAGTAAACGAGATGGAAAGAGATATTAAGAGAGATGGAAAGGTATTTTGAAGTAAAGCGCCAAGCTATTTGCTAAAACTACCCGTAAAAAAGCCTTTTTTTGCGTGCCGCACAAAAAAAAAAAAAAAACTATCGATAATGTCGATAGTTCTATCGTTAGTTTTCCGCTATAGTGTCAATTAATCAATCCTGGGAAGGATATTGTGGAAAATATATGTTCTAATGCATTTTTGGGATCGGAATATGAAAAGGAATATATACAAAACTGTGGCCTACCTGGAATTTGTCCCGCCTCAATTATCAAGATCTTTGTAAGGAACACTTTTTCTGTGTTATGGGAGCTTATTTATTGGTACTATCACCCACAATCGGATATGTTTCTTGCAGCAGTACTAGCTAATCCTCTCCAGAAAATGGCACAAAAAAATTAATATTCCAGTAGCTGATTACGGTTTCCTGTTGTATGGAATTAGTCCAAAAGAATTGTGGTGAAGATATGTCACTTGATCAATCCTTGGAAGGATAATGTGGAATATACATGTTCCAATGGGTTTTTCGAATGGGCGCTGCAATCAGCAATAGTTGGCACTAGAATATATACAAATCTGATGACTACTTAAAATTTCATGTTCCCGCCTCAATTCCCAAGATCTTTGCAAGGAGCTCATATACTGTTGCCTGAGCCCAATGATTCCGACTATCTACCATATTCTTGAATGGTTTTTTGTACCATTTTAAGCAAATCCTGTTCAGAAATTGGAATTACAAAGCAGAATTCTGATTTTCTTTTAATGATTTCTTAGTATCCAAGCGTTATAGCCACATGTGCCACCAAATCGATATCTAGTAACATGTATATCTGGAGAGGATTGGCTTAAAATGCTACAAGAAACCATTCAAGAATGTGGGAGATAGTCGGAATCATCGGGCTACCGCAACAGGATATGGGCGCCTTGCAAAGATCTTTGGAATTGACGAACCGTTGGGACTTGAACAAAACTGGAGGAAACCGCAACGCATTGCTAAAAGAGTTGAGTTATGATGTAATTTACTAGTAAGCGTTGGCTTCAAAAAGATAAAATAAATCTGCTTATGAACTGCTCCCAAACATGTGAGGTCATGCTCACGAGCAAGAACCGAAATGAAGTGAAATGGGCAGGAATTGAGCGAGTGTTGTTAAACTCTGATCAAATATTTTCAATTATGCTGTTGATACTCTCTTTTTTTTTGTAGTAACACATACACTTGAGTTGAAACTAATTAATATACACTTACTTATTATATTCTAAAATGTAATTTGACATACTCTGCATAACAAAATTTCAACACTCCCACTTCTTTTAAAATTCTGCATTTTCACTGCACGAAACAAGCAAACAGAGAGAAACAAACACACTAACATGAATCGCATTCATAACATTCGAATGTATGGCAATCATTCATTCATTCATTCATGACATTCAACTTCATGAGCATACAAACATCAAAAAGTCACAAGTTTCGAATGAATTAGAATGCATGTGAACTTTGGAAACTCATTCATTCAATTCAAGTTCATTAGAAGGATGTGCACTTTCATTCAAATTCATTTTAGTGTGAATGTGCCATTTGCCGTTTTGGCCGCATTCATGCAGGGCTCTACTATGTACCTATGTACCTATGTACCTATGTACCTATGTACCTATGTACCTATGTACCCCACTTCTTTTAAAATTCTGCATTTTCACTGCAAGAAATAAGCAAACAGAGAGAAACAAACACACTAACATGAATCGCATTCATAACATTCGAATATATGGCAATCATTCATTCATTCATTCATTCATTCATTCATGACATTGAACTTCATGAGCATTCAAACATCAAAAAGTCACAAGCTTCGAATGAATTAGAATGCATGTGAACTTTGGAAACTCATTCATTCAATTCACGTTCATTAGAAGGATGTGCACTTTCATTCAAATTCATTTTAGTGTGAATGTGCCATTTGCCGTTTTGGCCGCATTCATGCAGGGCTCTACTATGTACCTATGTACCTATGTACCTATGTACCTATGTACCTATGTACCTATGTACATATATACCTATGTACCTATGTACCTATGTACCTATGTACCTATGTACCTATGTACCTATGTAAAACCGTCAGAAAATAGAATCAAATGCCAACAGGGCTACTAAAACGACACAATACCGCGACATTCGTTTCCGATTGTTATGAAACTTGTTGCAGTGTATTACTATCGATAAGTAGAAGATTATAGACTACATATCATTTTGTTAGCCATAGCAACGCACGCTTAGTAACTGATAATTGTCAATACATGTAATCCTGACTAATGAAAAAAAAAAAAAATTAGAGGTATCCCACATAGGTCCAGATCTAGAAATTTATTTTGTAGGTACCATACAAATCTTTGGTCCAAATAGAGAGCCTTACACAAGGAACAGAGTATTTCGAAGTCGAGCACCGTTTTGTTAAAAATAGAAAGGCTTTCATTCAAAATGGAGCACAAGCCTTGACTTTATTATTAAAATTATGCAAACATAACGAAATACTATCTTACTTATTACAGCAGAAAACTACAAAATAAAAAAATAAAACCAAAAAAGAAATAGAACCTGCCATACAGGGTTGACAATGCTCATTATTTCCGAAAATATATTTACCATGAAATGTATTTTTATTTTATAGTAAAAATACTTCCAACTGTAATTGTGTTTGTAGCTAAGTGTTTCATTATATTTTTCGAGCTCTTACTCTAATGCTATGCAATGCGATGTTTTTGTATCTATATTCGTACAAGGATAACAAACAACAACAATAGTAGAAAGAAACTATTTGTTGGTATATAATAGTAAAAGAGCAACAAGAGGTAAGATGTAAGTGTAAGTTGCCTACAGTTTCCTGGCTAAGATAAATAAATATAAATTGGCATTAAAGTGAGTAAGAAAGTAAGCAAGTAATTTGAGAGCGAGCGGAGGAGAGAAAGAGAAAACTAATGCCAAGCAGTTGTCAAAAGTATTTGCCAAGTTAGTTTTCAACTTTTGAAAATAACATTTGTACAGAGTTTATTACGAAACTGAAATAAAAAAATTTTAAATGGAGAGCTTTGTTGTGCTTCGTCTAATACTGTCTACAAACTAGGCAGCAGTTGGCAGTTAGCACAACTGCTGGCAGTTATCAATACACAAACTGGGTCTGTACATGGAGTTTTTACTGCAGCAGCTGGGATATCTGATGAAGTTTTTTCGACAGTACACATAGAACGTGTTGGCATGACCTCCATAGAGCGTTTATAGTGTGCATTGACTTGCTTTAAAAATTGGTATGTCATATTGTCTTAGCAAACTTTGCAATATAATATGTAGAAATCAAATTTTACCATGTACTCGTTTCACGCTGACTGCGACATGACAGTAAAAATGGCAGGCTAAATGCTCAGGTCGAACTATATGTACTAGTATATTTGACGCAGATGGATGAGATTTGGTATGTATGTACAGGAAAAAATAAGACCCACTAAAGAAATGAACAGTCTTCATATCTACCCATGATCACGTCTAGGACACCATTCGGATTAAATTAAGCTTAATGCTGTTTTTATGGCATCCTCCATAACAACTATCGTCCAAATCTATCGCTAATTTTTGGTTGAAGTTCAAAAAAACTTCTATTCAAAATGTTTTTATCGGGCGAAATTTCTGATCATCTTGGAGTAACATATTTATTCAATGTAAAGTATTCCTATCTATTGCAGTATATTTCAGAGTTGTTTTCTTTGTCATAACTGGTGTATGAGCATAAGTTAGCGTTTGTACACAAATGAACACTAACTGCGCTAACTTCGGATGTCCTAAAGTTTTAAATTAATTGGATATTAAGAAACTCGGCTTAAATGTCATATCTTTAGAGATGAAAGATTAAAACGAACAAAATCATAAATAAAAGAACAGCTCGTGTTCCGGCTATAAGAATCCGAACAATTTATTTAGAGCTCGGCTCCGTATTTCGCTTTCAGAAAAATTTCACAATTTGAACTTATCAGATCTTGTGAATATGAATTTCATAGTGACAATTCGAAGTGAATTCAAATCGCGAAAATCTTCTGTAAGTGAAATAAGGGTGATTTTAACGAAATCCAATCCGAATAATTTATTCGGATTCGAAAACCGAAAGGGAAAAATGATTCTCATGCCTTGCTTTTCAAACTTTGTACTCTCATACATACAATTAGGTACTTGTATGACTATACTTACTGATTTTATTATATACTCTAAAAAGCTTGAGCGAACCAGTTTTTTGCGGGCTTGAACAAGTTTATCATAACTAACAGAAATACCCGGGATAAAATCGACTAAACACAGGTTAAATAATTCGTATTGTAATTCGTATTGTCATACCATCCGATTAGTTTATTAGTAACATTTTCCTAGGTATTTGAAAAAAATATTACTGAGAAGACTGTTACCAGTACAGGACAAGCTTGCCAATATACCAAGACTCCAGTTAGAGTTTATAAAGCATTAGAAATGCATCACTACCGCATTAGAAAATAAAAACACACTGCACAGCAGAGTTTTTCTGTACGTATTTCTCTGGGGTATTTCTCTGCAGTGACGACAATCCTTGTCATATCAAGAGTACGTCAATGAATCCAGCGAAGCCGGAGTGGACTTGCAGAACAGTTGGAAGAGTCTGGCTAAAAAGGCTTCGGCGGTTGTTTTTGAAGGCAGTTTACCGACGATTAGCTTTCTTTAAGTATTGAGACCTGCGGCGAAGTCGATTAACATGTTGTCGTGAAGGCTAAAATTTCCGACCGTTGGGCCAAAGATTTCTTCCTTCCAAATTTTGGCAGCGGTCGTAGAAACGTTCGAGGCGCATGTAAAGTTCATCATCGCCGGCATCGTCTCTATCTTCCGACGGGACATGTGCATAAATAAGGCTAATGTTAAAGTACAGGGTGTTTCAAAAGAAAGTTCACATTTAAAAAATCGATACAAAAAAAGTAAGTAGTTTATTAAAATGCACACTGGGAATTTATTTCTTAAAAATGATATTGTCCAAATATAAACCGTTGCGTTCACGGCATTCATTTAATCGAGCACTAAAATTTTCTTTGACGGCTCGGCAGGTATTCTCCGTGATGGCTGTCATTTCGTGACGGATATTTCCTTTCAATTGTGCCAGGGAAGTCGGTTTGTTGCCGTAAACTTTAGATTTGACGTAACCCCACAGAAAAAAGTCCATGGGGGTAAATCGGGACTTCGTGGAGGCCAATTTATGTCACCTCTACTGGAGATCATCTAGTTTATGAATTCAAGCCTCTGCCCAGCATCCTGAGGTTTTCATTCTTGCACTAACTTAATTTTGTAAGGGTGCAGCTTTAAATTTTTGTGTAAAATGCGGAACAATGATGATCTATGCACGTTTAAAGCAACAGCACGCTTCCAAATCGAAAGGTCCGGGTTGTCACGTACAGACTGAGTAACACTGTCTACGTTTTCGAACGTTTTTCACCATTTTTCAATGAGTCGAGGGCTTGGCGCATCATTTAAGTGGCGAACATGTCGAATACTGCACAATTTTCTATGCGCTACAGTCGCTGAATAACCGTTTTTGTAAAACTCACGTACGCACAACGCACGGTCCGCTCCCGAAAAACGCTCCATAGCATCAAAATTCCCAAAAGCTACTGATTGACATACCCCCGCGTCCCTGGTAATAGTTGCGTTCACGCAAGCAGCAAATCAAATGTGAACTTTCTTTTGAGACACCCTGTACTTTGGCTTGGTATGTATCGTGGTCAGACGCTCGTCAACATACGAAATTCATATTAACAACTAATTCGCATCGGAATTCATGTTTCCTCGAATAGCAACTGTAATAGATGATACAGCAATACACTTCAACCCTTGATTAAGGGTTGCCTTCCGATGTTCCGAGGCTACCTAGGGATAAGTGTCTAAACGGATAAGTGTCCAAACGGAATGAGCTGAGCCATTCCCAATTGTATGGGAATCATTAACCCCATCCCCCTTGTCATTTCCTCAAAAAAATGCATACAATACAACTGCAAATACAAACAAAGATTTGCTGTTTCGCTTCGACAGAAACAATACAGTGTCAGAAATTGCTACTCTTACTTGTTGCTATTTTCCTTAAATATTTTAACAAAAGGTAATAAAGGATTTTTATCTAAACCATTTTATTTTCGCAACTACAGAAACTATTTCGTAGCCAAAAATTTTTCGAGTGAATGAAACGAAGTCAATAGAAAAAATTTCAAGATTAATGTAAAGCATTATCAACTAGTTCAATGGGTAACTACATGCAAGTCAATGAAGGAATGGATGTATTAAATAGGGTTAAAAAAGGAAAAAAGTGTTTAGTTTATTTGGGATCGTTTTATAATGTCAAAATACAATTTTAAGCATTCATTTCTATTCTATTCTATTGGGTAGCACATGTTGCAGCAGCATATTTTCCCAGAAAACAATAACACTGCATCTAATTCTATTCCAAAAAAGATTAATTTTGCATTTTCTCGTTGCGAATGAAAGTGTTCTATTAGATTTTGAAGTATATTTTGTTCCATCATTCATCGTCCTTCATTGGATTATAGCATATCCTACACAGTGACCGAAATCTGACAAAATGAGCATTGGAAATTTATTATGCGTAGCACAAAAAGAATAATGGTTCTTACTTAGAGCTTATTTTAAAAATCCCATGTCCTGCCTTCCTTAGAACGTTTTGTCAATGTTTAAATTTGCTTATTCTCTTTTTTATACTCTTTATATTGAGTGTAAATTGTACTATAATTTAGTCACAATGTTTGCAACACCTTGAAGGATGCATCGGAGACGACATAAATCAATCAGTCAATCAGTCTGTCTGTCTGTCTGTCTGTCTGTCTGTCTGTCTGTCTTTAGGTGCGATCCTGTCCGCTGCATTCCCTCAATCTTTGAAATATTATTTTGAAAGCTGGTATGGATACAATAACAAAAAGACCTTATTTATCTTAAAATAATAATTGTTTTTAAATTGGTTGACTACATACAAAATATGAATTCAATTAATAATATTGATGTTGTATAAATTGTACATTTGTATCAATAAAAATTTGAAGACTCGATAACTCTACTATCTACATGGGTTCTATCCCTGCTCGATCCAAAATTTCTTTAAATCTTAATTAAATCCATTCTAATAATTTCATACATCATTTCAAAACAGCAGCGGTTAACAAGTGTGATTCTTTGCCTGATCTCCAGGCTGACGTTGTTGTTGCTGGTTATCTCTGTTCCAAGGTAGAAAAAGTTCAATCACAGACCGTCCGAGACGCGAGTAGCATTACTTCCTTATATAAGATCGTGCTCGAACGTTCTACGTATAGGCATTAACGTAGTATGTACTCCATCAAGAGATTAAAAAAGTCGCAAGATAAACCATCATCCAATCTGAAACCTCTCTTGGTATCAAAGGGTTAGGTGAGGTTCTTTCCAACTCTGACGCCACTATGTGTCGATGATTTTCATGTTGGAAGTAGCATAGTGAAGTCCAATTTTCCGACTGTTGGGCCAAAGACTCCTTACCTCCCAACTTTCGGTTCGAAATCGCCGATCACGATTTTTATATCGTGATTGGTTCATCGCCTATAGAGCCGTTGGAGATGGGCGTAGAATTTATCTTTTGGGCGCATCGTCTGCGACTTCCGTCGGGGCGTCTGAAAAAATCAGGCTAACATTGAAGTACTTAGCCTTGATACGTTTCGCGGCGAAACACTCGTCTACAATTATGAAATTGGAGGCTAGACCGCGCAGTTTCCTACTAACTACGAAACCTCATCCAAATTCGTGCTTCCCTGCATGGCAACTATAATAGATATTGTCTGTGTTGCTGTAATAACATCCTTGAATTTGTCTTGGGTATCAACCAGCTGGATATGTGTA
Source organism: Leucophenga montana (assembly GCA_035044765.1). Lineage (NCBI taxonomy): Eukaryota > Metazoa > Arthropoda > Insecta > Diptera > Drosophilidae > Leucophenga > Leucophenga montana. The sequence goes on along the minus strand of JAWNNQ010001361.1, from coordinate 181,654 downwards.
CCATCCCTATGGAGGGGTACGAAATTCCAGGTTCATATCCGTAAATCATGTTCTTTAAATCGTTTGCAGGGGTCGTCATCAAAGGGTGATTGTTTCCGAGGCTTCCACTGAGATTTCAATGGTAAATGCTGTTTTGCTTTGGCACGAACCAAGTCCGGCGCACCAACCTTCGCACAATTTGCTCTCCATGTAGTTTCTGTGGCTATGCCAGCTGACGTGTGTCCTAACGGACGTTTGTTTGGACCGTTTGCAAAAAAAATTCGTTTGGCCGTGCCCGAGAGAATGGCCAATAATAACTTTCCATTTTCAAAGACGAAATCCATGCCAAACACTAATTTGAATAAATTTTATTATTAAAAATTGTCAAATCTAAGCATCCATTCAAAAATGGAAGACTGAAGTAAAACGCCGACGTTGTCGAGCAAGAAGGGGGCAAGTGTGCAGTGTATTAAAGCTTCGCTTCCACCGAAGTAAACTTTATTTTCATATTTTATTTTAAAGTAGATCCATTGCAATACGGATATACCTATATATACAATAATTCGTTTTAAATAGGATTTAAGTCCCTTTTAAATTTTGCAAAAATCCTTGACATTTGCATACATTGGATTTCTAAGTTTTCATTCAAAGCAATGCCATAGAGAAGTTATATATGTACAAACGTGCAGCGCAGCATGTATTAAGATACTCGTACAACAAGGACATTAAGTCAAAGTGTAGCTCAAAAGTAAAGACAAGTGGCCACAAAGGAGCTTCGCAAAAGTGAAACTTGTATGCTGAACAAAAGCTAAGTAAAGCTGACCGCACTAGAAGTCGAAAGTAATTGTGGACCAAGAAAGTGAAGTCTCGAGAGTAAAACACAAGAGAGAGTTGTAAAACAAAAACATCGCCATGAATAGAAGACGAGTAAGAATGCTGCAGTCGTGAGTTCATTAATTCGAAACACTTTGCATCCTTGCTTACAGGATAGGTAAAGAAAAGGTAATGTGAGTGATTTTATTTGAGGCGACTATTAGTAGCTTAGACAGGTGGACGGAGAGTAAGTTTTCCGTGAAACTGGTTTCTTTTTACCGCGAAAGCTTTTATACTACAATATCATTGAGTCGATTAAAGAAAAATTATTGATCTGATTGTTACAGTTTAAAAGTATTCAATATATTCTCCCCATGCGTCTCGGCGGGTGTTCAGAGATGACTAAATATTGATAAGTACAAAGAAATGTTGAAGAAATACAGCAGCGGTGGTTTATACCACGTCTGTGTCGCTTGTTTTTTTTTTGTTTTTTTTTTTTTATAAAAACTGAGAGCAACGTAGAGCGCTCAGTTCTGAATGGTACAAAAACATTTGTGTGCAAGAAGTTTTCGGAGAATTGAGGAAAACCAATCGGCGAGTACGGATCATCTCCCACTACGAGAATGCGAGCTCTCATACATCGGCTCACACCAGGGCATAACACAGAAACCGGAACCGTTAACCGAAGTTAACCGATTCAATTTGAAAACCCTAACCGGAACCAATATTTTAAAATAAAAAAAAAAAACCGGAAACTTTTAACAAAATAAAATAAAATCAGAGAACATTTAACCGGTATAGTTTCGTTTTTCACTTTAATGTTTTTGTAAGAAAAATAGTAACTTATGTATAGTGTTCTTATGCAGAATCTTCAAAGGAAGAAAAAAAACCGTTGGTATCATATACCGTCAATATGAGTAGTGTCAAAATGCTTCGCGTGTCATCCATCAGCTTCCTAATGCTAGATAAGAAGTTAATGTAGCCACCAATTGATTCTGGGATACTATTAATGAAATTGTTAGAGTTCTCGAACCAGCTAAAATTGCAACGACTAAACTTCAAAGTGAGCAGTTAGTTTTCGGCGACTTTAACGCTATTTGGCTTCATTGTAAAATTAAAATTGGTAAAAGAGCTACTGCTTGAGCTGAAATATTCGAGAATATTACCTTTTTAAGTGCCATATTTTTAGACCATCCGATATAATGGAAAGCTGAACAAAAGTTCTGAACAGAAAGTATTTGTATAGCAGCTTTGACAGATTTATATTCCAGAATTTTATCCGTTGTTGAAAAACTGCAACTACTTGAAGAAATTAGTTGCGAATTTATGTGGAATTTGTCAAGTAATTTATCTGGAACTAGAGACGAACTCGATATATACATGAACATGTTGAATAAGAATCGCGAAGATACAAAATGGAATGTATTATCAAAGAATAATAAATTTACTTGAATTAAGCTTTTTCTCAGAATAAAACGAATAACCAACAAAGAAAATGTAATGAAATGGTGGTCACAAAATTTTCCAAAGCTCTTCGATTTGTCAAAAATTACTCTCGCAGCTCCAGATACGCAAGTAAGCTTTTAGCGCTTGTTTTCAGGAGTCATATTTAATCGGCGTCATATAGCAATCGGCTGTACGCAAATATTCAGAATGCCATTATGCTTATAAGATGTAACTAACTGTACCGAAACCGCATACCGAATTAAATTGGAACCGGTACAGAATCTTATACCGAAACACACGTTTCGATATGTACCGAAACCGGAACGAAAACCGAAATACATTTCGATTTAATTCCCTGGTTCACGCTTAAGAGTTGTTGAGCACTCAAAAAACCTACATAATTGATGGATCATTCGAGTTTAAACCCTGATTTGGCAGCCACAGAGTTCTTTATGTTTCCGCACATCAAAAATAATTTGCAAGGTCAACGTACTATTTCGGCGCATGAAAGCAGGTGTTGAAACTTTTTGCCAACTCATTTTGGAGGCATGCACTGTCCTTGTTTTGTTCCTTCATGTTGCTGATGCATCGTTCGCAAATCGCTTTTTTTTTTTTTAAATAATGTTTTCATTATTGTTGCATATTATTTCTCTTTATTGCTTCTAACATTTTGCCTAATCCTTACACCTTCGCTCTTGATTTCCATCAGATTTTTATCTCTATCCATGGGCGCAGTTTCGAGTTTTTTTCTAGGATCGGAGAAGGCAGCCAACATACTGATCACGAGCCACAATGATTCAATTTCGGCAATCTGATTAAAGACCCACAATTAAAGAAGCAATCATATTTGATTATTTATTAAACTTACAAGTTTTGCCTACACACACCACATGTTTTATAGTATTTAGGGGCGTTGCAAAATCCGATTCGGAATTCTTAAAGTTTCAGCTTTCCAATCAGATATCGGATTTAATTGGTGTTGTAGAATCGAATCGGATTGGTATTTTTTCGAACACAGCCAAATCCCATGTTCGAATCAGCTGTTCTGTCATATGGTGAAAAATTAAATATTTGTTTGGAAGCAAAATGAGTGCCGGAGTCGTTGCATTTATGTTATTGCAGGAAGAACCCAACGAAAAATTGAAACGGAAGATTTTAAGGGACCGAAGCAATCCGCTAGAGATTTCAGAGCTTGCATGAGTGCGATTTAATCTTAAACATTTATGCTCTTGACTCTATTTGTGTGACCGTATTTTACAGGTTTATAGACCAATATCGACTTAACAAAGAAGCGTTTATAATAGTTTTGGAAAGTGTGAAAGAACATTTACAATACGGTTCCATTCCTCCCGTGCTCCAACTGGCAGCAACATTGCGCTTTTTGGCTGAAGGATCTTACCAGCGTTCTGTAGGAAATGATTTGAGCATTAGCTTAGCAAGACCGACAGTGTCGTTGGTGCTCACTGATGTACTTAAAAAATTAGAGCGCATTATTTGCCGTGATTGGATTAAGCAGCCTATGAATAGCAACGAAAAGCGGAAGTCGAGAGACCACTTTTATAGAAAGTTTAACATTCCTGGAGTCATTGGCTGCATCGACGGCACACATGTAAAAATTATAAAACCTCACATTGATGCTCATTTATACTTTAATCGAAAGTTATATTTTAGTATGAATGTAATGATTGTAAGTAACAATTTATAATTAACAGGATAAAACCAATTAGACTTCTGTTCATTTATTTGCGACAGAGATTTGCGACAACGAAATAAAGATACGTGCGATCGATGAAAGATATCCAGGCTCGAGTTATGATGCATTCGTTTGGAGTATAAGCAGTGCGCGGCAATATTTTCTTCATCAATATGAGACAGGTGAACGTACATGTAGACTATTAGGTGACTGTGGTTACGGCATCGAGCCATTTCTTCTTACTCCGTACAGAGCTCCGGCATACAACTCCCAACAGTATAAATTCAATGAAGCGCACACTAAGGCTAGAAACATTGTGGAACGTACAATAGGTGTGCTAAAAAGCCGATTTCGCTTTTTAATGAGAACACTTCACTATAATCCAGAAAAGGTTGCGAGAATCGTGGACGTTTGTTGTGCACTACACAACATATACAGAAATTTCAACATAACATACACGGAGGAACAAGAATTCTAGCAATCTAATAACATTCAAGAAGAAATCAACTTATCGTTCGCTAATTCATCTTTGCAAAGCGAAGGAAACAGGTTAAGGGATGAAATAGCAAACGCGTTATAAAATCAACGTTACTTAAATGAAAATAAAAAAAATGTTTTATTCAATTGACTAGTACAAAAATAAAATTAAAAATTCTAAGTCAGTTCTTTTTTCTAATACATTAAGGCATTTTTTAGGAAGATGTTGTTTGTTACCAAAGCAAGTGGTGTTGTTTTCGTGATAAATCATATGCTTTACTTATTTGATCCGTTTTTCAGGTCAAATTTTAAAAGTTCCAATTCAACTTCTTTCTTCTTTAGTTCCTTTTTTTTCTTTCAAAGTAGCTAAAAGCCGCTTGCTGACCGCGACCATTTCATCTTTCAAACTGCCAACTGCCTTTGAAATCGACTCGCCACTCTTTTCAACGTCTGTGACTGCTTTCGTTTTCTTTATTTATTTTTATAAGCTCGTCCATTTTATCATACAGTTCAAGCTTTCTCCCATTATCCTCGTCAAGGAACTCATGCAAATGCTGCTTTTGCTTTTGGTTTTCATTCGTTTTGGAGTAGTGCAAATCGGAGGTGAATTAGCGCTCCTTTTAGATGATGTTGCAGCATGTCCTTTAAAATCTTCTTCTTGAACGACAGCTGCTTCTGCATCTTGGCCTGAAAACTGATGGCGTTATGCTGCATATGCTATCAACAGTTTCCTCTTCTTGGGTCAGTTCGAAGCTGGAAAAAGGTCCGCCGCCAGTTGCACGTGTCTCGGCTTTGTTGTTTCCATTCGGTCCAGCGTGTTTCCACTCGGTCCAGCTCTTTTTCCAGCCATTGACATCCTTTTGTGGTGGACCCGCGCCAGTTAACGACTTCGTTAATTCCTTCCAAAGAGACTCCACCAGAGGTTTGTCCCGCTTTGTGAAACCCTTAGCGATGTCTTTATTTTGATCCATAAATTCGAGTAGTATGGAGTTTTGGGCTTTGATTTTGTGCTTCCCTCTTTTTAAAAACGAAAACGAACAAATTAAAGGTCTTTCAATAATATAAATGGGTAAACATTTCTTACATTTCAATAAAATTCAACTTTTCAAAAGTAATCCACTTGCGTGTTTGCCATCGCTTTGTTTTCGATAATTAAACACTAAAAACCGATGGTCTTTCCGATTCGAACATAAAACCTATAAAATAAATCGGAATGTGTGACACCTAGCAAACATTTTTGTCGGTTTCATTTCCGATTCCAAATTTTTCTTTAATATGAAAAATTTTTTTAAAAGAAAAGGTGTACATAAATTATAGCATGAGTACACATGAGATCACAGAATATGTCTACTTTGTTTTGACGTGATAACGTCTATTAAATCGGTTGGTTTAGCGCAGAAGCATGACTCATTTCTGACGTTCCGTTTACCGTTACGACACGACACTAAACGAACGAAAAGCAAAAGGCGGAACATGTAATCGTACAAATATGAATACATGTGACGATTGTGTCGTTCCGGCTGAACAAGCAAGCGATAGACAGACCAGCGTGCATTGGCTTGTTGTAAGCTACAGTTATGTGTGTGTGTGTGTGCGTTTGCGAATTAGTGTTATCTAGCGCGCGGTGGGGTGCGGTATGTACTTGGTAGAATGTATGAATAATAACAATGTAAGTGTATAATAAAGTTTGTTTCAAATAAAATACATGTACAAAGTAAACAAAGCACGCACACCATAGATCAAGGAAGACGACAATAACAGTTACTTTACCAAAAACAACAACAAAAGGCTTTTAAAGTTGCTGGTGGTCAGTCAAAGAGAGAGAGAGAGAGATAGAGAGAGAGATAGAGAGAGAGAGAGAGGGAGAGAGTATATTTCACTCTTTGTTGTTGGTAACGAAACTCTTTCATATGACAAGTTGTTTGTGTACTGATTGAATTATTGGAATTACATTAGAATTCAATTCACAAAAGTATGCAAATTGTGATCAATGTTTTCTTATGACGTTTCACGTAAAATTATCATCCGTAAACCGACTTTACAGACAACCATTTTTGTCTACAGTGTTCCACGACTCCATTTAAGCCATTGTCTCTATGATTGTGTCTTTAAAAACTTATAAATTAGAGTGTTTGACATAGCATTTGAAATTAAATCACAGTACGGACCTGAAAAGAAATGCTCAAGATCTGTTCTTGCATATAAAAAATATGTGAAGTTTTGTTTAGAAGTTTTTACATAAACGCACGGTCGTAGAAGCAATAAATTCCATGACAGCTATTGGATGCCATAGACAAAAGCCAATTAGCACCATATGGACATTTACAATACAAATATGTGATAACAGTATTATTTAATTGAAGTTATTTCTGATAAAATTTGTAATTTTCATTAAAAAATAAAATCATTTTAAGTTTATCATCTTTTAATCGCATTATATTTTCATTTAGAACAAGGCCAGCTTTTGAAGAGTCTTTCAGACTTTCGTGATATGATCTCGTCATCTAAATATCGTTCAACATCAATATCAAATTCTTGTGACCTTAGGTTTATGCGTTGCAACCATGGTTGAGGTACATATTGCAACGGCTTTAGTTTGTTGTTAAAGGCTGCTGCCAGCTTTTCTTCTGCGGTTTCCATGAACGTTGAATCGCTAAAAATGGAATTACAAAGCATAATTTTGACAACGCCAAGTGTTTTCTTTAAAGGTTTTCTTAGTATCCTAGTGTAAGGAATACTAAGAAAACCTTTAAAGAAAACACTTGGCGTTGTCAAAATTATGCTTTGTAAGTCCATTTTCTGGAGAGGATTGGCCTAAAATGGTACAAAAAACCATTCGAGAGTGTGGGAGATAGTCGGAATCATTAGCTCCCTCAACATGATATGGACTCCTTACAAAAATCTTGGGAATTGAGGCGGGAACATGGTATTTTAGATAGTCACCTGATTTGTATATATTCTATTATTGATTGTAGTGCCCATTCCAAAAACTCCAACATTATTCTTCCCAAGATTGACCAAGGGGCATAACTTCACTACAATTCTTTGGGACTAATTCCATACTTCAGGAAACCGCCATCAGTTATATCAGTTATATCAGTTATATCAGAATATCTTCTTTTTTTTGTACCATTTTCTGGAGAGCATTGGCTTAAAATGGTATGAAAAACAAGAGGAGAGTTGTTGGTTATTGTCTCAAGCCACGGGCTCCCGTAACGGAAGAAGTATTCCTTAATTGAATTGAATTGGAATTGAGGCGGGAAGATGGTATTTAAGGAATTCATCGGTTTTTGATTTATTTTAGTGCCAACTATTACTAATTTCATTTCCGATTCAAAAAATTGACTGGATCATCTATTTTTTTACATAGTCCTACCCAGGATTGATCAAGTGCCATATATTCTCTACAACTTGTAAGGACTAAGGTGGTGGTTTTGTGTGGGGCTACCCCAAAAAGTGGGCGCGCCGGATCAATCTTGACACTCTATTTAATTTAAATTTTAGCCCAAAAATGCACAACAACATAGAAACAGACATACAGACGGACATGGCTAGATCGACTCGTCTCGTCGAGCTGATCAAGTATATATAGTATACTATATGGGCTTTCCGATGCCTCCTTTAATACGTTACAAACTTTCAGACAAACTGATAATACCATTTCACACTATGAGTGAATGGAAAAAATAAAATAAAAAATACCGTTAACTTCGATAGAACTGAAACATTAATACTCATTACAGTTGTCCTTTTTGGCGTATTTGGTCTTGGTCGGTCTACGCAACAGCAACAAAAATGACATCTGATTATTTTGTAAAAAAAAAAAACGGACTACTAGAAATTTAGCTAAACGACAGAGTGGCCAATGATTTTGCCTTTTTCTTTGTCAACATAAATTATAATTTTGTTGTGGGTATTTTTCAAAATCAATAAATTAATAAATTATATAATTCATATTCATTAAAACAAATGTAAGACTTCACAATATATTTGAAGTAAATTCGTAAAAAATTCCATTTATATAGCCTGCAAAATATTTTTTTTATCTATGACAACTCTAAACATGGCTGTGCACTAAACACAACTTTGTCCGAATTTATATCCGAAAAATGAAATCTCGGAGATTTCTTTGACACCTCCGATAGTGTGAAATGGTATTATCAGTTTGTCTTAAAGCTTGTAACGCATTAAAGGAGGCACCGTAGAGTCGATCTAGCTATGACCGTCTGTATGCCCGTCTGTCTGTCTGTCTGTCTGTCTGTCTGTCTGTCTGTATGTTGTTGTTCATTTATTGGGCTCCAATTTTTATGCTATTCAGTTGAAAATTTGCACAAACACTTCTTTTTATTACAGTTTAATGGAGTATTAAGATCAGGGAATAAAACCGGAACCGGAACCGTTGATCGAAATAAACCGACTCAAATTTAGAACCGAAACCGGAACCTATATTATATTAACAACCGGAACCGGAAACTTTTACCGAAATAAGGTACCGGAACCAAAACGTTTATACCGGTATAGTTTCGGTTCTCAATTTAATTTTTTTCTATGAACAATATTTACTTATCCATAATGTTCAAAGGAAAACAAAAAAACAGCTGATACCATGTAGCGACATAGTGCGTAGTGGATATATTTGTGCAGTGTTAACACTTTTTTGCCATAGGACCTCTGTGTAAATACACCATCTATAAGCTATCTAATGATAGAAAAGAAGTTAAAGAAGCCACCAATTGATTGCCCTACTCGTTGGAGCTCGACCTATATGGTGCTGGAGTATCTACTGGATAAGAACAAAACAGAAAACTAACACCCATATAAGAGACAAATAATGGGGTCATAGTATGAGCTCGACAAATATGTTAGTTGATAATAAAACTTGAAAGATCATCGGTGGACCCATATAGTATGTTACGTCCACTTGGCAAAAAGCGAAGAATAGATTGATACGAAGTCACCAAAGTGCATTTCAACTTGATATTGTCTGTGATAGAAAAAGTTTTTTATATAAATCAATACCACCTTGAAATTGTATATGGTTGCTTTTTATGGACGCACCTTTGATATAGGGGTGACCGAACCAGAGTGCACGATTAAAATATGACGTTTCACTGCTGGCATCTCCAAACGATCCGATTGCTTAAAATGGAGCGCGACACAATTGAATAACGTTTTATCATTATGAAAACCTATTACAATAATGGGGAAAGTTACGCTGCCGATTTTTCGTAATAAATCATTTCCACCGATGAGTAACCAGTAAAATTGTCGAATTTGGGGTGCAGAAAATCTGCACGTGATCCATGAGAAACAAATGCATCCACAAGTATCTGGGTTGGATTTTGGTTGGGCGGTGTGATTGGGCCTAACTTCTTTGAAAATTAGGCAGTAAATATAGCGACTGTGAATGGCAATCGTTACAGGAAAAGGAAAACGTAGTTCTTGTGGCCTCAACTTTACTGTATGGATCTGGAAGTCATGTGGTTTCAGCAGTACAGATACGTTCCTTTTTGGTTCCGCTGGGATTCTCCGTCTAATGACAAATGTACTTCGTCAAGTTCAATTTTTTTTTTTTATTATATTATTGGATTTTCTGTTGAAAAAGGTTTTCAGAAAGCATTCAACGTATTTGATTTCAAATACATACCTAATAAACTATCCTGCAATTCAGCGTCTTGGGGCATATCCTTTAGAAGGTGGTCGATGGTTCTTGGCCAGTGCGATAGAGGAATCGAGTCAATATCATCATCAGGAATCTCTATGGAAAGCTTATTCGGGTCAACGTTATGATTGCCAATGGCTTTGGTTGTTTTTAGTTGCGGATTATTTATGGTTACACTTCTTAATGGATTGCCTTTTTGGTTGATGGCTACATTCACCTTCTCATTTTTTGTCATCGTTTATGGTTACGGTTATTTGTACCTGAGAATGACAGCTTGAATCGATATGCATAGCTAAAAACTGTTTTTGCATTTGTGCTTGTAGAAGCTCAGTGGCCTCTTGTGTATTCGATGGAGAATCCATTGGTTCGCTTTTAATCGTTTCATCTTCGTTATTATAATTGTTCAGTTGTTGTTCGGTTGTTCGTGCCTGAGTAATGCAATTTGATTTTTCTTGTATAGCTACTGTTTGGATTGCATCAACTTTGGTGTTGTTCTTAGCCAGATTTATTGGAAAATAACTTAATTCTGTTGACCTGTTTGTTGGTGACACCGGTTGGACGCCTTGTACTGGGAATAGATGTTGCTCTGCGGAAGTGTTCAACACATTTTCCTTCTCAGCATCGTGATCCAAATTCGTTCTCTGCATATTTTGATTCATAGCAGTTGACTGCATACGTGTATGTGCAGAAGTCATAGACACATTTGTATAATTAGAATATGTCTGCAAAGAAGATGAATTGTCCATAGAAGATGAATCCTCATCATCCAAAGAAGTTGTATGCAATGTTGATTGTTCAGAAGTTGTTGGTACGTTTTCCTTAGAAATTGGTGATAGGTCTTTATGCATAGAAATCGACTGTGAATCTTCATCAACAGAAACTGTCTGCAACTTTTGAGCCTTCGTAGTTGAACGCAAACTTTTCTTCCGAGATGGTGGACGCAAAGGCGATTGTTCGCCTTGACTGAGCAGCAAAAATTCCATCTTTTTATAAAACACGCCGTTCTTGCTCATACGGCCTTCATCAAGCATGCCACTCTTCTTGATGTGGAGCTTGAAACCAGAAAATAGACTTTGCCACTTTCTACGACAAACACGCGCTGTGAAAACAAAACCATTTACATACAAGTATGTTTATAAATCAGAAAATGTTACAAAGTCTTCTACTCACTGTCAACTTTGATTAAATCAGCAATACTTTGCCATGCCGCATTACCAAAGTGTTATCTTTTGTAACCCAGCGCGTCAGGCGACCAGATGGACGGATATCCCTGAACTTCTTTCAATAGCTTATTTATTTCCACTTCGGTAATAGCAATTGTCAAAAATATTTTGAATTTTTTGCTGCCGGTACAGAGACGAGGCATGTAACACAAAGACACGTGGAGATGTTGATTACTAATAAATGTACATATTTTATGGTGTCTCCGATTCTTCCTTTAAGGCGTTACTTACTTTATAACTAATTGCAATACTATTCTCACTCTGTGTCAAATGTATAAAAATATTTTTAAGCCCATATTGTACTCAAGTCAATCCCATTTTTAGCTTAAAATCAAGCTCACTCGAGATTAAAGAGGACTAAAACTAAGAATTTCTGGATACTTCGGAATGTCATACCTTTGCTACCACTATACATCAATTCAAGTATGGAACACTACATTTATGTATTGTAATTACAACTCAACGAGTTGAGGATTCTTAAACTTAACCAAATTTGATTCATAAACTTAAATCATATTTCGTGGGCGCTCTTTAATTATAGTTGATTTGTGGCCTCTGCTGCCTCATTTTCTGCTATGAAGACTAGTTTTTAAGAGCCTGAAATATATATTAGGTATAATAAATAAATAGGAGCTTTCCTGATGTGATATTTTCTAAAGTGGCTATTAACCATTGAATTTCAACCAAATATCGACTTTAATAAAGTTTTCATACAAAAACTCAAAAGTAGGCAGTAGGTTTCTACGGAGGCTACCACAAATAGTGGCTGGGTCTCACCCATTAATGTATATGTCGAGCATCCGTCCACTAAAAGTTACCATATCAATTATTAAGTTGATATTGGCTACAATAAAGAAGTTTCTCATACAAAAAGTCAAAAGTGGGCGGTGGGTTTGTATGGGGGCTACCCCAAAAAGTGGGTGTGGCAGGTCAATCTTAGCACTCTATTAAACTGCAATAAAAAGAAACGTATGTGCAAAATTTCAACTGGATAGCATAAAAATTGGTCCCCAAAAAATGCGCAACAACATACAGACAGACAGGCAGACATACGGACGGACATACAGACGAACATGGCTAGATCGATTCGACTCGTCTCGTCGAGCTGTTCAAGAAATATACTTTATAGGGTCTATAATGCCTCCTTTAATGCGTTACAAACTTTCAGAGAAACTGATAATACCATTTCACACTAACGGAAGTATCACAAAAATATCTAGACTAAAATCCGTCTGGTGATTTGAATTTCTCTAAAAACTTCCGTAGTTTTTAGTGTACAAACGAGTTTTGTGCTACGCAGAGTTGTGGTGTTGGCAACGCTGTCATTCGTGGTTGTTGCGTAAACCGATCGAGTCGGTTTTCAGCAAATAAATATACATTTTTATAAATTTAAATTAAATAATAAAATGTGATAAGTGCTTAAATCCTAAAACGCAGTTACGAAGAAAATACATTAAACTAGCACATAAACAAAGTTTTACCTTATGATTTGATGAGTTTACATATGCAATCAACAATTTCACCTAGTAAAAGGCTGGAGATTTCAAACGGTCTAAAAGTGATTTCTGTGACACCTACAGAATGGATTTAGGTCGGAATTGTGTTGAAAGAGATTTCTGTGACACCTCCCAATGTGTGAATGGTATAAAAAAGGATTCTAGTTAACATTTACAAAAATTCATATCTTTTGAACGAGTCGGCCAAATTTATAGATCTTATTGGACTCATCTCGATGCCAAGAATGAATAAAATTAAAGGGTGATAACACCCTCACGAGCCCTGATATATCTCGGGTTGGGTGTTCTCAACAACCCATATTTCGAACAAGAGTGATCCGATTCTATACGTTTTAATATTTCCTGAATGTACGTGTCAAGACCATTTCAATTGTTTTATTGGTATCGATCGGAGTAAAAACTTCATTATTGCGCGTATAATATAGTGCTCGTGCTGCAGCCACACTGAGGCGGGTTTTCGTCACTGTTTTTTAAGCTCCATGGAAGCCAGAATATTAACAGTATTCAGGTAAAGTAAGATGTGTGCTTTCACCAGCACATATGCAACTCAACCCATGCCTTTCTTCGCTGCTTTGCCAGCCGACCTACAATTGCAGTCCATTTGATTGGCTGAGCAATTATGATGAATGAATTCATTTTAATTAAGGGCCAATTATAAATACTTGTATACTTCCGATATTTCATATTGTCCGCTTCCATGAAAAATTATGCCAATTTTCGCAATCAGCAAATTTAACTCCACTCAAGTAAGCAATACATTTTAATAATTTCTGAGTTGCGCATTCATCTCTATCCACTCACTTTGAACTGCTGCCAACAATGCTCAATTGCAGCTCACTTTATTGCTCGTAATATACCCTGAAGTATTTTATTCGAAATTGAAAATTCGTGCAAATAATTTGCATAATGTGTCTCGTTTGTGGCACTTTAAGAAAATCATGAAATAGCAGGTAAATGTGAAATGTGCAGTATTTGTAGTAACTGAAGAAGAAACAGTTTGTGAGCTATAGCTCTGTGTCCTTGTTGTCCTTGCATTACGGTTTTCTGTTTCATACTTGGTTGAAGTAGGTTGACGTTTGTGTGCCTGCCCTTCAACCGAGCACCCCAAAGTATTTGTGCTATATGCTTCAAGTACAATTTTTTATTTATTTTATTTTGCGAAGTAGAAATCTTACATAAAACATATACAAGCTGCTAAGTTCCCCTACAGCTTACCCTTTGACACTTTTCGTGGAGCGTAATGAAAAACTTTAGCATTTTATATGTAAGGTTTCAATTCTAACAATGACTCAATTATTCTTTGATATTTATTTTGTCCGCTTCAAATTAATTTACATTGACTGCAATACACGTGTTCCAACACTTCTTACAGTCTTTAGAATACTTTTCATAGAGCCGTTCTCATGACTTGCCTATATCTTTATAGCTCATATATTTCAGGCGATATCCTAGTTTTCAATGACATGCCTGTTATTAAGCCAATAACCATATTGTCGAGTTCGGCGAGATAGTAAATTTATTAAAAATTTATTTTAAAGATACCTGCCAACTCGATCGATAAAAAACCAAAGCAAAAGCAAAATGAAAACAACCAAATTGAAATTTTGTATTAAAATTAGGAATGCAAACGTCCATATTATATTCATGGATTTGCTCGTATTTTTCATTCTCATCCAATTTTTTTTTCTAATTTATAGTTTTTATGTATTTACATTTGTGCAAATTAATGGACTGTCCACCTCTTCAGCATTTGGCAGCTGACCGATAAATAAGACAAAAGTAACCAATTAATAAACGAATTTTTAAAATGACAGACAAAAAGTGATCGATTTCGGAACGATAACGATAAAAAAATTGGAATGTTCTCCATTGCTACTCAAAATTGATTTATTACAATTGTGAAGTCGTGACATGCACTACGCAATATTATTCTGCCAATAGCATATCTTGTCAACGGCCCATAGGCTGATTTTGGCGCCATTTAGGCGGTGCATCTGTAGTGGCACTTATCGCTCAAATCATAATTAATATGTATTGTACTTAAAAAACGTTTTTCTACTTTAAAATAATTATCCTTATGAAAATGGATTTATTTTTCATTAAAAATTATTTTTATTTTTAAACTTTGATTTAAATTCAAGTATTGCCCGTTAGAAATCTTAGCTGCAACTCTAGGGAATTATTTTCTTCATATTATCCTGAAGCCCTGTCTCAGTGTCTGGTTTTTGACATATGTCAGCTCCTTAATTTCAGGTAATGTGGCGTGAATTGCACCTATATACGTGGGCTGCTATTTATATTTCGGGAACTGGCAACACTAATGTCAAAAGCTAAAATCTGGCAACACCGTAATACAGTTTGACATTTTTTGGCATAAACGTACTCACAAAGTTTTGATGTACAATTGCTATTTGTTTTGTTTACAGCGAGTTAAGAAAAGCAATTTGGCCAAAAAATGGAAATTTCAAGAGAAGGTTTTCGTTGGATTATTTTTCACAACTTTCGACGTGGATTATCTCAACAAGAATGTGTCAATGAACTCAGTTCTTTGTATGGCGATAAAGCACCATCCAAAACCACAGTATATCGCTGGTATAGTGAATTCAATTGTGGTCGTAGTTCGGTCGCCGACGAATTCCGTGAAGGACCTCCAAAATCGGTTGTTGTGCCCAAAAACAACGAAGCAGTGCGTGAACTGATAATGCAAGATCGTCATGTGTCATATCGTGAGATAGAGGCATCCTGGCACATTAGTTCCACTTAATACATTCGATTTTGCATGAACACTTAGCTGTAAAAAAAACTTGCTCTCGTTGGGTACCAAATAATTTATCAAGGAAATGTTTAAAAAGTTCCACCGTGGTGCTTCAAAAGACGTGTATAAAATCGTGACAGGTATGCGTATGAGCCGGAAACAAAACAGCAATCGACCGTGTGGTTAATCCAAGACGAGCCAAAAAACAACAAATGTTGTTCGTGGAAGTAGCACAGCGAAGCAAATGATCGCCTGTTTCTTCGGCCGAATGGTTCATGTGGCCACTGTTCCGCTTGAGCAACGTAGGACGGTCAATTCTGTTTTGTTTTCCGGAAGTCTTCGGAGAAATTCGTAAAACCAACCGCCAAAGACGAATCATTCTCCATCAAGACAATTCTAGCTCTCACACATCTCGTCAAACAAGTGCATTTTTGAGCAGTCGAAACATCGAATTAATGACTCATCCTCCGTACAATCCTGATTTGGCACCCAATGACTTCTTCTTGTTCCCGAGTATCAACGGTAGACTGCGTGGTCAACGATTTACGAGCGCCGAAGAATTTGGAGGTGTCTCAAGAGGAATGGAAAAACTGCTATGACAATTGGTTTGAACGAATGCAAAAGTGTATTGATCATCAAGGGGAATATTTTGAAAAACAATAAAGCCATTTTCATTTAAAAATGTTTGTTAATATTTGCTATTCCCCAAATATAAATAGCACCCCTCGTATTCTAAGATCTTTTCCTTCTTGAATATCATCGAGTACGCATCGGCATTTAGTGAGTAACTACAGCCACTTTTAATTTATTCAATTTTCATTAATATTTGCTTTTAAAGAATTTGTAAATTAAAAATTCATTTAAAATCCTTATTTATTTTATTTTTCTTTTAATTAAATAATTAACTTTTTTTTTGGCCTCAATTTAAATTCAGTTTAATTTAACTTCAATTAAATTCATTTCCCTTATTTAAAAGGGAAATTAAATTTACATTTATCTAATTTGAACTTTTTTTTAAGCTGCGAAAATCTCAAATTTAATTAAATACTAAAAAAAAAACAAGAAGGTTAAAATTTCATTTATTTGCAATCAAATAAACGCATCTGCGCATAATTCAGCGAAAATTACTAAAATGGATACAATCATTTATTCAAAACTACTTGCAAGTAGATCATTGAGCTCAAAATGAGTAGATCGCAATGCCTAATGCTCTCCTACATTCTCTTTTTATGTTTTCCTAATACAGATTAGGCGGTTAGTTATAACTAACAACGTCTGTCTTCAGCTAAAAGCATCATACTTCAATTTTGCTACGTTTACATGCCTATGGAAAGATAACGTAGCAAGATCGCATTTAACGTTGGTACTTTCAACGATTATAAGCTTCTCTTTTCGCCGCAGCATAAGCTGACTTCATTCATTGGTCAGCTGTAGTCATCGCATCGCCGCAAATTCAGCTAACTTCGACAACGTCTTGAAAATATGCTATACTAGATCAGTGAAATTTTGACCTATGAATTGTGCTAATTAATTTGTTTTATCTATACAGATAAATAAAATTGGAGTGTCTGTTTGTAATATTAAAATAATCGCTTTTTACTAAATGCATATGGATGTATGCACGGTACATATACCAAAATAAATTTTTTTTACAATTTTTGTCTGTCTGTCTGTCTATCTATCTGTTTGTTCCGGCTAATATCTGAAACGGCTGGACTGATTTTGACGGGACTTTCACTGGCAGATAGCTGATGTAAGAAGGAGTAACTTAGGCTACTTTTATTTTAGAAATTTTATTTATTTTTATTAATTTTTTAT
The DNA here is from genome assembly GCA_035044765.1 of Leucophenga montana. NCBI lineage: Eukaryota > Metazoa > Arthropoda > Insecta > Diptera > Drosophilidae > Leucophenga > Leucophenga montana. The sequence goes on along the minus strand of JAWNNQ010001361.1, from coordinate 164,271 downwards.
TATTCGGTATCAAACACAATGACAACAACAGCTACAGCAACAGCAGCCACAAGTACAACAACAACAAGATCGTATATGACGATAGAGAACAGCAACAACAACAACAACAAAAATATCGTATATGACGATAGAGTAGTGTGGACGTACGAACCATTTCACAAAGAGGAGACAAAGGATAGGGAAACTATATAGAAACGCGTTTTATCTTTTTCCCTCGCAGCATAGCCGCTTACAACGTCGCGGGGCCAATCTAGTAGATCGTAAAAATGCAGCTAAATTCAAACAAATCGCTGTAAAAATAGCTACCGTGATAGTGAAAAAAAAATCATAAATTTATTAAAAAACAAGAAAATTTGCATAATAGCAAAGGAAATACCATATTAACTTGATGCGTTGTTGTAATGAGTGAAAAAAAAATATGAAAAGAGTAATTACATTGATACTCAAAGTGCAATTTTTGAGCCCAGATTTGTAAAACAATGGCATATACAAAAAGCATAAAAATCTATAAAAAGGCATGTAAAATTGCAGCATAAAATTTTGGAAACATTTTTTTTTGTGTTCATAAAATAATTAAGAGCCAAATTATGCCTTATATCATTTTTTTGTGAAGATAATTAGCATGTTCCGAAATTAACGCTAGTGAAATTTGGTTAATATGAATTTTTTTTTTGGTTCGTTTTTTTTAGTATAATTTTTTGTGTTAAAGTGCAAGATCAAAATTTACAACAATTTATATATACATATTTTTTTGACGTGATAACATCTTATAAAGTGATGAACGCCGGCTGCACATGACTCATTTTTCAAGTACACCTCAGCCGTGCGTGCAAGCTAGAGCGCGGAACAAGCGATAGAGAGGCACGATCGGCCTAATCGTTCGGCTTGTCAAGCATCGGCTTGTGAAATCTATAGTTATGTGTGTGTGTGTGTTTGCGTATTAGTGTTAATTAGCGCGCGGTGGGGTGCGGCGCTGTGTATGTTGATGTGAACAAAGTTGTCTGTCTCTTTGTATATGCATATGTATATCTTATTATCGTATTTGTTGTGGTATTCTTGCTTTAGGCAGTGGTATTGTCAAGAGCGAGACGTAGCGTACCTATACAGAGGCATGCACACAAAGGCACACACACACATAGTTAAATGCGCGCTCAATGAATAATGAGTGTAAAAGCGAATAACAGAGCGATCAAATAATAAAAAAAAAAAAACTATAGAAGTGCACAAAAGTCGTTGACGACGACGTACAGTGGTTCCAGAACGTTTTACGCTGTACAATTATCTGTAACTTTTGAACAGATCATGATGTGAAAAGTTCTATTTTTCTTTGATATTTTCAATTAACTCCTTACTTGTATTATACAAAATAATGATACTTCAGTGATAATAATTCAATTCAATTCATAAAAGTATGCAATTTTCCATCAATGTTTTCTTATGACGTTATCACGTAAAATTATAGTTCGTAAACCGACTTACAGACAACCAATTTTTATCTAAAAATACAGCACAAATGACAGAACTATTTTGAAATATGCTGTTAGCTCATAAATACGATAATATGTATAATAAAGAGTAAGCCATTTAAACATTCATTATTTATAATATTTTCTTTTTGTTATGCGTAATTTTTATTATATGCTGAAAATTATCATTATTATTTAATTCATGCATGAATTGTTTAAGTATAATCAGTGTAATTATTTCAGTTTTACTAAATTGTCAAAATGTGTCATTATAATTTTGATAGAGACTGTATCATTGAAATGATAAAGCGTACGGTTATTTTTGCTTTTGTTGTTTTTTTTCATCTCATCTCAGCTCATCTCTCTTAATTTTTTTTAAGCAACAGCAAAACCACTGGATGGTACCTTCGGCGGAGAGCTGCATTAATATGTACGTAAGTCATTCTCTTAAAATATTGCTATTGAGATGAGAAAATCATTGTTTGTATTTGAAATTTGCATTACGTTATATTCTTATTACTCTTTTATAAGTGCATCGAACTTTTAAAATTCAAACATGTGGTTGTCGATACCCTTCTTACTTCGTTCGTGAACGGGTACGTGAAGTTTTCGTAAACATTTTTTTATTTCTCGTTGTTTTCTTTTAATGTAATCTAATCTAATCTAATATAATCTAATCTAATCTAATCTAATCTAATCTAATCTAATCTAATCTAATCTAATCTAATCTAATCTAATCTAATCTAATCTAATCTAATCTAATCTAATCTAATCTAATCTAATCTAATCTAATCTAATCTAATCTAAACTAATCTAATCTAATCTAATCTAATCTAAACTAATCTAATCTAATCTAATCTAATCTAATCTAATCTAATCTAATCTAATCTAATTTAATCTAATCTAATCTAATCTAATCTAATCTAATCTAATCTAATCTAATCTAATCTAATCTAATCTAATCTAATCTAATCTAATGTAATCTAATCTAATCTAATCTAATCTAATCTAATCTAATCTAATCTAATCTAATCTAATCTAATCTAATGAAATTAAATTTGAATTTTACCTTAATAATCAAAAGTATACATATGAAATATTTTCGATTTGTTCATAAATATATATTTTTTTATTCATTCTCGTGGTATTAAATTCATCTCGCACTTGCATATACAAATTTAGAAATTAAAAGAAATAATTAACTGATTTTTATTGAATTTTCTATAACATTTATAAATTTATTTACATACAATATACATGGTTTTATATAAATCCATATTATTATGCGTATAAAGAAAACATGTGTATGAATTGTTGAATTATGTTTTCTTTTGCACTCAATAGGCCAATTTTTTTTTAGTTTATAAAATTTAATGTATGAATTAATTTCGATATAATTATGTAGTCTTAATCCTTAATGATAGTTTTTGTTTGTTTATACAATGAATTTCATTAAATACTTTTGTCATAACTTTAATTTAAAATTTTCGTATATCTCTATGGAATAAATGGTTCTAAAAACGCCCGATTCTGGTGTAGTTAAAAATGAGTTGTAGTTGTTAAAGTAGTTTATAAAAGGGGCCACTTATAAATGTATTAAAATTTTTGGAATAAGTGACAATGGTAGGGTGGGCAATATTATTGGGATTACGTCATCAATACCCAATGCTTTCTATGCTTTGTTCAGTCTTAACTTTCTCTATTTCGATATTCTTTCTTGACCGATTTATACTTATTTTGTCAGGGATTCCCTCTACATGTTTCTATAATCACTATTCTTTTTATATCTATGTTTCTTTCTCTACAATTTCAGCGCGCAACATTTTATTTTATTATTGTTATCTTTAAATCTCCGCGTAGTACCCGATGTACTAGATTCGATATTGATAATTTCTACCCACCCCATTAGCCGACGAGCCGAACCGAAATAACTCGCGTGCGTCAATCTCCGAATCTAGAATTCAACCGGCTGCACCGCTATGGGCTACGGAGTATAGGCATACCTAAATAGTCGTTGTTGGGTTGTGTGCTACAAATCGTGTAATTAATATGTCAAAGTAGCACCATCTACTAGCCGTAAGAGGGTGCTAACAAAACTTACTTATTTAGGTGGCTCTATACAACCGTCGATCGTTCAAGGCCGCACGTAGGAAAGCTCACCATTCGGTGCCAGTATCTAGGGTGCGTCGTTGCCAGTCGATGGTAAACCGGAGCTTCTTCAGATCATCATAGACCACTTCTTGCCATCTTAATCTCGGACGCCATTCACCAATCAAGTTGAAGTTTCCGTCGTAAATTTTTAGATGCAATGTGGAGATTTCAAAGTTATTGCAATGCTCCTTGGTTAAGAAAAGAGATTTATAAAGATTCCATATTTTACATGGGCGTGAGATAGCAGAGCAAGGAATCAACATTGGTTCAAAATACAATGGCCTGTAAGAAAAATTTAGACATCTGGCTCGAATATTTTGCATAAAACTTCAGTAGAACCAGAAAAAGATTCTTCTACCACCAATACACATAAAGTTGTGCTTAATCAATCAATTTGTTAAAGCTTTGTTTAATGATGGTTATTGTTTTGAATATTTATGTACAAAATTTCCTCATTTATCTAAAGCAAAACTGAAAGAGGTGGTTTTCGTTGGCCACTTCACAAAGAACAACAAAACGCATTACATCGGTGAAAAAGCTATAGAAGAAACTTTACAGAGAAAGGGGAAAGTAAATACAGACAAGATAAAACGTTGACTACGATTGAAGCTCTAATACTGTTCACACGACATTTTAAATCGTACTGCGAAATATAAACGGGGGGGGAGTTCAATAGGGGCTACCCCAAAAAGTGGGCGGTACACGCTCACTAGTAGCTGTGTTTGTAGCTACTATCTATAAGATGCCACCATATCGAATTTAAAATTGAGATTTACGTTTTTCACACAAATGCATAAAAGTGAGCTTTGGGCTTGTATGGGACTACCTCAAAAAGAGGGCGGGAAACGACCATTTGTCCACTAAAAGGGCTGTCCACTAAATCGTTTTTCTACCTAATATTGACTATAAGAAAGAAGTTTTACATATGAAGACAAAAGTGGGCAATAGGTTTGTATGGGGGTTATCCCAAAAAGTGTGCAGTACGCGGGTCATTATTGATACTCTATTAAATTGCAGTAAAAGGAAATGTATCTGCGAATTTTCTCCAACATTTATTAATTTTTATGTATTGTAGCATATTTTCCCCATTTTGAAATATATAATCGATGTCATATTGTGAGAGAATTGTGGATAATAAAAAAAAAAAGAAAAATCGTTAACTTCGGTTGAACCGAAGCTCTAATACCATTCACACGAAACTTTAAATAGTATTGTAATACATAAAAGTGAGGGTTTAAATAGGGGCTACCCCAAAAAGTGGGTGGTACACGCTCACTAGTAGATGTGTATGAAGCGATGTAGTAGATGAGTAAGATGCCGCCATATAGAATTTCAAGTTGGTATTGACGTTTTCCATATAAATGCATAAAAGTGAACTGTTGGTTTATATGGGATTACCTCAAAAAGTGGGCGGGACACGCCCATTTGTATATGTATATGAAGCGGTTGTTCATTAAAATCCACAATATCAAATTTCAAGCTAATATTGATCTAAATGAAGGATTTTTTCATAAAAAAACACAAAATTACACGGTGGGTTTGTATGGGGGCTACCCCAAAAAGTGGGCGGGCCACGCCCGTTAGTCTATGTATGTTAAGCGGCTGACCATAAAAAGGCACCACATTGCATTTTAACCTAATATTGACATTAATAAAGAAGTTTTCTTACAACAAGTCAAAAGTGGGCAGTAGGTTTGTATGGGAGCTACCCCAAAAAGTGGGCGGGCCACGCCCGTTAGTCTATGTATGTTAAGCGGCTGACCATAAAAAGGCACCACATTGCATTTTAACCTAATATTGACTTTAATAAAGAAGTTTTCTTACAACAAGTCAAAAGTGGGCAGTAGGTTTGTATGGGAGCTACCCCAAATAGTGGGCGGGGCGGGTCCCACCCATTAATGTATATGTCAAGCAGCCGTTCACTAAAAGTTACTATATCAATTATTAAGATATTGACTACAATAAAAATGTTTTTTATACAAAAAGTCAAAAGTGGGCGGTGAGTTTGTATGGGGACTACCCGGAAAAGTGGGCGTTATCCAAATAGTGGGGCGAGACACACCCTTTGATTTTTATGTGAAATATCTATCCATAGGAAGAAACAATATCCATTTTCAAGTTGATCTAAATAGTAATTTGTAAACTTGTCTTATTATATTTGTGAAATGTGTTTTGTGTTTATAGTGAGTTATGTTTTATATCTCAATATTTTCACATTAATTTATACATAAGGTCAATTGAGTATTATAGATGTATGTACTCGTATGTATTGTAAATTGAATTTCGTTCAAATGATTTGATATAAAATATTATATAAATAATTTCTATTGATTTTACTTTCCAATTAATGTGGAACTTGATACAATTTATGAGTTCGTTTTTAATATGAGCGTGAGTTTTGTTTTATACTTACAAATTTATTGTACTTCTGCATAATAAATTAGCTTTATTTTATTGTATTGCATTGTTAAGTTTCTAACAGATTACACTGCCAACAATAAAATCTACAGGATTATGTACACCAACGAACAATAGATCGATATAAATATTTATTTATGTATTTTCGGCAACAATTATTTGTCAGCCAATAAACGATAACAATAATTCAGAATAAAATAATGCAATAAAATAGCTTTAATATTTAAATTATGCTCGAATATGCAATACTATGTAAATTGAAACGTATAATAACTTATTGAATTTTTAAACTTTGGCGATAGTTTTGCATACGAAACAACTTGTATTGATTTAATTTGCCTATATGTATTATGCCACACTGATCTGAACGAAATAATGGCATAGATTGCAAATTTGATAAACATATTTGTATGTCACAAGCTAATTCCCTTTACAAATTGAACACAATAAAATTTTGTTATATCTGAATGCAACAAATAATCAATAGCGAATGTTGAGTAGGAAAATTAAAATATGAAATCAGTAATGAGCAATCAGCAAGTCATGGAATGCAGAACAACATATGTAGGTGTGAGTAGGTATATTACAGCTGTCAAGTGGCTGAGGCATGTTCAAGTTCGTGCAATGAAAAGTTGCGCAAGGCCGATGCTAATCATGTGAAATATAAGTGTCAGAGACCAAGTGGCATATTAATGATGTATAGAAGAGAGAAAAAGATGATGATTTCGATAATATAACTAATATACAATCATTGTAAGTTCTTTTCTCGCCTGAACTTTTGCCTCAGGATATTCCCAGAAGTACTAAACCTGACGTTGGATGGTGCTGGCAGTTTTTAAATAAGTTTATTTTTCTAAGAGGGAACCAATGTACCAAAAAAATTTAATTCTAATTTTCGGGCGTCCCCCGATATACTTTTTGTACCGTTCACACATAGTGTGAAATGGTATTATTAGTTTGTCTGAAAGTTTGTAACGCATTAAAGGATATATATTCTTATATATATATTCTTGATTATATATATTCTTGATCAGCTCGAAGAGACGAGTCGATCTATCCATATCCGTCTGTCCGTCTTTATGTTGTTGCGCATATTTTGGGGGCCAATTTTAATGCTATGCGGTTGAAATTTTGCACATAAACTTGTTTTTATTGCAGTTTAATAAAGTGTCAATTAATTGAATCGCCACGCCCACTTTTTGGGATAGCCCCCATACAAACCCAGCGCCAACTTTTGACTTTTTGTATGAAAAACTTTTTTATTGTAGTCAATATCAACTTAATAATTGATATGGTGAGGTTTTTGTGAATGGATGCTTGACATATACATTAATAGGTGGGGCCCGCCTACTATTTGGGGTAGTCCCCATACACACCTATTGCCCACTTTAGACTTTTTGTATGAAAACTTCTTTAATAAAGTCAATATTAGGTTCAAATGCAATGTTTTGCCTTTTAATGGAAAGCCGCTTTGCATACATAGACTAATGGTTGTGGCCCGCTCACGTTTGGGTTGCCCCCATACAAACATACTGCCCACTTTTGTGTTTTTGTAAGAAAAACTTCTTTGATAAAGTCAATATTAGGTTGAAATGCGATATGGTGCCATTTTATAGACAGCCGCTTAACATATATAGACTAATAGGCGTGGCCGGCCTACTTTTTGAGGTAGCCCCCATACAGACCCACCGTGTAATTTTGTGTTTTTTATGAAAAAATCCTTCATTTAGATCAATATTAGCTTGAAATTTGATTTTGTGGATTTGTGGATAATGGAAAACCGCTTCATACATATACAAATAGGCGTGTCCCGGCCTCTTTTTGAGGTAGTCCCATATAAACCCACAGTTCATTTTTATGCATTTGTGTGGAAAACGTCAATATGAACTTGAAATTTACTACATCGCTTCATACCATCTACTGGTGAGCGTGTACCGCCTCCTTTTTGGAGTAGCCCCTATTTAAATCCCCACTTTTATGTTTTACAATGCTTTATAAAATTTCGTGTGAATGGTATTAGAGCTTCGGTTCAATCGAAGTTGAACGTTTTTACTTGTTTGGCACCAATTTTTAAGATATCCTTTTGTAAGTTGGCAAATAGACCTGTTTTTTGCAGCTTAAAAGAGTATCAAAATTGACTTGCCACACCAAGTTTTTAGCGTAGCATCCATACAAACTACCCCTCCCACATACTTTCGACTTTTTTTTAATTGACACGGTCGCTTCTTATGAAGGGTCTTTTCACATATATATGAATGGCTGTGATCCGCCCACTTTTTGAGTTAGCCCACAAACAAATCACACACCCCTTTTTGTATGGAAAAAATTTTTATTGCACTGAATATCTACGCGAAATTAGACAGGACGGCTTCGCATGAACGAATGCTACACATAAATAAATATCAAGCCACTTTTAGGGTTAGCCCTCAAAGAAATATACCGCCCAATTTAGGAATTTGCTATGAAAACTTTCTTATTACAATAAATATCAACTTAAAATTTAATATAGTGGCTTCTTATGGACGAACGCCTCACAATAGATAGAAATAGATGTGATTTCTCCATTTTAGGGGCAGCCCCATGGAAATCCACCACCCACATATGGACGGACACTTCGCATAATTATCAAGGTGCGTGTAACGCCCACTTTGGGATAGGCTCCAACAAACTTGTCTGTTATATTCCTCAACTACCTACCTAAATTCACAGCTTGAAACTTCATGTGAATGGCATTAAAACTTTCTTGCTTTTTTATCCTTTTCATTGTCGTTTTAATCAGCTATAAAAATATAATGACTCGACAGAATGGTATAACAATTTGACAACAGTACATACATTGAAAGATGATACTTAATGCGAATGGGCTATGTATGGTATGAATTTTCTAAGTATTCACTCGTATTTCAGTTTAATATTTGGGCAATAAGTTTTATAAGTTTAACATCTTGTCTCGCAAAAGTGCGCTCATAATTTTCGCATGACTTCTGACTCTATCTTTTGAACAGCGTGTGGATGGCTCTATAGCGTTTGTGTGTGACTTAGTCGTTCCCCGAATGTAAATAACAATGTATTGCAGATACAATAATATGCAAAATGTTGAATAGAGCAATTTTATCTCAGCAAAAAAGCGTAGCCAGTGGATGCTGCCTTTGCTGCGATTTTAGACAAAATATATTTGTGTGAGTTCGCCGTGGCGTTTGTGGTTTTGCGGTCGCGCTCAGCGAGGCATGTATAAATTTTCAACTCCGAGCTATCGAAAGATACACAAAAAGAAAGGCAAATACGAGCTACAATATGGGCCAATAAATTGCGGTTTATATAAATGAAATTATTTAAACTTTTGTAAAGTTTAATTGGTTGACAATGCAATCCCTGACTTCTTTTGTTTTGTTAAGCTTGTATAGAAAAGTTTACTATTCTCTAAACACACTTCTGAACACAAAAAGAAAGCGAAACACTTACAACATAATTTTTATCTCCTTTTTTTTTGACGTAGCGTAGCTATTATGATGTTATAACTTTGCGCCAGATCATAACTAAAACTAAGATAATTAATTTCTTCTTTTTATATTTCTTAATATTTCTATGCCGTGGTGTTGCTCTGTTGCTTGGTGTTGAAACGGAAACGGAAACGGAAACTCTCGCAGTGGTGCAGTGCAGCGTGACAAATCGCACTGCGGTTGAAGTTTTTGTAGCTATTCGTGGGCATTTATTTGCATTTCTGTCGCACTGCGCTTCCAAATTTGGTAAAAGTTTTTGTTATCTTTATTTCTTTTATTTATTTAAATTTGGGTTATAAAGTATCAAAAATTGTTGCACAAAGGACAGGATAGTTATGAGCAAGCAACTTTCAAAATGGAATGAAGGCGTGTGGAGGATATCGAAGCTACGGTTTCAGCGAAGTTAACATTTTCTCTTGTTTCTTGAAAACTTAATTGGTTTATTGACTCGTACTCAATATCCACTTTGTTAATTCACAAAGTATGTATAGTACGTATAGAAGTTCTCCAGCAGCAATATGTCGTGGTATAAACAATTATTAGTATTGAAAAACTAAGAACAATTGGATTTTTTGAAACAATTTCCCGGAGAGAATTTCGTATGTTATACAATACCATTCACTCGACGAGCCGGGTCAATCTAGCCATGTCCGTCTCTCTGTCTGTCCATCTGTCTGGATGTTGTTCCGCAGTTTTTTGGGCACCAATTTTTATGATATCTGGTTGTAAGTCCAAATTGACCATTTTAAATAATAGCCCCCATAGAAACTTACATCCCAATTTTGATATTTTCTATAAAAACTTTCTTTTTACAGTAAATAACAACTAATTATTTAATTTAGTTGCTTTCTATTTACAAACGTGAAATAGATGTGATTTTTCAAATTTATGATCAGCCCCATACTAACCGACCACCCACTTTTGGGAGTCTTCATGAAAAACTTTATCATTTCAGGGAAAGTAGGTTGGATGATTTTACAAATACTGCTAAGTTCACAGCTCGAAACTTCGGTACCACCGTTTTTTCTTGTTTTTTTTATTAATTCTCGCATAAATTTCATACACGTCCACATCACAAAGATAAAATGGCACAATCATCCGCATAGGTTACCAATTTTAAACAGATAGGAGGAGGCAGGGGCCTCAATTAAGTTTATACTTTGCACTAAAGAGAACTAGTACAGCAGTATATAATTAGAGTAACGAGATCACAAGTTTTTAAAAGTTCCTCATATTAGGAATTTAAAAAAAAATATATCGATATATTCATGGCGATGCATCGAAGAGGGGCAATATATTTTTGCTGACGATATATCGTCAATGTTTTGATATATCCCAAAAATACATCGTGACATTATCGATTATGCCAAATAATATAAAAATATTATATTAATATTATAAGTTGCCATACGTAAGATCCTTATTCTGAGATTCACTATTGACTAAGCTTGTACGGACGTCTTACTTAACCGCTTAAACGCAGAGTTGAAAGTTTTACTAATCTGTAATTGGTTTCGTGATTTAGCTTTTTGCAAATAAAAAATTAGCTCAGCGTTTACAGTGCAAATTTTCGACTATCAAAATTTTTATTAAGTTAAAGAAAGAATTTTAACACAAATGCCGGCTTAATTGAATTAAAATAATAAACAGTCTTTTATTGCTCATTATTAACAAAATTTGCACTATTTGAATAAAATATGTTGTGTATAATGTACAATAATATAATTAAAGCATCCAAATCACCAATTGATACATCGTGTTACGAGTATGCACATTGGCAAATGTTTGATTCCTAGCGACCAAATTTTTGATATTCCCACTCACGGTTGTCGAGCGGGCACACGTGGTGTGCCTTAAGCCAGCGTGAAATGCAATGAAAGTGATAGGCGTGGTTGCATACACCCCAGGCAATGGCACACTCCTCGGATATACCACATACTTGGTTCGCTTGGCACTCAATACACGGATCCGTAATGTGATTGCGACATATGGCGCAATTATCAACAGCTACATCTGTAAAGTGATAAGCGTAATATGTAAGTGGGTTATAGTTCGAAAAATTCATATTTGAGAAACTTACCATAGGACCAATTGGCATATGCCTCCCATTTTTTTACCACGAAACGTTTGACTTCAGTGGGCGACGACGATGCGCCATTTGCCTGGCTTGTCGATGGCTGCTCGTCATCGCTGGTGACCTTCTTTTCATCAGTAGACATTTTTAATTTGATTATAGCGCAGAGTTAACCAATTTATTTTGGTAGAATTTAAGCAAAATATTTAATATTTTTATAAACTTCGAGGAAGAATTTCATAACTCAAATGATATCGAAGAGCGAAATGATGACAAAGCGGCAGACGCCTATTTAGTATTATATTTTGTTCAATTTATATATTTATACTATGTGTAATAAGGTCCTTATTAAAAGAAAACTCAAATTTGTTATATATCAGCAACTGTTTACCGATCGTTACGAAATTTGTAGAATGTGTTACTATTGTTCCGATCATACATTGTATTGTATTTATTTTGTTGTATCGAACATCTTTGAATTAAAGCAATTACAATAATAATACATACATATATTCTGTTGCTTCTTGTAATAAAAAATCTTCATACCAACCTTCAAACGAATATTTCAAAGATTGAGGGAATAGAGCGGCCAAGAACGCACAGACAGACGTGCATGGGTAGATCGACTCTGTGTGGGGAGTATAAAATAATATAGCATCGAATGCAGTTTTTGGCTGTAAACGGGATCCTTATTTGCCCTCATATTTTGAGTTAACTTATGAATTTTAACATAAGACTATAATGGCGATCGTTAATATATCGATAATAATTTAGAGTTTTGTTCAATCTTTTTCATTTGGAGGAAAAAAATGGGCGGCACCACATGTTCGAAGCATTATATAGCAAAAAAAAGTTCAAAATGATGGTTCAATCATTAGTCTTGGTAACGTTTAAGGGCGATATGGCGTTGTGAAAAAAGCACATTTCAGAAATAGAATATACAGCAAATATGCTACTAATATAAGTTTAAATTTTCTTTAATAATAAATAGGCGTCCGCCGCTTTGTCAAACTCTTCGATATCATTTGACTTATGATATTTTTCCTCGAAATTTACACAAATATTAAATATTTTGCTTAAATTCTACCAAAATAAATTGGTTATTTCCAAGTTCTGCGCTATAATCAAATGAAAAATGTCTACTGATGAAAAGAAGGTCACCAGCGAGGACGAGCAGCCATCGACAAGCCAGGCAAATGGCGCATCGTCGTCGCCCACTGAAGGCAAACGTTTCGTGGTAAAAAAATGGGAGGCATATGCCAATTGGTCTTATGGTAAGTTTCGCAAATATGAATTTTTCGAACTATAACCCACTTACATATTACGCTTATCACTTTACAGATGTAGCTGTTGATAATTGCGCCATCTGTCGTAATCACATTACGGATCCGTGTATTGAGTGCCAAGCGAACCAAGTATGTGTTATATGCGAGGAGTGTGCCATTGCCTGGGGTGTATGCAACCACGCCTATCATTTTCATTGCATTTAACGCTGGCTTAAGGCACACCACGTGTGCCCGCTCGACAACCGTGAGTGGGAATATCAAAAATTTGGTCGCTAGGAATCAAACATTTGCCAATGTGCATACTCGTAACACGATGTATCAATTGGTGATTTGGATGCTTTAATTATATTATTGTACATTATACACAACATTATATTTTATTCAAATAGTGCAAATTTTGTTAATAATGAGCAATAAAAGACTGTTTATTATTTTAATTCAATTAAGCCGGCATTTGTGTTAAAATTCTTTCTTTAACTTAGTAAAAATTTTGATAGTCGAAAATTTGCACTGTAAACGCTGAGCTAATTTTTTATTTGCAAATAGCTAAATCACGAAACCAATTACGGATTAGTAAAACTTTCAACTCTGCGTGCGTTTAAGCGGTTAAGTAAGACGTCCGTACAAGCTTAGTCAATAGTGAATCTCAGAATAAGGATCTTGCGTATGGCAACTTATAATATTTATTGATGTATAAAATGTTTATATACTGGGTGTCTCAAAAATTAATTCGCATTTGATTTGCTGATTGCGTGTAGGCAACTATTCCGTGGGACGCGGGGGGTATGTCAATCGGTAGCCTAGCTTTTAGGAATGTAGTCGCTATGGAGCGTTTCTCGGGAGCGGACCGTGCGTTGGGCGTACGTGAGTTTTACAAAATCGGTAATTCAGCGACTGTAGCCCAATTTATGTCACCTCTCCAGGAGAGTTGACATAAATTGGCCTCCACGAAGTCCTGATTTAAAACCTATGGACTTTTTCCTGTGGAGTTACGTCAAATCTAAAGCAACCAATCGACTTCCCTGGCACAATTAAAAGAAAATATCCGTCACGGAGAATACCTGCCGAGCCGTCATAGGAAATTTTAGTGCTCGTTTAAATGAATGCCGTGAACGCCAATGGTTTACATTTGGACAATATCATTTTTAAGAAATAAGTTCCCAAAGTGTTTATTTTAATATGTAATAAACATTTTTTTTTTCAATAAACTAGTACTTACATTTTTTTTATCGATTTTTTAAATGTGAACTTACTTTTGAGATACCTTGTATTATATTATTATATTTAATTTTTTCTAATGCTCGCAACTTCACTCTCAACCCACGTTAGCTTTCACCTTCACCTCTCGGACTATATTAGGATGGAAATACATATTTTTATGGTACTTTGTGCAACTTTCGATCCACTACTTAGATTCTCGGCACAGGTCACCAAGACAAATAATCAGTTGAAATCAATAAACAGAGTACTGAAGGAGCTTGTAGGACCGCACTGGTGTAATCACAAAGAGACAAATTTTACCACATATAACGATCTGCCCTTTAGAGGAGCGCATTTCAAGATCATAGAGAGGAGTGCATTTATATAGCCGTTACGACTCAATTGCACAAAGACGCAGTTGAAGAGTCAATAAACTTTTCTCAGCGATAATAATGTGCTTGATGGCAGGTCGCCACCTGTTGATGATAGCGAAAAATATCTCTTTCGTAACACCAGGACTAAATTAGTACAATTAAGATTAGGATGGAGTAATATGCTCGAGTGCCACAGGCAACGAATCGGAATCAGTCGGCACATAACACGACTCACCTCTTCCACTGTCAGTCACGTCCGACACAATTGTGCTCCATGAATCTATGGATTCGCTTAATCGATGTAGCCTCGTTTCTGGGACTCGACACCTAGCTTTAGGTTTTGGTTTTTATGCTATGTACTATCCTATTACGATAATTAATTGTACAAGAGTTCTGCCATAGGTCGAAATTTTACATTTGGTTTTAAAAGTATCCACATGCTCCAGGTCGGCTCATTGATACTACAGGGAAACAAAAATTTGAATTAGTTACGTTGCATTGGTTTTGTATTTTAGACACAGCCCCCAAACCAAAACAACACTTTTGCGTCTGTTGATTATTCCTATGGCGTCACTCACTCTGACTTTTTTGTTGTTGTTTTTTGAGCAAATTGAGAGAGCTGTGAGAGAGAAAGATCAGGTCTTTGTGATTGATCGAGGGTGGTAAATGGGTTTTACCGACCTTATATGCAATACTTGCGAAAAATTATCATTCGTTCGTGCCCCTCTTCACAACCCTTCCAACAAAAAAACAAAAAAAACCCCACGATTATGTTGTGTTTAAAGGGGTTAAAAATTGTGTACTCGTTTTGCACTTGTCTATTTATACTCGTATATCTATTTAAATTTATACTGGTATATCCCAAAATAAGCTGTAATAACAACAAAACTTAATTACTTTTGTTTACTTTGAATTTCTTCTTTTTGCAGAACAGCTCCAACAATTTTGTGATGTAGTTTTAAACAAACATTGGCAAGTTGGAACATGTTTTTTCAGCTGTAGTTCCGGGTAATGCCCTGCCATATACGAAAGCTCAAATATGAGTGCAGCACAAAGTTTTGCATTGCGTATAAAGAACTCTACGGATAGCGACTCATTGACATTTCTAAGAATCGCACTAAAATTGGCATATGGCACACAGATAAAATTCGCAGCAGGACAAAACCGGAGCAACAATTGCACAACAGGTAAATGCGCGCAAATTGTTGTAGGCAAACATGGTCCAACGTTGTGAGCGGTACGCAGCGCCTTGCATAGTGCAACAATATGTGGAGCGCTGGAATCGGTGTGTAGAGGTGCGAAAGATTCGATTAGGCGTATGTACAAAGTATTCTGAGAGCGTAGATAACTGAATTGTTGCTGCAGATAGTCCTTAAATATGCCAGCAACATATTCAGTGCTCTGCTCCGGCACCAATTTAACGGAAAATGTGGCACAGGCACTAGCCGGCGTATAGAGCTGCGCAACGCTCGATTGACCGCTCGACACACTGTGCAACGTGAGCGTGGGTTTGCACCAAAGATGTTGCAACATTTCTGGTTTCGATAAATGCAGCACCTTGGTAACGTTGGTACGCTGCATATATTCCTCCATGCTGTATTCCGCTGCATCCAGCCAAAGCCATTCAATGGGTTTGATTGTGCGACAATGACGTTCGAACTGTGGCACGCGTACTCGCTGCTGTGCATCCACCAATGTATTCATCAACAAACATAGTTCATTTAAGGCATTATAGTTCTGAGATTCTGCTGGTGTTGTGCATTTTATCTCAACCTCAAAGCGTTGCCAACCATTTATGTTGCAGTGTACCAATGCATGTTGCTCGCTGAGCCAAGAATTATTGCACATCAAAACGTACTGCACATCCTGAAAGAACTCCTCGCTCGATCTGGCTATTAATTGTTGTTCCAGTCCAACACTTTGCTGTTCATGCAGCGCTTCGATGATGAATTTTATGTTGAGCGGTAATTGCTGTTTGCGCTTCTGCCACGCTTCGATGGCCGACAGCCAGCAGAGCAATTGTCCTTTGCCACCGGCTACGCCACGACCATAGAGCACATGACGCATGGTGTACAGTCTGAAGGGTTCGAACCGCCAGCCATCCGACTGGTGCGCTGGCTGCACATCCACATAACCATAAATGAGTACAGTAGCATAGCTATAGTTGGAGTAATGTGAGGCAAAGATTGCATCGGGTGTTGATGTGCACAAAGGTTGCTGTTGCACCTCACCGCTCGATGCAGACTTTGCATAGCTCGACTGTTGCTTAACTGACTCCAAATCAGACTCAGAAAGCGATTTCTGTTCCGCTGCCGTGCACGGCTTCTCCACATGAAAACCCAGCTGTTCTAACTTTAAGCTTATACTATGCATCAGTATTTTAGTCTGCTCAATGTAATGCTCCTCTGCGCCTTTTGAGATTGTTTGCAGTTCAATGTAACTTTTCAATTCCTGCAACAATTCGACGCGATTCTTATCAATTTCTTCAAAGACTTGCTGCACATGCTTGGCAGTGAAGTTACGATATCTTCCGGTCATTTTGCACCGTCGCCGATAAATTTACTTAAAATTTCGTTAAATTCATTCATGAGTTTTAAGTCTGTGACTCGTTGACTCGATTTAATGTAGCAAAACATTTAATTAGTTATTGTGACACGTGATTTTCTTGCTTCATTTTTGCCCTCTTTCCTTCGTGTGAATTCATTTGTATTATCGATTTCGTATACCACCAAGGGTGGCTCATTAGCATTTTCATCAAGCATCTCAAGAAAACCACGCGTTGAGCGTGGCCTAGCATTCATATTACAAAAATCTTCAATCTTTTCGCACTTACACTTAATACGTATGTGTGTCAATTCATATAAATAACCGGCGCTTACGTACATATTGCGATGCAACATATCCTTGTTAATGGATTCCTTTTCGTTGAACAACCATGGTCGATACTCGCCGAAGGGCAGCTGCACTGCCTTTGCGTTGCTATATTTTTGTATTAAATTATAGGTCGGATGTAGAAAGCTAATATGCCGTGCCACATTTGGCTTTATGCCATGGGAATGTTGAACGGTTTTAGCCGCTCCAATTATATGTCTTTCATCGCGGCTATAGTTAATGGGTTGCAAGCGTTTTAACACCCGCAGTCGCACCCGATTCACAGATTTCAAACGTTGATACTCCGATTGCAAATGATCGCGCACTAAATATTGCACATACTGCATATCTTGATCAGGCATTAGTTTTATTGAAAAATTTCCAACAACTTTATCGACCATTTGCAGACTGCTGCCACTACCGTGAGAACCACCGCGTATGCCATTCATACTGAGTGTGGGTGTGGTCCAGCTATGCATGAACATTTCCTGTTTGTGCGCTCCATGTGGCAGTCCATGCACTTTGAATCTGCGTTTATAATCGTCACGGCTAAGCTCAAGCGTATCCACAATCATCCAATCGGTTTGTGTCATCTCATAGACATGACGATTTATATTTGGAATAATGATTTCATTTTTGGAATTCACCATACAGTTTAAAAGTAGCATGAGATCCATCATAGGTGGCCGTGGTATATCGTCTTCTTTGATATTTTCCAGTTCCTTTGGTGGACTCACCTCTAATGCAAAGGAAATGTAGCCAGCTGCACTAGTAGTGATCAACGGACTTTGTGGACTGAGCCAAGTATTGATATACATCACAAAATAGTCAATATTCGTAAAAAACTTCTTATTGCGCTCAAACACCTCCTCCAGACCCATGCTGTTCTGCTCATGCATAGTTTCAATAATAAATTTTACATTAAGCGGCAGTTCGCCTTTCTCATCTTTCCATGCTGCTATTACATGCAACCAGGTGAGCAGTGCCGCTTTGCTGGTAGTTACACCACTGCCATACCACCGATCGCCCTCTTGTGTCAGCTCAAAAGGATCACTCGTTGCCACATCGCTGCTACTCGGCTCAGTCGATTCATATGGCTCCCGTACATCCAAATATGCATAAATAAGTAATGTGTTTTTGTACATGCTCGTATAGTTGGTACCAAGTACGACTTCCGGTTTGGTTATATCTTCATCGATTTCTTGACCATTCACAGCTTTAGGCTCCACCTTCTCTTGTACTACTTCGAAACCTAAATCATGCAGCATGGACGCCGTCCGATCCAATAACTGTTTTGATTCACTCCAATATTCCGGCTTGCTTGAGATTGTCTTTGTGGCTACGAAACTCTTGAGATCCTGAATGAACAAGTCCTTGTTCAGATCTAGGTTTGTGCGTACAGCTTTCATATCTTTGGGCCTGGTACTATTTGGCAAATTGGACGAGGGCGAATTGTCGACACATTTTTTTGGTGGGCATCGACATTTCAGTTCGCCATAATCTTTGCCAAAGATATTTGACTGTGCCGCTTGACGGCCCCAACAAATCATTTTGAGCAGCGGTGGTTTGGTACAAAGAAAATAAGTAGTTCAAGTTATTTAGAATTTTGCTTGTAAAAATTTAAAATATTTTTAAATACGTAAAGAAAAATCAAGGCTCCGTTGATAATCAGAACTTAGAATTGGTTTTGAAACACGGAATTCAAATTAAATAATGGGGCGTGAGCTCTGAAAGCCATTTTGTCGTCATCAAGTTTTATTCATTAAACTAATGGGATATTTACGCCTAGTTCTGCTTAAAACCAGCGTACTTGAGCGGGCTTACCCCACTATATTGATTTCTATTGTATGCCAGCGCCCTATTTACGAAATACACTGAACTAATCCATACACCAAGTACAATTTTATTTATATGCCATGTATTCATAGCCCTTAGTTTGTGCAAATGTATGTAACAGAGAGAAGGGGGTGTGGTAGACTTGTATATATATTGTATTATATTGTGGTAATGTATATATATATTCTTCACCAGCATCGGAGGTCGATATAGCCCTGCTCGTCTGCCTAACTTCGTGAACAACATATATATTTTTATATTTCGAGTCTCCTTTTCTCTCTTCGAATGGAAATGCTAACCCTACTATAAGGGGTAGCTCCCATACAAACCTGCTCCCAGTTATGGGTTTTTGTATGAAACTTTTATTGTTTTTGCATAAATATCCTATATATAAATCCTAATAAAATATACCGCTTATTTCCGGATCGGATCACTATAAGAGGTAGACTCCATACAAACTTGACCACAATTTTTTGTGTGAACATTTGTTTTTGTTGTTAATTGATAACTAGATTAGACCAATATATGGCGTATCTTATGAAAATCTTTACAAAATATTCCATATAGGCCCAAATCGGACCAATATGAGGGGTACAGACCTGCCCCCCCCCCATTATTTTTTGTTTATGTTTTCAATTAATTAAGCAACAAATGCAACATTTAGTGCATATTTCGTCAATTCTACTAAAAAATCCGTCATGTGTCCAGATCGGACTATTGAAAAATATAGCTAATACAAATTCATACAAACTTACTTAGTTGGCTCTACAACCGATTATCGGTCAAGGCCACACATAGGAAAGCGCACCATTCGGTCCAACAATCCAACAATCCAACAATCAAGTTCAGGTTTTCGTCGTAAACTTTTAATGCTGGAGCTTCGGAGTTGATGCGGATGTGATGACCAGCCCAGTGTAGCCGCTGCAATTTAATTTGCTGAATTATATCAACCTCATCATACAGATCTTACAGCTCATACAGCTCGTGGTTCATAAACTCGACTCGACGTCAACTAAGGAGTCCAAAATTCCCACGAAGAATCTTTCTCTCGAACACTCCTAAAGACGCTCTATCCGTTGATGTCAGGGTCCATGCTTCTGCGCCATACAGCACGACCGGGATTATCAGTGTCTTATAGATTTGTATCTTCGTACTTCGAGAGACGGCTCTACTTCTAATTTGCTCGCTGAGTCCAAAGTAGCAACGATTACCAAGCGTGATTCTTTGTCTGATCTTTGGACTAACGTTGTTGTCGCTGGTAATTTCTGTTACCATATAGACGAAGTTTTCTACAATATTGAAGTTGAAATTCTTCAAGACGCGCTGATTTTCTGCGAGTGGACACCAAATACTTCGTCTTGTCCTCGTTCACTGCTAGGCTCATGAGACGTGACTGTTTCTCAATCTCTGAGAACGCCCTGCTAACTCGCCGTTCGTTGGTGCCGATGATGTCAATGTCATCAGCATCAGCGAGTAGCATCACTTCCTTATGGAAGATCGTGCCCGATCGTTCTACGTATGGGCATTGGCGTAGGATGTACTCTATCAGGAGATTAAAAGAGTCGCACGATAAAGCATCACCCTGCCTGAAACCTCTTGTGGTATCAAAGTGTACGGAGAGGTTCTTTCCTACTCTGACGACGCTTTGGGTGTGTGATAGCGTCATCATGCAAAGACGAACGATCTTTGCTGGGATATGAAATTCAGATAGGGCGTTGAAGATCTTCGTTCTTATCGGCGTGTCGAAAGCGGCCTTATAATCGACAAATGCCTTTGTTCTACTCATGGGTCTTCTCCATTGTTGCGCTTTTTAGCCTGCGCGGGACTATTTTTGACAGCACAAGATACAGGTCCAATAAAACACTAAAATTCAGTATATTCAGCGTTTATTCAATCCTGCATATGCAAGCTTCAAATTTCAACAAAAAATATTCAGTTTGTTATTAAATCTAAATTAACATATAATAAATTCTTACATATAGTCTCTTTATATTTTCGCCGTTGTCCACACTTGCAGCACCATCGACTTCGTTGTTACACAGCTCGCTTCTAACTAATTTAATTGTCTGCTGAAGCCGCCGCGGCGTGGGTATGTTATCTATTTGTTCTAAATCGAATAGAGAGTAATTGAGAGCAAATTGCGAGCGCTACGCTCGCTGCTTACAAATGATAGTTCGCAGAGTTGCCAATTAGTAATTACGCCAACATCCACTATTTGTCGTAGAGTGAAAATTTGGTCACTGGTCGACCTCTTTGGTCTGAAGTCACACTGATACTGTCCTACCAGTGCATCTATGTATGGCTTAAGCCTTTTTCACCGATACTCAACATCCTGAACACTTTAAATGAAAACGCACGTAAGAAGGCGCACCAACCGAAATAACAATCAAATCTTGATGTCATGCCAATTTGAAATTAAATACCGCAACATAACCCAACATGAAAATGCTGACTCACTTTTTCGTCTTCCTTTGATTACTGATGAAAAAGAAGAATCCGTGTTTAATGTTACATAAATTACCATACCAATAAACGGTCAAACTATTTTCGAACATTCCAAGTAAATATATAATATAATTTCTCTAAGTCATCTCTGGTCAGAAAACTTTTCACTCCAACAGAGAAATATACTTGTACGTGTATATTCTTTATGTGGTCTCAGATGCTTCATTCGCTATGTTTCATTAATTTCGATAGTTCAACAAACTCAATAATTACTGCTTACAAATACTGCAGGTTGCACATTTTTTGGGGACCAGTTTTTATGCTATCCGGTTGAAATTTTGCACATACACAAAGATTCAAGATTGACCCGCAACACCCATTTTTTTGGGGTAGCCGCCACACAAACCCACCGCCCACTTTTGACATTTTGTATGAAAAACTTTTTTATTGTAGTCAATATCAACTTAATAATTGATATGGTTACTTTTAGTGGACGAATGCTTGACATATACATTATTGACATATACATAATTAACTAATACATAGACCCACTGTTTGGGGTAGCCCCCATACAAACCTACTCCCCACTTTTTACTTATTGTATGAAAACTTCTTTTTTAAAGTCAGCCGCTTTTTATGGTCAGCCGCTTCCATACATAGACTAACGGGCGTGGCCTGCCCACTTTTTGGGGTAGCCCCCATACAAACCCACCGTGCAATTTTGTGTTTCTCATGAAAAATTTATTCATTTAAATCAATATTAGCTTGAAATTTGATTTCGCGGATTTTAGTGGGCAAAATGGGCGTGTTCCGAATACTTTTTGAGGTAGTCCCAAATAAACCCACAGCTCACTTTTATGCATTTGTATGGGAACCATCAATATTAACTTGAAATGCGATATGGCGACATCTTACACATCTACTACATCGTCCACTTTTTGGTATAGTCCCTATTTAAACCCCGACTTTTATGTTTTACAACGCTATTTAAAATTTAGTGTGAATGTTATTAGAGCTTCGGTTCAACCGAAGTTAACGTTGTTTCCTGTTTTTTGTTTGTTTTTGTATTCCCCAAAATTTTTAAACTGCCTATTGAATTGCATTTCTGTTCATTGCTAAACTTAAAACTCATCTTTGATTCAATTCAAAGATGGTTCAACAATTGCATAATTTTCTGAAATCTTTCTTGCGAGACTTGTGGTGTCCTCGAGCCTTTTTCTCCACCCAAACTTCATTCCCCATCATCAAATTTCTGATTTAAAATTTGTTTTTAAATAAATGAATTTAATTCAAGCTACATGATAGCTTCATGCACAGAGAGGATGAGTCAGTAATCAGTGCTATATGCTTCTGGCTAAGTTCGTTTTAATTAGATAAGTTTGCAGAAGATGCAAACGATGCATTTATAGATGCATTTTTGTATTAGTTTATATATACTCGTTTATATATAGTCGTCCGAAAGTTCAAATCTTTGTAGCATACATAGAAGTTTGTTTAAAAATGTATGTGCATAAATGCTTACCATTGAGTGGCTAAAGTGTTCCATTAACAGCAGAAAACTTTATAGGCACTTAAGCAATTTCTGTCAATTTACTTATACAATAAACATAATAAGTTAAAACAAGAATGAACGCTGCTGTCGAGTTTGCTTGATTTCAATATACACTATACCTTGTTAAAGGCTTCGTATGTGAAGCGCAGATTATATTTGTAAGGGAGCTATCCTTTATAAATGGTTAGTACTAAACTTTGCATTTCTAGCTTAACTGAGAACAAAAACATAAAAATTTAATACAAAGACTTAGAAAGGAAGAGTAAGTTTTAATGGGGATTATTCTAAGAATAATCTGATCTGGACTTTGCGTAATATTTAATTAGGATTCAAGTAAGATACATGAAATAGACGTTTCCACCATAATTAGCAACAGAAACAAACAAGAAATTCTTACAAACATTCAAAAATTGGGGAAGGTTTAATTGGAAGCTACACCTTATAGTAACGTTGACTTACTATACCTTTTACCCAATGGGTACACAAACTAGTGAGAATACTACAGTCATACTTGCCCACCATAAATAGTATCGAATTAGCGGGCAAGTTTGACTGTAGTGTTCTCAATTGTTTTTGTACCCAAGAACAAGAAAAAAAAAAACAAAAACAGAAACAGAAAGAAAGAATACTTCGCTGGAGCAGAAGCTCTTATACCGTTAAAACGAAATAATACAACCACTATATAGATCAATTGGAAAAAATTTAATTGTAGGTCGTAGTTGTAGGTTTGTATAGGGCCTACTTCTAAGTATAGGCGGAAAACGTCCATTGATATTTATATATATATATATGCGAAGCGTCTGTAATATACGTATAAGATATGTAAGATATGTCCATCGATATTTATAAGCAGACTGTATCAATAAGAAGCTACCATACGCATTTTA
The DNA here is from genome assembly GCA_035044765.1 of Leucophenga montana. Taxonomy (NCBI): domain Eukaryota; kingdom Metazoa; phylum Arthropoda; class Insecta; order Diptera; family Drosophilidae; genus Leucophenga; species Leucophenga montana. The sequence continues at coordinate 140,211 of JAWNNQ010001361.1, read as the reverse complement.
AAGTGGCTTTTTCGTACAAAAACACTAAAGTGGGTGTTGGGTTTTTAAGGGGACTACCCGAAAAAGTAGGTTGATGACATAAACTCGATCTTTTTACGCATATATATGATCTAAAATTTCACGTTTGGTTGCTCTAGCTCTTATAGTCTTGGAGATCTGTTTTGTATATTTCGACTCAGATTCCGTTGCTGACCAAGAATATATACCCTTTATAGGGTCTGGCACGCCTCAATTTGTCAGTTACATACATTTTCACAAAATTAAAATAACCTTTTACCCTATGGTTCAGGGTAAATAAACAGACATTTTATTTTTAGATAATAAATACATATCAACTTATGGCAATAATTGTGCCAGATTTAATAACTAATTACTCTTCTTACATTTCTTTTAATCTCACTACTTATTATAGTGGTGATTTTACAACACCAGCTAAGAATTCGTTTGAAAGGTGTTTAAGAAAGCTTTCCACCGGAATATAAAGGCGTGTGGTATATATTTCGGACTGGGATGATCCGATTCCGTTTTGAATGTTATATAACACGTCTCGATAGCACTTATCCGTAAAAACTTCGTAATTGCGCGTATAATATAGTGCTCGTGCTGCAGATACACTGTGTGAGGTGGGTTTTTAAAGTGGATTTCCATTCACAGTGATGTTTCCATCGTTTCTTTGTATAGAGAGATCGAAGACTTCATCGAATATAGGTGATCAGCTTGATGAATTAAATCAATCTAGTCGTAGTAGTCCGTCCGACGCTTCGTATGTACATTTGAGTGACTAATCAAAGACTATAAGCATGTTAGGGTATACAGAGTCTCGACGTGTCACCACAATGAAGCTGCTTGTTTAACTACTATGATAAGTTTTTAAGATATACTCTCACGATTCGAACCAACCGTTAGCAAGTCAAGTTTTTGTCTCCAAATTGTAAACAATGAGGACACCACATATCATTCCTATTGCTCCAACATACTCTTCTTATCGCTGTACAGAGTGTGCATATAATAGCCAAGATCTCGTTGATTGCATTTACTTCTTCTCTTTTCTTTCATTGCACCACTTAAATTTTCTTTTAAATAATTTGTCCTTAAGTCCGACGGTTAGCAAACAAAACCTAATATGTTATACAATAAATATCATCACAAGGACTTTCGTGAGAGCATGCAAACTATTCACGCCATTTTATATATTTTTGTACTCATACACCACTCTCGCGGTCTCTGTGCTATAGGAGTGTGCAATAAAACAAACTACAGCTTGGCTCACGGCCTTTGCGACATTATGCTCGAATTCAGGAACAATGTAAACATCATAAGTCAAATGTTTTTCTGCATACAGCCGGCGGCATTGTTGGTCGCTTCACTGCCTGCAAATAGAGATTTGAGTGCATGAAATGCCACACAGGCTTCACAGCGCACCTCTTTGCTTGCCAGCCTCAGACGCTCGGTTGAAGCGCGTTCTATTTGTTGTCACAGTGGTAATATTTAGTATTGTAATTTTAGGTATTTAACACGCTATTCACACTTGCTGCAAACAAATATGCGCTCACTTCACATACTCGTATAAACACGCCCGTTTTGTATTGTGTCACACTTTCTGCTACACTAAGTCTTTAGGCGCGCACACAGAGTGCCGCAGCAACAGGACAAAGTAGTAGCTAGAGGATGTCCCTGTTAGTTTACAACTCTTTTGTAGGACGCGAAAATTGCCACTTCCTGCGTAGCACGCCAGCATTCTACATATAATGTTGCATACTTCGGGGCGCCCACTACTCGCTGCAAAATGAAAATTATGTGCCGCGGGACCTTTGCGGCTACTCCGGAACAGACAAGAACAAGTGGGAACAGGAGTCATTAGTGATACTTATTACTAAATTTTAATCGTACCTAATCGCCTTTTTCTAAGCAAATACATTGGAACAAAAGTATAAAGAATTTACATTTGTTAAATGAAAAATGCAATTTGAAAAGAGATATGCTTAGAAAATGTAAAAGTTAGTAGTAGAATGTATTATGAAGGAAGCAAATCGGTTTATTTATAATGATTATTATCTGCAAACTAAATGAAAAAAAAAGAAAACAAGATATAAAAGTTAAATTCGATGGCACCGAAGCTATAGAATAAATGGATGAAAAAACGAAAACTCTATTTCTCTATTTCTATCTCTATCTCGCTGAAATGCTCTCATCATTGTAGGAACAGACCGAATATAGCTCTTTACATTAATCCACTATATGCAAGTTATTCCTTCTATTGTCTGTTTCTTTAACGATGGGGCATTACTGCGCGAGAGATTTTGAGGCACTGCCATTGGAAAACATTGGAACGTAAAAGAGAGCAGCCAAGCGAATTGCGGCACCTGTTGTAACAAGTTTGTGTATAAACCAATCCTACAGTTCCTACAGTGTGATCAGAGAGAAAAATAAAGCAAACCAAGTACAATGGTATAACTTCACCACATTAAGTAAAATTAAAAATGCATGGTGAATACAAAAGTTTTCTAGCTCCTTCAAGTACTGAGATGTGTTGTCTCATACATCCAGACGGACGGACGCAGATCGATTATGTTAAATTTTGTGGTTACCATTCACATAGTAAGGCCATTTGTCCCAATTTATCCCGTAAAGTATATATATTCGTGATCAGCCTGTATAGACGAGTTGATCTCTGTCTGTCTGGCCATCTGTCCGTCTGCATGTGTTTCGTCAATCTTTGAAACATTTTTTGAAAGTTGGTATAGGTACGTTTTTTTACCATTAGCGAACATAAGTAACAAAATGACCGCAATTTAAAAAATACTATAAGGTATTCCTATACTCTTTAACTTAATATCACTTATAATTCACAAATAGTTTTAACATATTCTTTGTTTAGTGCGCGGCGAAATGACTTTACTGTAACATACAAGTATCTTTCGTTGTCATTTGAGGCCCAATTTCAGCACCGAGGTCAAGTAATGTGGACTTTGGTGATTGGGTCAATTTTTTACAAAAATGAGATTTGCCGTGGCATTACGCTCAATGTTAAGTGCTATCGAGACATAATAACTGACTGTTTGTGGCATTCAACAAGACGGAACAAGACAGCCACGCGCACCATGAGCCTTTTGCTTACAAAGTTTTAACAATCATCTAATTAGCCTTCTTGGTTGTGTCATTTGTGAACTTCGGTCCAGCGACTTGACACCACTCGATTTCTTTTTTGGGGCGCATTGAAGAATAAAGTTTGTGCGAACAATTGATCGCTTGAAACAAGAAAAAACGTTAACTTCGGTTGAACCGAAGTTCTAACACCATTCACACGAAATTTTAGATAGTATTGCAAAACATAAAAGTGGAGGTTGGAATAGGAGCTACCCCAAAAAGTGGTTGGTACACGCCCACTAGTAGATGTGTACGAAGCGATGTAGTATCATGCCGAAATATAGAATTTCAAGTTGACATTGACGTTTTTATACAAATGCATGAAAGTGAGTTGTGGGTTTATATGGGACTACCTCAAAAATATAGATCTGTATGAAGCGGTGTCCACTAAAATCCACTAAATCAAATTTCAAGCTAATATTGATTTAAATGAAGAATTTTTCATAAAAAACCTAAAATTGCTCGGTGGGTTTTGTATTTGGGCTACCCCAAAAAGTGGGCGGGCCACGCCCATTAGTCTATGTATCTTAAGTGGCTATCATATCGCATTTCAAACTAAAATTGTCTTTAATAAAGAAGTTTTTCTTACAAAAACACAAAAGTGGGCAGTATATTTGTATGGGGGCTACTTCAAAATGTGGACGGGCCACGGCCACGACGGCGGCTGACCATAGAAAGGCACCATATTGAATTTCAACCTAATATTGACTTAAATAAAGAAGTTTTTATACAAAAAGTCAAAAGTTGGCAGTAGGTTTGTATGGGGGCTACCCCAAATAGTGGGTGGGTCTCACCCATTAATGTATATGTCAAGCATTCGTCACTAAAAGTTCCCATATCAATTATTAAGTAGATATTGACTACAATAAAAAAGTTTTTCATAGAAAACATCAAAAACGGGCGGTGGGTTTGTATGGGGGCTACCCCAAAAAATGGGCGTGGCGGGTCAATCTTGATAATCTATTAAACTGCAGTAAAAAAGTGTATCTGCTAAATTACAACTGGATAACATAAAAATTGGTCCCCAAAAAATCTGCAACAACATACAGACAGACGGACAGACAGACGGACATGGCAAGATCGACTCGTCTCGTCGAGTCTACGATGCCTCCTTTAGTGCCTTACAAACTTTCAGACAAACTGATAAAACCATTTCACACTATGGGAGGTGTCACAGAAATCTTTTGACAAAAATTCGTCGGATGATAAAATGTACTAAATATTTAAATCATAAGACACAGTTACGAAGAAAATACATTAAACTAGCACATAAACAAAGTTTTACCTTGTGATTTGAAGAGTATATATATGCAATTAGCAATTTCACCAAGCAAAAGGCTCGAGATTTCAAACGGTCTTAAACAGATTTCTGTGACCCCTACGAAATTGATTTGGGTGGGAATTGGGGTGAAAGAGATTTCTGTGACACCTCCGTATGTGTGAATACCATTCAACAACATTCTAGCTCACATTGCTCAAGTAGAGTAAACAACTGTTCACAAAGTGCCCGGAACTTGTTATTGGATAGGCTACTGTCGAGCAAGCAGAGGTGATCACTTCATTGAAATCATTTCTATACTGAAACTGAAGAAACATTGTGTCAAATAAAGAAAAACTAGTTGGACAACATTACATTTTTTTTGTTTTCATTACTAGTTTAAAATTCAACACTTAGACGATCCACCATTTACATATACTCGTATATAGGTTCCAAAAAAATTATATTAGAATTAAATTTCTTTATACGATTCACACATACCATCAGTTTGTTTGAAAGTTTGTAACACATTAAAGGCGACATAATAGACCCTCTAAAGTAAATATGTGTACATTTTTGATCAGCTCGAAGAGACGGATCGATCTAGCCAAATCCGTCTGCCTGTCAGTCTGTCTGGTAGTGCAAATGGGTCTTTAAAACACAAACTTATTATTATTTATCCAAATTTATTGTATCTCCTTCAAAGAAAATCCCTTCCGAAATAATATATTGTACTTATGCCAACGAATTATCCAATCATCATAACATATTTTAAACGCGTTTTTCGGAATCGACTTAATTTCGTGACGCGAATTCTATTATATGTCTGCTATCGACTCAAAACGGGTGCCTCGAATTGGTAACTTCAGTTTTGGAAAGGGAAAAAAGTTTGCTGGAAACATATTAGGTGAATACGATGGTTAATCGATCGTATTTGTTGAGTTTTTGGTAAAAAATTCTTTCCTTTTTTGGACGAATTTTGTCTCCAACGCTGCATATATATATATATAACGTTCTGATAATATTCTTTATTTACCATCTGACACCATCGGGCTCACGTCACTGGAAGCCGGCCAGAATGACTCCGTACAGGCTATTGTCGTTCACCAAATATGCAAAAATTCTATAGGACAGTTCTTGAACGACCTCCATCATCGGCCTCAATAAGGACCATATTGTTCTATGTGTGTTCTCTTTCAAGGGGTTAGCCGGTGTAACCTACCTAACTGACACTCTGGCAATCATACTGAGTGCACAACACTACGATAATAATAATAGCAAAAAAAAAAAAAAAACAGTCAACATTATTTTGACCTTTGATCGACTTTGACGTGGTTTGGATGAGCTATGTATGAGCTAGGAATGAGCTATGTCGATGCTTGTTGACTGGTTTGTATGTAAAACTCGTAAGCCCTTGCTTCAATGGAGATGCAATTGATTTATTCTACCATGTCTTCAGCGATCTTTATGCAATTGAGCTTTTGAAGAAAAACTTGCGAAAAATTCGAAAAACTCAAATGAGGTGAACTGACAAAACTGAGCACTGTAAATAAACTAAATGATGGACGGTGCACAAACTTCGCGGCAGCGTAGAGGACAGTTGTGCCAACCAAAAATAATTATGACAATGGGTTTAAAAAGGCTTTTTAAATGATCAATTTACGGTACTTTTTTTACAAAATGTATATGCACTGCTTGTTCGATAGCGTCAGTATTAGAATGATATTTGATTTTGTTACCAAACTCACAAATAATTAGACAAAAGTTCTCTTTCACCAATGGCATAGGGAGAATGCCTATCAACGATTATTTGTATACTAGTTTCGCATGCAATCCTCTAAGAAGTGAACGCTGCCAACTCCATATTTAACTGTAATACGCAGATTCAAATCGCGAAACTATTCTGAAAGTGGGGAACTGATTAGCGAACTCGTTTTTAAATTGACCTCCGAATATTTTCGGATGTGATCGCCAGGGGTTACATATTATATTATCACTGTTTATTATATTATCACTGTTGGAAATTTTTGACGAGTTAATGAAATAGTTTCGTTTGAATCCTTCGTTCGTTTGAATCCTTTAAAAAGCCAAAATATTGTTGATACAGGATTTTAGTACACAAAAAACTAAGACAATTTTGTTCTACAACTTTTTTCAAAATGGCGGATTTTGGCATGAAAAGCTCAAAAAAATCTTTAACTTCAATTGGTTACTATGATCAAACGGCTTAATATTTTTCAATGTGTAATAGCTCGTTGGAGAGGTCTTTTGAATACCTTCAAATGATTGTTAACATGGTGCTATACAATACCTACTTAACAAAAATATAGGTCAAAATAAATTTTGAAAAGTACATTTTGCGATTTTACCGAAAAATGAAACCAAATTTTCGTGCTCATATTTGGAGTGATAAAACTTCGCGAGATTGCGCAAATTTTGATATACGCTCTGTGAAAATTCCGTGAGCCGAGATAACAAACGTCAAGAGGTTTTTTTATTTGATTATATATACAGCAAATATGTTCTGTATAATACGAAGAATGTATGTTGAAATGCGGAAGAAAAAGCATAAACTGAAATACATGTATGATATTTTTAATAGTAATCAATGATAATGAAAGATATTCTATCGCACTGAACTCTTAATTCCGTCCGCCGAACTCCATGTAATGCATGTATCTGCCTAGTGGATGTCAGGCGCCATATTTCATTTGTTACATGTTTCATGTACCATCTACGAATATGAATTTAACGAGCAACGTGCGAATTATTAAAAAGCAAACAAATGACAGACATTCGTTTCCGTTTCATAGCAATACATAAACTTATACGAGTATATCACGTTATTAGTACGGAAAATGCAAAAGAAAAAAAAAGTCATGTTCGCGCATCGCTTTTGGGAACACGAAATCAATCCGTTAGGAGCAATTCGAGTGAACTTAAAAAAATATACGATATACGACCCAATATTGTTGGATGGGTTGTTTGGATGGTGTGTTTGGCTGCCAGAAGTTCTAGTGGGAATGGGAGAGGCTTCTTTAGAGGGATGCAGAATGGAAAAAGGGTCTATCAAAATCTAAGATATGCCGCTCGTAATTATACCATCAACCCAAGGGGACAAGAGTGTAATAAGTTTGTGCGAATGTGCGAATGTGCGAATGTAACAGGCAGAAGGAGACGTGGTACATCGCACACAATATAAATATTTTTCGTCGGCATAGTAAACTGAGTCGCCTAAGTCATGTCCGATGTATGGAATAACACATCTCTGAGATCTTTTTTTTTCCTACAAGCATAAAAATAACTTCGATTGAAATATTAATGGTAGCAGCAACATTTTCTTTGGCGTTATCATTTTCATTACACTTCTTTTCCCTCAAAATAACCATCGATGCTCTTGTAGAGGGAGCAGTTGCTCCATCCTGTTGGAACCAATTGTCTCCAAAGTCTAATTATCTAGTCGTGGAAAAAAACGCATCCATTCAAAAATGCGATTCATCGCGGAAAAAAAAGTATAGAACTACGCGTTTCGATTGGGATTGCTCCAGCCATGCTACGATCCCTACAGTCTGAATGGCGCTTATTTCAAAGTATAAGTTATGCTGCCTAAACCCTGTATAGATTTGTAGTCTTGCCGCCATTGTTTATAAGAATTTTCATGAAAACCAGAAATTTTATGCTTTCTGTTTGATTTTGGACATAGTACTGATAAATCAATTAATAAAACCAATATTAAAGTTATGCGAAATAGGCTGGTGGAAAAAAAAAACACATAAGTAGATTACCTCATATTTTATCAAGTTTGATAGTTCAAGACAATTTTTTTTGGGCAAAGAGTATTATTTAAACTGGTGCAGGTTTCTGTAATAAAATTTTGCAACATAAATATTGTATCTAATATCTGAGATGCAGTTTAAAGACTTTTTTATATGTTTGGTCCCAAATTCCTGGCCACTGCTGACTGGAATGCTAAGCATCGTCTCTGGGGATCCAGACTTTTTCAACGCCGAAAGGTCGCGCGCTGTTTGACTGTATTGTCAACTCAAATTTCGAAGTGCTTGCAACTGGAGGGCCGACTTACTACCCTTATGATAGCACTCGTCATCCTGATGCTCTGGATTTTGCAGTATATACTGGCATACCATCAATCTGACTGCGCATGCGTCTACTCCTATAAGCCGAGTTTTTTGCCAAGACAAGCTAATTTGCCGATTTTCCAACAGCGTCTTGACCAGCTTCTCAACCTTAATATGGAACTTTGCTCTACTGAGGACGTGGATGATGCTGCTGAATTGTTCACTCGACATATCTGCTGAATTGCTCACTCGACATATCTTTGAAGCGGCTGCATTTGCAACTCAAAATCAATCATTATTGAATCTTCCAGATTTAAATAGGCCACCTTTAAATGCTGAAATCTTGGACTTGGTTAAGTTAAAGCGCAGACTTCGTCGTCGTTTTATGCGAAGCCGTAATGAGCGTGATCGTTTGGCATGGATAAGAGCTGCTGAGTAGTTGAAAAAGTTGCTGTATGTAGTACGCAGTGAATTCTTTGATTACATGCTTCGCAATGCTGACCCCAACAAGAACTATGGGTTTTACTTATGGAAAGCGACACGTTGCGTAAAGAGGCAACCTTTGACACACGTGCCTATCAAAGACATTTGCCACTGAACTCGAAGGACGCTTTACACCTTTCGATCTAGCTGAATTAGTTGATGTGCGAGACACCGCTAATTTTCTGGAAGAGAGCTGCACAAATATTCAGTCTATCAAGCCTATCTCTCCGCAAGAGGTTCGTCTGCAAATTAAAATGCTTAAGAAAAAGAAAGCCCCGGGGCATGACGGAATTGATGGCAGATGGCAAAGGCGCTTCCTGATAAAGCAATAATGTTTTTGGTACTACTCTTCAATACCATGATTCGCATCCACCACTTCCCATCTCAATGGAGGTGCGCTGTAATTATAATGATGCTTAGCCGTGTCTTCACAGTCGATGTGAAAAATGAGCGCTCAGGGATCCGCCTGATTGCTGCTGGTGTACCACAAGGAAGTGTGCTTGGCCCTGTCCATTATACTTGGTATACTGCTGATATGCCAGTTCCAGTAAATGAGAACATGCTTCTGGCTACGTATGCTGACGATGCGGCCATACTTGCAAACTCAAACTGTCCACACGAAGCTTCCTCGAACATTCAAAACTATCTTGTAGCTGGAATATAAAAGTCAATAGCGAAAAGTCTAGTCACTGTACTTTTTCATTGAGGCAAGGAAATTGCCCGCCCGTTTTGCTCATCAATTTGGTAATACCTCATTTTGATCATGTATGCTACTTAGGTTTTAACTTTGAAAGACGTGGCACCTGGCGTAAGCATATTCAAAAAACCACTCAAAAAGTTAAACTGGTTACTTCGCCCAAGTAGTAAACTCAGCCTCGAAAATAAACTGCTTATATACAAATCCATCATTATGCCTACCTGGATGTATGGAATACAATTATGGGGCACTGCTGCTGCCACAAATATAAACCGTATACAAGTACTTCAAAACAAGGTCTTGCGTAAAATAACAGATGCTCCTTGGTATATGCGCAATAAAGTTTTACATCGAGATTTGAAAATACCGACAGTCATGGAACAGTTGAACTTCCACAGCAGCAGATATAATGATTGACTGGCATCTAATCTAAGTCTAATGAATGATATGGACAGTGAATCTATCTTTCATTTACAATGGTTTAAAGTAAAATTTAAAATGAGCAAAGTGTCAGTAGCAACGGATAATATCTCTCGATTTTAAGAGGAGAGCTGCTTTTTAAGCTGGTTAATTCTCAATTCTCAATTCAAAACAATTTTAGAATACTACAATAAAATATTTTTATATTTCAGGGGAAACATTAGCATTAGCAAAACATTAGTGAATCGGAAGCGATTTTAATGTTACATGGTGAAACTACTACAAACTTAAATGTCAGTTGTAATAAAATTGTTAAATGATAGATTAAAAGTGAACACGCGCACCTACACGTATCTACAGACAGACAGACAGACAGACAGACAAACATAGAGACATACTATGTAATATGCTAGCTGTTGCATTCGGCGTGGGACGGTGTAGAATTTTCCATAAGCAAGTCGAGTTTCGAATGTAAAAAAGTGTATCATATAATTTTCACCACAGTTTTTTGTTGTGTGAATATTGACCACATTTGGCGATGATTGGATGCAAAAAGAAATTGTTCCCTCATAAAACTTTTGAACATCTTTCGTACCGTTGGTGGTTAAGTTTACAAAATCGCGAAAACATGTATTTAATTACATTAGTTTACAGCCGAAATGTTACATCGGTCCCATTTTCTTCTCTTTTTTAGATTTTGTTCTGCTGAATTTGAAAATAGACTCAAAAAGTTTATGATTGGATACGTCTTAGCGGTATGAATTTGTGATTTTTGTTTTTTAGAAGGTAGGCATTTCTGCTACATCTCTAGTTAATGTTGCGACCACCTACTCAGAATTTCGGTAATAATTTTTAATAATTTCCAAACGTTGCACGTTCGTGATCTTCACCATAATAAAAATGACTGACTGACTGACTGAAGTTTTGGAAATGACAGATCATGACAAAATAGTTAAGAGTGCGTTAGTATAAAAATGCAAAATTGTTATATACCTATTGAACAACTCTTTATACTGCGCTTAGTAATGAAAAAAAAGTAATTTATTATTGAAAATGGTTTTATTGTTGTTCAAAATATTCTTAATGAAAATCAGTACTATTTTGTCTGTTCGAGCTGTTTAAAGGTTTCAACAACTTCTTTAGGCGTCGAAAGAATTTGATCTCGCAATTAATTTTTGATGTGCGGGAACAAAACGAAGTCATTGACTGCCAAGTCAGGGCTGTGAGGCGGATGACCCATCAATTCAATGTTTTAAGTACTCAAAATAGCTCTTGTGTGAACCGATTTGTGAGTGTTCGTGTGGGTGATCCGTCTTCGGCGGTTGGTTTTCCTCACATCTCCGAAAACTTCTGTGAAACTCTTGGTTGTTTATCATTCAGAATTGACCGTCCTGCGTTGCCCTAAAGGAACAATTGCGACATGACTAGTTTTTCCGAAAAAATAGGCGACCATTTAGCTCGAACGGCTAAGTCCGCAAACAACTTTTATTGTACTCGTATTTGGCTCGTCTTGGAAAACCTATACATTCGATTGTTGTTTTGTTTCGGGCTCACATGTATAGATCTATTTTTTGGCATAGACGTGATTTTAACCACCGCGGCTTATGTTCCTTAACAATTCTTTGCACCAATCGATGCGACCAAATATTCCTAACGTTCAAATGTTTATGAATGTATGCCTAAGGATGCCTCAATTTCACAGTATGTCACTTGTTGATCTTATCTTATCAAATTAATCACAGCATTGATGTTTTCTGGGCTGGTATGTTTTTGGACGACCTAGTAAATAGTAGTTTGTGATGGCGTTTTATCTCATAAAATTCGAAGTATGTTAATTGATACCATCTTGTTGGGATAATCTACATCATAGTACGCACATTTTCACGAGTTAATGGCATTTTTTGGTTCAGATGAATTTTTCAAGTCACTGTAAACAACACAACTAAATATTCAGCGTGCGTTTATACTGAAAAATGTCATACTTTTAAATGCAAATGTCAATTAGGGTTGCCAAGACGCATTATATACAAGGCAACCCTTTTACATTTACCTCCAATATTGTTGTACAATTTATTTAATTACAATTTTTAGCCAATAAGAAAGTTTTGTATTGACAAAATCAAGGAAGTTATCTTTGATGGTCGTTTTGTGCAAAACTAAACTCCTCTCCCCTTATTAATAAGAACAATTTTCTTGTCGTTCCAAAATTTCAATTAATTGTATTGTACACCAATATGTAGGTATATAGTATATAGTACTATTTTTCATAAATCATATCTTTGGAACTTATCCATAGATTCCCTATTTTTCCCTTTTAAAAGTAAATTTATTAATAAAATAAAATATTTCTGCTTATAAATTTCAAACTACTCATAATCATTTACATGACTGTAAACTATTGTAGTTGTTTGAGTATTTCATTATCTTTGTTTTATCATAATTCAGATCGGTTACTTATAACTCTAGATATAGCTTATATAGTAAGTTAAACGAAAATCCGTAGAAAAATTATTTAAGATTATTTTCCAATTCAGATAATGCAAATCCATAACAAAAAAAAAAAAATATGTTATTGAAGGAACATAAATTTTTTTTTATTTCTTAACTAGTGTGAACTGTTATATGGAGTACTAGTTAGCACCTGGCGCGTTGCTGCCCTTCTCCCTGCCCCACTTCTCCATTTCGCCCATCTCCATGACCCTTCGGGTAATAAAATTGTTCATACAAAAATACTAAACTCGTGATTAAAAAATAGGGGGTGTTGGTAGGAGGGTGAAAAATACTTAACGTCCTATTCTCATTTATATATATAGTGTAAACATAAATGTTAGTATGTAAGTTCATATATTGTATTAGGGTTAATCATGAATATTTTATTAGGGTTAATATAACCGATAAGATGTTAACCGATCGAGAGTGATCAGATCGGGTAGTCTAGGTATGCTAAGTTGCTAATGAAGAAAGAACTGCCTCTCTAAAATCATCCCGCACACATGACCATTTAAGGCAAACACATGAACGCTTTTTGACGTCTACTCAGAGCAGCAGACGTGGTTAAAATGTTAGCGCTGTGTTTGTTTTAAATTAATTTAATAAATCCGTTAATTTAATCTTCTATGTGTCATTCTGATATATGAGCTACATTTTTGTAAAGTTTCATTAAAATCCATTCAATAGTTGTTGCGTGATGGAGTAACAAACATTTACACATGCATAGTTTCACACATCCACACATCCATACAAACTTTCGCTTTTATAATATTAGTAGGATATAAACGATAAATATTTACCAAATAAGAGAAAACTACTGTTCAGATATTAGTTCTCTAGCGTTAGCGATTTCCGCTGTGCGGTGGTGAGGAATCAGTCAGGTCAAGTATACTTATGTATATAGTATGTAGATTATACGTATATATTGTGTAAATAAAGCAATTGACAGAACAATAATGTTTAAGAGAGTGTGCGAAAGGGGGACACATAAAAATTAAATGATGTGCACACTTCAAAAAAAAAAAAAAAACACACACACACACACACACACATTACGAATACGACATGTGGTGTGCATGTGACAATTGTTTACACAATCATTTGTTACTGAAGTTGAATGAGTAGAAGAATCGCCTGAATCGGGGATGGTCGTGCTAATTGTTTCATTTACAAGTTTAATTGAACATTTCACGCTCAGTGGTTGTTTTGTTATATAAATAACGATTCGGTGTGAGTGAGTGTAAATAAACGGAAAAATACGAATAAATAATGTTACAAATTTCGTACACTTGAATTACATACGTTATAGGTACATATTGTATTTGTTCTGACGTCTGAGTGCTTTCAGTGATATGCAAGTGGTAATACATTCTATACACGAATTGAATTGTAAATAATATCGTATACAGTACACGTTCAACACATTCAGCTAATTAAAAACAAAAGTGTTCACTGAAACGATTTTGTTCGTTAAATCAAACGAAATTTAATATTTATTTTAGAGGATTTTAATGGAATGAAAAGCGTGCAAATCAGAGGTAAGGTTGGTATTGATATGTTCGTAATACCGAATTTTATTCACATAAAATTTGAACTTGTATAGCAGCTGTAAAGTTGGTGGTGAGTTTTATAGGATTATTCCTAAAATAAGGCATGACAGATTTCAAAATTATATAATGACGGTAGTATGAAGAAAACCCAAAAATTAACAGTGGGTTTCTATGGGGAGTACCCAAAAAGTGAGCGGACGTTAGTAAATTAGTAAATGTATGTGTAGCAGAATGTAATAAAATGCCACTATATTAAATTTCAAGCTGATTTTGATTTAAATACGGAAGTTTTGTATGGGGTTATCCCTTAGGATAAAGGTTATAAAGGTTAAAGGTATAAAGGTTAGCCCCATGTAAACTTAGCATCCATTTTTAGGTTTTTGTTGTATGCAACATTTCTTTTGTTGTTCTCAATTAGGCTAGAAATGACAAATATATCGTATCTTACGCCAATCCTTACAATATATTCCAAATACGCCCAGATCGGACCACTTTGAATTTTTGTATGAAAATGCTTTGTTTTTTTATTTTTAATTAAATCTAATTTTTCATCGATTTAAATAAAATATCTCGCTTATATCCAAAGCGAACCTCCAAAGAATATAATCTACGATCTAAACAGGGACATACAGAATAGTTCGAAGTCGAACACACTCGACTGAGGCGTTCTTTTGTGTTTTATTATTAAGTTTTTGCAAAATCGCACAAATACTTTCGTTGGGTTTTTCGTTGTTTACGCGCATATAACGAAAAGCCAAGTAGCTGTTTCTATAACGAGTATTTCCCTGATTTGGCAATATCAATTGGCCACGAAGATCGTCCGATTTGACTTTTGAACCTTGAACTTTTTGCGGTTCTACGCAAAATACCGCGTTTGTTTGGAGAAACCTCATTATTTAGAGAAAAAATTACCTCAAAAGGATCTATTGACTCTAGCAATAGATCCCGAGGCGACCATTTAAATGGTACAGTATTTCTTACATTTCACACAGGTATAAACTTTATAACGGGAAAAAAATCAGCAACAATTTTGTTTTATTTGAGTATTATTTAAGTTTACTTTTGAAACCACTAAGTAGATAAACAAATTCTATACCATGGAATATAGCTTGGGCGCCTCTATTTTATGCGGTGTTCAGACGGTCATGTATGAGTGGCACGTTTCGAATATGTAATCGATTAAACACTCAATAAATATATGTGTTAGTTAAAAATGGGACCGGTTTCATTCTATCATATCTATATATTCTCGATCAGATCGACGAGATGAAGTGATCTAGCTATGGCCGTCTGGTAGTAGTTGCGGTCATTTTATGGTTAAATTTTTAAGATATCCAGCTGTAACCCGGCACACAGACTTCTTCTTTTTTCGGTCAAATAAAGTATCCATTTTGAAATGCCACGCCCATTTTTTAGGGTAGCCTGAGACAACTTTTGACTTTTTGTATGAAAAACTTTATTATTGCAGTCAATATCAACTTAACAATGGACATGGTGCCATATTATGGACGGACGCTTCAAAATGTGTGTGATCAACTCGCCTATTAGGTTTCCCCCTCCCACTTTTGATTTTTCATATGAACAATTTTTTTTAATCAGATTGAAATATGATATGGCGGCATCTTATCGACAACCACTCCCCCCCCTTTTTGGGCTAGCCTTTGTACAATCACCCCACCCACGTTTAGGTTTTACTAGACGATTCGATATTTCGTGTGAAAGTAAACGTTTTTTCTTTTTATTTTTTATTCGAATGTCTTCGAATTGCCGAGCAACGCCAGGTATACCTGCTTACAAATAAATTTCAATAATTTTTGCTGGTTGTAGTGTGCATCGAAAAATATTTATCAGCAACTTCATAGATTGACGTTACATTAGCAATGCCAGAGGTCACTTGGTGGAAGCCGCTTCAGTCTTCTACGGCAGAAAATCGTTGCCAACGTCACACTTAATGGGTTGATTTGTGCTTTAAGTAGCTCATTGCAGCTGGTGGTGTGTCGGCTGAGTTGTTTCATAACCTTAGGCATTCACAGATCTCGCTGAAGTAATGCATTGCGTACGTACCACGGCGCTGCAGCAATGCTGCGGAGGGCTACGTTCTGATCCAGTTGTATTTTGCTGCTGTTGGAGGGTGCTGCAGTATCCCTGAGTGGCAGTCTGTAACTTTTCTTTTGTATTCAATTTTTTTTTTTTAGTTTTTATTTGAAAATATGTAGTTATAAACGTACATAAGCTACGATGCAGTGATTTTGGAAGTCCTGCAATAGCAGTGCCATCCTCATTAAAATCTTCAAGAATGTACACGGCTATACTAAATATAATAAGGATAGAAATAATGAAGGTAATTAAAAAAGGTTTAATTGAAATAATCCAGCCAATATTCGCAAACAATAGATTAATGTGAGACACGTTGTACACTGCGAACCATTTTCAATATAAAATGTTTGCAGACAAAATTTCTTTTTCTCGTTTTTTGAATAAAATCAATTTTGAAACTTTACGAAGTAGACAGCTAAGCAGTTTAGAATGCTACCTTTGTTGTTGCTATTGAATTTACATATTCTTTTGTCTGTGAAAAAAAAAAAAATAAACAACAAAAATTTATAAATTTTCCAAACAAAAACATCTGGGGTAATCATTATCTTACTCAAATGCGAATGCCTGGCTCTATACTCCTATACACTCTTATATATCTCTTTTGTTTGCACTCTATTGCTTTGTCGGCTTACGCTGATGCATTTTGCCAGCAGCTTTGTTTGCATTTACATAGATAATGTATCTACACACACATACACACACAAGCCAAATATCCGGAACGCTTCCAATAAGCCCCATGCATTATTACGTGTACGCCACGGAATTACTTGAACACAAATTTTTACGCTTGATTTTAACTCTGCTCAAGAAACATATTTATTCTACGAGTACTCGTATATGTATATGCCACACTAGCGAAATACTTACAAAAGCATCTACAAAAAGTAATCAGTTTAAGTTTAATTGGATGCCGCAATGTTATAAGGCCGAAAAACATATTATATATTTGACTGATTAACTGATATGCAGACGGCACATAAAATATTGAGTGAAATAGTAACGAATAGTTGCGAATAGTAGAGCACACATAGTGCAGTTCCTTAAGCCATAAAATAAAATACATACTTTAATCAAAAGTTGAAAACTTTGTAAAAGTTGTGTTTGACGTCACTGAAAGGCAGAGTACAAATTGGAAGCACATTCTGCGAGGCATTCACTAAACGCGAACACTAACAAGAAAAACTGCTAACTTCTGTTGAATCGAAGCTCTAATATCATTCACATCTAAATCGTATTTCAAAACATAAACGTAAGTGGTTGGTTTGTATAGGTGCTACCCTAAAAAGTGGTAGGGATACATCCATTAGTACAAGTATGTGAAGCGGCCGTTCATAACACACCACTACATCGAATGTTATAAAACTGATCGTAAAACAATTATATTCATGGAATTGTGCTTTAAATCTTATAAAAAAAAAAGAAATTTTTAAATTTTCGCCCTGCAAATTTAAGAATTCGCGTGTGACAACTCTATTGTGCAAACCATTTAACGACTTCTGTGATTGCCGAATATCAGCTGTTTGTTTCTTTATAATAAACCTGCTAACTTACTGCAGCCATATTTTTGCTCAAACAAGTTAATACACATTTTGTTTTTTTTATTCCCTTGTACATGGTGTCTCAAAAGAAAGTTCACATTTGATTTGCTGATTGCGTGAACGCAACTATTCCGAGGGGTGCGAGGTGTATGTCAATCGGTAGCTTTTATGAATTTAGTCGCTATGGCGCGTTTCTCGGGAGCGGACCGTGCGTTGTGCGTACGTGAGTTTTACAAAAACGGTTATTCAGCGACTGTAGCGCATAGAAAATTCTGCAATATTCGACATGCTCGTCACTTAAATGATGCGCCAAGCCCTCGACTCATTGAAAAATGGTGAAAAACGTTCGAAAACTTAGACAGTGTTACTCAGTCTGTTCGTGACAACCCGGACCTTTCGATTTGGAAGCGTGCTGTTGCTTTAAACGTGCATAGATCATCATTGTTCCGCATTTTACACAAAAATTTAAAGCTGCACCCTTACAAAATTAAGTTAGTGCAAGAATGAAAACCTCAGGATGCTGGGCAGAGGCTTGAATTCATAAACCAGATGATCTCCAGTAGAGGTGACATAAATTGGCCTCAACGAAGTCCCGATTTAACCCCTATGGACTTTTTCCTGTGGGGTTACGTCAAATCTAAGGTTTACGGCAACAAACCGACTTCCCTGGCACAATTGAAAGGAAATATCCGTCACGAAATGACAGCCATCACGGAGAATACCTGCCGAGCCGTCATGGGAAATTTTAGTGCACGATTAAATGAATGCCGTGAACGTTGTTGAAAACCGTTGAAATTTGGACAATATCATTTTTAAGAAATAAATTCCCAAAGTGTGTATTTTAATATGTAATAAAAATTTGTTCAATAAACTACTTACTTTTTTTTTATCGATTTTTTAAATGTGAACTTTCTTTTGAGACACCCTGTATATCAGCTGTCATTTAGACATTGTGTAATTATTATAACATAAAATTGGAATTTAAGTGTATATGATGACCAGTAGAGCTGGTCGTTAAAAACCTTTTTTTCCGAATTTGGAACGCTAGCAGGGCTTTAAAGCTGAGTACATATGTCCAGAATACGTGTGCAAAATCCGGTTACTGTGCGACGATGCCTTCCGTCTGCGCATTGACGATAAAAATCGAACATTTTCGGTAAATTTACTTATTTACAACTTTCACTAGTCAAAAGCGGTACTATTAGCCACCAAAACACGTATAAATTGTTGTAAAACCTATACCTGTTCTAGAGAACTTTGTCAAAATGTCGAAAAAAGTAATCAAATCGGTCCTTTTTTCCATAAAATCCGCCCATTCTGCTTGGCAAAGTTAATATCGAAAGTTTGTGTAGTTTTTTTTTTTTTTTTTTTTTTTAAATAGTTATCTGATATTTACAGCTCTTTGCCACCTTAGGTTCACTTGTATTAATCGTAAGGGACACACCTCTTGGCGGTGGCTGCAACTCGAGTCTCTCCCGTCCCACACCCAACCAACCACCCTCTCGTGTTGGACGAGTTTTACGCTTTAAAATCCTTTTTGCTTTTAAACTTGGGTACAAGTTTTCGATCTTGGAGTCTAACGCGTATAAATCCATTTTAACATTTTCTACTCGAAGCCTCTGTCATTTCTTTGACAACCCTCTCTACAGATTGCGTATGCGTCGCAACGTTGGCCAATCGGACATCAGGCATCTCTGTATAATCGTTTGCAGAGATATTCAGGCTCGGTTGGATGAATTTCCGGACGATAGTAGGGTTGCTGAGTTCGCGAACCTCCAAAATTCGATGAGCTCCTTGTTGCCGTACTTCCATCCTCTCGTCGTGTAGCATTGCCACCAAAATATTTTCGTGGTGCGCGTGGAAAGCGTGGAAAGCGTGGAAAGCACTAAAGAAGCAGCTTCTTTAGAAGATGGATGGCTACCTCCCTTATCTTCTTTTAATCCATACCACACATAAAAGAAATACTTTAAAGCGTCCTCTCGAGTTGGCAGCATACGCCCAACAAAGTCTACGATCCGTTTGTGAAGTATTTGTGATACACAAACTGAACGACGGTTGAACAACAGGTCTACATACGCAGAAGTCAGTAATGGGCGAATTTTATGGAAAAAAGGACCGATTTGATACTTTTTTCGACGTTTTGACAGAGTTCTCTAGAATATGTATAGGTTCTACAATAATTTATACGTTTTTTGGTGGCTAAGAGTACCGCTTTTGACCAGTAAAATTTGGAAATAAGTAGGGAAAAAATGGCCATAATTCCCACTTTTTCGTAAATTTACCGAAAATGTTCGATTTTTATAGTCAATGCGCATACGGAAGGCATCGTCGCACAGAAATCGGATTTTGCACACGTATTCTGGACATGTGTACTCAGCTTTAAAGCCCTGCTAGCGTCCCAAATTCGAAACGATCCGCCCTAATGACTAGTGTCATCAAGTACATTGAGTACATCAAAATTTTTTGTTATTATATTAGGAACGTCTACAGAGATCAGCAATGGTAACGCGTTTTAGTCTTCTAGTTTGTTGTCCTTCTTCTAGCGAAATACGTCTTAGTTCATAGGTTTCGTGGGTGGAAAGGTGAGTCATATGATTTTGGCTGCATTTGCAAATCGTCTTTGCTACGGTGTCTATATTGAGATCTCGGTGAATAATTTCGCTAGGAATGTACCATGGTGCATTTGTAATTGTTCTAAAAATTTTATTTTGCATCCTTTGTATAATTTTGATATATGTTTTGCTGGCTGTGCCCAAATTTCTGCACCGTACTTGTATATTGGAATGAGCGCAGCTTTATATATTAAGACTTTATTGTAAAGTGATCAGTTCGATTGTCTACCCAAGAGCTAGTAGAGTTGTGCAAATGTAAATTTCATTTGATTTCTTTTTTTTGATAATGTGGTCTATCCAGATTAATTTGACGTCTACATTAAATACCAAGCACTTCGCGTAGTTTGAAGTGCTGATTTGTGTACCATTAATTGTCAGCGTATAAAGGACTTGTCGTTTATTGGAGTGGACAACAAATATTGTCTTTTCTTTATTTATTTGTATGCCCCATTTATCAAACCAAATCAGAGTTTGGCCGATGGCCGAGATTCTTTTGGAGATCAATTGTGGCTGATTTAGCATATTTATTTGATGCTAAGATAACTGTGTCATCTGCAAAGGTCCCAATCATGCTGTTATTTAGTGATGGGATTAGTATATCAGCGGTAAAAAGTACGTAGAGCAAAGGACCTAGGACACTACCTTGTGGAACCCCAGCATTCATTGGCATTATGTCCGAACATTGATCTTTATATTTAATAAAAAGCTGACGAACTTTTAAGTAGCTCTGGTGCAGTAGCACTCTTGTGCAGTAGCACTCTTGTGCAGTAGCACTGTATGCCATACTCCGTCGAAAACTTTGGCAACATCAAGAAAAGCGGCCGCACACACTTTTTTATTGTCGATGTCAGAGGTAATTTTGTTAACTATTCTATGAACCTGTTGCACTGTAGAATATTTTTTTCTAAACCCGTATTGGTGGCTCGGTATTGCTCCTTATCAATTAATAATTTTGATAAGTCCATCTGCTATCAGTATTTCATATATTTTAGAAAGATGAGGGAGTAAACTTATCAGGTCCGTAAGAAGTTGACAGTGTGGCATCCTTATTGGGTTATGGAATAGCAATAATTTGAGCTACTTTCCATACTACAGGAAAGTATTTAATTTGATTGCAAGTATTCATTACATTCCGTGGGTATATTAGAGCTTTGACTGGCAATTCTTTCATAATTTTACCTGAAATTTGATCGTAGCCCGGTGTCTTGCTATTTTTGGTGTTTGCTATTTTATTCTGCCGCTCAATAATTGTAATATTTTTAATTACCCCGTTAATAATGGGTGGAACATCTGGCAGAGTGACATTCTGTTGATCCATTGGGTTTGTAAAAGTATTTTTAAAATGATTTGCCAATGCTGTCGCCTTGTCAGTATCATTTCTAAATAAATCTGTAATTTGTTATTCTGTATCTGTGTTAGCATATTTTTCAGTTCCTTAGTAGCTCCGTAGAGTTTCGTCTTGTCTGCTGGAAGTCTAGTTTCTTGCCATCTCTTACGTAGTTTTCTTTTTTGCTTTTGTTTTTTTTTTATTAGGGATTTGATCTGTTGGATGCTATGCTTATAACTAAGCGTTGGGGTTGAATTTTCCACAGCTTTTATAATAATATCATTAGAATATACTATTGCGCTATCTATTTCGTCTGTTGATTTAATGATATATCCAACTGGAACTCACGATTTACAATTTTCTTAAAGGTCAGCCAGTCTGTACTCTTATTGTAGAGGCGCGTGTTATTTACAGATTCACAATGTGCATTTTTGTACGTCAATATTATTGGAGAATGGTCGGAGGAAAGATCATAACACGGTTCTATTGTCACATGATCCAGATGTGGTCTAGATGTGGATGCCAAATATTGTTGCTGTACTCTATCGTCATTAGAAAAATATAAAAAAAAAATTTTCTGTTTATCCAATCGCCAGGAAGGATCACCCACGGGAATATTTTGAATATTGCCACAAAATTTGATCAAAATCGGTTGAGCGGTTTCTGAGTCTATAGGGAATATACATACATACATACATACTTCCATTTTTATATATATAGATACTTACTTGTTCTTGTAGATATCATAAAAATGGAATGGAACTTTCAAATGAGTCCAGCGAAGCTTCGACTTCTCAGTCAAAACGGAGGCTCGTTGACAAATTAGATAAGATTATTGATATTGAAAAAAAAATGGAACTTATGACTATCGTGGCTGAAGAAATGAAGTCTTTCCATGAAAAATTGTTAAGCATATTCAAAAAGAAAAAGGCGAACAATCTTGAAAATTAAATTATTTTTAGTTTTATGTTAAAATAATTCAAATAATTCAACAACATGCAATTATATTGGATGTCTTTGATATGTTATCATCTAGATTTTTTCCCATACGTCGGGATGGGTTTTTGAAAAGGCCAAATACGTTAAGCAAATTATCGCATATTGTTTTAAATTTTGCACGAAAATGAACGCACGTCAGGATGAAGTATTCCTTGAATTTATTCATTGCTTCGAATATTTTAAAGGGCAACCATGTAGTATAACAGAGAAGTCTAATCTGGACATACATTGCATATTTTATTATAATTTAAGTAGGATTCGTCAAATTTTGGAGTTTGTAGCTTAATTAATAGCAAAAACAAAAATATGTTCATACAAAAACTCATAAGTGGTTCAGTTTTGTATGAGGCTACATTGGGGTTAGTATGAAGAAGGAATGGGAGTGTCGAAATATCTAAACTTAAATTATCTATCACTTATAGTATTTCAAGATCTCAATGTTCAAACAGATGGCCAGACGGACTCGCGAATTTATGTAACAGGCAGAAGTAGGATTGGTAGAGCCCATAAAGTATATATATATTCGTGATCAGCATCTGAAGCTGCGTCGATATAGCCATGTCCGAGAGCCGGTTGAAAGAACAGATCTTAAATAGTATAATTCGAACTAGAGACACAAAACTTGAAAATTTAAATTCTCCTCATCCGTATGCATATTGAGCTCTAAATTTTTTTGGGTAGCCGTTGGGTAGCTGTTTATATTTAAAAATTTATTTGTATTTATTATTTTTGGTGCACACTTTTGAATTCGTTACCACAGTGCGGCGAAATCAAAGCCAATGACGAACTTAAGTTGTTGCCCTCGCAATTCCATTTTCATTTCCACTTTTGCTACTTCCCTGCCATTGAATTGCCTTACGACTGGTGCACTATTTGAATCTGCCTTTTGCCTACTCTTTGTTCTAGATACTTGCCGCTCGGTCTTCTTGTTTTGCAATGTTTGAAAGGTAAAAACTGCATGTGCGAAACAAAAAGAGTGAACAATAGTGGAGAAGCCGAAACCTCTAAGGAAGCCAAGCTTAATAATACCAGAAGTAAAAAGAAGTTAGAGCAGGAAATATGTATTTCAACAAAGAGGCAAAAGTGTACTGACATAAAATCTCAAGGCGCATTGAAACTGGGACAAGTGTCACAAACACTTAAACACAAATAACAGCTCAAAAATAATAATGTAGGAAGCAACAAAAAGAGAGAGAGAGAGAGAGAGAGAGAGAGAGAGAGAGAGAGAGAGAGGACAAAAATAAAGAATGAAATAGCGCACCACCTAAACGAAATTGAATGCAGACAATAGAAGTTATTGCATTCAGAACATTGAATTTTTAAACTTGAATTTCATATTTTTATATAATAGTTTTTTTGCGACACGTTCTTATATGCTGTGGTAGTTCAACGGGCCTTAAATGATTCATAGCAATATAAAATTTGTTTAAATGGAGTAAGTTGCATCTTAAAGGAATTTTAGACGTACATTCTTTCAATGTTCTTTTAAAGAAGAGCAATAATCCAATAGAACAATGGATAGTTGAATTTTTATTTCACATAGTGCACGACCGTTTTAATATCTATAAGATATTGGCTTTGGTATGGCTTTGGAATTGGCAACGGAATATGAGTTTGTAGTAGCTCTAGTATTTTCGGAAATGAATCAGTTGGCCCTCCACTTGGTTTTCACACTCTCCCAATAATATGCTTTTACATACCGTATTCTGAACAATGCTTATTAAGTTTATTGATGTTAAGTTTTAACACCTACAATTAGTACGTTTAGAAGAATGATTTTAATTCAAAGAGTTTTTTCCATACTCATCAGAAAATTCTCAGCCTGCGTTGTCAATGTTCGCGGTTTTGCATCATACATCAGGAGAGGGATTATAAGAATCACAGATTTTTATATTCGTACTTCTAATTTACTTGCTGAGTCCAAAGTAGATTCGATTAGCAGTCCGGAGAGTCTATCACATAATATATCAACATCCACAAGCACATGTTTTTCTTGCTAATTTTGTTTGTGACTTCTCTCTCCGTTTCCCTCGATATCACTCTATACCAGTACGCGTGGCATCCGACTGCAGAGTTCTCCGCGGCATCTTTCTTCGAATTAGCTTTTCAACACACTTTGTCATACCAAGGCGCCAAAGGTCTAGTATAACCTTGGCAGTCGTATCCATGGATTGTTAGATATGTCAACACGACACTATCCCAGGGTTGGACCCAGAAAGCTCTCTAGTTGGTGTGGCGGATTTCCACCACTCTTGGTGGGACTCTACTCTACTCTATTCTGAAAGAAAAAAAAAATCGAGAGAAACAGATGAAAACAAGTTGATACTTCATATACCAATTTTATATGTTACGTTGTGAGTTTTTTTTTTGCCTATTATTGTAGTGGTAAAAAAATGCTGTTTGTGGGGCGGTTCCCCAGTTACCTCCCTCTGAATCCGCCAATGCTGCTCACATACATCTTTAGAAGGCGGAGAGAATTGACGGAACAGTGGGGAGAATCTGACTCATTGCAGCTTTCCGACGTTTCCTTTCCGTGGAGTGGTGAGGCTTAATGCATATTTTGCCTGTGCCAAAGTTGTAGTCTGAGTAGATGTCGGGACCTCTTATCGTTCGCGCATCCAACACGTAATAGCCTTGTGGATTTTAAGGTGTGGAAAAATCTGGTGCTACTGTTTACTATTTTCCATCTTGCAGCCTTACCCTTCTCCACTGCCGGAGGTAGCGTCATGAATGCTAACCTTTTTGACTGTAAGTCGTTATATAGCTCCTTTCCCATTTTTACGTTTGGTAAGGGCTCGTAGCGACGATCTAGGCACTTTTTGGCCGCATTGCATTTCTCTTCCATTGGGCATGTGCACAAATTTGCATTATATTAAGACCTGATGCTCGTCAAAAGAAACGAAATTGAAGACGAGATCAGCTAGTTTCCTACTAATCACGAAACCACATCCAAATTCAAAAATATTTAAAAACCACCGAAGTTTTAATACCATTCACATTAAGTTTCAAGCCGTCAACTTAACAGATGTAAAACAAGAAAAAACTTTGGTTGAACCGAAGCTCTACTACCATTCACACTAAATTTTAAATCGTATAGTAAAACATAAAAGTGGGGGTTTAAATAGAGGTTACCCCAAAAAGTGGGTGGTACACGCCCACTACATGTGTATGAAGCGATGTAGTAGATGTGTAAGATGCCGCCATATCGAATTTCATGTTGATATTGACGTTTTCCATACAAATGCATAAAAAGAGCTTTGGGTTTAAAAGAGGGCGGGTTACGCCCATTTGTTATTGTATATAAAACGGCTGTCTTCTAAAATGCACTAATTCAAATTTCAAGCTAATATTGATTTAAATGAAGATTTTTTTCATAAAAAACACAAAATTGCACGTTGGGTTTGTATGGGGGCTACCTCAAAAGGTGGGCGGGCCACACCCATTAGAAAGGCACCACATTGCATTTCAACCTAATATTGACTTTAATAAAAAAGTTTTCATAGAAAAAGTCAAAAGTGGGCGGTGGGTTTGTACCCTAAAAGTGGGAGTGGTGGGTCAATCTTGACACTCTATTAAAGTGCAATGAAATGAAATGTATGTGCAAACTTTTAACTGGATAGCATAAAAATTGGTCGCCAAAAAATGCGCAATAACATACAGACGGGCAGACAGACAGACAGACAGACAGACAGACAGACAGACATACAGACAGACATACAGACGGACATTGCTAGATCGACTCGTTTCGTCGAGCAGATGAAGAGTATATATACTTTATGGGGTCTACGATGCCTCCTTTAATGCATTACAAACAGACAAACTGATAATACCATTTCACACTATGTGTGAATGGTCTAAAAATGTGTTCATATAAGGCCGCAATAACAAGAACCGAGATTCTAATATACCGATATCTAGGCTATTGAACAAGGCAAATGGTATACCAAATATTAACGTTTGTAGCGCTCTTCTCGAAGACTTATTGGAATATAATTTTTCTCTTGTTTCATACCACATGTTTTCAGGTAATACAATCTAAAAATAGCGTGACTGAAAATCTCCTGCAACAAATTTAAACACCTGTTCACGAAACACTGTCAAATGAGTAGCAATAAACAAAACGTTTTATTTTTTGTATGGATATGTTTACATTACATTTAAATGCTTACATTACATACATAAAATCATTGGCATCATTGGCGCTGGATAGGTGAGACGCATTCCAGATTGTGCAGCGCGCGTCCAGCAGGGTATATACCGCGAATTGCTCGGCCACCACGTGTAACTCGGGTATTTCTATCAATTGTGCGAGATGATGTTCCTCGAAATGGCGATCCACTGGTTTCCCGTTGACGAATTCGTGTTGAACGGCGAGCTCCGCGAGATGTAGATTGAATTGCACGTGTTAGGCTGGGCGGACGCCCAATGCCACGTGATGGTGTCGCAATGCGTAATGGACGCTCAGCAGAACAGTAACTAGTTTCGTAAAGTTCCAGTCCAGCAAAGAGTTGTGTGACCTCATCTAGTCCAACGGAGAGTGGTGCGACCACATCGGATTCCGGTTCACGTAGTGGTGCTGGTATTACTTGATCTGGTCCAGAAGACGGTGGCTTACCCTCATCTACGCCAACAGCGTCTGATGTCACAAATTCTGGCATCATATGAATATCGTCCTCGCTCTGTGTGACATCACTACCAGTTGCATTTGCAACATATTCGAAATCTGACATCTTAATAAATAATTATTATACAATATGTACGAATATATATTTTTTTTCTTTTTTTTACAAATTTTCATACCTTAGGTTCCAAGAAGTCTGTTTTTTTTTTTGTCTGCAAACAATATGACAGTCACCATTTGTTTTGCGAAGCTTGCTGTTCGTAATTCAAAACAAAATACAGCAGATTGAAGTAATCGATAAAAATGTAAGTTATTCAAGTAATGTTATCGGAGCAATAGAGAAATCGAACCAATTTTCTAAAATCGCTTTTGGCTCTATTCCCCTTATAGTTCATTTGAAAGATGTTCTTAAAATGGTTTTTGTCTTCGTTTCGGCCATAGCAGCTGAAATGCAATTATGGGTTTCACATGGTTTTGACAATTACTATAAATTGTCAATTGTCGTTCAACAGAGACGCATCAGAAACTAAACTGTACTTTCCCACGAACCTCAAGATATGTAGTAAAGGTGCCAATCTCACATTCATAACGAAAAACCGTGTAGAAGTATTAGATGTCACACTTATATCTTGTAAGAGAACGAAGAGTCAAGCGAGTGCAAATTGTCTTTACCAAGTGAAATCGTGCAGCAGTCATTTTAATTTTTTTTTTTATTATCGAAACGAGGAACGGTGCTGGAATAGATTGATTCACGGTAGACTGGTAATCGATTAATTTTAAATTATCGATTATAAGCGACCGATCTTATAATTCGTTGCATGGTCATACCGCGTCTGTACAGAAATTCACAGTTGTTACATGTTGTAGTTTCTCTTGCTGCTTACCGGTGATAGCGAATGGACGCCACATCAACTGCTAAATCTAAAATTTGACAGGCCATCCTTAAACGTTGAGTAATGAAAATTGGTAAATTGAAAGCAAGCAATCCGAACTTTGCCACAACGCATAATTTTTGCGTCATTCGGCACAGTAGCCAGGAACAGGCGACCTATTTTTAACCGGATGTGGCCAGCAATGTTTGCATTTTCTCTTTTTCCTTATAAAACTACACAACAAATAAGGTTAATTAAGCGATCTGCAATGAATTTAATGCACATTTTTCATTTTGATTTGCTTCGCGGTGCCACATGCTAAATTGTTATATTTTATTTTGGAGCACTATTATTGCACCGATGAAAAGCAATGATTGGTCAATGGTATGGATCGAGCAAAGTAGTTCAAGACTTTTTAGTGGGAATTATGGTTGGTTATGCAACATTTTGCTAGCATTTTTGCACAGAAGTAATATTGTGCGAGCTTGTGACTACCTATAATACTAAGTATTATTAGATCAAGTGGAAAACTTTCAGGAACAATAAAAGGGTAAAATCTAAAAATAGAAAACAAAGAGCTTAAATTTGACTGTTAAATTTTATATTATTGAGCAGTCAAATGTCACACAAATCAAAATGAAATGCAAAAACCCAAAAATAATAATTTAAGTTGCGCAACAGCAACAACCTCGGCAACCACCAAAATTTCCAAGAGCAATAAAAGCTGTGGCAACAAGGAATATAATTGTGTACTTCAAGTAAAAACAATTGAAAAGTATCTAACTAAGAAGTCCTTGTAACAAAAGCTCTCACTATATAAAACTGTTTGAAGCTATCTTTATCTCCTTCTCTTCGTCTCAGTGGTGTTTTTTTTTTTTTTTTAGTTTTTTTTTTTGTATAGAAAGACACTTGCATAACTGTCTGTATTTGTATGCATATGTGTGTCTGCTTGTGTTCCATGTTTTTTTGCCATTTCCGCTGAATGCCATAAATAAATTTGAGAGAAAATACGCCAGCCACAACGGAAAGACAGAAGAGATAGAGACGACTATGTGATGCCTGATTGTATAGAAGACATAGTACGAGTGAAGAAAGATAACCTGGCTCGAAGGAATGAAAAAAAAAAAAACACACACACACACACACGCACGCACACGCGCACGCACGCGCACGCGCACACGCGCACGCACGCGGAAAAAAAAAACACACACACACACACACACACACACACACGCACACACGCGCGCACACACACACACGCGCACACACACACACACACGCACACGCGCACACACACACACACACACACACACACACACACACACACACACACACACACACACACACACACACACACACACACACACACACACACACACACACACACACACACACACACACACACACACACACACACACACACACACACACACACACACACACACACACACACACACACACACACACACACACACACACACACACACACACACACACACATACATAACATACATACATACATACATACATACATACATACATACTCTCTCTCTCTCTCTCTCTCTCTCTCTCTCTCTCTCTCTCTCTCTCTCTCTCTCTCTCTCTCTCTCTCTCTCTCTCTCTCTCTCTCTCTCTCTCTCTCTCTCTCTCTCTCTCTCTCTCTCTCTCTCTCTCTCTCTCTCTCTCTCTCTCTCTCTCTCTCTCTCTCTCTCTCTCTCTCTCTCTCTCTCTCTCTCTCTCTCTCTCTCTCTCTCTCTCTCTCTCTCTCTCTCTCTCTCTCTCTCTCTCTCTCTCTCTCTCTCTCTCTCTCTCTCTCTCTCTCTCTCTCTCTCTCTCTCTCTCTCTCTCTCTCTCTCTCTCTCTCTCTCTCTCTCTCTCTCTCTCTCTCTCTCTCTCTCTCTCTCTCTCTCTCTCTCTCTCTCTCTCTCTCTCTCTCTCTCTCTCTCTCTCTCTCTCTCTCTCTCTCTCTCTCTCTCTCTCTCTCTCTCTCTCTCTCTCTCTCTCTCTCTCTCTCTATATATATATATATATATATATATATATATATATATATATATATATATATATATATATATATATATATATATATATATATATATATATATATATATATATATATATATATATATATATATATATATATATATATATATATATATATATATATATATATATATATATATATATATATATATATATATATATATATATATATATATATATATATATATATATATATATATATATATATATATATATATATATATATATATATATATATATATATATATATATATATATATATATATATATATATATATATATATAAACAAACGTGTAAATGGTAATTGATGATGTGCAGCAATAAGAATTGTATCCTAGAATGAAAAGAAAAACCACTTTACAAAACGAAACAATATCTTAAAGAACTTCAGAAGGCTTTATATAGTAGTCGTACGTGTATATGTATCAACTAACTTGTGTTAAAGTTTGTCTAACAATTTGTACGCAATTAGTATTCTTAGCATTTTGGTCTTAAACACTGGTTTTTTCTATTTTTCATTGGCCAATATTCTTTCTATACGTAATTTTTTATATGACATAAAAATATGTAAAAACATCAGGGTTGCCAATACAAAATTAATTTTTTCTCTCAACATAAATCATAATTTAGTTTAGTTTATTTTCTAAAATCAATATAATAGTCGGGGAGTCCAAGCGGGGATTTTGCGCGTTACTCGAGCGCGTCAGAAAATCATATGGGGAGAAACCTTGAACCCTGTAATGTACCCTACCATATATGAGCCCTTAATATAGGGGCGTGCGTTGAGGGCAGCAAGTCAAAGCAAGGAAAAAAAATCTCGATCATCTGAAAAAGTCGAGCGCGTCATATTAAGACAAGGTAAGTTATGTACATGCAGATTAGTGTATATTTCAATAATCTGACAATTTGAGCTTGGCATAAGGAAATGGGCGAGTCACAACGTTGTAAAAAAAACGTCACCTCGAAATACTCGAGCGCGATTGATTTTTTTTTTTTATTTTGTAAGAAATTAGGATTGCGAAAAACATATAATCTGACGTTTTTCATGGGGAGATGTAGCTAAAACCATCAATAAAAGATGAAGCGTACAGATGCTGAAAACGGATGGAACAATTTCGCCAATTCTTTTTTTGTTGTGTTTATTTTTGTCAGGAGAAGGTTCATATGAAAGAAAATTTTAAGAAAGTTGAGCGGAATATTAAAAAATTTCGAACATTTGCGTTGTAAAAACTATTTGTGAATTATAAGTGCTATTACGTTTTAATCGAAGTTTATTATTGTCAGATTTCCAATATCCCTCCATATAATTGTTTAGGATTCTACCCCTTTTTACGGTCACGCTCCACTAGTTAATCGTCAGATTAATATCACTCTGAATGTCTGCTGCGCTCGAGTATTGCCATGTGATTGTTTTTTTTTACATTTTTGAAAATTTGTACACACTCTTATCCCCACTAAAATGGAAAACTTAACATAAACTTTTTTTCGTTTTAGAACCTAATCTTCACAATCCAATGGGTCCAATCATGACGCTTTAGGGCTCCCCTACTATAATTACATTATAAGTATTCAGACACATCACATCATATATAGGACTTTACTGCTTTGAATTAAATTTACGAGATTTCTGTGACACCTACGAACTTTTTCTGTGAAATTCAAGTCACCAGATGAAAATTTGTCTAGACATTTCTGTGTTACCTCCGATTATGTCATATGCAACTTCATTATACCAAGCCTCTGTTCAATTCCATACATCCAAAAATACACGAATCATACCTTGAAGTCAATCGCACTTGAATCACGGTCGAACTTTTTAATCATTTCCTTACACCAATCGGCGGGAGCGTTTGTTTGAGCGATTGATAAATTATGGGCTATCCAATGAGAGCAAATTTTTTTTACAGCAAAGTGTTCATGCAAAATCGAATGTATTGAAGTGGAACTGATGTGCAAGGATGCCTCTATCTCACGATATGTCACATGACGATCTTGCATTATCAGTTGACGCACTGCATCGATGTTTTTTGGCACAACAACCGATTTTGTACGACCTTCACGGAATTCGTCGGCGACCGAACTACGACCACAATTGAATTCACTATACCAGCGATATACTGTGGTTTTTGATGGAGCTTTATCGCCATACAAAGAACTGAGTTCATTGACACATTCTTGTTGAGATAATCCACGTCGAATGTTGTGAAAAAAAAATCCAACGAAAACCTTCTCTTGAAATTTCCATTTTTTGGCACAAATGGCTTTTCTCACTGTAAACAAAACAAATAGCAATTGTACATCAAAACTTTGTGAGTACGTGTATGCCAAAAAATGTCAAACTTTATTATGGTTTTGCTAGATTTTAGCTTTCGACATTAGTGTTGCCAGTTCCCGATATAGCCGCTTCATATACTTGTACGAGGGCTGCTATTCCATTAGAAGCTACCATATCAATTATTAAAATATTTTTCATACAAAAAGTCAATAGTGGGCGGGAGGTTTGTATGGTGGTTACCCCAGAAGTGGGCGTGGCGGGTGAATGTCTGATATTCAGTAGCTTTAGATTTTAAACAAAACAGTCTCTACGTAGAAATGAACAAAATGTAAGTAAAAAAGCCTAAATGAAAAACAAACAAAACAAGAATTTACCTCTGACCATCTGATAGAACTAGACGAACATCAATTTCTTCTTCTATACTCTTTTCTCTACTATTTTCGAATGATTTTCAAACTGCATACATTTGCTTAACTCACAGCAGGATGTGTAATCCTTGTGATATGATAATATTTTGCTTAACACAAGTGTTTAGGCATAAAAGCTTTAAAAGGGTTGGGCACCTTCGTCATCATAGTCAGCTCATTCTACAACGTCTTTATTATGCATGTCATCTGCACTCAGACAATTTTTTCTTAAATACTAGCAAATGAAAAATTGTTTTTATTTTAAATAAATTTTGGAATGTTTGTAAACTGCTCTTCTTAGCTTAAATTTAATACTTTTATATATATATATATATATATATATATATATATATATATTCGTATCCAGTTTTTTACCTGAGTATCGAAGATTTTTAAATAAATGTTGTTTACGATGTTGCTGTTTAACGAGCTGCATGTGAGCATCCAGCATTGCATTTCAAAAACTTCACTGATGCTGCATAATATTTACATGTAAAATGTATTCATGCGATGTATCCGTAATCATGAATACGTGCAAGTTGTCAGGCTGTATGGAAAAATTATGTGTTTGTGAATAGTTTAAAGGAGCAACATGCAACAAAGTTTAACGCACATCAACAAGAACAACAACAATATCTGTTGGCATTGGCGGAAGGAACTTCATGAAGGCTGGCAGCAGATGCCGAACTGTGGAACATTTACTTGAGTAATATATGCGATGGCTCGTTGTTTAATGTGCTGAAAGAGTTTGCTCTGTGTGAGTACTTATACTGTGTATCTATATATATAAGACTCACATTCTGTTTTACTTGCTGTATATACTTGCTGATATTGGTATTTTTTAAATAATTTATGCTACATCCTGCAATTTTTGGGTAAATAAATTGTATTAATTTATGCAGTCTCTGGGTCTTTGTTTAACTTTTGAGTAATAAATAAGTCTTAATATTCTTAAAGTTAAACATAGTTTGTACTAGACATTCTCTAAATGTACTCTTTAGATCTATTAGACATCTTCATTTATAACTTCACAGTTATAAAGAAATATTTATAAAAATTTGTTTTGGAAGAACGTTTAAAATATGCCACACCCCTGCTAGGAGGTAGACCTTAAGCAAATCCAACATCCACTTCAAATTTTAAATATAGAATATTTTTTTGAAGTCTTTATATAAACACAGTCTTCGCATTTTTACTGGGAGGCCCCAAACACTCCTCTAAGATCATTTCTTTGGAAAACTTTTCAATTACAACTAATTTTTCTTGAAATTTTGTAGGATTTTCCAAGGGCAGATTTTTACAGTTCATGGGTAATTTTCATCATCATGGCAACTTATAATGTCACAAAAACTTTACTGTCAAAATGTCTCTTCTGACAATGATGCGCTCGCTGGGCCCATTTTGTGGTTTACTTGGTCGTACTTTCAAGACGAAGCTAAAGGAAAACAACCATAGACAGCGCCGTGTGTTAGCCGTGTGTTAGCCGACTGGTTGGCAGGGAACACCGATTTCAGTCAAAAAAAAAATCTTCAGCGAAGAAGCTCAAATTGCCGGATCTAGGACGATGTCAATCCACACAAAGTCCAGCAGAAAGTCACTTTTTGGTGTAGATTGTAGGTAGTAGGCGTCATCGGGTCGTAGTTCTTTGAAAACGGCTTTGTCATCGCCATCAACGGAGCGGTACAGATAGATTTTCTTATGGAACAAATTGGATGATATGAATGTGAACGACATGGTGTTCCAATGCACTATGGGCGATGCCACAATTCTGCAGGAGCGATTTAAGGTCATGGTTATCTTACGGTTGTCTAAGCTACTAGTTCTTGTACTCGTATGAATCACAGTTCATGTAAGCAATACGAGTGTATGAAGCAATGGCACTACAACTGAATATAAAACAAAGACTAAAGTTGACTAACATCCATGTTTGACACAATATTGAAAAATGATCTGCTCTACACGAACAAAATTTGTTGGACGGTTCTTACTTACTTACTTACTTAGGTCGCTCTACAACCGTCTATCGGTCAAGGCCGCACGTAGGAAAGCGCCGGCGCCAGTCGCTGGAAGTCCGGAGCTTCTTCAGGTCATCATAGACCATCTTAAGCTCGGAAGTCCTCTCTGACGCCGTCCACCAATCAAGTTCAGATTTGGGATTCATCCGGATGAGGTGACCAGCCCAGTGCAGCCGCTGGAATTTAATGCGCTGGACTATGCCATACATCAGGACCGGAATTAACAGTGTCTTATAGATTTTTATCTTCGTTGTTCGACAGAGGGCTCTACTACTAATTTGCTTGCTGAGCCCAAAGTAGCAGCGTATAGCAAGCGTGATTCTTCGTCTGATTACTCGCCGTTCGTTAATGCTTATGATGTCTATGTCATCAGCATATGCGAGTAGCATCACTTCCTTATGGAAGATCGTGAACGATCGTTCTGCGTCTGGGCATTGGCGTAGGATGTACTCTATCAGAAGATTAAAAGAGTCGCACGATAAAGCATCACCCTGCCTGAAACCTCTTGTGGTATCAAAGGGTTCGAAGAGGTTCTTTCCTACTCTGACGACGCTTCATCATGCAAAGCCGAACGATCTTTGCTGGGATACCAAGTTCAGATAGGGCGTCGAAGTACTTCGCACTTATCGGCGTGTCGAAAGCGGCCTTATAATCGACAAATAGGTGGTGTGTGTCTTTATTGTAGTCGTGGGTCTTTTCCAATATTTGGCGTAAAGTGAAAATATGGTCACTCGTCGACCTCTTTTTGGACGGTTCTACGAAATTTGAATACTGGGCAGACCATAACTGCGAAATGGTATACTGAAGATTGCTTACTAATACTTACAAAAAAGGGGAGCAGCAACGCTACTTTTTACATTACTCCAGCACACACAGCTAAGAACATAGCATTGTGATTTGTGGTTATATCCAAAAATGAAATTGAGAAGCTACAAACGCACTATTATCAAGACTGTTTTGGCAGGTGGATCAACAATTGAAATGCAATGAAAACTTGGCTTTATTAATTTATTGGTGAATACTAACAGTCAAACTTACATATGGTCCTTGTTTAGTGCTATTTTTTAGGCACCATTTGAACCAATCCAATCTCAATCCCCTACAAATTATTGTCGAATTGATTTCCATCGAAACGCTATCGAAATTGTGACTCAAAACACCAAACAAATAAAAAAATTTTCTCGAAATCGAATCGAAACTCATCATATCTAGCTAAAAAAAATTAGTATTTTTTGTTGGTTTTTTTAGGCAACTCATCGGACTTTTGTTAGAACCCTCGCATATTGTAAGCTCTTTATTTGCTTTCAGCTCATTGATCCGTTCAATGAAGAAAATTCATATTTATTCATTAATGTTTTCATTATTTTTATTATTGGTCACATTTTATTATCGAAAGGGACACCGACAATTGCTTGGACCGTGACGACGCAAAAGATAAATTTACTGGCGACGTCTGGCTTCCTAATTTAATATTCAATCTCTTCTTTGCGTCAGCATCTTGCATTTATTTTGGGTTCATGGACATTTTGATATACTTATATTCCTTGGTTACATCAAAGTCCTTTTTTATTTCTTACAATACATTTTGGCTATAGCTATTTGGCTTGAAAGGGTTTACGGCCAGCAATTTATGCGCAATATGTGGCATAATATTATTTGTAGAAGAAGAGATGTATGGAGGGTGCTTTGCTGCAGAGCTTTCATTCATCCTAAGTGTGTAAATTATTTATTATGTGTTGCCTTGAATATTTCATTGCACTCAGCCTTACATTTATATCCGCTTTCCATCGCAGACATTGTACTTTAGGATCACGTTTTATATTCAGTCACATATGGCAGACTCACCATTGTGATGGCTTCAAGTATTATAAAGTGTGAGGAATTTTAATCAATTAGAATTGTTTTTCGAGTATAAATCTATTCTTACTAAATAGCACGTATAACTGTCGAACATGTAGAGTGTTATTATTATATCTAATTTAATTCCAAGTCAACAAAAGAGTGTAATTAGTTGCTACAACTGACTATAAACTTACTAAAATAAAGAAAGAAATACATATTACCACACAAGACTTAAAAATTTGTAGTATTCCGGTAAAGAACAATTGCCATGAAATTTAGATTTATTTCATAGTAAAATTATTCCAACTCAACTTCTACCTATAACTACATCTGCCATAAGCTGTATATTTTATTCACGCTGTGTGTTAGATACAAGGACAACAAAATTCGAAGGAGAAAACTTATAATAGGATAGTAAAACAACAAGTGGAGGTGAGTATAATAGCAGTAAATTGCTTATATTTTGCTAGCTAAGAGAAATAAATATAAATTGGCATTAAAGTGAGTAAGAAAACAAGCTAAGGATTAAGAATGAACGGCAGGAGGAAAACCTAATGCGAAGCAGTTGTCAGAACAATTTACCAAGATAGTTTTTATATTTTGCAAATAACATTTGTACGAAGTTTATTATGAGATTAAAATGGAAAACTTGAAATTGTGAGCGTTGTTGTGCGTACTCCGTCGAAGAATTTATTATTTAGAATTCAGTTTTCAGATGGTAACAAGTGTAATTTATAGCTCTACTCGGTTGCTTTCATAACAAAGTGCTCAAGAGACGAGTGCTCACCTATGAGCTCGCAGGCAGCTCGAGGGCTATGTGCAAATCTTATAGTAAGCTGCTTGCGAGCTACTTGCAAAGAAACTATCCTCGTGAAAAGAAACTAGACGCACCTCTAATTTTTGAGTTTTTGTACGAAATTTTTTTTTTTTTTTTTTGTTAAAAAAGCTGTAAATCTATGATTCAAAAAAAGACACTTAGACAAGCTACAGGGTATCTCGAAGTGGTTTCAAATATTGAAAAATTGTAGCTACAAATGAAAGCAAACTCAACGAAAATCAGATTCTTGTCAGATATCTGGCACAGTCTGTAAGAAACTATTTGTTTGTCAGAAAGTTTGTCATACAGTAAAGAGGGTTTTGTAGATATATATTCTTGATCAGTTTGAGGGGTAGATAACATACAAATCGACCACCTACTTTTGGCTTTTCGTATGAAAAACATGTTCGTTACTAGCAATACCAACTTGAAATTTGATATCGTGGCTTCTTATGAACGCTTTGCAGAAATATTAGAGCACATATCCCGGCGACATTTAGGAATAGCACCATAAGTATACATTAACATATATACTTGATCAGCATCGAAATGTAAGTTGCTGCAACTATGTCCGTCCGTCCGCCTTGTATGAAAAAAAAAACAGATCTCGGAGTCTATGAGAGCTACAGCAACCAAACTGGAATTTTTACACCATATTTATCCATACTCAGATCGAGTTTATGAAATACCAACAAACCCACTGCTCACTTTTGTGTTTTTGTGTGAAGAACTTTTTTAGTACCATCAATAGCCACATTAAAATTAACATCAAGGAGCGTGCCTCGTTCCACTGTCAAGGGTAGCCCAAGTAAAACTCATGGCCAAATAATTTTCTTCTTTTAATTGGGCTGTGCAATATCCTGTTGCAATATGGTGCTAATAGTATAAAAGCTTCTGTTTACCGAAGTAAATGTTCAATTTTTATAACATTCACATATACTGGTGTTTCACAGAAATCTCTTTCATCACAATTCCGACCCAAATCAATTTCGTAGGGGTCACAGAAATCTCTTTTAGACCGTTTGAAATTTCCAGCCTTTTGCTTGGTGAAATTGTTAATTGCATATATATACTCTTCAAATCATAATGTAAAACTTTGTCTTTGTGCTAATTTAATGTATTTTCTTCGTAACTTAGGATTTAAATATTTAGCAGATTTTATTATTTAATTTAAATTTATAAAAATGTGTGTTTATTTGCTGAAAACCGACGAGGTCGGTTTACGCAACAACAACGAATGACAGATACATCTTTATGTATAAAAAACTTCTGTACGTGTGTACGTGATTGAACTCCTTCTAAACGGCTAGACCAATTTTGATGAAAATTTTTGTGTGTGTTCATGGGGATTCGAGAATGGTTTAGATTCACAATTAGATCCACTGTGAATACCCGCGACTGTTCCTGGCCCAAAAATATTAAGATGGAGGTATGAAATGTTGTATATGGGATCGAAGAGGGAATGGAAAGAAGAGTGTTGGGGAAGAGGTGCAAGGGAAAGAGCAGGAATAGAAAGAAGTGGAAGGGTGAAGAGGGGTAAAAGGGCAGTGAAAAAGGGTCAGAGAAATAGGGGAAGAGGACAAGGAGAAGAAGGGTTGGGGAATGGGTAGAGTAAGGGGCATGAGGAAGGACAGGAGGAAGTAGTGACAGGGGAAGAAATGGTAGAGGGAAGGAGATTCAGGTGCAGAGACAGAAACGCGCCGGGTACCGGCTAGTATATTTTATAAAATCAGAGTTGCCAAATTAATTTTTTTTCTCGCAACATAAATCATAGTTTAGTTTTAAGTATTTTCATAAAATAAATATATTAATAAAGCAAGTAATTCAGACACATCATACCAAATATAGGCCCTTATAATGTTCTCTAAGTAAATCTGAAAAAAATTTCATTTACATAGTCTGTAATCTATTTTTGTTATCTACGACAACTCTGCGTAGCACAAAACTCGCCTGTCTGTACAGTAAAAACTGTTTTGAATGAAATCTACGAGATTTCTGTGACACCTACGAAATTTCTCTGTGAAATTCAAAACACAAGACGGAATTTTGTCTAGAGATTTGTGTGTCAACCCCGATAATGTGAAATGGTATTATCAGTTTCTCTGAAAGAGTGTAGCGCATTAATGTGGCATCGTAGACCCCATAAAGTGTATAATTATATTTTTGATCCGCTCAACGAGATGTGTCGATGTAGATGTCTGTCTGTCTGGATGTTAAGCGTTGGTTTAAGGAATTTAATGACCCTTATACCACTAAACTCCTCTATACTTCTCTTGTTCGTCCGATTTTAGAATTTGGCTCCTGTACTTGGAACCCATACTATGCTATTCACGAGGATCGAATTGAAACAGTTTCTTCTCTTTGCTCTTAGGAGTCTCAATTGCGAATCCGATATAAATCTTCCACCCTATCATGACAGGTTAAAATTAATTGATCTACCAACCCTCTTATCACGCCGTGATATGCTCTCTGTTGCTTTTCTTCAAAAAATTCTTATTAGGGAGATTGATTCTCCCTACTAACTTCAGTCCATATTACTAAATGTCTCCATTCGGCCAACTCGCCACTTCGTGCCAATAAAATTGCCCTTTTGTACGACAGATTACTCGCTCAATAATTCACTCCGAGCTCTTTGTTCTATCTATAATAAGTTTTCTCTCTATTTTTCTTATAACTTTTCCTTACATTATGTACAAAACTCTGTACTAACAAATCACTATTCAATAAATTTGTAAATTTCATTTAGCAACTTCTTTTTTCTTTATTTTTGTAATTGCGCCCGGTGGTACCACTGCCCAGGCTGTGAGTATGGGCACAGTCGGTCAACCTGGCGGTCAAGCAAAAATTGCTCCATCGGGTCTGAGTGTCCGCAGCTACCTTTTTCTAGTTTTAAGTTAGTTTAGTTTATGTTTAAACTTAAAATTTTAATATTAAGCGACTGTTTTATATATGTAGTTGCAATTTTAAATAAATAAGTAAATTATTTGTATGGGGAGTTATTTTTTAGATATCTAATGAAAGGACTCTTCACATATATATCAAAAGGTATGATCCCTCCACTTTTTGGGGTAGTTCCCATACAAACCACCACAGGCTTTTCACATAAATGGCAAAAGGCGTGGCCCTACCATTTTTTGGTATTGGTATGGGGTGGACCCCATTAAAACGTACCGCCCACTTTTCGGATTTTGTATGAAAAACTTTCTTATTACAATTAATATCAATTTACAATAGAATATAGTGCCTTTTTATGTACGAACTCTTCACATATAGAGAAAAACAGTTGTGATATTACTTTTTTAGTGGTATCCCTCATACAAACCCACCGCCCATATTTGGGGTTTTTCATGAAAAACTTTTTCATTTCAGTCAACATAACATTTGACATGGTGGCTTCGCATGGACGAACCTTGCGCATAATTAGCAGGGGGTGTGTCACGCTCACCTTTAAGGGTGGGCGCCAGCAAACTTACATCCCACGTTCAGGTTGTTAGATTTTGTAAATAGCTGCTAAGTTCACAGCTTGAAACTTCTTGTGAATGGTATTACAGATATAGTATTATAGACAATGGTATTCTTGTTTTTTGTTTATTTGCTTTTGTGGTACAGGGTATCTAATTTGTGTATGGAAGTTTTTTATTAAAACCAATCAAATAACAAAATCTATTGACGAGGTAAAAGCTCAGTATTGAAAGTATATTTGATATCAGTTATAGGATGAAAGATTTATATTTCTAATTTGAGCTCTTGAATCTTGAGCTCGTTGGGCTTGTCTCGATGGCAAGTATAAATTAAAAATAAGTCTGGGGTGTAGATATTTTCAACTCACTATATTTTGGACTGAGGTGATCCGGTTTTTATAAGTTTTACCATTTTCTGAATGTGCCGCCACACTGAAGTGAACTTTCGTCACCTGAGCGTCACTATAACTCGAAGACTTCATAATTTAAAAAAAATGTGTTCTTTACCGCCAATATTTCCTTCAATTTCGGTGTGAATAGACGATTCACTTATACTGAAATGCATACACTGAAACTTATTGCCTACTAAATTTGTTATGAGCTATACGAATATGTTACCCTACATAGAATGTTTGTATGATTATGTTATGTGTCCTCATCCTTTACATTACATGACTCATAAAAAAAGGAGTTGTAATGATTTCTTGTTCTTGTTAAGGTTGCTCTAATATGCAAAGTAAGTGACCATAATTAACTTTTTAGGAAAACTGCAAATAGATTTAATTGCAATACGAGTATACATACATGCCTCGGTTCATAGTGCTTAGGTTTATCTATTCCATATCAATGTAATTTTATCTGAAGCTATAAAAGTCTATGTCCAACCTTCCTTTAATTAAAAATTCTTGTCAAATCCGACGTAGTCAACGTGTACATATGTATATCAGGCTAAGGCAGAAGCTACAAGTTTGCTGTCATATTCCAATCCAAAGATTAATATCACAAAAAATTTAAATTAAGCAAAATTGCTTTTGTGAGAAGGTATACAGGAGGACATAACAATATACTTGGATGTGCGCATCAGATTAGCACAATGACGCAACCAATCTCATTTCTACCGATCCAACAGACAGAAATGAAGTTTAGGCAAAGAAAATGTTGACTGCACAAAAGTAATTAAATAATCTTCTATTGAGGATATCCTGTTGCACAGGTACAGGCAGCTCGTTTATCTATTTTACTGCCACAATTACTCCATATTAGACAACATTCTGCCACATGAAGAAAGTAGCACCAAATAGTAAAATTTTATAAGTTAACAAGTATTAATAGCGAACCGAAGCATGAACCAAGGAACACAGTACCTTAAAAGATATTATTAATCTATACATCTTTGGCTTTACTTAAAGGCAGAAAAATAAACGTTTGAAAAGTGGTTTATGATAAGTTGTATTATCTTAAATATGTATAGACAATGAAGCTTGGTAAACGAAAAGAAAATTTAATCTACGAGAGGTCTCAGAAAAGTCAGCTGACCAACGTTGACAAAAAAAAAAAAAAAAAAAACGCCTGGGTCGACTTAGAGATATACCCTGTACCTTGTTTAAGACTTTTTTTATAAACCATTTTAATAGAATTGATTGAAAGTATTTATGCAAAAACTCAAAAACAAAAAATGTTCTTACAAAAACTCAAAAATGAGGGACAGGCTTGCATGAGCTACCCTTTGAAGTAGTCCGAAGGGACCTCTGTTGTATATTTTTTTTACGATTTACATAAGATATGAATGTTGGCGTCTTTGCTTTTGATCGGGCTTCTCAATCACACAGGACGCTGGTTTAAGTAAAATCATACAGCGTGTCTCAAAAGAAAGTTCACATTTAAAAAATTCGATAAAAAAAGTAAGTAGTTTATTGAAAAAATCTCGAACACTAAAATTTCATATGACGGCTCGGCAGGTATTCTCCGTGATGGCTGCCATTTCGTTTCGGATATTTCCTTTTAATTATGGCAGGGAAGTCAATTTGTTGCCGTAAACTTTAGGTTTGACCTAAACCCACAGGAAAAAGTCCATAGGGGTTAAATCGGTACTTCGTGGAGGCCAATTTCTGTCACCTCTCCTGGAGATCAATTTGCCAGGAAAAATCACATGAACTCGTGGTAGAGACCTGTTGGACGTGTGTGAAGTTGTTAAAAATGCGGAACAATGATGATCTATACACGTTTAAAGCAACAGCACGCTACCGAATCGAAAGGACCGGGTTGTCACGAACAGACTGAGTAGCACTGTCTACGTTTTCGAACGTTCTCACGTCTCTTCAAAGTTCTCGACCCATTTTCCAATGAGTCGAGGGCTTGGCGCATCATTTAAATGACAAATATGTCGAATACTGCAGAATTTTCTACGCGCTACAGTCGCTGAATTACTGTTTCTGTAAAACTCATGTACGCACAACGCACGGTCCGCAACCGAGAAACGCTCCATAGCGACTAAATTCCCAAAAGCTAGGCTACCGATTGACATACCCCCCGCGCCCCTCGGAAAAGTTGCGTTCACGCAATCAGCAAATCAAATGTGAACTTTCTTTTGGGCCACCCTGTACATAGAAAACCACAAATATGCCGTTATCTATGTGAATGGTAATTGAAAAAGAAAAACAGTATATTTTTTCGCAAATTACTCTTAAAAATAATTTGTACAATATCTTTCCAAAATTTAAATTTCTAAACTAGTGTTATTGTATTCCTTTAAATATTGTTGAAACGCACCGTTCTGGAATCACGTATAAAATTAAGTAATCTATTTTGACAATGTGGCCTGTTGTCCAGATGTCGGAATTACTTGCATCCAACTGTTAGTACTGTACATTTAATAAGGCTATTTAATACTTTGTTCTGATTTTAATCTTTATGCTTCGCTAGCTTTTATCTCTGCAAGCATATGGTTTCCTTCACTGGAGTGGAAAACGAAATGTTACTTTCTGATATTTTCTTTTGATTTTTTAAATTTAATGACAATACAACACAACTCTTGCAGCAGCTCGTTGCGTTTTCCCGTAGTATTGCTTTAGTTATAACGAGTTTTAGTGATCAATTCTGCAAATATGAGAAATACATAATGGATTTTTGGAATGGACAATGAAATCAGCAATATTTGATATTAACATAAATCCAAAACTGATTTGGAAATCTCAGTGGGCCGAATATTTGTCTCAACACCATTCCTTCCATGTCAGCAGCTATTTTGCACAAAATAAAAAATATTTCCATCATATTACCAATCAAATTGGAGAATATTAGTCACCGCAATTTCTTTATTCTTTGATAATTAGATAATGCCTTACAAAGTAAGTCTACATGGCCCGTATGCAATTGATTGTCAGTTCATTCATACACCATCATTTGTAAAAATAATCACCAGAGCCATTTTCACGACTTTCCTATATCTTTATGGGCTATTTTTTTCACACTAAATCCTAGTTTTCAATGTCACGACTATTATGAAGCTCATAAAAAGTATTGGCTAGTTCCACTAATTAATTATTATATATATATATATATATATATATATATATATATATATATATATATATATATATATATATATATATATATATAT
This sequence comes from Leucophenga montana, assembly GCA_035044765.1. Taxonomy (NCBI): domain Eukaryota; kingdom Metazoa; phylum Arthropoda; class Insecta; order Diptera; family Drosophilidae; genus Leucophenga; species Leucophenga montana. The sequence goes on along the minus strand of JAWNNQ010001361.1, from coordinate 95,544 downwards.
ATATATATATATATATATATATATATATATATATATATTTCAAAGAAAGCTGCCAAATTGACTTCATAATTTCGATAACAAACCAAAACGAAACCAAAATGAAAACAAACAAACAAAATTGAAGTTTTTTTTATTAAAATTTAGAATGCAAACGTGCATATTATATTCTTGGATTGGCTCGTTATTTACTTTCACCAATTTTTTCTTCCAATTTATACTTTTTATACGTTTACATTTGTACAACATGCTCAGCATGTAGCACCTGAGCGATAAATAAGACAAAAGTAAAGATAACAGACAAAAAGTAACGATAACAGACAAAAAAGTGACCGATAACAGACCAAAAATCGATTTATACTGCAGGGCTACTCGAAATGGACTTATTGCAATTGTGAAGTCTTGAAATACACTACTCAATATTATTCCCCAATAGTCGTCAAAATGGCCATAAATCGTAGAGCCAATAGTTTTTTTGTATGATCAAAAAGAATTTTTAATGTTTCCTGGCAGTTAGGCACTTTTTGTATTTTTGCACTTTTGATTTTTTGTATGAAAATCTATTTTACTGCAGTCCATATCAACATAAAAATCTTATAGACGGATGCTTCACAATTTGTGTGCTCCCCCGTCTTTTGGCCGAGCCCATACAAACCACCCACCCACTTTTGACTTTTTGAATGAAAAACTTCTTTATTTAGGTCAATATCATATTGAAATTTGATATGGTAGCTTCTTATGGACATCCGCTTCACATAAATATACTAATGGGCATTTCCCGTCTATTTTTATGTCACCCCATATGACCACCCACTTACTATTACTTCTTTATGAAAAACTTCTTTAATTAGGTCAAGCTCAGCTTAAAATTTGATATGCTGGCTTACTATGGACAGTCACTTCACAATACTATACTAATGGGCGTGTCCCGCTCTCTTTTGGGGTAGCATTCCTATAAACCCACCAACCACTTTTGTGCTGTTGTATGAAAAAGGTTTCATTTAAGCCAATATCTGCTTGAAATTACGACCGTGTCCCGGCCAATTTTTGGGGTAGCGTCTATTTAAATTCGCCAACTATGTTTATGTTTTACAAGTCGATTTGAAAATTCGTGTGAATGGTATTAAAGCATTGGTTCAATCGAAGTTAATGTTTTTTTTTCTCGTTTTTCATTACCATAAGCACAATGTAAATGGCAACCCTTGTATTATCGTGAACATTTTTAATTTGACTCGTAGTATGGTGGTCACTTTTAGTCATCTTACCTGGACTGTAAACACTAAGATCTTGGGGTTCTTGCAGACGTTATAATGTCATAAATGTGGTATTTTTATTTGGATTTAATGAATGTTTTGATTTGATTAATAATTTAGTATAAAGTGTTTAAAAGTTCTTCGTTAATTCGTCTGTTCGCCTTTTCGTCTTTTAGCTTCTGCGTCGTTCGCACAAACGTTTTAAGTGTACCGCGCGTCGTCTTCAACTGTCTCGTCGTCTTTTATAATCGTTGTCCCCTCTCGTTATTCGTTCGTCGCTTCCCTTAACAGCTGATTTGTAGGGCTGGCACATAGGTGTTACCGATCCATTCCCACATAAATATATCTACTCTTTTCGTACGAACTTAATATACCATTTTACCCACAATTGTCTACTACATAAATTACAAAGAATTGACTGTGCAACGCCGGGTATGTTTGCTAATGCTACAACAAATACGTACATATTCAAGGCAACTATTTTTATTGCAATAGAATAAATGTTAACTTGCACAAGTCATGCCGACTATTGCATCCTAATAGAGACAAAATGCAAAAACTTAAAGAAAAACATTTATTATTGTATAACATTGCTACCCTCTACCCTCAAACACTTGTTAGCAGCATAAATATCTTTCTCAGTTCCATTAGTAACAATACAAAATGACTGACTTTAGCCCTGAAGCTGGCGTTTGTAGAGATTTAGTTCTCGCTAGACATATTGCGGATTTACGCATTTTGGTAGTCAAAGGAATGAAGTCAGCAGCAGAAGTTCGAAAACTAAAAAACACCATTATCAACTAGTTCAACGAGCAAAAGAATGCAAGTGAATGAATGAATGGATGACCGTATGAAACAATCTCACCCTTCAGGAGGGTGGTAGAGTGTGATGTAGCTTCATGTTTACTTGGGTTCGGTTTGTGTAAACAAAATCTAAATTTCAGGCCTTCACTTGATATTCGTTTTGTTAGCACAAGTTGCAACAGAATTTTTCTCCATAGAACAATAGCCTTGCATCACATTTTTTCTATATTGCTTAAACTTGTTTTTCGGCTTGCGCATGAATGTATGTTTCTAGTTCACTTTGTTCTATGTAGCTTTTTTCGACGTGCTTACTATATATCCGCACAGTATCTGCACGTTGGCCAAATTTTGACCAAACAAGCACTAACAATACAATACCACTGACGAGTTAAAGGATCTGAAAGCCGGCTTGTGTGCTTTAGAAATGTAAGGTAAATATGCACAGCACAGCACAGAAACGAATATTTGTTCTTACAGCTTTTTCACCTTTTCCTTACATTGCCTGTTTTTAGTTGCGTTTTTTTTTTGTTATATTTCCACGTTAAATAAGAAGTAGCTAAGTTTTAATATTTAACGTTTTTACTAATAAATTGGCGGATCCAAGGGGCGAACTGGGGAACAGCATTTTGTTCAGTAGAAAAACAATTTTTTTTTCGTTTCATTTTCAGCGATATTATACCATCAGTTGAATTATCTATAAGGTATTTTGTTTTAAAATACCTTATAGACCTTTGCTTTTTGAAACCAACGTTTATTTTCAGTGTGACCATTTGCTCTTTGCAAAAAAACCCTTTAAAGTTAAGCCACGTTCTTGGCAATTCAGTGCGTAGCGATTTTGCAGAATGTAAAACCAATCTTTCAACATAAACAACGTATTTAAAATAAACACCAAAATAACTTTGAAGAAATATGGATATCGTTCGTACATGTATAAAGCTTAATTTAAACGAACCAACTATTTGTACATTGTCGTCCAAAAATCTAAAATAATCAAATGGTCTTTTGTGAGTGTTTTTCGTTTCCCATTTCTAACTTCTCTAAGCTTTAGTTGTGTCCGCACCGATTCCCAGGTTCATATTTGTTTTGATCATAGATGCAAATATTAAGATTAAAATAAAACCTGAATTATCTGCCCTTAGCCGCCCTTTCGTAACAATATGTTGATCGGAGTGCAACAGGTATTTGTGTATGTTTTTTGTGTTTTTCGTGGTAAGTGCTCTTTTATGTGTTTGGTATTGTTTATTTGTGTTTTAAATGTCAAATTTGTATTTTTTCTTTATAATTAACGTTACTTTTGGTTCATTTAAATTGGTATAGGCTTTTCTTTAATGACCATCCCCACACGTTTTTTTTCAAGCGTGGTGCTCTAAAAGGGCACTAATGCTGAAAAAGCTCGATTTGTTGTTCAGTCGATACAGCTGGAGTTGGAAACCAAAGGATATGTTCCGGACCAAGAAAAATTATTAGCTTGTGAAGATTCTGTTTGCAAAAAAATATGCAAACTGTGGCAAAACTGCAACCGTACGAAGAAGTCTGTTCTGCAGAGGCATTCGGATTGGCTTGAGACAGTGGAGAGCTTCAACGTATTGGAAAAACCTGAAAAGTTGAATGAGGCTAAAAATCGCGGTCGTCCGAAGTCAGAATTCATCGAATCTTCTAAAAGAACGAGGCTACGGATAATAGGCAAAATATCTGAGGTCGATGAGTCGGCTGCAAATGCTTTACAGAATATATCCCAAAATGTCAATCAAACTTTCCTTGAAGCAGATGCTAATGAGGTTGTTGCACTTATGATGGATGCCAATTTAACAAAAAATAATATTTATTGATTCGACGATTTGTCAACTCCGAAGCTTTCGCACAACCTTTTACCCAGCAACGATAATATTCTACATGCTAAAGCTATAGTTATCCAAGTAACACCAAAGTAAACGAATCGCTCGCTGAAGTTGATTTACAAAGTTTACTTGATCATACAGCATGACGTATATTGGATCTTCAGATCGATGTTATCAATGATATTAAGGATGATTCGGTGAAGGCACTCACCTTGATAGGAAATGTGGTTTGTCATTTGTTACGTATTTGTATTGTATTTGTTACGTCTTATGTGCCCCTCCAACTAATTACTTGGTCAATGTCGCCAAGCCCGATAATTACTTGGAAGAACCCTAGGCCATCATTGATTCGCTTTTGTAGCCCATTAAGGTTTCAATTTAAAAAGGAATCTGCATTGGATAGAGTTACATAAAATAGCAAATACACAGTTTACGTCCCACAAAGATTTTTAAAGCAAATGAAATATGTATAGAACACAGTCTCCAACTCACAATGGTGGACGGTAAAATTTGCAATGCTTTGAGTGGAACGTCATCAACAAAATGTTACATATGCGAAGCCAAGCCGACTGAAATGAATAACATAGAAAACTGTCTCAAAAAAAAAAAGTTCACGAAAGTCGGTATGCATTTGATTTATCACCTCTACACGCGTACATAAGATTTTTTGAGTATTTCCTCCATGTATCCTCTCGCTTGGAGATAAAATCGTGGCAAGTCAGATCTCCAACCATAAACCATTTGACCAAAACGAAGGATCCAACGAGTTTCGCCAGAAAATGGGAGTGATAGTAGACAGACCACAGTTTGGCGGTAGTGGCTCATCAAACGATGGAAACACGGCACGTCAATTTTTTAAAAACTCTAGCTTTGCTGCAAGTATTACAGGCATTGACAATAAACTAATCGACAGATGCGCCACCATTTTGCAGGCTTTAAATTCTGGCTATAAAATTAATTTAGATAAATTTCGAAATTATGCGCTAGAGACAGCAAGAGGTCTAGTGGAAACATATCCGTGGTATTACTTGCCAGCTTCAGTGCATAAAATATTAATTCATGGTCCTGAAGTCAGAGGAAGCTGCTGAAGCTACAAATAAGGATTTGAAATTTTGGCGGACCACAACAAATACTGACCATATCAACAGATTGTTCCTTAGTTCAGAGCCTCTTATAAGTGGATTAAGAAAATTACCATGTAAAAAGAAAACTTTACTAAAAGAGTCTGTTTGTGATTTATTTGAACAATAAATATTCCTTTGACTATTTTTTTTTAATACCTCAAAGCTTATAGTGTTCTGGTGTTGAAAAATCATATTACTGGTGTTCAATGGACTGAAATCCTATCGCACGTTCATGTAGAGGCTCGCTTTGAACTTTTTTAACAAGTATTAGGCGACTTTCAAGTTTTACGTAACCCAATTTTTTTACTTTTCTGACCATGATAAAACTTTGTCACAAATTTAAAAAAGCTTCGGTCAGTTGCTTAAAAAAAAAAAACAGACAAAAATACTTTTAGGCTTTTATTTGTAATCTTCATTGTTTTTTATCTTCTCTACATAAACACCATTAATTTCAATTCACTTCTTTAGTTTGGAGATGCACTTGTCAAAACAGTCATGAAAATCGCGCTTCTCAATTTCTACTTAAACTAAGTGAAAAATGGTGCCTAATGTTATTTCATCTCTTTTCAATTTATCCAACATACTTATGACCGGTAATGATAATTTTGAAGCTATGAGCATTAATGACTCGCAAAACGTGAGCAGTGAAACTCCATTTTTTTAAGTCTTAAATTGCGTGTACAACAGATTCGGCAATAGTTGCAATCATTGGGCAGAACAGAAAAAGAATTCCTTACAAAAATCTTGGGAATTGTTGTGGTGAAAATGGTATTTCCATCAGTTTTGGATATATATTTGGATATATATTGCTGATTTCATTTCCGATTGCAAACATTCATCGGATCACGTATTTTCCACATTGTCCTTCCTAGGATTGATCGAGTGTCATATCTTTACTACAACTCGTGAGGACTAAGGCAACACTATTGGAAACCGAAATGAGTAGCTGGAAGAGTTGCGTTTTGATGTAACTTTCTAGAGATGAAAGGATATATAAAACCAAAACAATATCTGAAAGAAGCATTTCATTTCCTTCAATTATTCCAGATACTAGCAGGGATAAAGACGAAAGCAGCGTGACGATTAAATTCAAAACAAACAATTAACTAGCTTTATTAAATATAAAACTTAAAAAAACCAAACAAAAAAAGAATACAAACTTCTTTCCGGTTATGAGACCTTGAAAAGTGTGTATATACAGACATATCGGGCGTGACATCTTCAAAATTAAAACACATCTGCGAATGGTCAATATCGGCATCCAATATCAATGATATCGACAAAAAGCCTGTATAAAGATTCCTAAGTTGTCTCACTTTCGATACTTTTCAGTTCTTGCTTTCGCAAAAATTTCGAAATTATAGTTCACTTATCATTCAGCAGGTGAGTATCACTGAATGCTGTTGGAAACTTATGGTGTTTAGACCAAAACCGTGTGATTTTTGGTTACAGGATTTAAAAGCCTCGATTTCGATACGGCAGGCAAAGAAACGTTCAGGCCTACAGAAATTGTTTTAAGACGAAGAATTAGAGACATTGCTTTGACGAAGACTCATTTCAAACTCAAGATGAACTTATAAAACCATTGGGAGTTACTCGCCAGGTAAATATGAGCTGCTCCAATCTAAGGAAACCACTGAAGCATTGCTACAAGTGTAACTTTACATTTCATAATGAAAAAATAATTCAGTGCCCATTTTTAATACCATTCACACATAGTATGAAATGATATTACCAGTTTGTCTGAATGCTTGTAACGCATCGTAAACTCTATAAAGTATATATTATTGATCAGCTCGACGAGACGAGTCAATTTAGCTACATACAAGTAAGTTCGTTTGTCTGTCTGTCCGTCTGTTTGGGTGTTGCGCATTTGTTGGGGGCCAATTTTTAAGATATCCAGTTATAAGTCGGCACTTACATTTCTATTTTTTTTTGTCCATATTGACATGACACGCCCACTTTTTGGGGTAGACAACATACATAACCCGTACCCGCATTTAATTTTCTGTATGAAATTTTTTTTGTGGTCAATATCAGATTACAATTTGACATGGTCCTTTTTGTGAAAGGACTCTTCACATATATGGGTGCGATTCTCCTAATTTCTGGGGTAGCCCCCATACAAACCACTTGCAAACTGTTGCCATCTTGTTTAGAAACCGTTTTTATCGCAGTCAATTTCGACTCGAAATTTGACATGAGGGCTTCTTATATGCCCATAAATAGCCAGGGGCGTGTCCCGCCCACTTTTAGGGGTAGGCCCCATACAAACTTACAGCCCACGTTTGGGATTTTTCCTATTACTAAAGTAGGGGAGGGGGACAAACTAACTTATGGACGTACTGTTCATATAAAGAGAATTCGGTGTGATTCCCCTTTTTAAGGGAAATTTTCATGAAACCTATTTTAAATCCGGCAAAATCAACATACTGGCTTCGTATGGACGTACGTTTCTCTATTGAGCTTGATTTAAGAAAAAGGTATGTTGATTTTAGTGCAAAAGAGCTTAAAAACTAAAAACTAATTTTTGTACTATTCAGATATTGTGTGAAATCGTATTAAAAGTTTGTCTGAAAGTTTGTAACGCATTAAAGGAGACATCGCAGACCCCATAAAGTTTATATATACTTGATCAGCTCGACGAGATGAGTCGATCTAGCCATGCCCGTCTTTCTGAATGTTGTTTTCGCAATTTTTTGGGCACCAATTATTAAGATATCCGGTTGTAAGTCGGCACATAGACTTCTTTTTATTGCAGTTTAAAAGAGTACCAAGATTTATCCGCCACACCCACTATTTGGGGTAGCCCCATACAAATCCACCGCCCACTTTTGTGTTTTTGTTTTAAAAACTTTTTCATTATAGTGAAGCTCAACTTAATAATTGATGTGGTATTTTCTAATGGACGGGCGCTTCACATATACACTTCCCACTTTTTGGGGGTAGCCCCTATCTACTTACTTCAAGTCAAAAATGACTTATTTGACATTCTGAGACTTCTGTACTTGACTTGAGTACAGATTTGTTCTTACAATAAGATTTTTATACTTACATAAAGAATTGTATAAATTTATCCATTTTGTACAGGGTGTCTCAAAAGAAAATTCTTATTTAAAAAATCGATAAAAAAGTAAGTAGTTTATTGAAAAAAAAGTTTATAACATATAAAATATACACTTTGGGAATTTATTTCTTAAAAATGATATTGTCCAAATGTAAACCATTGCGTTGAAGGCATTCATTTAATCGAGCTCTAAAATTTCCTATGACGGCTCGGCAGGTATTATCCGCGATGGCTGTCATTTCGTGACGGATATTTCCTTTCAATTGTGTCAGGGAAGTCGCTTTGTTGCCGTAAACCTTAGATTTGACGAAACCCCTATGGAAAAAGTCCATAGTGGTGAAATCGGGACTTCGTGGAGGCCAATTTATGTCACCTTTCCTGGAGATCAATTTGCCTGGAAAAATTTCATGAACTCGTGGTAAAAATGCGGAATAATGATGATCTATACACGTTTAAAGCAACAGCACGCTTCCGAATCGAAAGGTCCGGGTTGTCACGAACAGACTGAGTAATACTGTCTACGTACTTGATTTAAGAAAATTTAGTACGAACCATACTAAATATTTTTAAGTACGCCTTCGGATAAAAACTTTAATTTCAAACCTATTTTTAGAATGGCTTTTTTTTCTATGTACAAGATAGGATATGATGTATCCAATTTACATTAGAAGGTGGAAACTTGAAAACATTTAATTTATATATAAGGCTCCTATGATACACACAAACAGTCAAAACATTTACTAAATCAGTATATATGATATTGGTCCGGCAATCGAATGTTAATAGTTGTTGTTGTTATTTGTATTCGCAAATCTCCCTCCACTTAAGTTTGCATATTGTTGTTGTTTTATATCCATTGTGCTTGTTTATTATTAGAGCAGTTGTTGTTGTTGTTGTCGTCTATAGCATGTTCTTATTGCTGCTGACATTTTGCCAAATTAAGCCTTTACTGATTTGTATCCATCCATGTCCTTCGCTTTCGATTCATGACTCCTTTGCAACATTCTCATCGAATCTTCAACTCTATATCCCCTCTTCACTCTTCGCTCACGCACAATTAGTTGTTTTCGTTCATTTGTGTGATCTGGAATTAAATCAAAATACCGGAAATTAATCAGCTCAATGTCATTACACATTTCACATAGACACATTTACATATACTTGCAGGCGTTGCCCGGAGTGGACTTCTCCAACACAATTCGAGTTTGAAACAAAAAATATTATCCCCTGATACCTGAAATTTAATTCACATTGTGTAGCTGAAACTTGTCTATCCTTTTCACACTTAAGTGTAGAATTGCACAAAACTTCGCCTTAAGAAACTACTATCCAGAAATCAACTGTGTAGCATTCAAGGTGTCCGCTGTACGTAGATGATGAATGAATGTATGAATCAGTCAGTCAGGACAAGTATTTTTATGTGTGTATTGGGTGTTCTATTTAGACGTGCGACGTAATCAACGAATTTTGGATCTTAAAAACGTTAAGATCGAAACTGGGTATACAGTGGCTTTTGTCACTTAAGATAAAGTCTTCCAAAAGCGATTGTGGCCTTGAGACGGAATATTACATCGGTTTTTTGGGCCATTCCGGTCGCAATACTCCAAAATGTTATCGAAAATATCGAACTACCACTGCCAACAAAGGATGAAGCGACAACACTTTGGATTTTGTTTTCTTTTATGATATGATAATTTCGTTGTGGAGTTAAATGTGGTCTCCAACTTGAAAATAGTGTTTTGTGTGCTTGCGGGCGAGGGAGAGCGACCGAGCATGGGTTCTGGTCGATTTTTCTGAAATTTGAAGGATGATTTTACTGACTTGACAGATAATATTAAAAAAAGGTCCCTATAAACTACAATTAATAGAAAATTAATTTTTATTTTATTTATTTATTATAATAAAAAATATTTGCAACAGGCTCTGTTTGTAGAACAGGCAAAATGTATGCAACATAGCGAGGACCCTATAGCATCGGAGACCCCATAGAATATAAATATTCATGATCAGCGTGATCATGATTTAGTCTTGTTCGTCCATCCGTATTACTTATGGCTTAGTCACACGGCCCTATATACATGTCCTATTGCTTCGATAGTCGCGCCAACTCGTGTGACTATGAAAAATAGTATCCCGTCCGCAATATCCCGCTACTTTTTTGGAAATAGCTCCGTTTCTATTTCGTGTTAGATTTCCGTGTCGTTTTGTTAACAGTGTTGAAAATTGAAAGTAGTAATCAGTGTTTTTAAATACTGTTATATTATGATGTTGCGTAGTTTGTTTAATAAATAAACGTTACGGTGGATATAGGGCGACAATTGATAAGGTCCTGGTTGGCAAGTCTTTCTGTAGGCTAGTCTCGCCGGACGGGGTAGGTTCTTGACCAACCAATTATCTATATGATACCGCTGGATATCACAACAAACAAATTAATTTCTACCTGCCAAGACATATATATATATATATATATATATATATATATATATATATATATATATATATATATATATATATATATATATATATATATATATATATATATATATATATATATATATATATATATATATATATATATATATATATATATTATAGAAAGCAGACGACAAGATATATAGTGATGATAGGATCAGGTGTTATGTTCTTTATGCGCTTATTTTCCCACCCAAAATGGTCACTGTCTACGATCATGCCATGACAACCTCCGCGCTACAATATTTATTAGGTCGTCCCTTATAAAAGACTTAAACGTTTAGTTTATTTTGACTGCATGCCGTTTTATCATCCGCGTCTTCCAAAATAAATAGATTACACACTGTGACAAAAAAAAAAAAATTAAAACAAAACTTCTGCGGATGGGACATAGCGTACGTTGTAGGTATAGTTAAATAGATTTTTGTGGCATACTAAAATTTTTTCGTGCACATCGACATTTTGAAATAACGGTAAAAAACCGTTTTTTATCACTGCACTCACTTATACGCCATAGCTTCGTCAAATATCCACTGATTTTAATTTTCTTACCGGTTTTGGAAGGAAGAAACTTAGCTTTTTAAACGTGCCTTATTTGACTTAACACGTTTACGTTAGTTACAAATTAGTAACAAATTCAAAAAATAATGACATATCAAACTTACGCGGAGGTTAATAATCATCATGAACTAAGATATCGGCAAATGGCTTTTTTCCTAAAAAGTTGAATAACACAATCAAATATTACTCGATTTTAATAAAGTAAGTTGCAGAAGACGTAAAATTAAATGTTTTTTGAAACTGCATACCAAAAGTAAATAGTTTTTTACCAATTGGAGTTATTAATTTTCGTTCAAAGTACGGTAAAGTCGCAAAAAACTGAAAAATCAATATATATTTACATGTAGCTCCCTCAATTATCCGAGATTGCAATGTAATACACCGCTGGAAAGGTGTTACTTTTCTCTTTGCAACGACGTTTAAAAAACTATTGTAGGATGTATAGTTTAAGACATATGGCTTTTTAACTCTATCAACCTCGACGAAACGGTTTTTTACCGTTATTTCAATATTTTGATGGACACGAAAAATGTGTGGTATGCCACAATGTTTCATTTAACTATATCCACAAACTACACTAAGTCGCCCTCCCAGAAGTTCTTTTACTGTCACACCGTGTTATCTAAAATTTCATTTACAATCTATATTAAAAGAGATTCAAATATACTTAAATTGTTCATTTTTTTAACAACTGTAAATATAAATTTAGTTTAATTACAAATTATTAATTTTTATACAAATATTTTAAGTTTAGCATTTTAGAACTATGCAAAATTTAAATTATTTCCAACAATTGAATAATAATTTAGAAAATTGTATAGGTTTTAGCATTGATTAATCTGAGTGCACATTGTTGGTTTTATTATGACTTAATCGTTTTTCTTTTATTACTGCTGAATATGTTCTGATGAGGATCGAAGAGGCGATGTTTTGAGCTCAAACCAGGCCGATTTTATAATTCTGTGAAGATAGTGGATATAATTACAAGTGGATTCGAGAAGAAACTGTATTCTGCGGCAGTATTTCTTGATACACAACAAGCATTTGACCGAGTCTGGCATTCAGGCATGTTATATAAAATGAAAAAAAAAACTGCTTCCTGCTCAATTTTTCCTCTTATTGAAATCGTAACTAAACAAATCGACACTTTAATGTTCAAATGGAAGGAAAAACATCGAAACTATATAGTATCCATGCTGGTGTTCCACAGGGCAGTGTTCTGGGACCTGTCCTTTACACAATATTTACTGCCGATCTTCCTTCCAGTAGATTTCCAGCAGATAAAAATAGGTACAATACAGCATCATTCCAACTTAAAAAACGCTTGCACGAAGTAAGAAATGAAGCAACTGCAGAGTTTTTCAAAAGTCTGGATCCTAACACGAAAGACTATGAATACAGCCTTTGGAGAGCTACCAAATATTTAAAACGACCTGCAAAACGAAATGTTGCTATACGTAATCATAATGGAGAATGGTGTAAAACCGCCAAAGCTAAAGTTGAGGGATTTGCACAACATTTACACTCAACATTTCAACCAAATTCAAATCTTGCGCCTGAAGATACTGAAATAATAGAGTTTCTGGATGTACCTTGTCAAATGTGTATGCCAATTCGTAGAATTACTGTGTCTGAAATCAAAGAAGAATTCGCAAAACTGAATCAAAAAAGGTCACCAGGCTATGATAAAATAGACGGAAGAGTTACGAAAATGCTCTCTCAAAAGTGTATTAAATTTTTAGCACTAATTTACAATGCGATTTTGAGGCTGGATCACTTTCCTACACAATGGAAATGTGCGGAGGTGACATTGATTCCAAAACCAAACAAGCCTGAAAATATTCTCTCGCCCTACCGTCCTATTAGCTTGCTGGTGACATTCTCCAAAGTATTTGAAAGAATACTTATGAGTAGATTGTTTGATTCGAGAAGAAACTGTATTCTGCGGCAGTATTTCTTGATATACAACAAGCATTTGACCGAGTCTGGCATCCAGGCATGTTATATAAAATGAAAAAACTGCTTCCTGCTCCATTTTTCCTATTATTGAAATCGTATCTAAGCAATCGACACTTTTATGTTCAAATGGAAGGAAAACATCGAAACTATATAGTATCCATGCTGGTGTTCCACAGGGCAGTATTCTGGGACCTGTCCTTTACACAATATTCACTGCCGATCTTCCTGTTGTCAGTGATGTTCAAGTAGCCACTTATGCTGATGATACAGCTATAATTGCATCTAAAGACACTGCGGCAAAAGTATCTCAAGATATACAAAATGAAATAGTTGAAATAGAGCGATGGCTTAAGAAATGGAAAGTAAAGGTTAATACTGAGAAGTCGAAACATGTCACATTTGCTCTGAGAAGAGGAGATTGTCCGTCAGTATTTTTAAAAAATTCACAAATTCCTCATAGTGACTCCGCAAATTATCTTGGACTCGATATAAATCGTAGAGTAACTTGGAAAAGTCATATTAAAGGCAAAACAAAGAAACTCAACATAAAAACAAAAAAAAAATGTATTGGCTGCTTGGGAGAAAATCGCAGCTTAGTTTGGAGAACAAAGTTCGGCTTTAGAAGGCTATTTTAAAACATGTGTGGACTTATGCTATCCAATTATGGGGAACTGCAAGCCAATCAAATATTGAAATTCTTCAACGATATCAGTCCAAAACGCTTAGACTCATTGTTGACGCCCCCTGGTTTGTGGCTAATGACTAAATTCACAAAGATTTAAATATTCCATACATAAAAGATGAAATACGTAGAATAAGCACAAGGTATATTGAGAGACTACATGATCATTTAACTGTTTTGGCAATAGGCCTACTAGATAATAGCGATACAACTCGAATACTTAAAATAAATCATGTGTTAGATTTACCTTTTAGAGATTAAATTTTGTATATATTGTAAATAAACTCTTAATTATAGAATTTTGAATATAATAGCTGTTCTCACTGGAGTACAGCTATTTCTGTTATATTATGAACTTTCAACTAATTTACTTATTGTCTTATTGATAGATTGTAAATTAATAATAATAATAATAAAAAAAAAAGTCTGTTACTTAACACAACAAAACATGAGCCTAACATAGCATAATGCGGTTATGTTAAGTAGCAATTATGTTAACATAGCATAATGCAGTTATGTTAAGTAGCAGATGCAATTAAAATTCGAAATGTTATGAAAACTTATATCAAATTTAACATTATGTTTTAAATATTTTTTGTGTGCTTGTGCTTCTAATTCATTTGCTTTTGTAAATTAACTTCTATTTAATTCTTAGATTTTATTTGCTTAAAAAAAAAAAACTATATAGATGTAATTTTCTTTACTTAAACTATTTTTTTGGTTTTTTTTTTTAATTCATTCTCTTTTGCTTCCATTTTTTGTAATGAATTAACTCTTAAGTTTAGTTTGGCTATGTTCTCTTATACTATTTAGCTACTTTAGTTAATTAATTTCTAACATTTCTACTAAATTTATATGTTTTTGTTTTTGTATTAATTCATTTTAGTTGCTTCTTCGGTTAACTCATTATTTCATTTAATTTTTAATATTTCTTTTTTATGTTTAATCAAAACGTGGATGCTGCTGCTATTCATGAGCGCACATTTGTAAGCGCTTCTTACTCTTCTATATGCCCTTGGTTGACTTTGAGCTGTGTAGAAGGTCAAATGAAGGTCGGTACTGACACTGTAGGATTTGTGTACATATTTGTTATAATTTCACTATTAGAGAACCATGCACTAGCATGCCTGTAGGATTTAATTCTATAGCAACATAATTGATTGCATTTCCAGCACAGCCCGAATCGCATATAAAATGAGGAATTTTGTTGACACTTTTGTTTATAATTTTTCTTATTTTTTGAATTATTTTAGTGCACTGCTTTTAAACTTTTGTTTAATTACTGTATTAAAATAAAGAATAGCATTTGTGTCCTGCTAGCAGCTTTATTAATAATTGCGATAAAACACTTTATATTTTAAACACAGTGAAACAGCGACTTCTGCAATCAGATGCGATCGAACGAGAAATGAATTTTTCAAATTCAATACAGACTAATCTATTCGATTCTAGCAAAAATGTTTACTTTTACTTTAATAGCAACGTTTTGAACGTTTCTCTTGACTCCAGCATCATCTCATATTGCAGATATATTTATAATGGGTGACACAATTGAACAAAATGGCAATATAATTTGTAGAATATTGCTGCGGCTGTATTTAAGTTAAATAAAATTAAAAATTTATCATTTAAATATAATTCGACATCCGCCACAATACAGAAAGTAAAAGTCAGCTATTGCACTTCTTTCTCTGCAGTTGTTGGTCGCAGCAACCATTTCCGACACCAAATGCGACTCTTTCCTATTTTCTCTTCAGCGTTTTGCTTTTCTATTTGAATTTTTATACCATTCACACATAGTGTGAAATGGCTTATCAGTTTGTCTGAAAGTTTGTAACGCATTAAAGGAGCCATCGTAGACCCCATAAAGTATATATATTCTTGATCAGCTCGACGAGCCATGTCCGTCTGTATGTTCGTCTGTATGTTGTTGCGCATTTTTTGGGGACCTATTTTTATGCTATCCAGTTGAAATTTTGCACATATACTTCTTTTTATTATAGTTTAATAGATTATCAAGATTTACCTGCCACGCCCTCTATTTGGGGTAGCTCCCATACAAACCTATTGCCCACTTTTGACTTGTTGTAAGAAAACTTCTTTATTAAAGTCTATATTAGGTTGAAATGCAATGTGATGCCTTTTTATGGTCAGCCGCTTAACATACATAGACTAATGGGCGTGGCCCGCCCACTATTTGGGGTGGCTCCCATACAAAACTATGGTCCACTTTTGACTTTTTGTAAGAAAGACTTTTTTATTAAAGTCAATATTAGGTTGAAATGCGATATGGTGCCTTTTAAGAGACAGCCGCTAAGCATACATAGACAATTGGGCGTGGGCCGCCCACTTTTTGATGTAGCCCCTATACAAACCCACCGTGCAATTTTGTGTTTTTTATGAAAAAATCCTTCATTAGCTTGCAATTTGATTTTGTTGATTTTAATGGACAACCGCTTCATATACATATACAAAGGGGCGTGTCCCGCCCACTTTTTGAGGTAGTCCCATATAAACCCACAGTTAACTTTTATGAAGTTAACGTTTTTCTTGTTTTTTTTATTAGCTGTATAAATGCATGAACCACACGTCTTGATACACTAACTCCATGACACGAAAATACTACAATACAAAAAAAAAATGGCGTGTACAGGCTAAAATATATTCAAGTACCAGAACTATAGCTCTTTCCAATTTTGTTTTTTTTTTTTTTTTTTGAGTGTTATAGCGAAAATTTTAGTTTCAGTTATCTGTAACTATTGATCCAAAAACTGTTCCTATTGATCAATTTCGCGCGATAGGACCATTTGAGCATCCAGTGAATGATAAACTAACTCCAACGCCCGAAATGATGCTGTCGGCTACAATTGTATATTAAATTAAAATTCTGACTTAAAAGATTGGAACAATCTTTCGCATGCAATTTTTTTCAGCTTTCATAAAAATGTCATTTGTGTCCTGCTACCTTCTAGGCAACTTAATCTAATCAGAATTTGGTTCAAACGATTATTTACAGCTATAGAAGCTACATAGGTTATATACAGAGTTTAGGAGAGAGGTAAGTTTTGTAGGGTGTGACTATTAACTATGGTTCTGCTTTGGAAATATTTAAGTCAAGACCCGGTCCAGCAGATCATGAGGGTGGTGGCGTTTGAGTCTTCTTCTATAATTTGTAGAAAACAGAATTTTCAGCCAAATGAAGGCGTACTACGAAAAAAATATGGCATGTACAGGGTATAAAAAAGTAGAGCATCGACTATAGCTCTTCTTGTTCGTACGTATCTTAGAATTGAAATAAATACAATAAATGTTATTTTTCATTCGAATAATTTCAGATCACCGCATTAATTGGGCGAGTTTTAATGTAATTTCATGACAGCGAAAATGGCGTAAACGACTATTACTTAAATGCATTTATTTTACTTTCTGAACTAAATGTTTACAGTTGTACCAAATGGAAGGATAATCAGACAACCTTTTTCCTGTACAATTTACTTAGAGTTGCTTACATCTTTTTGGCGTTTAAAGCTCAATGTCGACAAATAATCATATTTTATAGTCCAATAAAATATTTAGAACAACTTGTAGTCGTTTCAGTTTAAATGGAACACCCTATATAAGTAGAAAAAATATGCATTGAACACATACGTGTAGATATATTAAAACCGAAAAATTGCAAACTTATAAGTATGTGCAGCGAGGAAACAAAGATAGTATCTATCACTATATAAGTGAACATACGATTATACTCACATAAATGCAGAGTTGCTCTGTGAGCTTCTAGAGATGAAAGGATTAAATTTTAATACTACATAAAGCTATTTCAAACGACAATGAAATTTGTAAAATCGCTTTTGAATAATATTATGATACACCTTAGCATAATATTATTCAAAAGCGATTTTACAAGTATCATTGTCGTTTGATTTAGCTTTATGTAGTAGTAACATTTAATCCTTTCATCTCTAGAGGCTCACAAAGCAACTCTGCATTTGTTAATTGTGTTTGAGTGTTTCGGGGCATTTGTAGCTTAGCAACTGTTGGATTTTGAATGTCCTGTGAGCAGAGTTTCATTGTTGAATTTTATGGATGTATGTTATTAGACATTTTAGATAAGATTAAAGCAAATCATTTAGAATCTAATCTAGATCATAGCGTGGTGTTTGCTTGTTCGCCGCTGCATGTGATTCGAAAGTCTTTTTGTTGCATTGTTCTACTCGGTACAGCAAACGAACCGTATCTCCCACTTGTACCTAAGTGTAGTAATTTGCATCAGTTAATGTACCACTATACGGTTTTGTATGTGGGATTCACCCCCAGTTGGTCTCTGAAGGTTTAACTACAATGTGTCTTTTACGTGGTCCAGAACTTCAAATTGAAATAAAACACATATAAATAAATGAATAAGCCAATTTTTCTTTTTACGTTAGCTAATTTTATATCATTAATAATGAAAAATGCTTTCGGGCATGTTACCGCCACGGGAATGTTTGACGAACTGCATCCAGAAGGTCCAGTTTTACACTATTTTCATCATCAGAGGTTGTACTTGTATCTCACGAATAGTGCGTTTGATTGATATTGGCTACCAAGCCTATGCTGACTTATTCACATAGAGCAATGACTTCAAGTATCCCCACGGAAAGTAGTCCAGCGGTGTCAGATCGTGCTGTGCGAGATAACCATATTGTGCCATATAAGGTATATTTGAAGCAAATAGTGTAATATTTACCCAATCTATAAGGAAATGGCATAAAGACAGAAGTATTGCTGATTCGTGCATGTCGATATCATTCTTCAAAACTCTGTAAGTCATATCGCAGTTCACTTAATTACTTCGCAAGAAGAGATTACTTGAGTAAATGTCATGAATAGTCAGCGGTAGGGGTAGATTATGGAAAACAAGTTATTTCCAGTAAGCTATTTTAGAGAAGATGGCTGAATCTAATATTAACGAGAAAAATGTGGAGTAAATTAAGGCTAGTGTAATGGACATAAATAATATCAACAAATCTCTGCCCAATTTTTTGTTGCAGGTGATTATTTATCTAAAATATTCAGAAATCTCGTTTAATATTTAAGTTATTAATTTATGCAAAAAAAAGTGTACATTTTCATTTTTTTTTTCGGTTACGCTGAAGTTTAAGTTAATATTAAGTACAGTTTCAGCTAAAATCAAGAATATTAAACTTCAATTTAGCATGCCACTTTATACTCTGTACCCCTAGGGAAAAAAGGGTATATTAAACTTGTGGAAATGTATGTAACATACAGAAGGGTGCGTGACACACCCTATAAAGTATATATATTTTTGATCAGCATCGGAAGACTAGTTGATATAGACATGTTGATATAGACACATGCGATCATCTATTTGAACGAGCAGTTCTCGGAGACTATAAGAGATAGAGAGTTTGGCTATTTTTCTCTCTTCATTAAATTATATTAAATAAACATGTCAACCCCCCTTTAAGGGGTAGCTCCCATACAAAGCTGGCGCCCATTTTTAAGTTCTTGTAGGCATTTTTTGTTGTTATTAATTACGCTAGAAATCCGTAAATCCTAAACGAATATACCGCACATGTTCAGATTAGGTCACTAGAAGGGGTAGCCCCCATACAGACTTGCCCTCCATTTTTAAGTTTTTGTATGAAATTTTGTTGAGTTTGTTCTTAATTCGGCTAGAAATGTTAGATATGTGATAATTTTCGTCAATCCTTACAAAATATTTCATATATGCCCAGATCGGACCACCTTCAGGGGTAGCTCCATGCAAGGCTGCGCTCTTCTTTGAGTTTTTGTATGAAAATATATTACTTTTATTTTTAAATAATTCTAATATATCACCAATTCTAATAAAATGTCCCGCATATGTCCAGGTCCGAATATAATCAATGCAGGGTATCTTGAAGTCGAGCACACTCGACTGTAGCGTTATTTTTTGTTTATTATTTTCTTCTGTGTATGAAAGCTACAGTAATTATTATGACGTTTGTACGTATTTATTCTTTTATTTAAGTGTCACTTATAAATATACATTAGCTCTAGGTCTATTTTTTTTTTTCGGTTTCCAACTGCCGCATTCGGTAAATCAAACTTCATTCAAGTTCAGTAAGCATTTCATTTCAAGCTTTTGAGCGCTGTGTGGTCTTCTCTATCCACTCGGTTTCAGCTGCTGCCAACGCTGCTTCATTCCAGCTCACTTTATTGCTCGTAATATACCCTGAAGTATTTTATTCAAAATTGAAAACTCGTGCAAATAATTTGCATAATGTGTCTCGTAGGTCGCACATTGGGAATATCGTGCAACAGCAGGTAAAACTGAAATGAGCAATATCTGAGCAAGGCAAGACTGTGTAGGTGAGCTATAACTATGTGTCCTTGCAGTCCTTGCTTGCGCTTTTATGTTTCGTATTTGGTTGTCGAGAGTTGACTTTGGTGTTTGGCGTTGGCAGCCAACCAAATAGTCCAATATATTCGTGCTGCCTGCTTGAATTTACCAAATGCTCTCCCGCTGTCACTTTCCATGGTGCACATTTGAGGAAATGTATCGTTTTACATAATATTTATTTTTATTATTATTCATATTTTTCACTTTTAATGTGCTTGCTGGTGAATTTTTCATATTTTTTATTTGAAGGGAAAGCGAAATTTGCTTTTAAAGTTGTGGTCCTTTATATTTTCATGAATGGGTTTCTCTTATTTTTCGCATTTAGACTTTTGAAGATTTTTACACTAAAGTGACTCGAATTAACTGAATTTCATTTTTGACTGGTTTGACAGTTTAACTGGGGATACTAACTACAAGTATGCTACCAAAAATGCTATTATTAATTGATATATCAACTTTCATCGAACTCGTTTGAATTAAGACAATTACTAAAACAATAATTGTTTTAAAATTGGTCACCTCAATACAAAAGGTGCATCCAATTAATAAAAACAGATACTCTATTTGACTGCAGTAATGTCAATGTCAATTTACAACTGTATATCTTAAAAATTTGTCCTCAAAATATGCACAACGTCCATACAGACAACATTTACCAGAGAAGAAGACACAGACGAAGCCTTGGATAAGATCCTCATCGAAGTGGTTTGGTGACGAACCTCGCAAACGATGTAACGCTGACATCACTTGGAGGCGAAGAAGAGCTACATAGATAGAGAAGTGCTTCTAGAACCTCCAATTGATGACGGTTTTTTTGTAGAGTCACCGGACTATAAAGAGGTCTACTCAGTAATAAAAAAGTTGAAGACTGGTGGCGAAGCGATCGTGAGGCGTGTGCACTAACTTGTATGCAAAAAATGGTCCGATGAATTCCTACCCATTGATTGAAATCTCAGTACTCTTTGTTCTATCTTCAAGAAAGAAGATCCCGCTGTCTGCGAGAATTACAAGGGAAAAAGCCTCCTTTCAACTGAATAAAAGCGGCTGTAGGCATACAATGATGAACTGATAGGTCAATATCGGTGTGGCTTCAAACCAAACAGCTCGACCAGTGACCAAATTTTCACTCTACAACTCGTTTAATCTCCTCATAGATTACATCCTACGCCAAAGCCCATACGTATAATAGACAGGCACGATCTTCCATAAAGAAATGATGCTACTCACATATGATATCAACGAAATGAACGAACGACGAGTTGGCATTGTGTTATCGGAGGTTGAGAAAAAATCTCGTCTTATGGGCCTAGCGGTAAACAAAAACAATACGAAGTACTTGGGGTCCACTCTCAGGCCATCGAGACGTTTTGGACAGTCTGTAAGCATGGAGAATTTCAACTTCAATGTTTTAGAAAACTTTGTCAGCCTAGAGTTCGTATGACCAGACGAAGAATCACGCTTGCTAACCGCTGCTACTTTGGGTTCAGCAAGCAGATTAGAAGTAGAAGACGTTCCCGTCCTGCTGTATAGCGCAGAACCTGCGGATACAGCATATTTTGGAGTGTTCGAGAAAAAATGCATATGATTTTTGGTCCTGTTGAGTTGGTTTCGAGTTTAGGACCCATATAAACTAGCAGCTCATACGTACGATGATGTTAACATAACACAGTGTCTAAAATTCCAGCGGATTTATTACAGTTAATATAACCTTAAAAATTTATATGGTGGCTTCTTATGAAGAGACTCATCACATATGATATATGTATATCAACCGCTGTTAGAGGCGTTCCATAGAAACTTACCACCAAATTTTGGAACTTTGTATGGAAACTTTCTTGTTACAGTAAATATCAACTTAAAATTGAATATAGTGGCTTCTTACGGACGAACGCCGCACACATAGAGAAATAGATGTGTTTTCTCCATATGCATCCCCATGTAAACCCACCACCCACTTTTGGAATTTTTCATGAAAAACTTTATCATTTCTGGCAAAATCAATTTGACAATTTAGCTTTATAAGGGCACTTCGCATAATTATAGAGGGGCGCGCCACGCTTACTTTGGCTCCAACAAACAAATATCAACCTAAATTTACAGCTTGAAACTTCATGTGAATGGCATGGCGTTTTTTCTTGTTTTAAATTTTATTATTGCTACTCTGTATGTGTTAAACATCAGATATCGTAGTTTATATATTATTTATCGAATTATTTTTTTAATAACACTCCAAAAAAGAAAAAATCGAAACCTCTTATCGGCTATCTAAAGGCCTAGCTCACTGCTTATCACCATTTCGTTTCTTGAGCTTCTCCGATTTGAATGTGTGTCGCACTATAGAAAATAATGATTTGCCATTTTGAATCCACACATGTTATTCCAGTTGAATTCAGTCGAATTCAATTTTCGATATTGTTTAAATTTTTTTGTCTGTCTGTCAGTCACTTTCAGTCTCCCTGCAACTCTGTCCTTCTTTCTCTCTGTCTCTCTGTCCGTCGGTCACGCCCACTTTTATGCGTATCCCCACTTTTATCTGTACCCACATCTATATAGTGACTTGTTCCAGACAGAAGCTGCACATAGTTAATAATAGAGCTGGGCCCACTTTTAGAGATAATTTACATAAACACCAGCAATAACCATAAGGTCAAGGAAACCACATTACAAATGAAATGAAATGATTATCGCTAGAGCCTTAATAATTTGAAAGTAATTTGTTAGTTGCTTATGAAGTGTATTGAAGCTTCAGTTCCAACGAATTTAACGTTTTCTCTGATTTTTTCTCTTGTATTTTAGAATTGTGAATAATTCAAATATACCTGCCAATTGTAACAAGCAATGAATTTCAGAATCAATCATGTCAAACGAAAATTTGTATTAAAATTTGTCATCGCGTTAAAAATGCCTGCATGGTAGTGAAATAGTGACACATTTGCTGTTGCCAGCAAAGTCAAAATTTTCCGTGTCGAAGTCGATGTCAATAAACGCATCTCTGTTTCAATCTCTGTCTCAAGTTGGGATGAGATTTCGAAAATTTCGATAAGGTAATCGAAAATACAAAAACAGTTTAGAATTTCACACACTGCAATATAGATACACACCTTTGACAAGCTGCGATAAAAATGTATCTGTTTAAGCGTATAGTATCTGTTTGTGTCTGTATGTGAAGAACATTTTTCTGTTACAGATGAAATGGGGCGCATTAAATTGTTTTTCTTATTTTTTTATTTTTCATTTCGAAATAACTCTGCTGAAGCACATTCGCTACCGTTCGCGTACTCGAAATGTTTATTTGTCAGTTTAAAGAAGAAAAAAAAAAAAAAAACAAGAGTAAAAGTAAACTTCGGCAGAACTGAAGCTTTAATATCATTCACATGAATTTTCATGCAGTGAACTTAGCAGCTATAAAGAAAAAATATTTGTAAAATCCATCAAGTTTGTTCGACCTTAACCTTAAAAGATTGATAATTATGAAAATCGCGTCCATAGGAAGCTACCATGTAAAATGTTAAGTTGAGTTTACTTGATGTGAAAAGAAAAAATTTTTTATATGAAAAATTTCAAAAGGGATTGGTGGGTTTGTATGGAGGCTGCCCCTAAAAAGGCGGAGTAACACTTATTTTTATATATGTGTAGCGTCCATAAGAGGCCACTATATTAAATTTTAAGTTTATATTGAATATAATAAGTAATTTTTTCATGGTATGGGGCTACACATAAAAAAGGGGGGGACACACTCATTTAAATTTGTATCAAGCGTCCGTTCATAAGAAGCTGTTCTGTCAAATTTCAAGTCGATATTGATTGCAATAAAAATATTTTCCATATTGGGGCTACTCTTTAAAATTATAATAAAAAAATAAGTCTATGTACCAACTTACAATCGGATATCTAAAAATTGGAGCCACAGACAGACGAACAAACGGACAGACAGACAGACCGGCAGACAGACAGATGGACATGGCTAGATCGACTCGTCTCGTCGAGCTGATCAAGAATATATATACGTCATGGGGTCCACGGTACCTCCTCTAATGCGTAACAAACTTTCAGACAAACTGATAATTCTATTTCGCACTACGCAGGATCGCTGCCTCAGTAGAAAAATACGAGCATAATCCATGAATATAATATGCACGTTAGCATTCCAAATTTTAATACAAAATTTCAATTTTGTTTGTTTACATTTTGCTTTGGTTTGTTATCGGCAGGAAAATGGCTCTAAAACTATTGTATTACAAAAGTACTGAGTCTATCGTGGTCAAATAATTGTCCTACCACGGTAATGGTCCAATGCTTGATTGAAATCGACCACCTGCGCCCGTATTAAGTTTTAAGTGTAGTTAAAAAAAAATTGAACAAACATTTTTACACATCTTCTCATTGGTACTATATTTATGAATATTCAGCCATTTTTTTGTTAGGCACCTTAAAATGGTACGACAAAATTTATTTATAATAGAACAGAGGCTGTAATACCCAAAAACAGTTTATGTGCGGTACGTAGCCGTCATCCAACCGAATTATTTTTAAATGATGCTGAACGACGGTTACGGTCAATGCGGAGCTTTATAGTCGTATTATAACAGACTTCTGAACTTTGAGTGAATTATTTACTTAGACGATATGCGATTTGGTTATACAAAGCGACTTCTTTGGCTGGCAGCGCTGATTTCGTCCTTTTGATTTTTTTACTTTTTCTGCTTTCTTTGAATGAAAGTTTATATTTCTATGTAGCGAAGTTTGATATTTTATTTGGATGTTATAAATAAGAAGTACTCCTAGAAGCCACCACGAATTTTATGTTGATATTGTCTGTATTAAAAAAAGTTCATTTTTTTCATAATCCGAAAACTGGGCGTTGGTTTTGTATGGGTCATTCCACGCCTCCTAAAAGTGGGAGTGGCATGGCCAATGTGACGTATGTTCAGCCTTAGAATATAGAAAATCTCCATACCCGAGAAACTAGTTTTGATCTACATACAGACATACAGACAATTTAATTCTTTCTAATCGTTTCATGCGCAACAAAATTATCATCAATCGTATTCATGCCAATTGTATAGTTGGTTTTTTTTTAAGGTTCCATTTTCCGACAGTGTTTAAACTGTTATAAATAGATCAGATCTGGCAAAGCCAGAGCAACGCTTACAAGTTGTGGTTCAGTTCGGGAACATCGTCCATTCGCGCGACTAATACGATTAACCATTGATCGTTTTCGCACCATGTATACTCTGACAGTAGTATTAAGCAGAATTAAGAAGAATTGTAGCTGTAAGAATTGTAGCTGTATGGATCCACTTTACGGAAAATTTTACATAAAGAAT
Source organism: Leucophenga montana (assembly GCA_035044765.1). NCBI lineage: Eukaryota > Metazoa > Arthropoda > Insecta > Diptera > Drosophilidae > Leucophenga > Leucophenga montana. The sequence continues at coordinate 70,069 of JAWNNQ010001361.1, read as the reverse complement.
AACCATCGCTTCTCCATTCCCTCAAAAATTTGAAAACTGTATAAAAACTTTGGTTCCATCGATTCTTGTTTTCACTTTCAGCCAAAATTATGCCGCATTATTTCAAAATCATTGCATATTTGTAAGCAGAGCAATTAGCCAAACCAACTTCGCTTGCTTTTCAGAAACCAAATATGCAGCACCGACAAATCATCATTACGAATATTATCACCATCCTTGTGCCTTACCGTAAAAGTCAACAAACCATTTTGAAACTTGGAAATTACAACTTAAATAAATATTTATTGTATTTGATGAAAACAGCAAAGCGTTAATTTTTACTCATGTAGCATGAGGCGAGTGCTATAGTCAAAGTTTCAGATACTTATTTTTGCGACTTTCGCGGTTTGTTGCCCAATAATATTATGTTTTAATTCGAGACTTTAAGTAATTTTTATGCCCTGTACCCATACTGTAAATGGGAATATTAAGTTCTTGCAAATGTATGTAGCAGACATAAAGAGGCGTGGCAGACCCTATAAAGTGTATATATTCTTGATCAGCATTGGAAGACGGGTGAATATAGATGTGTCCGTCTGTTCTTCCGTCCTTCCGACCGTCTGTATGAACGAACAGATGTCGGAGACTATAAGAGATGGAGACTTTATGTTTGGATATTGAGACTCTTTCTCTCTTCAGACAATGAATATGCCAGTGCCACTTTATGCCAGCCATACCCATACAAACTTCACCTCCATTTGTAAGTTTTTGTATGACAATTATTTGTTCTTAATTAAGCTAGAAATGCCAAATTTTTGCATATCCTACGTTAATCTTAGCTAATATTCCATATAGCCCAGATCGGGCCAATTTAGGGGGTAGGGGTTTTGATTTTTTTAAAGAAATATTTTGTTTTTTTTTTTTTTTGTATACTACATACTGTGTGAATAGTTTTATAATTTAGTCACAATGTCCGCAACGCCTTAAAGGAAGCATCTGGGACGCCAGATGCTACGTTCAATAAGAAATATTACATTGTGTGAAGTTATATGCCTTTTGCGTCAAGCAATGTGAAGAAAACGCCCGTATCTGTGGCAAAACAATTAATGGTCTTTGCATCACAATAATGCATTTGATCACACTGTAATCATACCTCAGCCACCGTATTTACCGGACTTGGCTTCCTAATTCTCAAAACTAAAAGAACCCATGACAGGACGGAGTTATGCCACGACTGAGGTTATAAAGGCCACATCGCAGGAAATGCTTAAGGCCAAAAGCCAAAAAGCGCATTTATCCTCCTTGACTTAGAAGGTGGCTGCATTACAAAAAGTATTTATTTTGTTGTATCGAACATTTTTGAATTAAAGGCATAATTAATCTTAAAATAAAAATTGTTTTTTAATTGGTCAACTACATACGAGAGCAAAAGGCGAACCCAATAGTTATTATTGATATTGTATAAATTATACATTTGTAACAGTAAACCGTTGAGAACTCGATAGCTTAGTTGTCTAGCGTGCTGCCTAACATTCCATACGACCCGGGTTTTCAACTTTCGCGTGATCCAAATTTTTTTTAGATTTACATGGAAAATAGATATGTTATTATGTACGAAATTATGTACGAAATAAAATATCAAACAAATGCTCCCGAAGCTCTGAACACAGACTCTTGCTCTTTTCGTGAAATTTTCGATGCCATTTTAACAAAGAGCCTTGAGTTGTAAAGAACCTTGGTAGATGGCGCCGTTCAGCTGAAACCACATGTCGTTCAGATCCATACCGTCCAGTTGAGGCCACAAGAACCCCATTATTAAATTCCTGTAATAAATGATATTCACAGTCACTGCATTTCCGGCCTTATTTTCAAAGAAGTAACGGCCAATCACGTCGCCGGACGTCGCATGAGTTGCCACTTGCATAGAAAAAAATGGCGCCAAATTTCAATCGTGCACTGACGTACAGGGTATCTCGAAGTCGACTGCGGTGCTCATACTAGCTTTATTTGTTGTTTTGTTAAGCATTTGACTGCAGTTTATTTTGCACATTAACATTATTAAGAGCAGCAGCAGCTAACTTCAACACCAAAAACTATAAAAGTTCAAATTAAGATAGTTCTTATTGCATAATTTGTCATTTTAATGACTTTTAAAGTGAGCAACAAAAGTCAAAACTCATCGTAAAAGTTTCGCTTTCATTTTTTTGATAAATACTGATATTTTAGTTTTTTTTAAGTTTTAATTTTTGAACATTTATTACCACTTCAGTTCTCCCACTTCAGTAGTTAATTGAAAACAAAGGATCTGAAGGAACAAAACAGATAGTAACTATTCGGAATGCGCTACCTAATATTAATGTTAGGTAAAGATAATTATGCGGACCATTTCTGCTATTTATATAATATAACATAATTTAAACTTCTGCCTGTAAAGACTTAATGTAAACATCTGCTTTATGCAGCGAAAGGGTATTAATATACTTATCAATTACTTACCCAGGTAGTTAGGGAGATTTTTTTGCGTTAACCGTTTTTATGGGATTAGATAGTTTGTTCAAATTGTACCAAAGGAAGTATCCCGAAATTGTATATAAACGTTGCCCAAATTGCAAAATCAAACAGTTTGACACAGACCTGCAAATAAGCATCAGCTCTCAATAATCTAAAAGAAATGGACCAAGATTTTCACCGTATATTCGAAAGGTGTATTTCCAATTCGAAAATTTTTCTGCGTGAGACATGCAAAGCGGACATGTCTTCGGTGGAGAATAATGAAAAACCAAAGATAATATCTTTAAAAGAGTACAAGGAAAGGCAAGCTATGCCTCCGCCTCCACCACCACGAGTAAATCATGATGAGAATAGAACATATCGAGTATCAAAGGACACCAAAGAAGACACGCGTCGATCAATCGACTCTTCCATAAGAGAGTTGCGGGAAGCAGCGCGTCGAGCAGTGCCACGAGCCATATCTCCTTTCCGAGAACTCCCAATTCTGGAGAAATCCAGAAGTCACTTGATATCAAGCGTTACGAATACAGTGAAGAAAGTGACTGGAATACTTACCATAAAACAGTTGGAGGAAGCAGCGCGTCGAGCAGTTAAGTGGCCACAACCTACACCTCAACAACAATACAGAGCACCGATGAATAGAAAAGTTTCTGCAGAGCCATACGGATATTTCAGACAACCGTTACAACAAAATCGAGGAGAAATGGGGTCTTCCAATCCTCAATGTGGAAACCCATACAAGGCCAAACATCAAAGAAGAATCAAAATTCATCCAATTGCGCCCAGAGTTTATTAAAATAACTCGTGCAACTACAAAAAATGATAAAATACGTTTTCCACCTTATTAATGTTAAACATCTAAGCCCATTTTCATTTATTTAAATTTATCTTCAATTGTTAGGATTAAATTGTGACAATTATAAACTTTACAAATATAAAATTATAAGCACATTCTTTTATTCACAATTAATAATTTTTGCCTTCCACTGTTTTATCTCGATGAGCACTACTTGACAATCTTGCATAAAGCTAAAGCTAGATCTCAAAGTCATCAAAATTAACTACCTGCTGAACATCACCGGGAAAATAAAATCAAATGAGGAAAAAAATATGGCAACGTATGCCGGTTACGCTTGTGTAACATACTTGAATTAAACAAGAATATTATTTAAATATAATATGAATAATACTTAAACTAAATATTGTAGCAGGCACGGTGCTTGCACATCTCTATTGCAGTAGGAACGGTGTTTAAAAACTTGTGTGATTTGAATGAAGAGAAACATTTGCGCGATATCATTTTCAAAAACTGTACAGTACCTCTTGCTGAACCTTACAATTTTCTCCTTGGTACTTATGATTAGTAAATCACGAATTTCTGATATAATCTTTTGAACCAACGAACCGACTGTACATCGACAATGAAATTAGCAATACATAGTAGAGTAATGTAAAGTAGCCAATTCGCTCTCTTCTCTGTTTCTTCGATGCTTATAGTGCTTCAGCACGACAGGGATTGGCAATATCTCCATTTCTTATTCTGCCAGCTGCAAGTATGATTTCAATATATGATTTCTGTTTTTCACTCTCTAATGTTTTGGCTGACAATTAGTTTGATGTAATAGTTTGAAAATGGCATTTTAATTCGATTGCTTACCTGAGAGCCTCTGCCAAAGGTTGGCTCCAAATATCCTGGTATAGATACAGTATGCACAATTAAAGTACTCATTTAAATTAACAGGTACGCACAAATCTTATTTGGACACGTGCATAATATCAAAATTAGAGAAGGAAAGTATATTGAATGCAGTTACGAGTTCCACCTTACCATGGTTGACGGAAAAGTCGTAAACGAACTTCCAAATACAACCTCAACATTGTCATGCCCGATTTGCAAAAAGACGCAAAATAATTTCAGAAATTTGCACAATTCCACAAACGAGGAGAATTATGAATATGGAATCTCACCACTGCACGCAAGGATAAGGTGTATGGAGTTCATATTAAAATTAGCGTATACCCTTCCACTAGAGGAGGAACACTTTGATGAAAATACATCAAATAAGGAGAAGGAAAGGATAAGAATGCGTCGAATACAGGATGCTTTTTTCAAACATGTTGGACTAAAAGTAGACTGCCCCAAATATGGCTACGGGAACTCAAACGATGGAAACACTTCGTGGAGATTTTTTGAAAATGATGAGGCAGTAACTCGAATCACTGTGGAATTCACAATGATATCATTTAAAGATTGGGCACAATATTGAATGTTTTAAACTGCAAGAGAAAGGTTAATTCAGCAAAATATGGAGAATATGCTTCGAACACTGCATCACTTTTAGCGGAAATATATCCACAGAAGAAATTGACCCCGAAAGTCCATAAGATATTGGCGTATGACAAAGATATAATTGAATACCAGTCTTTGCCAATTGGAGAGCTTTCTGAAGAAGCACAGGATTCCCTCAACAAATTTTATAAAAAATATAGATTGCGGAACACTTTCAAAGCATCAAGTCTTTTAGATATACCCTCTCTTACAAATTGTGATGAATATTTTGAAGAAAATAAAAAATAAATTTAAAAAAAATCTTAATTTTAATTTTTATTTTTTTGGGTAATAATTTTAAAATATAAAAACCTTAAAAAAGAAACAATATATATATTCTTCATCAGCTTTATGAGACGATTCGAACTAGCCACATTTGTCTGTCCGTCTGGATGTTGTTGGCCAGGTTTTGGGGACCAATTTTTATGGTATCCAGGTGGTATCCAATTGACGCATCCACTTCTTTTTATTGCACTTTAATAGAATATTAAGACTGACTTGGGGTAGCCCCTTACAAATCTACTTTCCACTTTTGTGTTTTTGTATGAAAAACTTCTTTATTAAAGTCATTATTAGGTTCAAATGCATAGACTACTGGGCCATAGACTACTGGGCGTGTCGTATCCACATTTTGAGATACAAAACAACTTTTGTGTTTTTTATGAAAAAATTCTTTTCTTAAATCAATATTAGCTTGAAATTCAATTTGGTGGATTTTAGTGGACAACCGATTCATATACAAACGGGCATGTACCGCCCACTTTTTGAGGTAGTTCCAATACAAACTCACAGCTAACTTTTATGCATTTGTATGTATGCATTCGTTGCTTTATACACATCTACTAGATGGGCGTGTAGAGGGGCTATCTTAAAAAGTGGGGGCATCACAGCCATTGACAAATATGTGAAGAGAATCTGGTCATACATATGAATGGACACAAGTACGGACCCTGGCAGAGCTCAAGACCATTATCCACAAGTGGAACATACATTATGTATCCCAAAACACTTCAAAAAGTAATAGAGGCGACCATATGATTAGTAAGTCACGAGTTTCTGATATAATTTGAACCAACGAACCGACTGTGCATAGACAATGAAATTAGCAATACATGGTAGAGTAATGTAAAGTAGCCAATTCGCTCTCTTCTCTGTTTCTTCGATGCTTATAGTGTTTCAGCACGACAGGGATTGGCAATATCTCTATTTCGTATTCTGCCAGCTGCAAGTAATGGAACGGAAGGAACAAAAACGAGAGAAGCTATTACGAGAAGTAGAATACGCTACCTTAGTATATTAATCTTTCATGAAACAGTACTGACGATCAGCGGCCCTCTGCACAGAACAAATGAGCACAGACAATCACTGCGCTATTAGCAAGATAAATAAAAATAAAGTAATATAAACCTCTACCTGTAAAAACTTAATATAAACATCTGCTCTTTTTCTTGCACGCTCTTTTCCCTCCAGTGGTTGCATATGTGTTGTTGCGCGTAGTGTGCGTTTCAGTTTGTATCTCTATATCTTCCTCGTGTACCTATATTTATATATCTATATATTCCTCGTGTACCGCTTTATGCTTGGTCGTACCATGATCGCATTTGTGTTCGCTTTTAGCTGCGTTTGGCTTGTTTTACTAGCGTGATGATGTGTTCGATCACCTAAACCGCACATTGTGCCAAGGCTGTAGGTGAACATTTTACCGTTTTGGACTGCTGCTGTTGTTTGTTGTTGCTGTGTTTAGCGCGTGCTTTGGGACATCGATTTGACTATGAGAGAGGCGGGCTTCGGTAATATGGTTTTCTGTCTATGTTAATCTTACAGGGGCGCATTCAGTTTTGCTTCAGGGTTTTCTTATATGTAACCATCCCTAATTAATAATGATTATTTGATTGTTTCAATTTTCCACCTTTCTTTAGATAATCTTTTATTACTTATTTTATTCTTATTTTTCAACTTAATCTTATAAATCGCTTATATCTCAAAAAGGTGAACAACAGGTAGGTAGTGAAATTAATTTGTGTTAACCCTTTTTATGGAATTAGGTAATTGAAAACAAAGGATCTGAAGGAACAAAACAGATAGTAACTATTCGGAATGCGCTACCTAATATTAATGTTAGGTAAAGATAATTATGCGGACCATTTCTACAATTTATATAATATAACATAATTTAAACTTCTGCCTGTACAGACTTAATGTAAACATCTGCTTTAAGCAGCGAAAAGGTATTAATATACTTATCAATTACTTACCCAGGTAGTTAGGGAGATTTTTTTGCGTTAACCCTTTTTATGGGATTAGATAGTTTGTTCAAATTGTACCTGCAGGTAAATTCCTTCCTTATAAAGGAAGTATCCCGAAATTGTATATAAACGTTGCGCAAATTGCAAAATCAAACAGTTTGACACAGACCTGCAAATAAGCATCAGCTCTCAATAATCTAAAAGAAATGGACCAAGATTTTCACCGTATATTCGAAAGGTGTATTTCCAATTCGAAAATTTTTCTGCGTGAGACATGCAAAGCGGACATGCCTTTGGTGGAGAATAATGAAAAACCAAAGATAATATCTTTAAAAGAGTACAAGGAAAGGCAAGCTATGCCTCCGCCTCCACCACCACGAGTAAATCATGATGAGAATAGAACATATCGAGTATCAAAGGACACCAAAGAAGACACGCGTCGATCAATCGACTCTTCCATAAGAGAGTTGCGGGAAGCAGCGCGTCGAGCAGTGCCACGAGCCATATCTCCTTTCCGAGAACTCCCAATTCTGGAGGAATCCAGAAGTCACTTGATATCAAGCGATACGAATCTAATGAAGAAAGTGAACTGTGGAATACTTTCCATAAAACAGTTGGAGGAAGCAGCGCGTCGAGCCGTGCCACGAGCCATATCTCCTTTCACAGAACTCCCAATTCTGGAGGAGTCCAGAAGAAACTCGATATCAAGCGTTACGAATCCAGTGAAGAAAGTGACTGGAATACTTACCATAAAACAGTTGGAGGAAGCAGCGCGTCGAGCAGTTAAGTGGCCACAACCTACACCTCAACAACAATACAGAGCACCGATGAATAGAAAAGTTTCTGCAGAGCCATACGGATATTTCAGACAACCGTTACAACAAAATCGAGGAGAAATGCGGTCTTCCAATCCTCAATGTGGAAACCCATACAAGGCAAAACATCAAAGAAGAATCAAAATTCATCCAATTGCGCCCAGAGTTTATTAAAATAACTCGTGCAACTACAAAAAATGATAAAATACGTTTTCCACCTTATTAATGTTAAACATCTAAGCCCATTTTCATTTATTTAAATTTATCTTCAATTGTTAGGATTAAATTGTGACAATTATAAACTTTACAAATATAAAATTATAAGCATATTCTTTTATTCACAAATGAATAATTTTTGCCTTCCGCTGTTTTATCTCGATGAGCACTACTTGACAATCTTGCATAAAGCTAAAGCTAGATCTCAAAGTCATCAAAATTAACTACCTGCTGAACATCACCGGGAAAATAAAATCAAATGAGGAAAAGGCAACGTATGCCGGTTACGCTTGTGTAACATACTTGAATTAAACAAGAATATTATTTAAATATAATATGAATAATACTTAAACTAAATATTGTAGCAGGCACGGTGCCTGCATATCTCTATTGCAGTAGGTACGGTGTTTACAAACTTGTATGAGTTGAATGAAGAGCAACATTTCCGCGATATCATTTTCAAAAACTGTACAGTACCTCTGGCTGCACCTTACAATTTTCTCCTTGGTACTTATGATTAGTAAATCATGAATTTCTGATATAATCTTTTGAACCAACGAACCGACTGTGCATAGACAATGAAATTAGCAATACATGGTAGAGTAATGTAAAGTAGCCAATTCGCTCTCTTCTCTGTTTCTTCGATGCTTATAGTGTTTCAGCACGACAGGGATTGGCAATATCTCTATTTCGTATTCTGCCAGCTGCAAGTAATGGAACGGAAGGAACAAAAACGAGAGAAGCTATTACGAGAAGTAGAATACGCTACCTTAGTATATTAATCTTTCATGAAACAGTACTGACGATCAGCGGCCCTCTGCACAGAACAAATGAGCACAGACAATCACTGCGCTATTAGCAAGATAAATAAAAATAAAGTAATATAAACCTCTACCTGTCTTCAAAGGAGCTCAATATCGTTTGTGCTATTCTGCGGCACTGCTCCGGGGTTCCATGCTGACTCCTAACACTCAGGGACTAAATTGCCGTCTTCCAGCACTGGTAATAATCTGATCAAAAGTAATCCTTCGAATATCTTGGACAGTATCACCAGTAGGCTGATGGGACGGTAGGAGGCGGGGTCCTGTTCAGGTTTACCAGGTTTTGAGAATCATGATGTTCTCCGCAAACTTCCATTGTGAAGGGAAGTGATGGAGCCTAATGATACCATTATATATGGCAAATATTGTTTGACCAGTTCTTGCACTACATTATGTGTGGTTGCGCGTAGTGTGCGTTTCAGTTTGTATCTATATATCTTCCTCGTGCACCTATATTTACATATCTATATTTTCCTCGTGTACCGCTTTATGCTTGGTCGTACCATGATCGCATTTGTGTTCGCTTTTAGCTGCGTTTGGCTTGTTTTACTAGCGTGATGATGTGTTCGATCACCTAAACCGCACATTGTGCCAAGGCTGTAGGTGAACATTTTACCGTTTTGGACTGCTGCTGTTTTTTGTTGTTGCTGTGTTTAGCGCGTGCTTTGGGACATCGATTTGACTATGAGAGAGGCGGGCTTCGGTAATATGGTTTTCTGTCTATGTTAATCTTACAGGGGCGCATTCAGTTTTGCTTCAGGGTTTTCTTATATGTAACCATCCCTAATTAATAATGATTATTTGATTGTTTCAATTTTCCACCTTTCTTTAGATAATCTTTTATTACTTATTTTATTCTTATTTTTCAACTTAATCTTATAAATCGCTTATATCTCAATAAGGTGAACAACAGGTAGGTAGTGAAATTAATTTGTGTTAACCCTTTTTATGGAATTAGGTAATTGAAAACAAAGGATCTGAAGGAACAAAACAGATAGTAACTATTCGGAATGCGCTACCTAATATTAATGTTAGGTAAAGATAATTATGCGGACCATTTCTGCAATTTATATAATATAACATAATTTAAACTTCTGCCTGTACAGACTTAATGTAAACATCTGCTTTGAGCAGCGAAAAGGTATTAATATACTTATCAATTACTTACCCAGGTAGTTAGGGAGATTTTTTTGCGTTAACCCTTTTTATGGGATTAGATAGTTTGTTCAAATTGTACCTGCAGGTAAATTCCTTCCTTATAAAGGAAGTATCCCGAAATTGTATATAAACGTTGCGCAAATTGCAAAATCAAACAGTTTGACACAGACCTGCAAATAAGCATCAGCTCTCAATAATCTAAAAGAAATGGACCAAGATTTTCACCGTATATTCGAAAGGTGTATTTCCAATTCGAAAATTTTTCTGCGTGAGACATGCAAAGCGGACATGCCTTTGGTGGAGAATAATGAAAAACCAAAGATAATATCTTTAAAAGAGTACAAGGAAAGGCAAGCTATGCCTCCGCCTCCACCACCACCACCACCACCACGAGTAAATCATGATGAGAATAGAACATATCGAGTATCAAAGGACACCAAAGAAGACACGCGTCGATCAATCGACTCTTCCATAAGAGAGTTGCGGGAAGCAGCGCGTCGAGCAGTGCCACGAGCCATATCTCCTTTCCGAGAACTCCCAATTCTGGAGGAATCCAGAAGTCACTTAATATCAAGCGATACGAATCTAATGAAGAAAGTGAACTGTGGAATACTTTCCATAAAACAGTTGGAGGAAGCAGCGCGTCGAGCCGTGCCACGAGCCATATCTCCTTTCACAGAACTCCCAATTCTGGAGGAGTCCAGAAGAAACTCGATATCAAGCGTTACGAATCCAGTGAAGAAAGTGACTGGAATACTTACCATAAAACAGTTGGAGGAAGCAGCGCGTCGAGCAGTTAAGTGGCCACAACCTACACCTCAACAACAATACAGAGCACCGATGAATAGAAAAGTTTCTGCAGAGCCATACGGATATTTCAGACAACCGTTACAACAAAATCGAGGAGAAATGCGGCCTTCCAATCCTCAATGTGGAAACCCATACAAGGCAAAACATCAAAGAAGAATCAAAATTCATCCAATTGCGCCCAGAGTTTATTAAAATAACTCGTGCAACTACAAAAAATGATAAAATACGTTTTCCACCTTATTAATGTTAAACATCTAAGCCCATTTTCATTTATTTAAATTTATCTTCAATTGTTAGGATTAAATTGTGACAATTATAAACTTTACAAATATAAAATTATAAGCATATTCTTTTATTCACAAATGAATAATTTTTGCCTTCCGCTGTTTTATCTCGATGAGCACTACTTGACAATCTTGCATAAAGCTAAAGCTAGATCTCAAAGTCATCAAAATTAACTACCTGCTGAACATCACCGGGAAAATAAAATCAAATGAGGAAAAGGCAACGTATGCCGGTTACGCTTGTGTAACATACTTGAATTAAACAAGAATATTATTTAAATATAATATGAATAATACTTAAACTAAATATTGTAGCAGGCACGGTGCCTGCACATCTCTATTGCAGTAGGAATGGTGTTTACAAACTTGTGTCAGTTGAATGAAGAGCAACATTTCCGCGATATCATTTTCAAAAACTGTACAGTACCTCTTGCTGAACCTTACAATTTTCTCCTTGGTACTTATGATTAGTAAGTCACGAATTTCTGATATAATCTTTTGAACCAACGAACCGACTGTGCATAGACAATGAAATTAGCAATACATGGTAGAGTAATGTAAAGTAGCCAATTCGCTCTCTTCTCTGTTTCTTCGATGCTTATAGTGTTTCAGCACGACAGGGATTGGCAATATCTCTATTTCGTATTCTGCCAGCTGCAAGTAATGGAACGGAAGGAACAAAAACGAGAGAAGCTATTACGAGAAGTAGAATACGCTACCTTAGTATATTAATCTTTCATGAAACAGTACTGACGATCAGCGGCCCTCTGCACAGAACAAATGAGCACAGACAATCACTGCGCTATTAGCAAGATAAATAAAAATAAAGTAATATAAACCTCTACCTGTAAAAACTTAATATAAACATCTGCTCTTTTTCTTGCACGCTCTTTTCTCTCCAGTGGTTGCATATGTGTGGTTGCGCGTAGTGTGCGTTTCAGTTTGTATCTCTATATCTTCCTCGTGCACCTATATTTACATATCTATATTTTCCTCGTGTACCGCTTTATGCTTGGTCGTACCATGATCGCATTTGTGTTCGCTTTTAGCTGCGTTTGGCTTGTTTTACTAGCGTGATGATGTGTTCGATCACCTAAACCGCACATTGTGCCAAGGCTGTAGGTGAACATTTTACCGTTTTGGACTGCTGATGTTGTTTGTTGTTGCTGTGTTTAGCGCGTGCTTTGGGACATCGATTTGACTATGAGAGAGGCGGGCTTCGGTAATATGGTTTTCTGTCTATGTTAATCTTACAGGGGCGCATTCAGTTTTGCTTCAGGGTTTTCTTATATGTAACCATCCCTAATTAATAATGATTATTTGATTGTTTCAATTTTCCACCTTTCTTTAGATAATCTTTTATTACTTATTTTATTCTTATTTTTCAACTTAATCTTATAAATCGCTTATATCTCAATAAGGTGAACAACAGGTAGGTAGTGAAATTAATTTGTGTTAACCCTTTTTATGGAATTAGGTAATTGAAAACAAAGGATCTGAAGGAACAAAACAGATATTAACTATTCGGAATGCGCTACCTAATATTAATTATGCGGACCATTTCTGCAATTTATATAATATAACATAATTTAAACTTCTGCCTGTACAGACTTAATGTAAACATCTGCTTTAAGCAGCGAAAAGGTATTAATATACTTATCAATTACTTACCCAGGTAGTTAGGGAGATTTTTTTGCGTTAACCCTTTTTATGGGATTAGATAGTTTGTTCAAATTGTACCTGCAGGTAAATCCCTTCCTTATAAAGGAAGTATCCCGAAATTGTATATAAACGTTGCGCAAATTGCAAAATCAAACAGTTTGACACAGACCTGCAAATAAGCATCAGCTCTCAATAATCTAAAAGAAATGGACCAAGATTTTCACCGTATATTCGAAAGGTGTATTTCCAATTCGAAAATTTTTCTGCGTGAGACATGCAAAGCGGACATACCTTTGGTGGAGAATAATGAAAAACCAAAGATAATATCTTTAAAAGAGTACAAGGAAAGGCAAGCTATGCCCCCGCCTCCACCACCACAAGTAAATCATGATGAGAATAGAACATATCGAGTATCAAAGGACACCAAAGAAGACACGCGTCGATCAATCGACTCTTCCATAAGAGAGTTGCGGGAAGCAGCGCGTCGAGCAGTGCCACGAGCCATATCTCCTTTCCGAGAACTCCCAATTCTGGAGGAATCCAGAAGTCACTTGATATCAAGCGATACGAATCTAATGAAGAAAGTGAACTGTGGAATACTTTCCATAAAACAGTTGGAGGAAGCAGCGCGTCGAGCCGTGCCACGAGCCATATCTCCTTTCACAGAACTCCCAATTCTGGAGGAGTCCAGAAGAAACTCGATATCAAGCGTTACGAATCCAGTGAAGAAAGTGACTGGAATACTTACCATAAAACAGTTGGAGGAAGCAGCGCGTCGAGCAGTTAAGTGGCCACAACCTACACCTCAACAACAACACAGAGCACCGATGAATAGAAAAGTTTCTGCAGAGCCATACGGATATTTCAGACAACCGTTACAACAAAATCGAGGAGAAATGCGGTCTTCCAATCCTCAATGTGGAAACCCATACAAGGCAAAACATCAAAGAAGAATCAAAATTCATCCAATAGCGCCCAGAGTTTATTAAAATAACTCGTGCAACTACAAAAAATGATAAAATACGTTTTCCACCTTATTAATGTTAAACATCTAAGCCCATTTTCATTTATTTAAATTTATCTTCAATTGTTAGGATTAAATTGTGACAATTATAAACTTTACAAATATAAAATTATAAGCATATTCTTTTATTCACAAATGAATAATTTTTGCCTTCCGCTGTTTTATCTCGATGAGCACTACTTGACAATCTTGCATAAAGCTAAAGCTAGATCTCAAAGTCATCAAAATTAACTACCTGCTGAACATCACCGGGAAAATAAAATCAAATGAGGAAAAGGCAACGTATGCCGGTTACGCTTGTGTAACATACTTGAATTAAACAAGAATATTATTTAAATATAATATGAATAATACTTAAACTAAATATTGTAGCAGGCACGGTGCCTGCACATCTCTATTGCAGTAGGAATGGTGTTTACAAACTTGTGTGAGTTGAATGAAGAGCAACATTTCCGCGATATCGTTTTCAAAAACTGTACAGTACCTCTTGCTGAACCTTACAATTTTCTCCTTGGTACTTATGATTAGTAAGTCACGAATTTCTGATATAATCTTTTGAACCAACGAACCGACTGTGCATAGACAATGAAATTAGCAATACATGGTAGAGTAATGTAAAGTAGCCAATTCGCTCTCTTCTCTGTTTCTTCGATGCTTATAGTGTTTCAGCACGACAGGGATTGGCAATATCTCTATTTCGTATTCTGCCAGCTGCAAGTAATGGAACGGAAGGAACAAAAACGAGAGAAGCTATTACGAGAAGTAGAATACGCTACCTTAGTATATTAATCTTTCATGAAACAGTACTGACGATCAGCGGCCCTCTGCACAGAACAAATGAGCACAGACAATCACTGCGCTATTAGCAAGATAAATAAAAATAAAGTAATATAAACCTCTACCTGTAAAAACTTAATATAAACATCTGCTCTTTTTCCTTCCTTATAAAGGAAGTATCCCGAAATTGTATATAAACGTTGCGCAAATTGCAAAATCAAACAGTTTGACACAGACCTGCAAATAAGCATCAGCTCTCAATAATCTAAAAGAAATGGACCAAGATTTTCACCGTATATTCGAAAGGTGTATTTCCAATTCGAAAATTTTTCTGCGTGAGACATGCAAAGCGGACATGCCTTTGGTGGAGAATAATGAAAAACCAAAGATAATATCTTTAAAAGAGTACAAGGAAAGGCAAGCTATGCCTCCGCCTCCACCACCACGAGTAAATCATGATGAGAATAGAACATATCGAGTATCAAAGGACACCAAAGAAGACACGCGTCGATCAATCGACTCTTCCATAAGAGAGTTGCGGGAAGCAGCGCGTCGAGCAGTGCCACGAGCCATATCTCCTTTCCGAGAACTCCCAATTCTGGAGGAATCCAGAAGTCACTTGATATCAAGCGATACGAATCTAATGAAGAAAGTGAACTGTGGAATACTTTCCATAAAACAGTTGGAGGAAGCAGCGCGTCGAGCCGTGCCACGAGCCATATCTCCTTTCACAGAACTCCCAATTCTGGAGGAGTCCAGAAGAAACTCGATATCAAGCGTTACGAATCCAGTGAAGAAAGTGACTGGAATACTTACCATAAAACAGTTGGAGGAAGCAGCGCGTCGAGCAGTTAAGTGGCCACAACCTACACCTCAACAACAACACAGAGCACCGATGAATAGAAAAGTTTCTGCAGAGCCATACGGATATTTCAGACAACCGTTACAACAAAATCGAGGAGAAATGCGGTCTTCCAATCCTCAATGTGGAAACCCATACAAGGCAAAACATCAAAGAAGAATCAAAATTCATCCAATTGCGCCCAGAGTTTATTAAAATAACTCGTGCAACTACAAAAAATGATAAAATACGTTTTCCACCTTATTAATGTTAAACATCTAAGCCCATTTTCATTTATTTAAATTTATCTTCAATTGTTAGGATTAAATTGTGACAATTATAAACTTTACAAATATAAAATTATAAGCATATTCTTTTATTCACAAATGAATATTTTTTGCCTTCCGCTGTTTTATCTCGATGAGCACTACTTGACAATCTTGCATAAAGCTAAAGCTAGATCTCAAAGTCATCAAAATTAACTACCTGCTGAACATCACCGGGAAAATAAAATCAAATGAGGAAAAGGCAACGTATGCCGGTTACGCTTGTGTAACATACTTGAATTAAACAAGAATATTATTTAAATATAATATGAATAATACTTAAACTAAATATTGTAGCAGGCACGGTGCCTGCACATCTCTATTGCAGTAGGAACGGTGTTTACAAACTTGTGTGAGTTGAATGAAGAGCAACATTTGCGCGATATCATTTTCAAAAAACTGTACAGTACCTCTGGCTGAACCTTACAATTTTCTCCTTGGTACTTATGATTAGTAAGTCACGAATTTCTGATATAATCTCTTGAACCAACGAACCGACTGTGCATCGACAATGAAATTAGCAATACATGGTAGAGTAATGTAAAGTAGCCAATTCGCTCTCTTCTCTGTTTCTTCGATGCTTATTGTGTTTCAGCACGACAGGGTTTGGCAATATCTCTATTTCTTATTCTGCCAGCTGCAAGTAATGGAACGGAAGGAACAAAAAAGAGAGAAGCTATTACGAGAAGTAGAATACGCTACCTTAGTATATTAATCTTTCATGAAACAGTACTGACGATCAGCGGCCCTCTGCACAGAACAAATGAGCACAGACAATCACTGCGCTATTAGCAAGATAAATAAAAATAAAGTAATATAAACCTCTACCTGTAAAAACTTAATATAAACATCTGCTCTAATTCTTGCACGCTCTTTTCCCTCCAGTGGTTGCATATGTGTGGTTGCGCGTAGTGTGCGTTTCAGTTTGTATCTCTATATCTTCCTCGTGCACCTATATTTACATATCTATATTTTCCTCGTGTACCGCTTTATGCTTGGTCGTACCATGATCGCATTTGTGTTCGCTTTTAGCTGCGTTTGGCTTGTTTTACTAGCGTGATGATGTGTTCGATCACCTAAACCGCACATTGTGCCAAGGCTGTAGGTGAACATTTTACCGTTTTGGACTGCTGCTGTTGTTTGTTGTTGCTGTGTTTAGCGCGTGCTTTGGGACATCGATTTGAAAAAAAAAAAAAAAAAAAAAAAAAAAAAAAAAAAAAAAAAAAAAAAAAAAAAAAAAAAAAAAAAAAAAAAAAAAAAAAAAAAAAAAAAAAAAAAAAAAAAGTGCAAATGTTAGTGGCCATTGATTGACCAGGCTCCAGCCGTTTACACAGTACGCGGGACAGAATTTTGTATCCAATTTTGTATCTCCTTTCTTGAAGATAGGACAAAGAACACTGAGATTCCAATCGTTGGGCATGCATTCATCTTTCCATATTTTGCATAAGAGTTGGTGAATACGCCTTACCACCGCCAGCGGTCTTGAATAACTCAGCTGGCAGTTCATCGGAGCCTGCCGCTTTGTTATTCTTCAGCTTTTTAATTACTGTGGCTCTACAAGCGAGCCATCATCAATTAGGTTCTAGGTATGCTTCTTCATCGGCGGTATTATTCTCTTCATCGCCCCCAAGTAGGTTAGAGAAGCGACTTCTCCATAGTCTCAGTGATTCCTGTGCATCTCTAACCAGACTTCCATTATTGTTCCTGCAGAAAGAAACTCCGGCCTTAAAACCTTCGGTCAGATGCTTGACCTTTTGATAAAACTTTCGAGATTCATTTCTTTGACATAGTATTTCAACAACGAAACCGCATACAAATTCGTGCTTCTTCGCATGGCAATTGTCAGGTGTCACATGATGTCTTCCCTGGTACGTTTTTATTTTACGGTGGCGGGAACTAAATCCAGCGCACCAACCCCTAATTAAGAGGAGTGGTTGGCTTCTCAAAATTTGCTCACTGGCTTGCTTGGACTGGGGTACTCTGAAAGCGGGTTTCCGTCACTTCTATGGACAATCGTCCACAGTGACAAATTCGCCATGAATGGCAAACGTTTCTAATGCAATAATAATATCTATGTTTATGGTAGCTTCACTGCCTTGGGTAAGTTATTAGGGTTAAAGCGGCCAATTGCTCACAGTATGTTGCAGCCTTTTTGATGAAAGTTTTTTCTAGCACATCTTTGAAAAAAACTGGTTGTTTCTCAGATGCAAGCGATTATATTGAAAATAGTTTGGTGAATATCACTTCATATGTATCATTTGTTTTTGCTTGACTTATAGTAGTAGGCTGTCCTCCGTATATCAACCAATAAATTCTATTTTGCTTTCGTCAAACATTTTTTTTTTAAATTAAATTAGAATGAGTGCTAAAACTAAAAATGGCAAGGTTAAACAAGATGGAGATAATGCAGGTAAACGTCGCAGCACCAAAAAAATGGGGGAGATTCAATCCGATTCTGAGCCACGCAAACCGCTGCCACCAAATGTCTTTATTTACATACAACTTGTGTACATTCGATCGCTACCACAGACAATTAATTCGCTAGAGATTCACATAAAACAGGGCGACAGTACAATAGTGAAGTGCGTCGAACACTACAATACGGATGGTGTTATTTACCAGGCGGAGTTCGAGGACAAGCCTACCTATACGTTCATCGTGCCCCAGGACAACATCGAACGTTTAAATCAGCTCAGTAATTTTCCATTATTGATCGAGCTCTATATGCGTGTACCACCACCAAATATGTTCGGCGAGGAGGAATTTGAAGAATCATTAGAAGACAATGATGTTGAGAAGCTAAATGAATCGAATACATCCATTGGTAATGCGGTTCAATATGTTGAAGTTCAGGGAGTTACAAAAGCGCCAACAACTAAAATTGAAGAAAGTGTTGCGGACGATTCAAATGCAGATGGACGATTGGAACTGCTATCGGTTGGCTTTATTGATTTAATCAAACTGTGTGCGAAGCGTCGCTGTATGGTCAAACAGACACTTTATCTATATCCAGTGCCAGGTGTGCCCAAAGAGCTTCGCATCACAACTCAAAGTGAATGGCATCTGTACACGCTGTTACCCATTATCAAGGAGATTTCATTAGTCAATTTAGCGTACATAGCTTTCGAATCGATATATAATATATCGGCATATAATCTTACTACCAAGGATGATCTAGTGGCTCAATTGTTTTTTCGTTCGACGACACCTAATGAAAAAAATGAATATGAAAAAATTCCATTCTGTGAATTTCATACAATGATTTTGAAAATTGTTGGGGAACAGTCGACGTTTCATGTGTTTGATAGTCTGCGAACTAAGCAATTCGGAACAAGTTCTGTGCACGCACTGCATACCACCTACGAGGTGGAACTACATAAGCTCTTTAACAATCTAATGCGTAATGAGGGTTTTATCATTGATTATGACGCCATTGATAAACATTTTGATGAAGCTTTCGTTTGTAATTCGCTGCATCGTTTTGT
This sequence comes from Leucophenga montana, assembly GCA_035044765.1. Taxonomy (NCBI): domain Eukaryota; kingdom Metazoa; phylum Arthropoda; class Insecta; order Diptera; family Drosophilidae; genus Leucophenga; species Leucophenga montana. Next base: position 50,785 of record JAWNNQ010001361.1, on the reverse strand, counting down.
GCTGACTAAGGATATGTCACATATACTTTTCAACGCCCTTTCATGTGGTCTTTATGTTATTGACATAGACATTCTAAAAACGTCAGAACCGCAGTTTAAAGTCTTCGAGGGTACATTGGATCCGGCAGTGATGGCTTTTCCAAATGGTAAGTTGCACGCTATGAATTGAATACGTTTTCATCATCTACAATAGTTTGTTATGTTACACGCTTAGAAATAACGAGAACAAAACTTTTAACAGCTCACACACATTTACTAACTAATATTCTATATGAATTTTAGTTGGCTCAAGTTCATTCTACATTGAGAACTATTTGTGAACAACAACTTTTTGTTACACAGACAAATGTTTAGCCGCATATGCACGTGTCTCGAACTTAGCTACAAGCTCTCGTCAGTATGCTGGCCGCACATTGCAAATTTATGATAAGAAGATAGTGCAACAACAATAAACAGAGACTAATAGAGAGCAGCAATTGCAAGAATGCAACAGATATTACATGCTTGGGAAGTTGAACGTGTTTATCATTGGCTGTATAGAAATTCATACGATACACAGCCCGTTTTTTCTGAGAGGCATGATACAAGTAGCAAAAATTTGCAATGTGCGACCAGCATACTGATGAGACCTTGTTGCCAAGTTCGTAACACGTTTAATGTGGCTAAATATTTTTCCGTGTAACAAAATGTTGTTCCCCCTTCGCATTGTGAAAAAATATAAAAATATTTTTCAATATGAAATGACCTTGAGCGAGCTTTAATTTTTTAGGTACTTAAAATATTATATCGGTTAAGGCCGCACGTAGGAAAGCGCACCATTCGGCACAATTTTGTGCACACCGGTGCCAGTCCTTGGCAATATAAATCTTCTAGGGGACATCATGGACCTGGTTATGCCATCTTAAGCTCGGACGTCCTCTCTGACGCCGTCCACTAATTAAGATCAGGTTTTCGTGCTAGGGCTTCAAGGTTCATTGCAATGAGATGACCAGCCCAGTGCAGGTGCTGGTATATTATGCGATAGACAATTCAATCAACATCATCATAACATAGTTCATAAATTTCTTGGTTCATACGGGTTGTAAACTCGACGTCGACTTTAAGAGGACCAAAAATCCTACGAAGAATCTTTGTCTCAAATACTCCCAAAGACGTTGTATCCGATGGTGTCAGGGTTCAAATAGTTCATGTTCAGCAGTACCGGGATTATCAGTATCTTACAGATTTTTTTCTTCGTATTTCGAGAGAGGGCTCTACTTGCTGAGCCCAAAGTAGCAGCGGATAGCAAGCGTGATTCTTCGTTTGATCGCTAGGTTGACGTTGTTGTTCCTGGTTATTTCTGTTCCCAGATAGACAAAGTTTTTTACAACATGCGCTGATGATCTGCGAGTGGACACCAAGTACTTCGAATTGTCCTCGTTTCTCAATCTCCGAGATCGCCCTGCTAACTTGCCGTTCGTTCGTGCCGATTATGTTAATGTCATTTCCATACGCTAGTAGCATCACGCTATGAGTTGGATAGCGTCATCATGCAAAGACAAATGATCTTTGCTGGCACACCAACTTCAGATAAGACGTTGAAGAACTTTCCTATCGGCGTGTCGAAAGCGGGCCTATAATCGACAAATAGTTGGTATACATAAGTCCTGTCATAGAGTGAGAATTCGGTCACGGGTCGACCTCAGTGTGGTCTGAAGCCACACTGATACTGTACTATCAGTGCATCCGTGTATGGCTCCAGCCGTTTACACGGTACGCGGGACAGAATTTTATATCCAATTGAAAAGAAACGTATTCCACTGTAGTTCGAGCAGATAGCGAGGTCTTCTTTCTTGAAGTTAGAACAAAGAACACTGATATTACCATCGTTGGACATGCATTCCTAGGACCATATCTTTCATAAGAGTTGGTGCATACGAATTATCACCTCATCGCCAACGGTCTTGAATAACTCAGCTGGCAGCCCATCGGAGCCTACCTCTTTGTTATTATTAATTACTGAGTCCTCAAGTTGTACAAGAAAGCAGTCATCACAATTAGTTATTCTAAAATACTTCTCTAACGGCGATATTTTTAACACGCTTTTATTAGCTTGGCCTGTACCTATGTAACGAAATATTTCAACCTAATTTTCACCAACTTCCGAACGTCAAAATAATTTGAACGTGTATTAAGCACCGATGACAATGCAATAATTTCACAGCTTTGACCTAATATCCTGACCAGGATCATCAGGATATTTGATTTGTTTGTGGATCATGTTCTGTTCCGTTCCGTTTCGTTTCGTATCGTTCGTTTTGTTTTATTGTGCTACCCACAAAACGAGTCAACAACTTAATACATACTATGTTGATGGGAACGGCTTATGTTATTTTAAAATAAATTATAGTTTAAGCAAGAAAAAACGTTAACTTCGGTTGAACCGAAGCTCTAATACCATTCACACGAAACTTAAAATAGTATTGTAATACATAAAAGTGGGGGTTTAAATTGGGGACTACCCCAAAAAGTGGGTGGTACACGCTCACTAGTAGATGTGTATGAAGCGATGTAGTAGATGTGTAAGATGCCGCCATATCGAATTTCAAGTTGATATTGACGTTTTCCATACAAATGCATAAAAGTGAACTGCGGGTTTATATGGGACTACCTCAAAAAGAAGGCGGGACATGCCCCATTGTATATGTATATGGAGCGGTTGTCCATTAAAATACACAAAATCATGGGGCTACCTCAAAAATTGGGCGGGCCACGCCCAATTGTCTATGTATGTTTAGCGGCTGTCTCTTAAAAGGCACCATATCGCATTTCAACCTAACATTGACTTTAATAAAAAAGTTTTTCTTACAAAAAGTCAAAAGTGGACCATAGGTTTGTATGGGAGCTACCCCAAATAGTGGCCGGGCCACGCCCGTTAGTCTATGTCTGTTAAGCGGCTGACCATAAAATAGCACCACATTACACTTCAACCTAATATAGACTTCAATAAAGAAGTTTTCTTACAAAAAGTCAAAAGTGGGCAGTAGGTTTGAATGAATGGAGCTACCCCAAATTGTGGGCGTGGCAGGTAAATCTTGATACTATATTAAACTACAATAAAATGAAGTATATGTGCAAAATTTCAACTGGATAGCATAAAAATTGGTCCCCAAAAACTGCGCAACAACATACTGACGGACAGACGGACAGACAGACGGTCATGGCTAGTTCGATTCCTCTCGTCGAGCTGATCAGGAATATATATACTTTATGGGGTCTACGATGGCTCCTTTAATGCGTTACAAACTTTCAGACAAACTGATAATACCATTTGAAATTATGTGCGAATGCTATAAAAAAAAACTAAAAAAACACGCTTTAATAGTAATGTGAACTAAAAAGTAACAAAATAATTTTGAATAAGTTTAAAATGAGAATTAAGTGATTGACAGAGAATGAACTTTAACATAAAAAGCGTGGGGTGCGCGAAAATATAAACTTATTATAATAATATATTACGGAGCTCCCCACTCGTTTTATGTTAAAGTTAATTCTCTGTCAATCACTTAATTCTCATTTTAAACTTATTCATAATTATTTTGTTAGTTTTTAGTTCACATTACTATTAAAGCGTTTTTTTTTTAGTTTTTTTAAACTATAATTTTTCGCTGTTAACTTCTTCATAGAGTCAGTGATTTCTGTACATCTGTAACCGACTTCCATTATACAGCTCGCTAATAAAATTCACTAACCAATATTGTAAATTTCTATAGCGCAGCTATTTATGTGAGTAGTGTGCAGTAAACATAGGCAATCCATATAAAACGACAGATCAGTTATAATTTAGCGAGACAATATTTGAAAACTATTTGTGAAGCATAAGTGCTATTAAATTTTAAGCGAAAATTTATTTATTTATATGAACCATATAAATATACGTAGTAATGCTAAATAAAAGATTCTAAAAAAACGACTATGAGGAGAGAATGGAAAATAGAAGTCTCTGATATAGCAGCAAACAACAACAGAAAACACATGCGAGTTATGTTTGCACTATTATTTTTGTCTGTCTCTTTCCAAGCATAGCATATGCTTATTTAGTACCATGCATAAAATGAAAGAGGTGGCACGCAAGTAGCAGAATGTGCCGTTGTTATGGTAGTTTAGTGCGATTTATTTTCGATGGTGTGGAGAGAAAGGTAATGAGAGGGCACAAATAATTAATGCAAAATCAATTAAATACAATAGGCAGAATGCTGCAGTCTGCTGCTAGCAGTTCAATTTTAATATTTGTTCGATTTTGATCACCGAAAATTTATTGGCTAGGTAGGCCTAACTCTATTGTCACTCTGCCGCCTTAATTTGAAATGAAGGAGAATATGTAGATGTTTGATAGCTTAATCACATAAATCACATTAGAGCATATTCGGTGGTAATACTGTCCGCTGCGTAAAAATTAATAGGATACTTTGCTTCAGTGCCATTAAATACCTTTAAATATATAGTCAGAATATTTTTTCGTGTCTTTGCAGTTCAAAGTGTTCGTTTTGCAGTGGGCTTAACTTATGTGGGACCCGGAAGAAGATTGACATCCGACAAACGTAAGATGATCAGATTTTCAAGGCAGAAAAATCCCAGTGAATATCCGCGCTTACCAACTTTCGCCATCATCAAGATCTGTCTGTTTGCACCGATTGGTGAGATATGTGAGCCACTATTGGCTTTTAACGAGTCCTTCATTGGCGGGAATCGTTTACTAAAATGTGAACAGACCGAAAAGGAGCAGACCTCAGTACCAATCGAGAATATTCGTTTTGAGTTGTATAATCGATTTGATTTGTTCATTAAGGATACGATTTGGTATATTGTGGACAAGTGCGTGCATTCCATTGATGAGAAGAAAGATCATTTTTGCTGCGTGCACCGGAATCTTCTCAATATATTGATGAAATTAGTTGGTTCTGACTTTAATTATCGTGTACCTACTGCAACAAATCTGGAGTTTACAGTAATTATAGAATGACAGACAAATTGTATATAAATAAATTTAAACAATTTAAATGATTATCTCCTTTAGAATGTATGCATGGATGCATACAATGCACTCGAGGTGCGTATACATGACATTGTGGAGCAATTCTATCAAACAGGTCTCAGTAAGGCTGCCACGAAGAATTCAAAAGAACCGGAGCAACTCATTGAATATATGAATACTATGAAGTTTCTAAGCTTAGTGAATGATCAGAAGTTGCTAAAATTGCTATATGATAAGGTATTAAACCACGATTTTTTTTGATGATATTATTAATTTTTAATAGTTTCATATTACCATTTTAGATACTGCACGAAACAAAAATACCACATGTACTTAAGTTCTACAAGCTACTTTTCGATATGGAACAGCGCGACTATGAATCAGCAAAGGAATTCTATAAAGATTCAAGCAATAGCCAGGATGCTAATGAATATTTTATGTAAGTATCTTATAAGAGAGCAAAACAAGACACTTTTTAGTAGTAGTAGTAGTAGTAGTAAAAGGTGTAGATAACGATTTTGTTGATTCGTGGACTCTGGGTTATAATGGAGCAAATAAAATAAGAAAACAATTTCACTTCGGTGGAACCGCAGCTGTAATACAACCGAGGTACAGGGTGTCTCAAAATAAAGTTCACATTTAAAAAATCTATAAAAAAAAGTAAATAGTTTATTGAAAAAAGGTTTATTACACACTTGGGGAATTTATTTCTTAAAAATGATATTGTCCAAATGTAAAATTTCCTATGACGGTTCGGTAGGTATTCTCCGTGATGGCTGCCATTTCGTGACGGATATTTTCTTTTAATTGTGCCAGAGAAGTCGGTTTGTTGCCGTAAACTTTAGATTTGACGTTACCGCACAGGAAAAAGTCCATATGTGAACTTTCTTTTGATACACCCTGTATAACACAACATTTTAAATCGTTGAAACAATACATAAATACTTTTGTTACCTTTAGCTTGGACAATAACGATGTACCCTGTATCGTAACCCCATCTAAAATTATTTAGTGCTGAAGCTATTCAGTGAATGATTTAATACATATTTGAATTTTCCTATACTTGTATGTTTGAATATATGCTATGGACTCCAAAACAATGATTAAGTGCAATTTTTTGAGCAATCTTCGGTATTGAACAGAGAGTGTTGCTATTAAGTATGGTCGCGATCAGTGGTTATGATACGTACGCGTAATTGTTTCACATAGTAATTTGTAGAAAGCAAATTTAGACGCAAGCCACGCACCTAATATAAGAGAAAAAATGAATTCGTTGAATATCAGCATCTATTTGACCGACCGATATCAACATTTTGTTGTATGTTACTGTCAATGAAGAGAATATTATGGGCTATATATCATTTTGAGAAAAGTGAGAGAGGCATAGCCTGTATAAAGTTTATATATTCTTGATCAGCTCGTCGGAAAGAGTCAATCTAACTATGTCCGTCTGTGCATTTTTTTGGCATTATTTTTTTAGATATCTGGTTGAAAGCCACGCCTAGTTTTTATGGTTGCTCCATACAAACCCTTCGTCCGCTATTATGTTTCTGTATTAAAAAATTATATATTCAAGTCAATATCAGATTGAAATACGATATAGATGCTTTTCATTCATATAGTATGCACTAATGTGCGAGTATCTACCACTTTTTGGGGTAGCCCCATACAAACACATTGCCCAATTTTGTTCTTTTGTATGAAAAACTTCTTTTGTTAATTCAATATTAGCATCACACACAAATACTAATGTGTCCCGCCCGCTTTTTTGTGTAGCTCGTATACAAATCCACTACCCACGTTTGTGTTTTACAGTACGATTTTAAATTTCGTGTGAATGGCTTTTTTTCTTGTTTTGTTTTTGTTTTTTTTTTTATTTATGCTATTCACCGAAATAACAATATACTTATGTAAATCGATTTGCGATTTAACTTAAACCAGCGACCAGAGTAAACGGCAACCACGTTCAAGATAAATCATTTATCGTTAGATAGAGGACTAAATTATAAGTCCAAAAGTTCGTTTCGATCGAAAAATCAATCATTCAATTTATTTGTTATACAATTTTTATGCAATTCATACGAAAAAATCGCCATGTTCATACTACGGGGGTTGTTACCAACTTCTGCCAACGCTGCTGTAGTAATCAAACGGCTAATAACAGCGCACTCTTGTTGTGTCAAGCGTCGGTCTGTTATGTTGTTTACAAACCTTAAACAAGTTATCGAAATGGATTTGAAAGGCAACAGTATTATTGCTTTGTATTTGGTTGGCAAATCGCAACCAGCCATTGTTAATGAGCTACGTAATTTACGTGTGAATAAAATATTTGTGTATCAGTGTATTACTCGTTACAATGATACTGATATCATCAAAAAACGCCATTTAGGTGAACATCCAAAAACAGCAACATCGGCAGAAATGGTTAGAAAGGTGAAGGCCGGAATTCAACGAAATCCACGACAAAGCACAGTTCAATTGGAGAAATGTACGCTCGTAGTATGGGGCACATAATTAAAAATGAACTATGATTGAAGCCCTACAAAATACCAAAAGTGCAAGATTTTACACCTGAAGAAAAGGCAGTTCGCCTTGCAATAGCAAAGGTGTTAAAACACTTGCACGTCAGTAGCGAGCTTGAAAATGTGGTTTTTCTGATGAAAACATTTGTACGGTGAAGAACTTATTTGACATTCTGAGACTTTTGTACGTGACTTTGTTCTTAGAATTAGATTTTTTAACAATATATCGGCAGATAACATAACAAGTGTTGTTATCTAAATCAGTCCAAATTTCATCTTTTGTGATTGATTCATCTAATTTGGAAATTTATCAACTCGTCATTCGGTATGAAGGCTTAAGGTCGATTGCTATATATATTTCCAACAGAGCGTATCACGCCCATTTTACGTATAAAATCCAATACAAATCTACCGCCCACTACTTGCCCAATTCTACATGGAAAATTACAATGAATACCACCTTTATGTTCGGTATAGAGATTTTTTATAATCAGACGCTTTACTTTTATTGGAGTAGGTCGCCACGCCTAGTAAATGTGCTGGTCATTTTCAAAAACAAACTGTCCTTTAAAATGTATATGAGTTATGTGCAAATATTTGTAACAAGCAGAAGGAGGAGTGGAAGACCCCATAAGGTGTTTATATTCTTAATCAGCACCTAAATTCGAGTCGAGTGGTTATACATATTCATGTTCGTCTATATACCTGACGGTCTGTTTAAACGGCAAGATCTATATAGAATATAAAAGATATAAACTTTAAAATTTCATATTTGGATTCTTCAATTCCCCCCTAAGTTAAAGTACATTAAATAAACGTGAAATCCTCACTATAAGGGTAGTCCAAATATAAACCCCCTAAGTTAGGGTACATTAAATAAACATGAAATCCTCATAAGGTTAGTCCAAATATAAACCCACAGCTATTTTTTTTATAAAATCTTTTTGGTTTTGCTGTTAATTAAGCTAGAAACGCCAAATTTGATGCAATTATGTGAAACTTAATAAAAAGCGTAGATCTAGATCCGATATAAGATATCTCGCAAGGGTATCTCGCATGCTCTTTAAATTATTAATTATTTCATATCAAAACTCTTTAGTGTTAAACTTATAAAATTTATTTTTAAGTGCTGGTGAAGATTATTGAAAGTTTGATTCAACCGAAGTAAACATTGCTCTCGCCTCTTATTGTATTATTTTTTTATATTTTTTGATTTTTACTACAGCGGCTGGATACAATTGTATTTGAACTACATAGACAACAAGAACAACGAGGATACTGCAAAGGATGCACTTGATTTTATGCTGCGCGATGTGACAAAATTTGCAGAGGTTCATTCACGTCAAATAGATGGATGGATTTTTCTCTATTGTTGCTATCAACGTTATAAATATTGTCCGGGAATTAGTTTTGCACGTTGGCACTATGAGGACTATTATACAAATCCACGTGAGACCTCGGCGAGAGCACCATACAGTTTTGCTGGCATTTATATAAGTCATATACCCGATTTCACCACGCTGAAAGGGTCCACATTCTTCGAGGTAGTACGCGTTTTTGTGCGTCTCGGTTGCTTTGAATTTGCGCAAATTGTAATGGATGAGATTAAGCACGAGTGTAGAGAAGATGAACGTTATTTGCATCAAACCGTCTTCCAAATACTTGACGGCACTCTCGACGATAAGACGATAGTGCGTACGTTTCCGTATGATAATTCAGAGAATATACAATACTTGGTAAGTTGCAGATCGACTTTACGGTAGTGATTGGAATAATGAATTTTTTTTTTTAGCATGATTTACTGAATCAGGTTAATGGTAGTGTGGAGTACTACCATGGTAATTTTGAAAAGGCTGAACAGTGGTACATGCGAAATATTGACACACCAAGCTCGTCATCAAATCGTGATTTTTTCTTTTTGAGTTCGATACGTCTGGCATATTTGGCATTCAATCGAGGCGATTATCTTACAACTATACGTGCGCTATCGAAACCCATTGCTGGCTATACTATGGCTTTGGTAGTCCATATATTGTTGGGTCGCGCTTATTACAAACTTGGCGAGGAGCAAAGTGCATTGGAACGTTTTGCACACTGCACTGAGTACAATATACACGTGCCCGACGTTTGGGCCTATTTGGCACTGATTAATCTACGTGCAGGAAAAACATATAACGCCCTCGAATGCTGGAAGCATGCGAAAGTTGTAAGTATAATTTTATATAATATATATTGAATGATTCATTTTTAAATGAATCTGTGAATTAACTGATTTGAATTTGAATTAAAATTTGAAAAAGAGTCATTCTATGTTTTTAATTTACAATGAATTATCAAATTTTGAATCAAATCCATTGAAGTAAAGTTTGAAATTATTCATGATGAATTGAAAATATTTGAACTCATTCATTTGGTATATAAAAGGGATTGAATTAAAATTTGAATTAATTCGTAGTTTAACAGAATTTTTTTCATTTCATTCATTTAATCAATTCAACAAAGTGACTTAACTAATTTTGAATTAAAAATTGTTGGATTCATTCAGTCGAAAAAAAAAATACAAAAAAAACGTAACTTCGGTTGCAGATCTATTCACACTAAATTTCAAATCGTCTTGTAATACATAAACATGGGATAGGGGATAGAATAAGGCCTACGCAAAAAATTAGGCAGGACACGGGCATTAGTTTGTGTGTGTGAAGCACCTACCACATAAAATTTCAAGCTGATATTGGCTAAAAGAAATAGATTTTGCATACAACAGCACAAAAGTAGTCGGTGGATTTATATATGGGAGCTGCCCCGAAAAGTGGGCGGGTCAGGCCCTTTACTATATTTACATGAAGCGGCCGTCCATTAAAGCCAACATATTGAATGTCAAGCTGATATTGACTTGACTGAAGAAGTTTTTCATACAAAAGTACAAAAGTGTGCGGTGGGTTTGTATTGGGGCCACCCCAAAAATTGGGCGGGACACGCTCTTTGTTATATTTTTGTAAAGGTGGCTGTCCATGATAAGTTACTATATCAAATTTCAAGCTGGTATTGATTTAGATAACGAAGTTTTTCATACAAAAAATCAAAAGTTGGGTACGGGGGGGGGTGTTTCTATTGGGTACAGATGGATAGACAGACGGACAAGGGTAGATCGACTCGTCTCGGCAAGCTGATCAAGAATATACGAGGTATGTACGAAAAAAGGTGACATTTTTGTCGAAAAAATATTATTATTATTATGTTTTGGACCCGCAAAGTACTTCCCCTCAGACATAATATACTTGCAGCTCCTCGAATTACTTTTGATAGGCGCTTTTTGGTACAGCCTTCGGATGTTCCAGCAATGTCGTCTTTATCCTTTCAATCGTGGCAAAACACTGTCCGTTCATGGGTCTTTTCAGTTTTGGGAACTGGATAAAGTTGCATGAGAGCAATTCCGGTGATTTCCATGCAATTCATTTATAGTTCTTTTTTTATTCATTACTGATGTCAATATTTCCAAGTGCTTCGATTTTGGCTTAGTAGGTTTGTTGTATAGGTAGCTTTAAACAAATATCCAAGAATCGAAGCAGCATTTTTAAGATATACTAATTCACCACTTCCATCGTTTGCTGAAGTTGAAAGGATGTTTTCAAGCCCTTCACTTCTAAATATTCCCAAACGTAGATGCTTTATAAGTTTCTGCATCAATTTTCGTGAATATAAATGAATAAAAGAATTTTAATTATGAAAGTTGAAAAATAAAAAAAAAATATAAATGAATTGAAAAGATGATTGAAAAAGAAGTAAATTAAAATTAACTCGAATTAAATTTTTTTTTTTTTTTAATTCAAAATGGATTAATTCAAATTATAATTCAATTCACTTGGTTGATAAAATGAATAAATTCAAAAATTTTAAATTCAAATCGAATTAATTAAAATTTTTTTTCATTTTTTTTTATCGAATGAATAAATTATACATATTTTTTATTTTTTATTAAATTTTTATTTTATAGGCCATTTATTTATTATTATTATGTTTTTTTTTACTTCTATTAATACGAAAGAGCCATGCCCATCACGTTCCGCCTGAACAAGCGCCCTAATTTTTCGGCTTGTGAAGCATTGGCTTGTGAAAGCTATAGTTATGTGTGTGCGTATTAGTGTTATCTAGCGCGCGGTGGGGTGCGGCGCTGTGTATGTTGAGCTTTGTATATGCATAATATAACATGGTAGAATATACGCGCATGGTAGAATATACACATACATATGTACATGCATATATGAAAATAACATTGTACCCTGTACGGTGTGGGACAAGCGTATAATAAGTTTGTTCGAATGTATGGAACAGGTAGAATAAATATGTATATATTATATATATACTGTTGACTAAGCTGCATTCCCTCTCCCTTCTTTGGCGTTGCCGGCATCAAACACAAAAACAACAACAGCTGCAGCAACAGCAGCCACAAGTACAACAACAACAAAATCGCTTTATCACTGATAGCAACATTGGGGAGTATGAATATACTTCCGGAAGGGCCCAATTACATAAGGATGCAACTGAGCATGCAATTCGCTCGTTTAGGGACAACATAATATTAGGTGGAAGACCTCCACCTATTCATGAGAGCGAAAAACATCTCCCTCGTAGCACCAGGACTAAACTTGCACAGTTAAGATCCGGATGGAGCGTTATGCTCGAGTGCTACAGGGAAAGAATTGGGATAAGTAATACAAATTGCTGCCCTGATTGCGGTGAATCACCGCATGACACTTTCCACCTGTTCAGTTGCCCGTCCCATCCTACACAATTGAGCCCTTTAGACCTCTGGTTACGACCAGTGGATGTTGCCTGTTTCCTAGACCTTGACACTTGAGGTTTGCGTTTCGGTTTTTCTTCCTCCTTCACAAACATTGCTTGCACTATATTTGTTCTATATATAATGAATTATACACATATGATTTTTCCTGATATAGTTCACAGGAAGAAGGAGCTGCTACAACAACAACAACAACAACAACAATATCGTATATGACGAGAGTGTGTGGACTTACGAACCATAGGCACAAAGAGGAGACAAAGGATAGGGAAACTATATAGAAACGCGGCTTATCTCTTTCTCTCGCAGCATACATTATAGTAGTAGGGACAATGGGAAGGAGTGGCAAGGAAAGGAGATGCAAGGGGAAGGGCAGAACGACGTCTGCCAGGTTACAGCTGGGCAGACATCAACAGGCACGAAGTCAAAACGTACAAGCGAAATAATAGAATCAATACGAAGCACGAAGGCAGCAGCTCATTTGAACCTAGTCTATTGTAAACAGTTTTCATTAATCTTTTCTTATGACGTTATCACGTAAAATTATCGTCCGTAAACCGACTTTACAGAGAACCATTTTTTTGTGTCGACTGCTACGCTCCCAGTATACAACCGATTTATACACAATTTGGAAAGTATTCCTTTGCAGATATACATAGTGTACATTTAAACCCTTATCATAAAATTTTTTTCTAGTCATGTTTTTTGTTTTTTTAATACGTGTTCTCGTAGTTCTTGTTATTAAATAAAGTTAACGAGAGTGGACTTTATAATAAAACTCCACACAAAAATGTAGAAGATACAAGAACAGTTTACGTTCATCAATTTGTATATACTCACCTTTTATGATATTGCTTCACATCTAATCAATTTTTATTTCTCATTCTAGGACCCTGCATGCTGCATAAGCGATGAGATTTACGATGAATTGGATAAAATCAATTTTGATGATGTTGATTTGTATATTGATATGTAGAGATTCATTGATTACCTTATTACCTTGTCAAAAAATATATATTTTATTTACAAAATCTACTCTTTGTCTGAATTCACACAAGGCCACCAGGCAAATAAATTTTGTCAAAGACTACAAATATTTGCATAACTTGTAAAAAATGGGTTTCAATTTACAAAAAAAAAAAAAAAAATCAAATGTTTCCAACTAATTTGTCAACTTTGTTTGCAGCTAATTTACATCGAACTTCACAAACCCTGTACGGAAATGTTCTCCAACTTTTCGGGGTAAAAAATAGTAATTCTATGTAAATGTCATTATGGTACTTTTATCTATAAAAAACTGTGCGGTTGTGGTCTACTGTCAAATTATGGTAAGGCGTTTCAGGTCCACAAACAACGCCTGATGATTAGGTAGTGGTGGGGTTGTATGGGGCTAGCGCAAAAATTGAGTTACAAACTTTCGGACAAGCTGATAATACCATTTCAAACTACGTGTGAATGGTATAATAAAAATATTACTTTATGGTCAAACGAGTGGGCAAAATATTTTGAAAGCTGCATTTTAGGTGTTAGCCAGTGGTCGCAGAATCGCATTTACAACACTGTAGTCTAAAATGAATTTGGTGTTGGATATTGACACCAAGTGCAGAGAAAGAAGTAAAACAGCTGATTTTCACTTTGCGATTTTAAAAACACTGATGACCAGTTTTATCAAGAAATTCCCATGAAAAGAAATAGAAACGGAACTATTTACAAAATTGTCGTGCGACATTTTTTCATGGTCGCACGATGTGGCGCAACTATTCTAACAATCTGACACGTGAATATAAGAGCAGGCCTTAAACAAAAATATTTGTATTACAGTCAATATCAATATGATGGCTTCTAATGAACGGATACTGCAGATGTGTATTAATGGGCGTGGCCTGTCTTTAAATGGTACCTCTCATACAAACCCACCGCGCACTTTTCGGGTTTGGCATTACATTTTTTTTATTTCAGTCAATATCAATTTGAAATTCAACATAGTGCCTTATACTATTGGACGAAAGCTTCACATATATACATATATTAATGGTAGTGTATCGCCTACTTTTAGGTGTAGCTCCCATACAAACCCATTGGTATTCCCAATAAAGACGCACTTACTTGGTGGTTTTTATAGGTAAATTTTTCTAATTTTTCAAGCTTATCACCGTATCATTAAAAGACTAAATAAAGTAATTTGATTTGAATGCTTGCTAAGTGTATTGAAGCTTCGGTTCTACCACAGTTAACTTTTTCTCTTGTTTACTTCCTTTTACTGCGGCTTCTGTGAGTCCTTTACCACAATATAGTCAAAAAGTCGAAAAGTCTTTTGCTCCTTTATGGGAAAGTGTAACCGCAAACCTTTTGCTGTATTTCCTGATGCTGTTCGGTCGATGTAAGGTATTGTAAAAATTAATTAGTCTTTGCTGCCTGCCTATGTCAACTGCTCCACTGCGACGCCTTAAGTCGCATTTTGTGGTAAACTTTAAATCATATTTTTATGTCATGAAATTATATGTGAATTATTTATTTTGGTTAAATTTTAAAACGAGTATACAAGTAAATATGCTAAGAATAATTTTAGTTATAATGTGGCGTGTTTCCCTTAAAATTCCAATAAAAATTTACATTTATTGCTTCGTACCTTTTTTAATGTATGCAAATTCCAATTAAGTTAACATAAAAAAAAAAAAAGAAAAACAAGAAAAACATTTACTTCGGTTGAACCGAAGCTCTAATACCATTCACACGAAACTTTAAATAGTATTGTAATACATAAAAGTGGGGGTTTAAATTGGGGACTACCCCAAAAAGTGGGTGGTACACGCTCACTAGTAGATGTGTATGAAGCGATGTAGTAGATGTATTAAATGCATCCTTATCGAATTTCAAGTTGATATTGACGTTTTCCATACAAATGCATAAAAGTGAACTGTGGGTTTATATGGGACTACCTCAAAAAGTGGGCGGGCCAGGCCCAATTGTCTCTGTGTATGAAGCGGTTGTAAATTAAAATCCACAAAATCAAATTGCATAATAATAAAAAAGTTTTTCTTACAAAAAGTCAAAAGTGGACCATAGGTTTGTATGGGAGTTACCCCAAATAGTGGGTGGGTCCCATCGATTAATGTATATGTCAAGCATCCGTCTACTTTAAGTTACTCTATCGCTTATTAAGTTGATATTGACTACAATAAAAATGTTTTTCATACAAAAAGTCAAAAGTGGGGGGTGAGTTTTTATGCGGGCTACCCCCAAAAAGTGGGCGTGGCGGGTCAATCTTGACATGTAAATGGTATAAAAAAACAACATCAATTTATGATAGCGACTTGATAAAACAAAATGTGTACACATTTATCTCTTTATTTCATATATGTACTTCGCCTGATGAGACCGCAAAAATCCTAAATATTCATATTAAATGGCTGTATATTTGATGGCTGCATTTTTTATGGACTCCGCAACCTAGGTGTTTATACATACTTCTTATATTTCTGAACAACTTATTTTAAGTCACTGTGCCTTGTACATTTTACAATGTTTCCAAACTTTCATAGACATTTCTCTAGTAGAAGATTCTGCAGCCAGCAATGTTTTGGGTGCAAGAAGCTGCAGAACTATTTTGTATGCGTTGTGATATGTAGTTACGATGCCTCAGAAATATTGATGTAAACTTTTACAATATTTCTATATACAATATTATAATAAATAGTATAAAGTGCATAAAAACATGTAGCATTCAAATTTATTCAAAATAATGCCGTAAAAATCAGTAGGATCCGAAATGTACTAACTGAACGTTTATAAAGTTTGTCCAAATATGTGAAATCCATGAAAATACGAAAAAAAAAGTGGGCATATTTTCGACCAAAGATGCTTTGACTCAATGCCATCTTGGTTACAATAAGATTTTCGATCACACCATAAAGGTAATTCGAACAATAGTTTCACGAGTGATGATGGCTTAAAGTCGGTAAAGTTTTGGATCTTAAATTCCAAGTCGGTGGTAAGTACGCTACGATCGATACACCAAAAATTTCGTCGCATTCATCGTATTAATGAGACATCTGTGTGCAATATTGTGAAAATTTTACGAAACTTAGTATATTGGTCTTTGGAACTACACTAAGGATAAAATCCACGAGGATGAACCAAAAATAATTCCAACTTTGAAACGAAAAATCACAGCTGTTATTCGGGCAATTCCGCCCTCAATTCTATTCTATTAGGTTGAAATGCGGTATGGTGAATTTTTATAGACGTCCGCTTAATATACATAGACTAATGGGCCCGCCTATTTTTTGCAATTTTGAGTTTTTTATGAAAAAATTCTTCATCAATTTTAGCTTGAAATTTGATTTGGTGGAGTTTAATGGACAACCGCTCATATACATATACAAATGGGCGTGTCCAGCCCACTTTTTGACGTAGTCGGATATAAACCCACAGCTCACTTTTATACATTTGCATGGAAAACGTCAATATCAACTTGAAATTCAATATGGCCGCAACCTTACACATCTACTACATCGCTTCATACATATCTACTAGTGTGCGTGTACCGCCCACCTTTTGGGATAGCTTCGTTTAAAACGCCCAGTTTACAATGTTATTTAAAATTTCGCGTGAATTAACGTTTTTTCTTGTTTGTTTTTTAATGGTTTTAAACTGGAGCATTGTATTGCTACTGCGTCTAGGTTAAAACCACGTAACGCTCTCGGCCAATCAGAAAGACCTGAGCTCTCTCCTTTTCCGACCGTTGACGAAGTGCTTAAACGGACCAACCTTATGTTAAGCATAACATGTTCGCCAAACTTAACGCTCTCAGCATTGTCAAAAGGTAATGAACTGTTTTGTATTGTCGCTATAATGATTGAATTTCAACCACAGCGCGAAGACTAATACACATATTAAATCTTCCTACACACTTTCAAACCAATATTTTTAAAATTCAAGGTACAGCATGCAGACAGAAGGACATGGCTGATCGATTCGTCTCATTTTGCCGATCACGAATGTAAGTATTAATTTTTGTGATCTCTAAAATTTCCATTAAGATGTTGCAAACATTTTGAGTAAATTGCAATACTATTCATACGCTCTGTGAAGCGTATATAAATTATGACGACGGCGTTTGTGATGACGGTGACTACTTTGAATAGCTTGCTTTTTAGCCCACACCGAGGCTAAACCAGTCCAAGCAATTAGGCGGGAAAAGTGTTTTAACATAATTAGTCTTTTTGAAGAAACTTTTGATCAAAGACTTTGTATAATGTTAAATATGTAAAATCACAAGCTAAAAGGACTCCAATTCTAATTAAATATTTCTAAATGCAGAATGTCAAAAAGAGCGTTCTATGGAAAATTTGTAAACTAAAACTTAGTTTGCACTAACAACTTAAACAATAGCCAGAATATCTGACGTGCACTTCCTGTCATTAAAATTTTGTTAATTTTCCTCATCAACAACAACAAAAAGGCGGAACCGGAACTTTGCAAATATGTACTCATTATTTTCGCACAAATACTAATTAGCAAGAATTTTTCCAAATGCTATTCTTCTTCCTTGCTCCCAGAACTAAGTGCCGGAAAATAATGAATTAATTAAAACAAATAATTCATTTAATTTCTATTCCATGACAATGGCGTTTATAAAGAAAATATATAATTATAAGTGAACAAGTGTATGTACTTATAGGCCGTTTAGAGAACTAGAATTACACTAGCAAGGATAACTAGCAGTTCGTAGCGTTTCCTAAGAGATGGCGTGACAAGTGCATTTTCAATATTCTACTTTTCAAAGTGTATTTTCTCGTAAACCTACTCTCATTGAGCGTTTTTCAGTTGTTAGGTTTCAGCGACTCCAAAAACATAATAACCGTGGTCAGCCCCCAGGTCAGTAAAAAAATGTATTTTGAAGTGGACCACACTCGACTACAGCGCTCTTCTTGTTTTACTCATTGTATGGGGTTTGCCAAGAAGAGCGCACAATTAAGATTTGGCGCCATTTTTTTTTGTTTTTGTGTGCAAGTGGCAACACTGAAATTCGAGCATCTACCCATTATCATTGTGAAAACCCGATTTTTCGTAATGGGTACGACCACAAACAAAATGGTTGAACTTAGGACTCAAAAATCCGAACGTGCTCCACGGGAAAATGCAGTGAATATGAATGCCATTCATTACAGGAACATAATAACGGAGTTCCTGTGGCCTCAACTGAACGGTATGGATCTGATCGACATAAGGTTTAAGCATTTACGGATTTATTGGAGCAACGTTTTATTTTGAAATAAAATCGTGCACTTTTGTTACGACACCTTACA
Source organism: Leucophenga montana (assembly GCA_035044765.1). Taxonomy (NCBI): domain Eukaryota; kingdom Metazoa; phylum Arthropoda; class Insecta; order Diptera; family Drosophilidae; genus Leucophenga; species Leucophenga montana. The sequence continues at coordinate 32,134 of JAWNNQ010001361.1, read as the reverse complement.
GTAAATATCAACTTAATAAATTGGACAAGAGCTTCATATATATATATATATATATATATATATATATATATATATATATATATATATATATATATGTATATATATTAATTTTTGTGTCCCACCCAATTTTAAGGGTACAACCCATAGAAACGCACCACCCACTATATAGAATTGTAAAACCACGCACACAACCGAAACTCTACTACCACTCACACGAATTTTAAAATCTTATTGTAAAACATAAACGTGAAATAGGTTTGTATAGGGGCTACTCCAAAAAGTGGGCGGTACGCAAGCTAATATTGAGTTAATTAAATAAGGTTTTCAGACAAAAGCACAAAATGGGCCATGAGTTAGTGGTTATGAAAAAGTATAAAAAGATAAGAGAGACAAAGTTCTTTCATTATTTTTATACCATATCCACATAGTGTGAAATGGTATTATGACATTGTCAAAAAAAATTTTAACGCATTAAAGGAAACTTATACACCATAGAGTATATATATTCTTGATCAGCTCGATGAGAGGAGTCGATCTAAACTTTTTTATTGCTGTCAAAATCAACGTAAAAATGGACACGGTGACTTCTTATGGACGGTCGGTTCACAAATAAATGTTATCCCCCTGCTTTTTGGGGTAGCCCTGATAGAAACCATGAAAAACTTCGTTATTTAAGTTAATATTAACTTGGAATTTGATATGGTGGCTTCTTATGTACAGCCGCTTCACTTAAATGTAGTACTGTGGGGTAGCGCCGATACAAACCGACCGTCCAGTTGTGTGCTTTTGTATGTCAAACTTCTTTAGTTAGGTCAATATCAGCTTGACATTCTATATATAGGTTCTATATAGATGTTCACTTCGCACACATATACTAAAGGGCATGTACGATGCACGATTTCAAATTTGTTGGGAATGGTATTAGAGCTTCGGTTCAACCGAAGTTTTTTCTTCTTATTTCTTTATTTTGCACAAAAATTGAATAATAAATTTGCAGCCGCTGCAGCACCTTTCTGTCCTTTGTTTACCCTATCCAATCATAGACTTCAATCTGTATACGATGTATGTAATGCTCGCTCAGTGATTTAAAACTTCTCAAAAGTTTTAGCAAAATTTTTATTGAAAATAATGCACGGCACCCAATCAATTGAATGCATGCCGTCCAGTTTGTTTTGTGAGAAGCTAAACTGATATGTACTACAACTCGTACTATTTGTATTTGTTGTCATTTTCTATTATGGAAAGTGATTTAAATTCAACTACTCTGCACAACTTTTTTATTATAAAAACCAATTTGTCGTCGTTTCTTTACATTTCCAATAAACTATATAAGTCGTTCAAATTGTAGTTGACGAAACTATAAAAAGCATAAAAGTTGTAGTTATAAGAAAAGTTTTGAATTATTTGCAAAGCACTATTAACTACGGAACTAAAGACAACTTAAACAATTTCATAAGTAAGAAGTGAGAATGTTTAAGTCAAAGTATCTTAATACTAGGGAAAATAAGATGAAAGGCAATGTACAAGAATATACCGAATTTTTAAGGATATTTCTTCAAAATATGGACAGATTTCTTTCCTGCTACAATTTTACAAATTAGAATGCCTATAACTTACTTTGAGGAAGTTATAGTCTATTTCAGACATTGAAGTCGAATTTTGATATAAAGCCTAAAGCTTCTATATCCAAAGATCGATTTTTTTATGTATAATGTTCACTTTTGTATGTTATGTTCACTTTTTAATTTCTCAACAGCGTCTCTCAGTATTTAGAAGTGGACTACAATCTTCGATATAATTACATTATACTATGTCTATCTTAACTCCCAAAAAATTTAATTCGGCTTCTCATCAATGGCATCGTCGGGTTCATACATTTAGTTTGTGGAACTGTATGAAACAGGCAGAATGAGACGTGGCAGACCGCATAAAGTATATATATTCTTGATTAGCTTTGGGTGACAAGTCGATAAAGATATGTCCGCCCGACCGCTTCAACGAAGAGATCGCGAAGACTATATGAGATACAGACTTTAAGTTTGTTTATTTAGACTCTCTTTATCCCATCTTCCGATAAAGTTTATCAAATGAACATGCCAACCACACTTTAATGGGTAGCCCACATACAAACATGTCTGATAATTACACTAGCAATGTCAAATTATGTGTACCTTTACATAAATCCTAATAACATATGCTGTGTAGGTCTGGATCGAACCACTATTAGGGTTAGCCATTTAAACTTGCCCTCCATTTTTAAGTTTATGTAAGGAATTTTGTTGGTTTTTCATAATTAAGCTAGAAATAAGCCAAATTTGGCGTATATTACCTCCAAATAAAATATAGCACGTAAGTCCAGATCGGACCACTATAAGGAGTAATCCCATACAAACCTGCTTCCCGTATAAAAACGTTCGTGCAGGGTGAGAAATCCAAAAACTCAAAAACCTGTGCACCAAATGACACCAAATTTTCAACATATGTTAGTTTGGTCTGCAGGAAGGTTTCTCTTCAGTTTGCGTTTGATTGGTACCGCAGGAGTCAAAATATCCACGAAAATGTGTTTCTTCAGTACAATATATTGTTAGTGATAAACAGTATTGTACGGTGTGAAGTTGGTAAAAGAACACTGAACCAACTTTCGACGTGAAGTTGGTAAATAGTGTATTCAACCAATTTTTTTATCAAATTATTCGGCGTGAAGTTGTTTAATAGTAGACTAAACCAATATTTTTTAAAAATGATTCAACGTGAATGGTTTAGATTCACAATTCGATCTACTAGAAAACGTTTTTTAAATTAATTAATTAATATTTTTGTTGTAGTTAATTTTTCGATGCTTCACATTGGATCTATCAGGTGGGAAAGATGTGGAAGGGGAACAGGGGCAGGAGAAAGGGAATGGGTGGTAGGGTAAGGAGTGGTAGGGTAATGGGTGGTAGGGAAAGGGGGCCGGCGAAGAAGTGTAGGGCCAGTTGGAAGAATGGTAAGGAAATGGCAGATAGGGTAAGGAGGTATAGGGAAGGAGGGGTAGACGTTGGTGAGGTAGGGGAAGGGCAGCAATGCGTAGGGTACCATTTAAGGTAGAGGGATGAAATATTCTATGCATCTTAATTGGATCGAAGGGGCAGGGAGCAGGGGAGGTAAAGTAAGGGAAGGTAGGGGAAGGGTAATGGGTGTAGGGTAAAGGTAGGTAGGAGAACGGGTGGATTGGGGCAGGGGAAGATGGTTAGGGGAAAGGGTGGTATGGTAAGGGGCAGGGTAAGGAGTGGCAGGGAGAAGCAGAGGCGAGTGGACGGGCAGAAACGTGCCGGGTATACGCTAGTATTTTATAAATAATTCTAATTTTTCATCAATTCTAATAAAATATTAGGCCAAAAAATATTTCCAGATCGGACCACTGTAGAATATATGTAGCTTCATACAAACCAATGGCTCATATAAGGAACGTTAAACAAGGTACAGAGTTTCTCAAAGTGGTGCTAATTTGACTATAGATACTACGTTAGTTAGGTTAGAATTGTTGGGTAAGTTACATTCGCCCACCCAGCACTTAGGTCGCTCACGAACCGTTGTGATACCACATGAATCTTTTTTGAGACTTCGAACCTTATCCTTTTATAACAATTGGGAAGCTTTTACATACTTCATTAAATGTTTGATCTCTAGTTTAAAAATTTCAGATATGTCATTTATGAAGTAGTCTCCCAGGTGCCTGAATCTTCTCTTACAGTGTCTGGGGCTGGGATGGACAGTTTCGTATTCATCGCAGTTATCACACCATCTACAGAAGTCTTGTGAGGAGGCCCCAGACTGCTGGCATGCTGGCCTATGAGACGGTGCCCTGTTACCACTACTTTTCCTGTCACACTTAGGCCACGCCAGTCTTGAAGTAATACACGTGATAAGTCTAGACCACCTATTTGGCTTTGCAGCTTTCAAGTTGATTTGCAGATTCTGTTCTTGTCGGGAAGGGATGCGAACAATGAACTTTTTATGGATCTTATGTATCTTAATCGAAAAAACTGGCCATAATTTGAAAAATAGAAGTAGGCCAATGACGATTCGAATGCGGTGTATGGGAGTTATACATTCTTTTGCAGTAATCGCGGTAATTTTGATAAGAGTTTTGCCTATAAAGAGTCTCCATACCAACTTTCAAGATAATATTTCAAAGATTGAGGGAATAGGTCGTTGAAAACATTATGATAAATTAAATAACGCCACCATTGGATCCGCCTTTTTTTTTTGGACATTTTGATATCAGCTAGTTAGTGGATAGAGGTTTTTGTTGGATTTTGGTCCACTGTGTGGCGGTTAATTTAATCTGCATAATTATTTTTCACTAATCGGATATTGAGGTTATTATGAGTGTTATTATTTCGAACAGAGTTTTGGATATTTTCCACATTGTTGGCGCAACTGGACTTATCCACAACTGGTAACCATACTTTAATATTGGTTTTATAAGTATATTGTAAAACAAGACCTTATAATCCAGACTTAAGAGTGAGCGTAAGTTAATGAGGCAGTGTTTAATTTATGTTTCTTCGCTATGGTGTGTTTGCGACGTGTGAGTCGCCTTTCGAAATGTACGCCGAGATGCATGACATCATTACAATGTTATTTAGAGTTAGCGGGGGAAATGCACCTATTCAGAATAAACGCTACTTGCTCGATTTTTTGCTTATTTAGTTTTATACGCCAAATGGACAACCACTACTCGGCAAACGTTAAAGTTGAGCATCTGTGGTCTGTTGGTATGTCTGAAGTGTACAGAACAATTCAATGTACTATTTTCACTAGCACTATTTTCCATTAGCACTCTTCGAAAATACTTTCGCCATTGAAAGTTTCGCATAAGTTACTTCAAAACAGATTTAATTTCTTACCGCGTGTACTTATATTTTAAATGAATTACCATTTGACAAGACAAGAAGCATATATGTTTATGTTCAAATCTCTAGTAGAGATAGAACTTCTTGTGAATGCACATCTGTTATCTGTCGAGGTCGTAATTCATCACATAGTCTGCATCCGCACTCACTGATGCTGTTGCGTTTAATCAAAAGCAAAGATTTCTTGTCGACCACTGACAAAAACCACTCCACGTCTTTCATATGCAGATGGATGGGTTTGTACAATTCTATGTTCATTGAGCTTCTGGCAAACGTCCGTCAGTGTAGAGCAGCTTCTGCCTCACATACGATTTTAAGTCAAATAAGATATATTTTACGGCTATTGTAAGTCTTTGCACAGATTTAGTGTTGCATGTGTGTGTGAATATATGCTATATATTTGCATTTTAAATGTATTTCTGATATAGCTGAATGCTTTTGTCATTTATTCTACTCAGCTTACCAGTATTCTTGAAAGTCTATGGTTATTGTAGTAGATGTACATACACTTATCTATGCAGCTGCTGAGGTAAAGACCAACCAACCTCTTGCTTACTATTTAGATGGATATTCAATTTCATTAAAAATTGTAATGGTTTAACTCTACTAAGAGAAAAATCGCCAGTGCATTTGTACATTTGCATATGTTTATATGTGTAGTAAATGTTAAAATTGTGTTAATAAGCAAGTTTAAGTTTTTCCCGATATTTAATTTTCAATTATTAGACTAGTTTCATTAGATCTAAAGGTGTGGACGTTCGAACTGTCATAAGGTAGCTTATGCTTAGCGTATTTTACTATTGTAAATGTGTTTATGTGTATTTTTAGTTCCTCATGTTCTACAGCACATTTTTGAAGGAAGTTTCTTATCAACAAATGCTTTTATTGCATTATTTCCCAAAGTCCAACTGTAAGATGTAAAACTTCTCCAAATGGTGGTAGTCGGCAAGGAGAAACGCAGTTACAAAATGGCATTCTGGTTGTATTAAAACAGCTCATTGCACATTGTAAATTTGATTAGCACTAAGCACAGAGTAATCTAAATATGAAAATGACGCACACTCAACGCTAACATAATTTCCACTCTCCATTTTATAGCCATCCTTCATTTTGGGTTTGAAAACTACTATAGAAAACTATCCGGTTGTACTGGGCTTGTGTTGCAATGACGTGAACAGCCTGTGGGTGACCGGCGATGTGATATTCCTGCGGTTGGATCGTAGTGCAATGGCAAAAACAGCAACAATGGCGGCATCGGCCATGATATATCTCAACAGCAACAGCAGATAAATTATCGTTGCGGCATTGAAACCTGTCGCAAATGCATACAGTTTATCTATTATGTGCGTCAGATGCAACAATGCCTTTGGGACGAATGACGAGATGAATGGCAGCAGGATGTTGGCAGCAGAGTTGATGAGTTGAACACGATAGTCGCATTAGCGAAGGCGATATCGTGACATAGCAACGACCACAAATGTACACCGAAAAAAATCATTGCTATGAAATAATCATCAAATTTGTATTTTAAATATAATCATCCCCGATTTTGATTATGATAAATGAAATACATAGATATTTATTTGTAACATGTGTTTTTCAAACTATTACAAATTTATTAGAATTTCGAATGTCACAGAAAACGACATTGCCAGTAAATATTCAAAATTCAATGATAGAAATGTTTTGGTTCCGGTAGAAATGTTTTGGTTCCGTTAATTTCGGTTAACGGTTCCGTTTTTAAACACTGATTTGAAAGCATCAAGCCCTAACTTTGTAACGGTATAAATTGCTTGCAAATTAGAACGTTCTAGTATTTGTAACGCATTAAAGAAGAAAACGTAGACGTAAGTGTACTAAGGCTCTCATGACGAAAATAAAACCCCTCCGGCCATGAGAGCCTTACTTACTTACTTACTTAGGTGGCTCTACAACCGTCTATCGGTCAAGGCTGCACGTAGGAAAGCGCGCCATTCGGTGTAGTTTAGTGCGCGCCGGCGCCAGTCTCTGGCAATCCGGAGCTTCTTCAGGTCATCAGAGACCTGATCTTGCCATCTTAAGCTCGAACGTCCACTCTGACGCCGTCTACCAATCAAGTTCAGGTTTCCGTTGGTACCTATGATGTCTATATCATCAGCATATGCAAGTGAAAATTTGGTCACTGGTCGACCTCTTTGGTCTAAAGCCGCACTGATACTGGCCTATCAGTGCGTTCGTGTATGGCTTCAGCTGTTTACACAGTACGCGGGACAGAATTTTGTATCCTATTGAAAGGAGACTTATTCCCCGGTAGTTCGCGCAGACAACGGGGTCTCCTTTCTTGAAGATAGGACAAAAACACTGAGATTCCAATCGTTGGGCATGCATTTATCGGACCATATTTTGCATAAGAGTTGGTGCATACGCCCTACCAACTCTTCTCCACCGGTCTTAAATAACTCAGCTAGCAACTCATCGGAGCCTGCCGATTTGTTATTCTTCAGATTTTTAATTATTGAGTCGACCTCGTTATAATCCGGTGGCTCTACAAGACAGCCGTCATCAATTGGTCATCAAAACGGCGTCTTTCTCTGCAGTAGCTTGGCGACAATCCTCGTCATACCAAGGGTTCGTCACAGGTCTGGTGTACTCAATGACCTCCATGGCAGCCGTATTCATGGAATGGGAGATATGTCTCCACTGCTCACCTATATCTTCAGAAGCCGGAGAGGACTCCCGGAACAGTTGGGAGAGTCTGACTGAAAAGGCTTCGACGGTCTGTTGTGATAGCAGCTTACCGACGTCTAACTTTCGTTGAGTGTTGGGACGTGCGGTGTGTGCCATGCTGAACCAGGTGCGTACCTTGACTGCCACAAGGTAGTGGTCCGAGTCTATGTTGGGACCTCGTACCGTTCGCACGTCCAACACGCTCGATGCGTGCCTTCCGTCGATCACAACACGATCAATTTAGTTGCGTGTCCTTTGCGAGGCCTTGTGTATGTCTCGGTTTGGAAATCTGGTGCTACTGATTACCATGTTCCAACATGCGGCGAAATCGATTAGCCTCTCTCCATTGCTGGAGGTAGCGTCGTGAAGGCTAAATTTTCCGACTGTTGGGTCAAAGACCCAATTTTGGCGTTGAAATCGCCAAGCACGGTTTTTACATCGTGATTGGGGCAGCGCTGGTAGAGACGTTCGATACGCTAGTAAAATTCATCTTTGGCCGGATTGTCTACGACTTCCATCCGGCGTGTACACAAATCAGGCTAATGTTGAAGTTTTTGAGCAGCCCTGTCCTATCTATCGCATTTCCTGTATTGCGGTGATGTCAGCCTTGAATTTGTCGAGGACATCAACCAGCTGGATATCTGCACCAGCCCTGTGGAGTGACAGAACATTCCAGGTGCATATCTGTAAATCAGGGTCCTTAAATCGTTTGCGGGGGTCGTCATCATGGGGGGATTTTATCCGAGGCTTCCTTTGTGTCTTCACTGGTACGTTTTTTTTGCGGTGGTGGGAACCAAACCCAGCGCACCTACTCCAAATTAAGGGGAGTGTTTGCCTTCTCACAATTTGCTCACCACGGAGACTATATGGCTTACTAAGGGAATACGTGTTCTAGCGGACGTTTGTGAGCTGCTTGAGCCGTTTGCAAAAGAATCGTAATTTGACCGCTCCCAAGAAAAACGGCCAAAGAACTTTCCACTTCTGCAAACGACCGCATCACCCAATCAATCATCAAATCATTATCATCCATTAATGGTTCTAGAAATACTTGTCCAAGTAGATAAGTGAATTGATGTTTCCATAGTCTCAGTGATTCCTGTACATTTGTAACCAGCCTTGATTTCTATTGATAGGTTCCAAAGTTGTGATTTTTCAAAAATAGCTCTGAAATTCGACGTTTTTGTTAATATTGAATTTTAGGTATATATTGCACCATACATATTGTTGTTCGATCAGAACACCATCATATCATTTATCTAAGTTAGATCCTCCCTGTGCTGTGTATTATGTTCGAGCATTTCAATAAACTAAATTTTTCTTCAAGTCTTGATATTGTTTCCACACAATTCAAATTAATATTGTTATCGAATCAACAGCAAAAACTAGTCGTTCTCATGCTCATTCACTCAAATTCAGCAATAATCATATAAAACAATTAATCAAAGTTGGCGAAATGAATTTTGATAGTCCATGATTTATGTATCTCAATGCACAACATCAGCAACGACATCATAATGATGAAATGATGTCAATGATGGATGTAAAAACACAGACAGAATAAGATACAGACAAACATTCGTTTTGCATGTGTGACTGGTTATAGATTGTTTGTGTGGTTATTGATTATGAAAAAAATAAGAAATTTTCCTTCCATAGGTAAAACCGAAGTTGTAATACTCTTCACACTCACTTAGACCAAGAGAGCTTTAGTTGAGGTGCTCGACTATATTATATCCTGTGCTCGCCATTGTTTTCATACTAGGCCTTCAAAATTATTTGCTTTCTTCAAACTATATTACAAAGAAGCTTCAACCATTTTTCAAAATACAATTAAAATAAGGTAATGCCTTGCGTAGGTCCGTTAATTTGTACCTGACGGCACATGTTTTCAAAAATTTTAAGTGATTTACTCTATTTATTTATATTTTTTTATTATTATCAATTTTTCATAGTATACTACCAAATTATTGTACCTGTTTCTTTCAGCAGGTAAGTTTGCTAATGTGGCAACACTTAAAAAGTTTATTGCTTATCGCAAAGTTTATAGCATTTTTTCATATATATTCATCAAATCATCAATCAAGAAATTGGTTTAGAAAAAGTTCAGGGATTGGGCTGGAAGTCGACTCACTTTTCTACCGCAATATTTTGTTCAGCGATAAGGCACACTTCTGTTCCAAAATTGTTGCAACGTAAATCTAATGCCGGTCTTTCAGCTACCGATATACCCCGACAAATGCACGATTTGGTGCGGTTTATACGCTGGTGACATCATCGGGCTAAACTTCTTCAAAAACGAAGAAAATGCAATGTCGAACGATGAGCAGGGTTGGGAAGGTCTGGAAATCGGGTTGTCAACATATCCAGCATCGATTTCTAGCTTAGAAGCCAATACCTCTATAAATAGATAGAATAGCATCAGCAACAAAAAAAAAAAAAAAAAAATTTTTACCTTGTGCGCCAACTCAAAAACTAAATTAGTGAATAAAGTGCCTGGCACAGCTGAAAGCTATATAGGACATAATGTAATGCAAGAGATACGTGGTGAAGGATTTGGCTGATTGCCGAAGTAGAAAGATTTTTAGCCATTCTCTTGTAAACGACCAAATAACGATTCTTTTCCAAACGGCCCAAGCAGCTCAGAAACGTCCGTTAGGAGACGTGTTTCCTGGGTAAGCCACGGAACTTGTGAGAAGGCAACCACTCTCCTTAATGAGAGGTTGGTGCACTGGGTTTGTTTATCGCCACCGCAAAAAAACGTTTATCAGTGAAAACACAGACGAAGCTTCGGATACGATCACCCTTTGATAAGAACCCCCGCAGACGATTTAAGGACCATGATTTAAGGATATGCACCTGGAATGTCCTATCTCTCCATAGGTCTGGTGCAGATATCCAGCTGGTTGAGGCCCTCGAACAATTTAAGGCTGACATCATATGTCATAACTTACTACCACTCGAAGTATGAGGACAAAAGTTCTAATCTAAATGTAAATATTCACTATAAAAGGGGAGAACCCACCAATAAATACATTTATACAAGTATTTCTAGAACCACTAAATGATGTGGGTGTCAGGGTGTGTTATTCAAGACCAGAGACGAAGAGTTGGTAAGGCGTATGCATCAACTTATGTTTCGATGAATGTATTCAAAGTTTGAATTTCAAACTGATTGGAGTTACAGTGTTCTTTATCCTATCTTTAAGAAAGGTGACTCCGCTTTATACGCGAACTAGAGTGGAATAAGCCTTCTTTCAATTGGATATAAAATTCTGTCCCGCGTACTGTTTCAACGGCTGGAGCCATATAAGGATGCACTGGTAGAACAGTATCAGTGTGTCTTTAGATCAAAGAGGTCGACCAGTGACCAAATGTTCACAATTTACAAACACCATCTGTTCTTTTGATTATAGTTCCACTTTCAACACACCGATAAGAACAAAGTTCTGCAACACCTTCTATTATAGCCAAGATCGTTCATCTTTGAATGCCATCACACACGCACAAAGCGTCGTCAGAGACGAAAAGAACCTCTCCGACTAATTAGATACCAGGATTTTTTTCAGTCTTTATTGTGCTACTGTTTTTAAGCTCCAAATGGAGTACGTCCTACGTCAATGTCCTTACGTAGAACGGTCGGGCATGATCTACCTTAAGGAAGTGATGCAGCTAGTATAAGCTGATGGCATTGACATCATCGGTACAAACGAACGGCGGGTTAGAAGATCGTTTTCGGAGATTGAGAAAAAGTCACGTCTCATGGGTCTAGCGGTGAACGAGGGCATGACGAAGTGCTTAGTGTTCACTCGCAGAACCTTGGCGCGTCTTGCCAGTCTGTGAGTTTGGTGAATCTCAACGTCAATGTTGTAGAAAACTTTGTCTGTCTGGGAACAGAGATAATAAGCAATAACAAAGTCAGCCTAGAAATCAGACGAATAATCAAGCTTGCTAACCGCTTCTACTTTGGACTCAGCGAAAAGTAAGAAGTAGATCGTTCTCTAGAAGTACGAAAGTAAAAGTCTATGATGTTCATAATCTCAATATTGCTGTTTAGCACAGAAGCATGGACCCAGCAGAAATATCGTATTGGGAGGCTTCAAGAGAGAGATTCTTGGTAGGGTTTTGATTACCTTACCGTAGTTCAGCGCATTAAAAAGCCAGATGCTACACTGCGCTTGACATCTTATCCGGTCGGACACTCAAACTACAACACTGAAGTTTTATCACGGAAAACTTAACTTAATTGATGTAAAGCGTCAGAGAACCCGTGCTGGTTTACTTTGAAATGAACCTGAGCAAGCTTGGTGTTGTAAACGGCTGACATCGGTGACTAAAAGAATATAGCAACTTGTGTGCTTTGTTATACCTTCCTAATAAGTAACGACTTCCAAGCAATTAACTAGTGGATCTAATTTCTTTCTAATTTACACCTCGTAAAAATCCATTAAAAAACCAATGATCCTTACGATTAACGACTGCTGTAGAGTGAAACTTTCCTCTTCCAGGCAGTGTTGTAAATTTTATGCGATAAGTAATCAAATTGCCACGTTGTAGCTTGTGTCCCAAACTGTTGTTGCGAAATTTACGTTCACCCATAATAAGTTGCTTTAGCGCCAGCGGTTGGCATAGCGACGATAGATAGTGTTTTTCCAGATAAGCATTCATCTTTTGCACGATTGCTTTGGCCACAACTATCACATAGGGATCCTCGGTAACCACCTCGTATGGCTCGCACATACACCAACGCTCCGATATGCCAGCCTGCGCACAAGTGTGCTCCACTGGAACCTTACGGAATAGCAATTGGCACGTAGGGCAACTATGTGTTGTTTGTATTTTCAGACCAGGCTGCCCCAGCTCGATAATATGTACCAATGTCATGTACAAGTCGAAGTTCGATGTCAGACGATTTTTGTTGAACTGTAATGCTTCGGCATAATCCGGATAAGTATCACGGATGTAGGCATACGTACCTCGTAAAACCCGTCGGGCAGATTAGCAAGTTCTTCATAGCGTGCACCATGATCACTGAAGAACAATACTATAGATTGCTCAAACATACCGAGACTTTCGTATTCGCGCATTTTGTTGCGAAGTTTGGAATCGAAAAAACCAAAAAATGGGCGCAATTTGCGTTCTAAACGCTCCAACAGCTGTCTACAATAGCCTAAAATGTAGCTGATCGTTTCACGGCGTCCGATGCAGTAGTGATAGCCGTACCCATATTTCAATGGCAACACACGTTCTCTGGCATTGGTAAACGTATGCAGATAGTAGTCAACAGGTTGATGGACAAAACCAGACTTATAAGTACTGAAAGTATTACTGCGACTTATATCCACCGCATAGGTGGTCAAATAACCAAAGCGCGAAAAGTAGCTCCACAAAAACGGAAAACGATCAAAGCAGCCTGCAACGTCAATATTACAGAAGGACTTGGCAGCCCGCGGTATGTAGCCCGTGAGTAAAGCGAAAAGATTTGGAAAAGTATTGCCGGCGACTTTGTTGTAGCCCCTTTGTAGCAGTATCTACATACATGATTCTGTCATCCGCACTGAGTCCATTCCCGCGTTTTATCTCTCAATAGAAGCATCCAAACTTATCGTCCGGTCCGAAAGTGGTTAGATTAGCCGGCAAGCTTTCGTTTATATGTAGCCAATATTGCTTGAGTGTCTCATTATAATGTATGCTAATCAAATCCGGTTCAGTGGTACAGTTTTTTAGTCGCACTGGGTGTCGATATGGTTCCGATTCACGTGAGAATGGATTTGGTGCGGGCATTTGCATTTGCCATCAAGCAACATAGAACTTTTTGTTTACTGTTGCCAATATATCAATAGACTCCATTTGCAGTTTATATTTTTTTCTGTATGTTTTTGAAATTGCTGAACTGCTTGCGTTCTCTATGCGCCTTGGTATTCTGTTGATTCGATGTGTTAAAAGTTTGGAGTTGGTTTTGGTTGACAATAACGCTGGGATGTAGTTTTGTGGCGGTACTCGATAGAATCCACAAATCCAATCGACATTTTCTATTTTATGGTGGTTTACAAATTTGGTTGAAATTATGATTAAAAGAAGAACGGTTGAAATAACGATGCATTTTCATAGATAATTTTTTAGTAATCTTCGCATTTTTCTTGAATGTGAATTAAAAAAAAATTAAATTACTATAAATTCTAATAGTTTTCCCAAGAGGCTTGCTTAGCTTGCTTTGATTCATGCTGTTTCACATAAAGCAGACATTACACTAGGGAATGGCAAAATACTAAATTTTCTCAGAGCGTTTATGTGTACGATTAGTCAATTCTGGACTGTAGGGCCATAAGTACTAAACTTGTTTTAAATTGAATAAACTCAAAATAAAACAAGAAAAAACTTTAACTTCGGTGGAAGATTGAGGGCATAGTCAGACAGACAGACAGCCATGGCTATATCGTCTTGTTTTGCCATGCTATATTTTTATGGAGTCTCCGATGCTTTTTTAAGGCTTTGCAAACACTGTGACTGAAGTATGCAATAATACTATTCAAACTCTGTATGAATAGTAAAATTATATAATATATTTTGAATATGTCTCATTGGAATTCTATAGATCGGTTCAAGCTTAATTTGAGGCATAATAAAAAATTTATTTGTTTTTAAATTTCTAGAAAAAAGTGATTTGCTTTAAGCGGCCATCTGTTTACCGGATAAAGTACGTTTTAGTTAGGTATATGGAAATTTTGTTCCGTAGTGTTAAAAGACGTATTTCGTTCCAAAAACGACAAAATTAGTGTGTTATGTCTAGCCTAATACTATACAATATCCCATCACATAAGTCTACGTCACAATATAACCTTCTTACAAGTCTATGGTTCAAATAAAAGCATTTGACAAGGCATAGAGTATTTCGAAGTCGAGCACACTCAGCTCTGTAGTTTTTTCTTGTTTTTTTTTTTACTATTTCTGATCATTTTGTTGTAGCCACAGATCTGCTTCATATTTTGCTTTTTAAAAAATATATATAAAGGTGTGATTCTTTTAGTCATTTTTTAGTAGGTCTTTCCACTTTTCTTTTAATACTCTTCACACGTAGTGTGAATAACATTATAATTTTGTCACGGAGTTTGTAACGAATTACATAAAATATCGGAGACCCTATAAAGTATATATGTTCTTAATCAATTTGGCGAGGCAAACTAGTCATTTCCGTCTGTCTGTCCCCTGCCTGTGTGAATCGAAACCAGTTCCTCAGTTTTTAAAATATCGATCTAAAATCGGCTACAGAGACTTACTATGTTTCTAGGCTGAACATAACTCACAAAGTCCATGCCACGCCCACTTTTAGAGGTAGCCCCATACAAACCCATAGCCTATTTTTTAGTTTTTTTTTTTTTAAGAAAACCTTGTTTAATAAAGTTAGTATTAACTTGAACTTCGATATGGCAGCTTCATTTATATATTTGAAAAATTCACCGCCCACTTTTCATTTTTTGCATGTTCGGGCTGAACACCTCTAATCGCACCTTATTGAGATGAGGCGCTCCGGGAAGTGTTCTTTCAAAACAACGATGCCGTTGTTCCATCCTGTTGTTGTTAAATGTCTCCTAACTCCAATTCATCAAGTCGTGGTAACATGTTCACATACCGGTTTGAATTTACTGTCACTGTGACACTGGGTCACACCCATGGTTGTATATGTGAAGCGTACGTCCAGTAGAAGCTAAAATATCATTTGTTAAGTTGTTAATGACTACAATAAAAAAGTTTTTCATACAAAAAGTCAATAGTGGGCGGGGGTTTTTTAACATATGCACACAATTTAGCGCCCTATCTCTTGCTCGCTCCCTCTTCCACGCTTTGCCAGCGTTGAATTATTCAAAGCAACAATCACAACCTAACGCAACAACAACAAAAAATACACTTAGATCTATCACTTGGCACGTTTTGCTCAGTTACTGATGCTTAGTCGCTGAGAGTCGAATGAAAGTGTTGCCATCAAGCCATTATCGTATGAGAGCTTCGTGTGTTTTGTTCATCGAGAAGCATGAAACAGAAGACACGAAAGAATCAAAACGAAGTGTTCTGCTGAGAGAGTAAGCGAGTCTGGTTCATTTTTCTCTGTCTTTTCGTTGAGCATATTTTGCGAGCTCTGATTTTGATATTTAGTGCAGGGCTGTTCATACATAGCCACTCTTTTTCTGGGCGGCCCTGATTTAGATGCAAATTCAATATCTGTGACACCTCTGTATTATTGATATTCTTATTATTTGGTAGTATTAACACTAAATATCAAATTTATAACACTAGAAGAACTTTAGTTTTTGTAATACCTAATTCGTAAAGGACAAATAAACCAAGTTTGTTCTAAATTAGGAGTATATACACTTATTAACAGAAAGGAGGGTAATAAAACAGCGTTCAATGCAGCAGCAAAAAGACTGCTTTCATTCTGAAATACTAACGCAGCAAAATAAATAATTTATGGCATACAATATTTTGTTTCACAATCTGTGATAACCATAAACAAATTTTTCTTACATTTTTCTTACGCAACATATGGATGCCCTTTTTGTTATCGATGAAACACGCGCAGCGCAACCTAATGAAAAAGGATTCAGGTTCTTTTTTTTTTTTTTTGCTAATTCAAGGAAGTAGTTTTTCGAACGAATACAGAACATAAGGAACATGTGAACTTATGAAGAACAAATGGCACTCTTATGAGAAATGCCTTCATTATTTTTGTTGACTTCAAGAAAAACGAGACAAAATGTTAACTTCGGTGGAACCGAAGCATTAATATTCTTCACGCGCATTCATTTCATTTTTTTGGTGGTCAGCTATAACTATGTGAAATTTCTTTTTATTAGAGGCCACAGTATCAATTTTCAAGAATATATTGACTGTAATGAAAAAGTCTCTTATACAAAATCCGAAAAGTGAGAGAAAAGTTTGTATGGGGATACCCGTTATATAGTGGGAGTGGCATGGTAGTTGTGATATGTGTTCAGCCTAAAAACATACGAAGTTTTCATACTCAATTTTAGATCGGTATTTTAATAAACGGATAATCAGGTAGATTCGCAAAAAGTTCATCTGATTTGTTTTACTGAAGTATGTGAATATTATATTTGCTTATATTTTAGTCAAGGAAATGTACCTTGATACTGAAAAATGCTTCGACGGATGTGCTACAATGCCTGGCAAAATTAATAATGGTCCGCAAAATATCGTAAAGCATTAATTTGGAAAAGTTTATATTTTCACTGCTTAAGTCACAGTGTACATTTGGTCGTCAATGAAAACCGTTCCCGAAATCCGAAACACCATTTCGTTATTAACTTTTTAAAAAAATCGGTTATACTAGACAATATGTGTCAAATATTCACTCGCTTGTTGGAACGGTTGTTGCATTGGAAAAAGTAGTGGAAGGAATTGCTTCCAGGAGATAGAAAGCAGATCTGTTATAGAGTGCTGCTTGTACGAGCGTGTTTATTCATTTTCTTTGCAACAATTCTGAAATTTTCTACCGATTTTAGATTTCTCAACGGTTTTGGAAAAAAATGATGCAAGGTCTTTCATTCTGGTAGTGTTGAAATGAGAATAAGTAGTATTTTGAACGAAATAGTCTAAAATTGTTTTTTTTTTTGTTTTTTTTTTGCATTTTTTAAACTCTGCACATATTTTACTGCAAATTTCATTATGTACATTGGACATCATATTTAGAGAGAAATTTAAATTGAGTTATTAAACTTTTTCCGGTGGTATAAAATTCTCATTTGACATTTTATTTTTGACTGAAGTGACTTAAGTCTGCAATGAAACATGGAATACACCAGTTTTAAAAACATTACAATTGATTTTAAATTGAAAAAAAAAATAGCCGAAATCTGACTTTATTAAAAATTTTTCTTGATTTCGGTACTCGTGATATCTTTTACTGGCGGAAGATAAAATGAATTTGATGATAACCATGACTAATATGGTTAAAATTTCATGATTTTTCTATTTCCGATGAGAAGCATAGAGGTTAGTGAGGTGGTTTTCTAGACAAAGCAAAGCTTATAACTTTATGTTTCAGTAAATACATTTTTTTTATAACTTTTTTTGTATATTTTAAATCTAATTCGTATTTAATCAATTTTTATTTTTGCTCCAATTTCACTTTTCGCAGCTCAAATCGTGATCCATGTTTTGCTGCTTAATCTGTTTGCCACTCCAGTTTTTTGGTCTATGTTTCACTCGCTCTTCTTCGACCTTAAATTGAGCTTCCACTAACATCAGCTTTTTCTATCACACTTTTGTATTGCCTTCGCCTCACTTCGACCAAAGTCTCCTTTTGCAGACGTTATAACCTCTTTAAGTCCAGCAACTGACGAATCCTGCATTTTTTCCAGCTTGCTGAAGGTAGAAGACGCATAAGCAGCGGTGAATGGGGCTTTACCGACAGTTTTGTCGACTGCACCTGTCTGGATTACAAACGTTGCGACATTGCTGTACTGCCCAAAACTGTTGGTCAACAGCTCGTAATACGGGCACATCATTTGAATTTTTGCTGCCGTTGGAAAAACATTCCAATAAAATGTTATAAGTATGTACATATATATTTTGTATCTTAACTTCTATTGTGTTCTTCGCATCTTCGTCCTCAATGCCAACACCTGTGTATTTGCTGGCATTGAGGACGCATTGGCGCATCTTCGCTTTAAGCATTTTCCACGAGGCGTCAATATTTGATTTGTCAATAATTTTTTCTTTTTGTTAAAATCTGCGTCGTTATAATATACATATGTATGTATATTAAAAATGTTTAGCAATTATTACATCGAAGTGTTTATCCATCAGTAAGAACGATACAATTTTTGAAACGTCGTCGCTACTCAACTTGTTCTGTTCGGACTGACGCTGACGTTTTGCTTTTGGTTCTTCAGACACTAAAAAAAAGACAAATTTCATTGATTAATTTAAACATTATCGTCATATTGACCCATTACCGACTTTTTAATGAAAATTGATAGAAAAGTTTTGCGGTTAGGGCTCGGTGTTCCATAAATTGAAGTGCTTTTAATTACATTTTAAACTTTCCACTCTTCAAGGTTTTTGATTTGATACTTCTTCTTTAATTTTTGCCACTTAGTAGCTATTTCTCCTAAGAACTACAAAAAGGGCTACCATTTTGCCAGTGCTACCACTTTGTTGCTAAGCACTGAAACCTCCACAGGTATGCAACTGCACAGCTGATTTTGTAAGCAAGGCCTGAGGTTAAATACTCTCGTCAGTATATTTTGTTGTTGTGCAGATCGAAGAAAGTATGGAAGTACGCAACTGCTCAGAGCGTTGTGAACACCCTGAAGAACAAATACACAAAAATTTCATATAAATACTTGAAATTGAAGAGCAAGTTTGTACGAGGGCTATCCCTTATTTCATTAGGATTTGCGTAAAATATATAAAATTTTGACATTTCTATCTTAATTAACAGCAAAAGAAAAATAGTTTCCATACAAAAACTGATGGCCAGGTTTGTAAAGTGCAGTTGGTATAATCATTTAATAATAGTTGTCTGAAGTGGGAAAACGAGAGTCTAAATATCCAAACTTGAAGTCTGTATGCCTCATAGTCTCCGAATTCTTTTCGTTAAAACGGTCGGGCGGACAGACGGATATTTGAGCAAAAGTATATACACTTTATAGAGTCTGTCATGCCTTCTTCAGGCTGTTACATTCTCTTGCACAAACTTAATATTCCATTTCACCCAATGGGTACAGAGTATAAACACTTAACGGCTAAAAAAAAACACTCTTTGTATTTATAAACACATTTGTAATCCCCGCATTCAAACCAATATTTGGAAAAATAAATATCATATCGTATGAAAATACGAAATGTTTTATTGTATCTAACCAAAAATAATTTGTCAACCAGTAATCAATAACAATAATTCAGTCTTAAATTATGCATCACAACAAATTTATTATTAAATTTGTACTTCATATATCGCACATCGAAGTAAATCATATACAAATTTATTCCGATATACAAATAAAGCTGCAGCGATAGCTATTCACATGGGACATTTGATTTCATTAAAATTTCGTATTTCCGGATGCACAGCCGGATCTGAACGACATAGTGGCACAGATAGCAAATTGGATGAACATATTTGTATGTGGCAAGTTAATTCCTTTTACAAATTGAAAACAATAAAATTTTATTTGTCTAAGATGAAGAGCAGTAGAATAGTAACTTAGTAACAAACAAGCAGTAAATCATGAACAAGAGGACAATATATTTATACTTCTAAGGAGCAGATGCGAAGTAGCGGATACAAGTTCAATAGTTCGCAACGAAATGTGGCATAAGGATGATAAGTGTCGTGTAAAAGAGTAGGATGCCAATGTCTGTCTGTCTGTCTGTCTGTCTGTCTGTCTGTGTATTTGTCTAGCCTTGTCTCGCGTAACGCAAACGGCGCATAACTTCAAGGTAATATTTCTTATTAACTGAACGATTTTCTGGCAAGATCTATTTTAGGTATAATGACCAACTTCTATCCATTTGGATGGAATGTGATTGAGCTTAAGACATCTACTAAGAATCACATGTAATCATGGTAAGATATGCTCTTTCGTTTGCTAGAGTAAGGCTAGGATTTTTAACATACCGGCCCGGCGATTTGTATGGTTAAAATGTGCCTATCGCCCATTCGATCTTATATATTCTTGTTTTTTTAGATGATAAATGCTGAGGAACTCCTCATATATTATTCTATATTGAGTTGTACTGAACACCCTTGGAAGTGTGTAGCTAGTAATATCTCGAGAGTTTCTATACTGGAATCTGTCCAAACTCCGTTTGAGTGCATTAGAAAACCTATCGACTTTGGTGTTTTGGACAGTATTTTTCTTAGACACAAAGATGCAAAAAAATATATATATTCAACATTGGCAGAATATTAAATGCACAAGCTGTCTCAATAACTGTTAACAGTTGCGGCAACAGCCGGTTAAAAGTAATTCAGCTTTTCCTTGCATGACGCAAAAATTATGCGTTGTGGCAAAGTTCGGATTGCTTCCTTTCAATCTAGAAATTTTCATCACTCAACGTTTAAGGATGGCCTGTCAAATTTTGGATTTAACAGTTGATGTGGCGTCCATTCGCTATCTCCGGTAGGCCGGAAGGTAAAGTACAACATATAACTACTGTGAATTCCTGTACAAACGAGGTATGACCATGCAACAAATTACAAAATCGGTCGCTTATAATCGATAATTTAAAATTAATCGATTACCAGTCTACCGTGAATCAATCGATTCGAACACCAATCCTAGTTTCGATAAAACAAAATTAAAACAAGAAAAAACGTTAACTTCGGTTGAACCAAAGCTCTAATACCATTCACACAAAAGTTTAAAATGAATTGTAATACATAAATGGGGGCTACCCCAAAAAGTGGGTGGTACACGCTCACTAGTAGATGTGTTTGAAGCGATGTAGTAGATGTGTAAGATGCCGGGTTATGGGTTTATATGGGACTACCTCAGAAAGTGGACGGGATACGCCCATTTGTGTATGTATATGAAGCGGTTGTCCATTAAAAACTACAAAATAAATTTCAAGCTAATATTGATCTAAATGAAGGATTTTTTCATAAAAAAACACAAAATTGCACGGTGGGTTTGTATGGGGGCTACCTCACAGTGTGGGCGGGCCACGCTCAATTGTCTATGTATGATAAGCGGCTCTCTCTTAAAAGGCACCGTATCGCATTTCAACCTAATATTGACTACAATAAAAATGGTTTCCATAAAAAAAGTCAAAAGTTTGTATGAGGGCTACCCCAAAAAGTGGGCGTGGCGGGTCAATCTTGACACTCTATTAAACTGCAATAAAAAGAAGTGTATGTGCAAAATTTCAACTGAATACCAGAAAAATTGGACAACAAAAAATGCGCAACAACATACAGACGGACAGACGGACAGACGGACATGGCTAGATCGATTCGTCTCGTCGAGTTGATCAAGAATATGTATACTTTATGGGGTCTACGATGACTCCTTTAATGCGTTACAAACTTTTAGACAAACTGATAATACCATTTCACACTATGTGTGAATGGTATAATAGCTGCTTCACGATTTCACAATTTGCACTCGCCTGACTTTTCGTTCTATTACAAGATATAAGGGTTATATACTTCTTTACGTTGTTTTCGTTGTGAAAGTGGGATTGGTACATTTACTACATATCTTAAGGTTCGTTGGAAAATGCAGTTTAGTTTCTGATGCGTCTATATTGAACAATCCGCTAGGATAAATTGTTAAAGCCACGTGAAAGCCATAATTGCATTTCAGCTGCTATGGCCGAAACGAAGACAAAAACCATTTTAAGAACATCTTTCAAATGAACTAGAAGGGAAATAGAGCCAAAAGTGATTTTAGAAAATTTGTTCGATTTCTCGATTGTTTCGATAACATTACTTGAATAACTTAAATTTTTATCGATTACTTCAATCTGCTGTATTTTATTTTGAATTTCGAACAGCAAGCTTCGCAAAACAAATGGTGACTGCCACATTGTTTGCAGACAAAAAAAAAAACTGACTTCTTGTGACCTAAAGTTTGAAAATGACAAACAAACAAAATATTCGTACATATTGTATAATATTATTTATTAAGATGTCAGATTTCGAATATGTTGCAAATGTAATTGGTAGTGATGACACACCGAGCGAGGATGATGTTCATATGAAGACAGAAGTTGTGACATTAGACGCTGTTGGCGTTGATGAGGGTAAGCCGCCCTCTTCTGGACCAGAAGTTATACAACGACCACTACGTGGACCGGAAACTACTTATTAGTCTGCTGAGCGTTCATTATGCAATGCGTCACCATCACGTGGCATTGGGCGCCCGCCAACCTAATTTCGTTAATTAGTTACTTGCAAATAAAAAATTAACTAATCGTTTATACTGCAAAGTTTCGATTTTCAAAAACTTACTAAAAAAGAATTTGATCTAAAAATGCCCACTTAAAATAATATCTAGTCTTTAATCATTCACAATTATTATTGTTAACAAAATTCGCCCTGTTGTAATAAAATATGTCCAATAATATAACGAAATCGTCCAAATCGCCAATTGATGCGTCTTATTACGAGTATGCACATTGGCGGAAATTTGATTAGAACTTCCTAGTATCCTAATTTTTGAAATTCCCACTCACGGTTGTCGAGCGGGCACACGTGGTGTACCTTAAGCCAGCGTGAAATGCAATGAAAGTGATAGGCGTGGTTGCATACACCCCAGGCAATGGCACACTCCTCGGATATACCACATACTTGGTTCGCCTGGCACTCAATACACAGATCAGTGATAAGATTGCGACATATAGCGCAATTATCAACAGCTACATCTGTGAAGTGATAAGAGTAATATGTAAGTGGGTTATAGTTCGAAAAATTCATATTTGAGAAACTTACCATAGGACCAATTGGCATATGCCTCCCATTTTTTTACCACGAAACGTTTGCCTTCAGTGGGCGACGACGATGCGCCATTTGCCTGGCTTGTCGATAGCTGCTCGTCCTCGCTGGAGACCTTCTTTTCATCAGTAGACATTTTTCATTTGATTATAGCGCAGAACTTGGAAATAACCAATTTATTTTGGTATAATTTAAGCAAAATATTGAATATTTGTTTAAATTTCGAGGAAAAATATCATAAGTCAAATGATATCGAAGAGTTTGACAAAGCGGCAGACGCCTATTTAGTATTATATTTTGTTCAATTTATATAATTATACTATGTGTAATAAGGTCCTTATTAAAAGAAAACTCAAATTTGTTATATATCAGCAACTGTTTACCGATCGTTACGAAATTCGTAGAATGTGTTACTATTGTTCCGGGCGGTTGTGATTACACATTGTATTGTATTTATTTTGTTGTATCGAACATCTTTGAATTAAAGCAAATACTTTTAAAATAATAATACATATGAATATTCTGAGTCTTGTGTTGCTTCTTGTAATAAAACATCTCCATATCAACTTTCAAACGTATATCTTAAAGATTGAGGGAATAGAGCGGAAAAGGACGCCCTCGATTCTGTGTGGGGAGTATACAAAAATATAGCTTCGAATGCAGTTTTTGGCTGTAGACTAGTCTAATGTTTCAATATTTTGATCGCTTAAGTGGATTAACCAAATTGAAGTTCTAAATCGCCGTTACCCAATTTAAATATCCTTTCAGTGTAAAGTTTGACCTCATATTTTGAGTTAACTTATAAATTTTAACATGGGACCATAAGGGCGACCGTTAAATATCGATAATAACACACTATTTATATTTTCTTCTATCTTTGGGAAAGCGATATGGCGCCGTCCATTTGTTCGAAGCGTCATATTATCAAAAAGAAAAAAAAAAAGCACTCCTGAACAATAGTAGCACGTTTTATGAATTTCATAACGATCGATCAAATGGTTACTGATATCTAACCAATTTGGATATTCTCTGATGTAGAGGATTGGATGGGGAAGAGGGCCTGGTCCATTCCATTATTCGAGATAATCTTTTTATTGGTAAAACAGATTTGAGAAATAATATATACACATATATATATATACTTATACAAATTTAACTAAATATATTAATAAATAGGCGTCTGCCGCTGTGTCAAACTCTTCGATATCATTTGACTTATGATATTTTTCCTCGAAGTTAATACAAATAGTAAATATTTTGCTTAAATTATACCAAAATAAATTGGTTATTTCCAAGTTCTGCGCTATAATCAAATGAAAAATGTCTACTGATGAAAAGAAGGTCTCCAGCGAGGACGAGCAGCTATCGACAAGCCAGGCAAATGGCGCATCGTCGTCGCCCACTGAAGGCAAACGTTTCGTGGTAAAAAACTGGGAGGCATATGCCAATTGGTCCTATGGTAAGTTTCTCAAATATGAATTTTTCGAACTATAACCCACTTACATATTACTCTTATCACTTCACAGATGTAGCTGTTGATAATTGCGCTATATGTCGCAATCTTATCACTGATCTGTGTATTGAGTGCCAGGCGAACCAAGTATGTGGTATATCCGAGGAGTGTGCCATTGCCTGGGGTGTATGCAACCACGCCTATCACTTTCATTGCATTTCACGCTGGCTAAAAGCTCGTCAGGTGTGCCCACTCGATAACCGTGAGTGGGAATTTCAAAAATTGGGACGCTAGGAAGTTCAAATCAAATTTCCGCCAATGTGCATACGCGTTATAAGACGTATCAATTGGCGATTTGGACGATTTCGTTATATTATTGGACATATTTTATTACAACAGGGCGAATTTTGTTAATAATAATAATTGTGAATGATTAAAGACTAGATATTATTTTAAGTGGGCATTTTTAGATCAAATTCTTTTTTAGTAAGTTTTTGAAAATCGAAGCTTTGCGGTATAAACGATGAGTTAATTTTTTATTTGCAAATAACTAAATAACGAAATTAATTACTGATTAGTGTAACTTTCAACTCTGCGTTTATGCGGTTAAATTTTCGATTTCCAAAATTTTTAATTACAAGTAGGACGTGCGTATAAACGTAGTCTATGTCTGTTTAAATAACGTGGGTATTCATGTAGAGATTTTTTTTTTTGCTTTTTAATTTGAAATAAAACACTTATGACAGAATAATGACTGTGATATTTACTTTTTAAAGATAATTTGATTCAAATTTCATAATGTTGATGTCCAAGTCTTGAAGCGTAGCTGGCTTATCGACGAAGACATTGGACTTTACAGAACACGAATGAAAAAAAATGCAAAGGAGTGACCAACACGATTTAGGCGACCAGTTGACAGGTCCGAAACGCTAAATTAGGAAAATGATTTTTCAACAAAGCCATTGTTTCGCTCGCATACAGGCTTCAATTTCAGTGCATGTTTATGTATGTAACGGTAGTTCGGGAATCTCTTCGTGTTGCTCATCAGTCCAAATGCGGCAATTTAGTTTATTGACGTAGCCCTTGAGCCAGAAATGTGCCTCAATGCGCTATTCCTCACTTCCCCCTGCACCCGCTAATGGTTGGGTGGCTACCTCTAAAAATGGGGGCCACACCTATTTTTACTATTCTTTCGTCCACTAATACAAATTTCAAGTTGATTTTGATTTTGATTGCAATAAAAAAGTTTTTTTCGCACTTAAATATTGACTGTAGAATTTGGCTACTTTGTCTGCTTTAAACAACAAAATTTTTGTAAAAAGTCAAATTTTTTTAAACACACCTCGAATGTGATAAGAAGCGTCCGTCGATAAGAAGCAACCACATTAATTTTCAAAGTTGATATTGACTGCAATAATATAATATGGAATAGGGGGGGGGGGGGGTAAACCATGAACAAAAATTGTTTGATTACGAAATTAGATATAGGACTGATAATGAAAACCAAAATAAGCTGAAAAGTGCATAACAATGAATCGACTTGTCCAACTGTTTGACATGACTGATGAAAACATATTACTTTGGTACTGATTTTAAGTGCACTAATAACGAAGGGGTGCACCCAGAATTGTAGAAAGTTTGGTAGTAATGTGGTGGATAGCCACGCCCACTTTCAGTGGTACATCCCATACAAACCCACAACTAAGTTTTATGTTTTTGAATGAAAAATGTATGTCTTTTAGTCAGAATCAGTTGAGTTTAGAAACGGTAGCAATGGGCGACTACTTTTCGAGATATTCCATATACATCCACTTTTATGTGTTCGTATAAAAAACGTATTTATTACAGTCAATATCTATTGGAAATTAGATATGTTAATTGATGGATGGTATAGCGCACCACCCTATTTTAGGTCTTTAAGATTTAAAAATATTTTTTCTATTCTCTGGTTGGAAAATATAAAAGCTATACTATACTATTTCCTGTGAAGGGTATTCATGCATCGATTCCTCCGAAATTAACGTTTCTTCTTGTTAATATCTACTTTTGGAGAAGAGATGCAAGTGTTTTCTTTAAATATAGTTTTTTTTTGTAAATATAGTGAAACCAAAAAGCAGTGCAAATCATAAAGTTGACGTTATTTATTTGGAAATTATAAAAGAACATTTACTCAAAAACTCAAAATTGGCCTAATAGCCTTATGACACACGAATATTAATCAGCAAATTGTTTTACCCTTCGTTGCTCAGGTATTTTAAACACGAAAGAGACTTTGCGAAAGGGATAGCTATATACGAGTACATACAGCAACAAATCTCACATTGAGACGTATAGGTCACACTTGACTTTTGTTTATGTTTCTATTAAGATATACAGAATCAATAGAGGAAACCACTTTAAAAATGGTTGCATTGAGTATATTCACCATTTGCGCAAAGTAATTGTCTTTGCATTATTCATTGTTGCTCTTTTTTCTAGTTTTATTGTGCATTAACTATTATTTTGTGTAAAGAGTAACCGAATAAAGAAATAATGCAAAACACCAAAAAAATATAGATAAATACACTATTTCTGCCGAACTTTTTTTACTTTGCCTTATCTTTCGCAAAGATTTTCATTTTAATGTGGTATTTTTGATGTTTATTTTCCTGTTTGGTTTTCGTTTCACTTTTTAATGAAACTATATTTCAACCTCTCGCACCTGTTGAGTTTTTGCTTTGTTCTACAGATGTTCTGATCTGCTCTAACAGTAATGAAAGGGAAAACGATTTGCTGATTGTATTCGTGTGTCATACGGCCATAAGTGATGTACTTAGCCGTTTAAAACCAATTTCTTTTGGTTTTTCAATACTGTGTAGTCAAATTTTTTAGATTAACCTTGAAGAGTATACTAATTAAAGCTGCTTTTAGACTACAAATACTACAAATACTATAAATACTATAAATACTATTTCTATTTACACTTATTTGCATTTAAAACGCTGGATTTAACATATTTTTTTTTCATCCTGTGTTCTCAGGCTCTCACCTTCAATATACAAAAATTTTAGTCGAAGGCAGGAAAATAGACGCCTACAGTTTTAGTTTTGACAAACTTCTAACAAGAATGACGATGTTCTTGGTTTTGACTATGAATACTTAAGGAACTTTGGCACTCATTTCCTTACACAATATAATACGTCCACTCTCTGCCGCCCAATCATTTTCAAAGTATATTTACATAATTAACTATTGTCGACTAAGCTTTGATGAAAGCCATTAAAATGTTAAACATGCAAAGTCGCAAGTCACCAAATACCAAAAGCAAGTGAACCTGAAAGGACTTTAACAAATACATAATCCTTAAGTCTGGCTGGCAACGTGACTGTCTTATGGCAATTGTGTAAGCGTAATGTAAATTTTGTAACAACGTTCGATAAGAATTTGTATCCATTCAAATTATGCTAATTTCTTCTTCTACTTCGCTGGCAAGGACTAAGCAACGGCCGCAGTAAAAGAAGTATTACAAATTTCCGTAGTTACTTCAATATTGAATACTCTGAAGTGTATAAATGTCGCATTTGATTCAGTTCCACTTAGAAATGAAACTAAGTGTAGGCAATTGAATAAGCACACCGGAAACTCTGACAAAGGCGAAATTAATTCGTTCATTTCACAGCGCACTTTAAATAAATGTACAGCCTCATCGAATTCGTGATTGATGGAATTAAAGCCATTCCATTATATACTCTTCAAACGTAGTGTGAATATGGTAGTAAAGGATGTTTTTACAAAGAGTTCAGAAATTGGGCGCTTGAGAATCACTTCTGCCCCAGTGATTTTGTTAATTATAATTTCGGAGAAAATGCATCATTCACCGTCAATTTTTTATTTCCAAAAATGGTTTGGTTTCAATTGGATGGCGCCACATGCCCTACTTCTGGAGCAACCATCGACTGATTGAAGGAAGAGTTTGACGACAGAAACGGACCGTATGATCGTCTGATCTTATATGTGGACCTGTCAGTATCGATTTCAATATTGAGCGCTGAATCCGTGAGATACGGCGACAGATGGAGCCAGGTAGGCCCGTTGTGTCGCAGGTATATTGAAGCAGGTGCTTAGCTATTGTCTGACTGTCTTTCTCGCTCGCTGTCTTCTCTCACATTCTAAGGACAACTAGTTTAAAATATTTGTCAATAGGAAGAGCAAAAGGATATTGCAGTTAGAGCAAGGTTGTTTGCTCTTTGAAGCAGGAAACGACGATTCTAAGTAAGTTGAAGAAAAAGTGTTATTTCAGCTGAAATATTTAATCGCGTTTATCTCAAAACTCTATTTTTGAGGTACGCTTCTCAAAAAGTAATGAAACGATCTTGTTCAAATTTTGCACACTGCTTCAAGATAAGATTGATTAGTGCTTAAAGGAAGGAGAGTACCCTTTTGTACACTATTCTGTTAAAAATTCAACTTTTAAATTTTTTTCCTTCGTTCAAGCACTAGTCAATCTTATTTTTGGACATCTTAGACCAATTTGCGCGAAACGCCTTTTTGTTTTAATTTGAAGAAAAGTGTTTATTTATTTATTTATGATGGGGGCATATATAAACTGCGACCTAAAAGGTCTATTGTTTGTCCTACTGAGTTAGATGACCTGTCCTAAGCCTATATGTTGAATGAATCTTAGCACCTTCCTAGGGTCTGTTAATATTCTTAGTTGGTTCCTACCTAACTGAAGCATAGTTTTCGATCTATTCGGGTTGTAGCCCCCTAGAAGTAATTTTACTTGTCTTAGTCGTTGGCTTGTAGCCCAGTGTTTTCCTCTTTTCCTGTATCCTTCTTGCTTCTTGCGGATTGCTTCCGGACATAGATTTCTGTGTGAAGTATATGGTGAAAATGCTCTATCAATAAAAACATGTGAGTACTGGTTTCGGCGTTGTAAAAGTGGCGATTTTGTCACCAGTGACACAGAACGTGAATGGAGGCCAGTAAAGTTTGAAGACATTGACGCTGAGTTGGAGGCGTTATTGGAACAAGATTTATGCCAAACTCGAGAGAGGCTCGATGAAACCTTGGGAATGACTGAACCGATTTCAAACCGTCTGGGTGTGGCCCAAAAACAAAGAAATTGGTTTCCCTATTAACTCAAGTCAAACGAACGCTTTTTATACATGCAAACAACTGCTTCAAAGGCAAAATCGGAGGGGCTTTTTGCATCGAAACGTGAAAGCGAAGAAAATCGTAGGGTAAAGCCATCCATTCATCAACTTCAACAGCCAAACTGAATAATCATTGCAAGAAGCTAATGCTGTGAATCTGGTTGGATGAGCTCAGTGTATCTACTATGTGCTACTCCAGCCTTACGAAACCACCACTGCTGAACGTTACCATCAACAATTGATGCAATTGAGCCCATCACTGAAGCTGAAACGCCCCCAATATGATAAAAAACCATGACAAAATGATCCTTCAGCATGACAACGCTCGACTACATGTTGTAAAAGTCGTCACTTCTTATGAAAAATCCAATAATTGGGTCAATTCTTAGATGACTCAAAAGACGCGGAAGAGAGATAAACGATACGTTAAGAAGCTAAAGGAAAACAATAAATGTGACGAATATAAAAAGAAAAAGGCCGTTGCCATGAAAAAATTGCGCGAAAAAAAAAACTTCAAGAGCACAGAATGACGGCAGGACAATTAGCAAACACGATTGGTAAACGACGCGCAGCCGGACGCGAACGAAATAAACGTTACCGTTTGAAGCTAAAAAAGGAGAAAAACATTCAATGAGAAAATCTTATTCAAGAAAATGCAAACATCAGCTGAAGTGGATTCGTGCGTGAATATTACAGTACCACACAGACGCTTGGAAAAGCCATCAAAAAGGTTTCGCGCGCTCTTCCAGCTTCAACGCGAAAGAAGAAGGCAATTTTCACAACCATGGTATCAAAAATGGATGAAGTTGATAAGCAGACTTTGTTGAATATTATTATAACTCTGACAGAGCACCAGCAACTATTCAGCTTGACAGAGTGACGATATTTCACGTGTTTTGCCAAAAACTCAAGATGTGAAAAGACATAAGTGCCCTAAGACTGGTGAAGAATTGCTTTGTTTGCTGAAGAAAGGCAAAATGAAAAGCTGGATAAGCCAGTATTTACTATTTTAATTTTTCTTTCAGTTTAAAATAAACTTTAAAATTTTATACTGAAAATTTATAAATTACAGATTTCTGCTCTTTGACTCATTTCAAAAAGCATCGTCCGGACCAAGTGAAACCTATTCATGAATTGCCACACAACACATGCTCCTATCATGCCAACTTTATGGAAGCTGTTTCTGCGCCTCATAAAGCCTCACCGAAATTACCAAATTATGATGATGGCTTTGTCCGCCAATTTTTGTGCAACGATTGTCCTATAGACTGATGGTTCGGAAAATGCACCCAATTCCCAGGGATCACTGCTGAATCACTAAAGAGCGCACTTGGCAATATTTCACTCTGCTCGTCGGTATCGTGGATGGTATGGGAAAAAAATGTGCAGTCAAAGCGTATTGAAAAACAAAAGAAAAATAAAGCATTAACAAGTCTGAACGCGCATTTGACTGCTTTATCACCACAATTCCTGAGACACAGTTACATTAAACGCCAACAATCGCAAACGTTTAATACGTATGACCTTCCATGCGCAACGGACACCGTTTATGCCCTTGAGGGTTTGCTGCAAATCGACCTTGCCGAAAATTTCGTATGCGAGGCGCAAGATGAAGTCCAGAGCGGTCACTGGAATCAGCGACAACTCTGTCTTTATTTACATCGGCCTTTTATTAAAGTGACACTCTTCAATCTAAGGTATTCGTTTCGGACAATTTGGCTCACACCAAAGATACCATTATACCCTACCTCCACAAGCTCCTGTCAGAAATGCCAAGTACATTTAAAATTTTGAGAACCTTAGTTTAAAAACAAATACATTGCAGCGGTCATTCAACACTTAGAAGTGAAATTCAGCATGCAAATAATTTGGAATTATTTCGCAGCTTCGCACGGCAAGGACTGCATAGATGGAATCGGAGCCACAGTAAAAACTGTAGTCCGACGTCATGTCAGAGCTCGCGACTGCATTGTAGACAGCGTATGTGAGTAAATGTTCGTGACATCGCATCTTGTCATCAAATCATGTTACTTCAAAGCAAGGATACGAATAACGTAATTTAAATGTTGTAACTTTTTACTTTAACAAGGCTGAACTATTAAACCAGAACACAATAACATTAATATAACTGAAGTGATAACAGAATCCATTCAAAATGTTGAATAAATGAATAAAGACTTTTTTATTTTGACTATTTTTGATAAAAAATGTTGTGTTTTATTTTAACAATTCGTATTGGTGACGTTACTACTAGCATCATCATAATCACTATTACCTCCGTTTTGATGTCATCTTAAATACTTTATCTCTCGTTAATATTATATTAAGTTAAGTTCTTATTTTGAGAATTCGTACGAGTGAAGTCACTGACATCGCTTTCATGTTCTGAAACTTTGAAATAAAACCTAGTATAATAGGTACAACCACTGATTTTATCCAATCTTGAGTCCTTCAACTTTGATGTGTTGAGCAGAATTTAAAT